>CM060120.1:24767974-25967974 GCA_030522415.1 Channallabes apus
CACACCGCCGGAAACTGTCTAATTACACGCGTGTGTGCATGCGCACACACGCACACCCCGCGATGAGGAAGAAAATGTTTTTTTAACCTCTGTATTGAGAATTTCTTTTGCTTTACTCGCACACACACACGTTTGTTATAAGAAACAGTACACGCGCTGTAAACAGGCGCTTCCGAACACAAAATAAAATAGGTTTTACACACACGGGGTCAGTGTTATAGTAAACAGTACACACGTGCACGGATGTTGATTGATTATACCAGTCAGAGACGAGCACCAAGACACAGTGGAGACTATTACCCACAATTCCGCAGCGCAAGAGAGAGAAAAACTGTTGGCTCAGTTGTGATCATGTGACGCTCGGCGCCAAAACAAGAAGCGCATGCGTGATACTCGGTGCTCGTAAACCAAGACAATGCTCGTTTTTCAAGTCAAAATGTATTAATCTTTGCTCGTCTTGCGGAACACTCGTAAACCGCGTTACTCGTAATCCGAGGTCCCACTGAGTGTATGTGTGTATGTATGTTAAAAACTATGTATCCATGAAAAATCAAAGCAAGAGTGAAGACCAGCTGATAAATATGGAGCAGAATTCTCAAATTGCTAATTTTGGTGACAAATTGATAGTGATATCTGGTATTGACTGTTTTTATCTCCTTCCAAAATTCTAGAAACCAACTGCCTATGGTGATCTTATCTAAGTTCTTAGATGAAATTCTTGAACTTTATTCTTTACCTAGTTACCTACTTATGTTAAAGACACTACACAGTGTTTTATATTTAAATAGATTATTAATAAATGTAAACTACATCATCCTAACTTGTCCACCAACCTTCTGCTATTCAATATGGGCATTAAAATCTGACACACTGTCAGTCATCTGAGTCACCTCCCTCCTATGAGTGTGACCACTGTGTCAGCTGACTAACTGAATGTAGTGAATGACAAAGTGATCATGCCCCCCCCCCCGTCTAGCATATTCCAGGACATCAAGGTCAAAGTTATTTGAGCTCATTAATTTGACAATTTTTTTATTTTTTTTTCAAACCTGGGGTCATGCTTATTTTTGCTTAACTGTTGTAACACTCCCTTTAAGAATGTAGAGTTGCCAGACTCCTTCTCGGCCGAACTCAAGTCTCTTTTGGAAGGACTGCTACAAAGAGATGTGGCCAAGAGGTTGGGCTGCCAGGGGCAGGGGTAAGTGCATTGCTTTACTCATTTTACATAATAGTAAATTAAAAACCTTTACTTTGTCTAAATCCGGTTACTATGTTAAAGGTTTAAAATTATGCAAAAGTATAAAATCAGAATTACTAAGCGCTTACTTGTATATACTGACCTGGTTAGTAACTGCAGGTCGGAGGTCTTGATGGTGTCTGATGTGGATTTTTCTTATCATTGTTGGGTGCACGCTATAGGGCTTCAGAAGTGAAGGAGCATCTGTTCTTCAAAGGAATTGACTGGCAACAGGTCTATTTGCAGAAGGTACGGCTATAGGTGCTGCTGCAAAGTTATATCAAAGCTTCATATTTATGATGATGGAACATACATGTGAACGTTTGTTAATTTATTAGAATTCACTACTTTTTTTATATTTATAGTGACAGACAGCAGTGGAATTATTATATACATTTAGTTTTCTGGTGCTTTTGAATTAAGAATTTTCCTCAATGGTCTTTATTCAGCAGTTTAACATCAAGCTTCTGTTTTTGCTTCTGTTTTGATTTATTTGTATTTTTCCTTTATCCAATGTTGTACAGACCAAATAAATTAAACAAGATGGAAAATTGGTCAGTAGTGAACAACCTTAAAAGGCAAAGTGAAGACATTACTTACTGTATGGGGTGTGGTCAAAGACACGAAATGTGGGACTGAGTCCAGATAGCTGTATTTCAGAAACCCTGAGTCCAAATGGTTTGAGAAATTCAGAATCTCATCTCATTTCATTGATTATTTTTCAAATTACAGACAGTTGTGTTTCCTTAAGGTCCATGTTATTTTCTTCCTATCGCTGTCCTATGGATCTAGTGTACTTTTGCAATTAAAATGGGGATGAATAGTGACAAATTTCCCTATCCATTTAGCTCTACTAAACAAACTTTGTGTCTCAAGTTGCATATTTGTATACAGTACTATTCTAGATTGTGATTGTATAATAACCTTAACTGTTTTTTCTAGTTTAGTCGTTCAATTTTACTAAACTCTTTCATAGCCTTTAAATCCACAGAAAGATCTGTTTGCATCCCCGCTTTGTGGATTTTCTTGATTTGGAAATGGTTTGGAATTCAAGTTCAGAATTCAATTTGAGACCCAACCTGTGAAAGTAATTATAATTTTATTATAGGTTTATTATTCCTATAAAATAAATGTGGAATAAAAGAATGTTTGGGTCTCGAAAGGCTTGGGATCACAGAAAATTGTCCATTTTGCATGTCTGCCCAAAAGGTTTTGAATCCTCTGCTGGAGTAGATGATCTAGCCTCACAAATTAGTTTAAGCTTTTGTGTGTGGCCATCTGTACAGCATAATGATATTCACCTAGCTTTTTCTTAACAGTGATCAGTTAATCTGTAAAGGATTTGTTTCTGTAAAGGTTATTTTAAATATATGGCTGCCATCAGCCAGTAAGCAGGCATTTCACGCAGTCAAAATAAGCCATCACAAAACCTGCATGTTCATCTGTGTTCACTTTATTGTTCTTTGGCAAATCTGATCACATATTGGGCCTGACAGATTGCAGTTTTATGTTTATTATTAATGGCTGTTTGGTTACAGTATTCTCCGCCACTGATTCCTCCTCGTGGAGAAGTGAATGCTGCTGACGCCTTCGACATTGGCTCTTTTGATGAGGAGGACACCAAAGGCATAAAGGTACATCATAAAGGTTAAACCAAAAAGCACTTTAGTCCTGGCTCAGTTTGTGTGGGGGTTTTTTTTTTTTTTTTTTTTTTTTTTTTTTAATCACACTTACTAGGTATGTTTAAAAGCTTTTCTATATCTAAACATTTAAGAAAAATAGAAAACTAATGTTTTTCTGGTTCAGTCTGGCTCTTGTGAGCTCTATTGAAATGAAACAAACGACAGTTTGTTGCACTTTACAAGGACTGCAGAAGTACCTAGCAACAAGTGGCAGTTTGCTAGGGGTCATGACTGATGCTCGTGTCTTTTATTCTAGTAAAAAAAAAGTCATTAAACCTGTTTCACATTCTCTTTCTGATTCTCTCAGACCTGCATGTTCAGTTCATAATAGTTTCTTTTTTTTTTCTTCTTCTTCTTCATGAAAGCCAGTTGGGATGTGACCTGCTATCTCCTATCCTTGCACCCCTGAATTTTTATTATTTTTTTCCCGGCTCTGCATTTCAGCTGCTGGACAGTGACCAAGAGCTGTATAAAAACTTTCCCCTGGTGATCTCAGAGCGCTGGCAGCAGGAGGTGGCTGAGACTGTGTATGAGGCGGTCAACAGTGACACGGATAAAAACGAGGCACGCAAGCGAGCCAAGAACAAGCAGCAAGGCCATGAGGAGGGTAAGGTTCTAACGTGAACACAGACAACAATTCAAATTCCTGTTGAACATTCAAATCCTGATGATGCCTGTTACATAGATAGCTGAGAGCCTAACAGAGATGGGATGTTTGGAATACTCTTTCTTACCTCTCAGTCACAGTCACACTACTCAATCATGGTCATTTGGAACCAGATTAACTGTTTTTATGGGTCTAAATATGATGGGGGTGAAAACACCAGCATATTGACACGATTATCTCATCAGCATGTGTGGCAGCAGTGCAAATCAGAACACTCTGATGTGAACAAGCTTTGGATCTGTTCCTGCAAACAGTAGAGTTGGGGGTGACGGGGATCTGATTTGAATACTTCAGAAACTGCTAAACTGAATGCTTGCTGTAATCAATGCTAAAGGCAGTTCACTGAAATATGGGCTTGTGACTTTTTTTAAAGGCCAGGCAGTATATAAATAATAAATCATGCTTAAAGCTTGGAGGATTCCTCTGAAGCCAGGTCAATGTGAACACATGATTGCGCTGATGCGATGTGCTGGAATCAGTTGTCTGACTGGTAATGGTGTTTATTTCAGCCCAAAGACAATATTATTGTGAATCGCTAAGGAGCATATTTACAGAGGTTGAGTAAGCCCTAGTGGTCAGAAACCCACATTGTTTTACTTTGTTTTCTTGTCAAGCTTTTATTTTTTTTGGCTTGTTGTGTTTGTGCATAATTCTTCTCATACTGCTAAAGAGAAATGACCAAGCATCTATTTATTTTAGACTACGCACTGGGCAAGGACTGCATCATGCATGGCTACATGCTGAAACTTGGAAACCCATTCCTGACTCAGTGGCAGCGCCGATACTTTTACCTGTTTCCTAACCGTGTAGAATGGAGAGGAGAGGGAGAGTCTAGAGTAAGTATCCAATTTTCTAGTTTATTATTATTGATTCAATTTTAGAATTATTATTTTTATTTATTATAGTTTGATCATACAAAATATATGCTACCTGACCTTTAAAATGTACCGGCTTCAGATGGTCAAATTAGCCTGCCTCAAGGACCAAGAACAACTGAGGAGATTTGAAGTGACTGTAATTGAGTAAAAACTGTCGAACACATTATTAAAGCCTGTAACTCTGCTGAACCTTCAGTTTTGTGGAAGAAATGTAGTCAGAAAAATATGGAGGTCACTTAAATGCTTATTAAAGATGCATGGTAAAAAAAAAAACACAACAATGTTTAATAGTGAAAGTAAGAGCAGTGTGACTAGAACTCTTAGGACTGGGACTAAACAGCTGATTGGCCATGTGTTGTGAGAGTAATCAGGAAAGACACTTAAATTTGCTACGGCGCATAAACATTGGGCTTTGGAGCAATGGAGAACAACCCCCCCCCCCCCACCCCCCCCCCCCCCGTACAAGCCTCTGGGGGCAGTGTTATGACCTGGGGTTCAGGTCTAGGCTCAGCAACATTACTTGCCAATAAAATGACGTCTGCTGATGACCTTTCTGTATTCTATTTTGAACGTTTTTCTTCCCTGATAGAACAGGCATATTCCAGGATTCAAATTGTGAAAGTTTGGTTTTAGGATCACAAGAGTGAATAATTTGTGCACACGAAGTTGCCACCACAATGGTGCACTATAATCAAAGCTAAAGGCAGTCAGCAAAATCCTGGCATGTGCTGTGCAACTTTTTTTTTTTTTTGGCCTAGCAGTGTATTTTTAAAAATTCCTTTGCATCAATTTCCATCTAATAATACTACATAACCTAAATAACAGCTCACTGACATCTATCTGTCAAAAGCCTCAAAATATGTGCCTATGTCATCCAAATGAGTCACCCAAACTAACACAAGTGACTGTATTCAGTACGTTTTTTTTTTTTTTTTTTTTTTTTTTTGCTTTTTCATAATAGTCAAACACTAGGTGCCAAGATGCTAAATGTATTTTGCTTGACATGAATGCACTCAAAGTGTTTCAATGTTCAGTGTGTAGAATCAATGCCAAAGCTTAGAGTTAAAGCACACATATTACACTCCTTTGTAAACACAGAAACATACGTCATAGAGGTCTCCAAAAGCTGTTTCAGCTGAAATAGCAGGAATCATCCTACAGGAACTTTTCAGGCATCTACCACCTTTTTCCAAACTGCAATTCTGATGAACCAAATAAGGGGGAAAAGGGGGATCTCGGTAGCAATCACTTTGTTGTGTGTCTTTATATAAGAGTTTTAATTCACAATTACTTTCTTAGTATTTACTCATATATAAAAGTTATAAACTCTAAAATATTGGTTTTGAGAGTATGGAGAAATATTCGTCCAGATAAACCAAAGCACGTCATGTTTTCATCTGCTGACAAGCTTTATTGGGATGCCAGTTTCCTTCTCCAGCTGAATTTAGCACTTGCCCACAGTGCCAAAACTCCACTAACTGGTTTGCTGTCCTTGATATTACTATACTTGATTGACTAGCCAACTTGCCTGACCAGAATCCCACTGAGAATCTATGGGGTTTTGTCCAGAGAAAGATGAAACACCTGACCCAACAGGTTGCTATTATAGCAACCTGGTCTTCAATAATACCCCAACAGTGCCACAGGCTTATTGCCTTCATACCATGAAGCATTGTTGTAGTAATTCGTGATAAAGGAGCTCCAACTAATTAAGGGCATTTTTATATTATAAATCCCTTTTTGATTGATCTTAGGAAATATTCTGTAGGTAATATGAAATGTTTTAAAGTACTGTACTGATTTTTTTATTTTTTTTAAATAAATATCGGAAAAAAGATTATGCCGGTTATTCTGGTTTCTCTGTAGTTATCTCCTCAAAACAGTGAACTATATAGTTTAAAGGTATAACAATAATACAGCATGGCTTTTTTTTTTATGGTAAGAGCTGCTGATTTGTTGCATTGCCATCATTTGCTAATTAAAAAAAAAACAATAGCATACAGCATTAGTTGCCGCATAATAAACAAGTAGTAAGAGGTAACATGACCTGCCTGCAAAGCTTTGATAAAAGATAAAAGACAAATCAATTCAACTAGAAAACTAATTTACAGTATGCACCAAAATATACAGTACTGAAAAGACAAAATATTACCTCGTCATCTGTGAGGTTATTTTAAACCATAATACACACTATTAGCATGTGTGTGGGGGTGTATGTGAAGCATGCAGTAAGTTAAATGTGATAAATAGACTGCAACCAATGCAGAGTAAAAAAAGTCTTTCTACCATTTTTGACATGCCAGCTGACATGCCCTGACATCAGGGATTTGACATCAGTCCTTGAAGGGCACAGTTTGTAATTCACTAATACCTAAACACACCCATTAAAAATAGTAATTAACATATTAGTTCAATCATCTGTGTTTGAGCAAAAGAATCGCCAAACACTTGCCCTCTAGGACTAGAGTTGACGATCCCTGGTTTCCATGTATATTGCGTCTTGCAGGAAGGTCCCATTAATTTCTGAAGATGTGCACAAGCTATGCATCAAACGAATACAGGATATGCGAGGCAGCAATCATGCGTGCATCTATGCCTAGTTAAAAGCAAGTTAAGGTCCTAATAAAGGATCTGCAGATGCATCAGTGGGAAGTCACCCAACTCACTATGTTGCTCAGTTAACCTAGACCGCACTACCACAAAGACTGCAAATGAAAGTAGACTTTAGGAAACACCTTGATACACACACACACACACACACACACACACACACACACACATTCTGGGCACCAAAGATTCTGCTCACAGTTGAGATGAAAACGCCAGTTTCCTTACAAGGAATGCTTATGTACTGCTTGAGACATCTATTGAAACTTCTGTCCAGAAAAGTCTTTAAAGCACTTTGTATCAACACCACCAGGCACCCGAACAGACCTATACGATACTGACCACAAAAAAACAAGCATTTGTTTTATTTGCTGCGAAAATTCTGAATGGATCACTGAAAATGGAAACCTATGGCACATTCAAACAATGTTGTTTGTTGCACCAAAAATGTTTTGAGACACTATCATATTGTGTTAAATATAATATTGTACACATTTTTCAGTATTTCCTAATAACTCCGTAATTGGTCTTCTCTGCAGCAAAACCTGTTAACAATGGAGCAAATAGTGAGTGTTGAGGAGACTCAGATCAAGGACAAGAAATGCATCCTGCTGAGGATCAAAGGAGGCAAACAGTTTGTCCTGCAATGTGAGGTAGGACAACTTTCTCTGGCTGAGGCATTCTTATAAGCATCTGTCTGATGTAATGGCATACAAATACCGGCTTGGTTTTTAGACATTCATGCTTTTAGCTTTCAGTATTTTGTTGCATCAACGATTCACTTTAGGTTTATAGGTTTAGGTACTATAAGTTGCTATGTACTAACATTTATCATCTTGCTAGTGTTGTAGGAAAAATATATTTATCTGCAAAATAAATACATATATTTTATCTTGCTACATTTCAAGCACAATAATTGTAGCACTGTTAAACAAAAAAATATATGTATCTACACCTTGCATGTTACCATTTTGTACAGCTTCTCAACATCTCATCCTTTGTCAATTTGTTCTGCAGAGTGATCCAGAATTTGTACAATGGAAGAAGGAGCTGAACGAAGCATTCACAGAGGCCCAGAAGCTGCTGCGTCGTGCTCCCAAAGTTATCGGCAAAGGCCGTACCGGCGTGGTGGAACTGTCCAAACCACCGCTTACACACCGCAACAGCAACGGCCTGTGAGCCTCTGTTGTCATTTGCCCCAACCCCTCGTCGTAATCATGCATCCTTTTACACTTGCAGACATTGCACCACCTGTTTCAGCTTACTCTTCATTTTTGCGACAACCAATAAAGCATCTAAGTGTTTAACGACAGTGCTCCAGGTGGTCACTTTGGAGTTTTCCTTGACCATGACTCTTATTTTGTCTATCCAGCACACGCACATTTACCCAATGAACAGATTGGCACACTGGGGCAGTTGCTGTTTCTGGACAACTATGAAGAACCAATGTTAATATCCATGCTGAATGATGACATTTGTGGACAAGAATGAACTCAAATGAGGCATGCGGTGACATTGTGTCCTTGCTCTTCTCCTACCCTTCACTTCATTCTCTTACTCTGTGAACTTAGTGTTTTCCCCAGGCAGGGCCTGGCATCAGCTGACCCTTCCCCAGTCACACATGTACATAGACTGGAGTGTGATGATGTTGGAAGCTGAATCCTGTGCTCCTGCTATTCTTCCCTCTACTGTGAATGTGTTGTTCTCTGTATGCTCAGGATGAGGTGCTCTGTGTGAAGATGCAGGTGGTGGGCCACATGGGTCCATGCATGCAGAGATAGCATGAAGAGCTACATGCTGTTCTAAATCAGCATTGATGGTGCCACAGTGGAGACTGGTAGAATGTCTTTCTGTCCTAACTTGCAGAGCTCATTAAGAGGCATATGAAATCATGACACTGCTGAAGTATAGTTTGATGTGATGGCTTACAAAATAGATTTTAGGACTTGCCTCTATTGTTATACCTTTTCCTAATAGCCAAGGTCTCCTTGATTGGCCCATTTCGTGACTAATAGCATAACTAGATGTTGGCAAGCTGAGGTGCCCAACAGCAGGTTTGGATAACCAGAGTTCAGCTTTTTTTCCCTGCTCAAAGATACCTCTTTTACCTCAAGTTTATTAAGAGGGTTAATTGGTATGCTGGAGCAGAGGAATCTCTGCAAATTCTGTTTGATTCCAGCTGTTCAGAACTGAAATTGGATACCCCTGCCTGTTCTGTTTTCTTTGAAATACATTCTGATTGGTTGACTGTGGTGGTTAGGCTGTTGGGTCCTGCCCTTTCCACCTCCCTTTTCTCTACTCGAAACAGTTTATTTATAATTCCATTATGATGTTCTGCACTGAGGAGTCTGTCAGTGTTCGAGTATGCACTTTTTGTGAGATAAGAGTTGATAGTAATTAAACGAGTGTAAAAGGCCTCTGAGGGACCAAGTTCAGTTTATCTTCTGGAGTGTGCACTTGCATGCAGCAGTGTGTATTTGTGTGCATGTACATGTGTTTGGTCACTTGGTTGTGACGGGGCCTAAAAGTGTGGTCAGGGAAAGTATCAAAAACACATCAATTTCCTTGTTGTACTGCTGTGTGCCTCAAGAGGGAGATATTTCATTGGTTCATAATGGAAGAGAGATTCCACACTCTTTTCCCCATTCTGCCTCAAGCCCACTGCACCTGCTCCAAACCCTGAACCCCCTCCTTACTTAGTGAAGTGCAAAAAGTGCCAACATAGAGGATTCTTTAAGCCAAGCCTGCTTGACTTCAAAGCAACTCCAATGTAAATGATGAGGGGAAAAGAACCAAAATAAACTTGCATTTTCCCTGTTTGAGTGATCCACCTCCTGCAGGAATGCTCTGATAGATAAAAATGTGCAAGACAGTGAAAATACAGGAAAAACTTAGGATCATTGCACAGTGCTGATTTGACTCTATATAAAAGAACCAGTCCTTTGTCTGTGCATCTTCAGTATACTCTTCTTCAAAATGTTCGCATATACGGAGGACTGTTCTGTCTGCCTGTTTGTGTTTTTGTTTCTTTGTCTTGGCATTGGGGAAAGGGTGGGTGGGGTTTGATGACTTTCCAATATTTAATGCATACCTCAGGATGAGATGCAAGCGTGGAACACTTAGTGAAATCAGAATGGTCTCTCTTATAGCGAGGTACATGGTTCTGGATCACACTCTGCATGTGTCAGTGTTGCCATCATCCATCTGCAGGTAGACTGACTGTTAACATCAGCAGTGCACATATTTGCTAATAACCTACCCAAAGTGAGGGTTTGAGGAAGATGAGCTACAGAACTGTGTGGGGGGGGAGAGACAAACTTAAACCATTTGTTGTAATGCTTCAGTATAGTTAAAAAAAAAATTTTTATATTGTTTTGAATGTGACAAAATGCAAATTTCCAGTAGAATTTTTGAAATTTGTTGATTTTTGACTGGCAGAAAACAGCACAGCTAAAAGGCAGTTTTGAAACGTGAATTTTTAGTTTTGTTTTTGTTTGTATGTATATTTCAGGTTTTACATGCAATAGCATTTTTTAAGTGGTTGTCCATGCTTTTTATATATAATATATATATTATATATACACACGCACACACATAGTGTATACTGTACTAGTGTATGTGTGTATGTATATGTGTGTATGTGGTATGTATGTGTGTGTATATATGTGTGTATATATACAGTGTGTATATGTATGTATATATATATATATATATACACATACATAACACACACACACATATACCCACACACATGTGCACGCAGCATTTTTGTAGCCATTAAGTGTCAAGGAGGTGCCATTCTCAATTATTTTTATTTTTGTAAGTTTTTGACGACATTTGAGTTAAATCACTGTACCACCAGAATTCACTAGCTGACAAAAAAAAGTGCCAAAGGACTGTAGATAATTGTCCCAAATCAGTGAAGAACAGCAATCATTCACCATCTACATTCCCTCCAAGCCAAAACTGGTACATTTTACGGATGAATAAACATGAGTTTGAGGAAAGGTACAAAAGAGTGACCAAATATGTAGGTGGTCCACTGGGAGGAGACTCCGATGTCACGAACACTGAAAGTGACAAATCACCTTTGGTGCCTGTTAAGAAAGGCATTTTTACTCACCCGGTTCTCAAAGATGGAGCACCTCCACCAATCCTGAATATTCATGTTTTATTCAGGGGTTTTTGTATTTTGTTTTTATTTTATTTTAATTTTTTTCCTCACTCTGTATTTGCCTCTTTGAAATGCTTGTGTGTCTATTTTGTAGGGGTAAGTTTGTCTGGCAAAAGCAGGTATCAAAATGGCAGGTAACAAAAGACAACAAATAGGAAAAGAAATAAGTAAATATATATATGTATATGAAAAAAATGATTTAGGTTTATTTAAAGGGTAAATATAGAAACAAAAACCTGGGATGGGATTGGGATCAATGTGAGTTTCAATTAATTGTGGTGAAGAATCAGCTCAGATCTTGCACATAAATTTAGATAGTATGTCTACAGATAACAGATCTACAGATTAATATTTTTGTCTGTTTATTGCAAGATCCACTTGCTTTCTTTCATATTTATTGTCTGGCTGGGAGCTAATCCCTTTATGCTAACTATACATGTACATGGGTTTTGCTAGAGCACGGACCTTCTAGAAGGTTCCTGTTTACCGTCACCACAAATTTTTCCTTTTTTTTTGTCTTTTTTGTGTGCCACAAGCAAACGCAAGTACTACTGTATAGGTTATTACCATTAAAATGAAAGCAGTTATTATTATTATTGATAAAGATAACCAGTAATTATTTTTTTCCTCCAGAGAAGCTAGAAACATGTGTTGGACTGCCAATTTTAAAGTTCAGAAATAAAAGCCCTTTTTTTTTTCGTGTTAACATCCTTGTTTGTTCTCATGATTTTAGTGCACATGTACATTTTACAAAATTAATGACATTTTACATGCCTCAGAATGAGAGCTGCAGTGGTGGCAGTAAAAAGTGGCAGTCGTCTGTTCCCACAGCAATAGCTACATTTTATGTGGACAATATTTCTTCAGTCTGATTGAAATCATTCTAATTAAAGGGTCCAACTTAACTGTTTACATGAACGCTGATCCGATAAGATGTCTTTTTATATATGCACAAAGCTTTCAATCAGAATGTAACCTAACACATGCAAAGTGGTTCCCACTGTGAAGTGTTGGAAATCTAACAATGTCAAAAGTTAAAGGGGGAAAAAAACCTTGTTTTTGTAATATTTTACAGCTTATTGTTATTTTTCCCGTCTTCAAAGTCTTCAAAGATTTGGTTAGATATGAAATGG
This sequence comes from Channallabes apus, assembly GCA_030522415.1. Lineage (NCBI taxonomy): Eukaryota > Metazoa > Chordata > Actinopteri > Siluriformes > Clariidae > Channallabes > Channallabes apus. Next base: position 24,780,353 of record CM060120.1, read on the forward strand.
CAAGCCAATCAATACCAACCAGTGACTGGTGGATGAATGTGCAAAGTATTTATCTTCGGATCCATATAAATGTACATACTGTCTTAATGTGCTGAAGGTAGTCAGAAGGTTTAAATACAGTACTTAAATCTCTGAAATTAAAGTATCATATTAACCTTTGTTTTGTTTAAATTTGTTTTGAAAATGTGCTTCTCCTTCCATGTAATGTAAATGTTGAATAATGTAGTATTTTAGTGCTTTTTCCCCCCTTTTTTCTGTTTTGTGCAAGCTTTTTCTCAGACTTGCTAACACACTATGCAGTCCTATTCTAATGAGTCTGCTGTGTCTGATGCTCCTCCCCCTGACTGTTCCTCACAGCTGAGAGTGTCCATCACAACAGCCAACAGGAACACTTGTGGTGTTTTCTTTCTCTCTCTTGCTGGTTTCAAAGAAATCTACAGTAGTTCAGACATCCTGAGTTCTTATACATTTGGGGAGGGGGGGTAAGCTGCTAGGCTTTGATGTGTTTCAACTGATGCAGTATACAAAAAGTCCCTTTTAACTCGTATTCCAAAGCTCCTTCTGGTCCAGTTAAAGCTTCCCAAACAGGGTAGTAGGCTTGCTGCACCATACGTACATACTGAGATATTTATAGTAGGGTCTCGTGTTAACTCAGCTGCCTTGCTTATCTGTATGTGCATATGCCCTCATGGCTGTGCCACTCTTATTTCAGTCTGGCTGTGGCTCTCAGTGAGTGACAGTGAACTGTGTGCCTTGCGCTTGGCTTCAAAATTAAAAATTTTTTGAAGTCGTCACACACCATTTGGACAATAATCTTCAAAGGAAGCTTTCACAAGGTATGTCTTGGTCTGCCATTTTAAATCAAAAATTTCACAAGAACATAAACAGCAAACTTGAAGGAGTTGTACTTGATTGAGCTTGATATTTGTTTGGGCCATTTTAATTCTGGTGGCCAAAATGAATATTCCTGAGCCTATTTATTCCATATTATGGCTTTGGACGCAAATGTAATCTGAGGATAGCACAACAGATCCAGTTTCAAATTCACTTTATGTTCTGTCATCTATTTTTTTTTTTTTTTAATGAATTATAGGAATGAACAAAAATGAACATTGTAAATGAATTGTAATTGTCAGAGCTATACTTGTGTATGTACAGTATTAGTGCTGGGGGTCACAGCACCATGTGCATGTTATTGTTAGATTTTACATAGGACATAAGCAATTGAATTAGTCCCATAGCAGTTAAATTGTCACTGTACTCGATATACACTTGACATGTTTTGCTGTGTACTCCATAGCCATACCAAAATGTCGTTGAAACAGTTTCTAAAGATCGATTTTTAACAAGGTTCATTGTTTATATTGAGACAAGTTCATAACTAAAGTATGCAGTCCCACTCTGAATGCATTTTCAAGCTGGTCATCGACATCCTTTAACAATTGTCCAAACTGTACAAGAGCTACAGTGAGTCACTGTTCTATTATTTAAACTCCGAATCCTTATATAGGTTTACTATATCTGTAAACATGTAATAGAAACATCTCCGAAGGAATAGAACAGTCTATCTTTCGAGCTCTGGCATCATAATTCCACACTGTATTTATTTAAATGTCTGTTTTTAGCTAGAAGTTTCCTTGGCTGTAGATCACGAAGCCCACTATTTGGAAGCAGTGCTATTTTTGGTTGCATTACTGATATACAATCAGGTTGAAAACAACTCAAGACTTTTTTTAAGGCAAACAAGTGGAATGTTCTTCCTGTGCCAAGTCGTTCACTGTCCCTGAAAATGCATTTCAATTGCTGGAGGAAAAAAGAGACGAGAAGGAACTGAAGACAACCGTAGTAAAGGCCTGGCTGAGCATCACCAGGAAAGAACCAGGTTGTTTGATGATCTCAACGGCTTCCAGTCTACAAGCAAACATGGTTGCAAAGTCTTAGTATTGGTTTAATCATAAGTTCATAAACATTTCTCATTTATGACCCATTTAATTTCAGTTCCAAAGTTCGTTGTAAGACAAAAAAAATGACAAGACCCTTATCAATGTCTAAATATTTATAGACCTGACGCTACGGGGACTCTGAAATTAGGAATCCCTTTGGTACCGACTGCTGTCTCTGTGCGTCTCCAAGTTTTTAAGCTTATTAAAAGCTTATTGTGTTTATATGTATATACAGTATTAGAAGAACATAAATACAACATACTGTAGGAAACCTTGGTGGTATAACATGATTGCTACAGTATGAGTTGAATCCTACATAGTAGGAATCCTATAGTACTGTACTATAAACTTTCTTCTTCCCTTCATGCTGCATTCTTTTTCTTTCGGCAGGTTCACAGTGTCACTGTTTTCTTTTCACCTATTTTCTTCCAATCCTCAAACAAGCTCATCTGGCTGAATTGTATTCGTGCAACTCCTTTCCACAATGGCACTGTCCTCACGCTTAAAGCTGTGGGAGCAAAAGGCAGGTGTAGCGCTGTGTTCTGCATGAAGCTTCTGGAGATTTTGCATGCCTGATTCTATTGACAAAGTGTGAATAACCGTTATGTAACAAAAAAAAAACACACACAAAAATACAAATATGGCATAGTAAATGATAATAGAATATATAAAAGTTGAATGCAATTAATTATTTCAAACTATAGCTGCTCTGAAAAAAATTTAATTATTCCTCATGTTCTGATTAACCAGTAAAGTTTAATGTTTTCCACAGAAAAAGGTTCCTCAGTGCAAAGCGTCGGTGTCGCATAACATTTAAATGCAATTGGAAATAAATGTTCAGAAAAAGTGTTATAAAGTTTTCTTTAAAAAAAGAAATCAGAATGTAAATAGAATAAGTTAAATAACATAAGAATAACACAGGCTAGAAAGAGTAACATCAGGGCCCTATTCCGGGAATACAATTCTATCCCACCATGAACCTGTGTATACATAAAGAGGACAGTTGGTATTCAGCTAGCCTATGACGTTACACCTGGACCATGTTGAAACGATGGCTGCACATGGAAACAAAGAAAAAACACACTTAGTCAGAAGTCATATCAATGCAGATAATTAATTGCTGCTTTTATAAGTTGAATAAATAAACATTTTAATCAAATGTCAACAAAACATCACTTGGGCTCAAGCCACTGTTGATTTAGTTCTCTCTTGTCCATTTAAGACTGTTTTCTCCATTAATGTAGACTATGACCCATGGAACATAATGGAAACCATTAGAAACCAGGGGCATCATTAGGTGTGAATGTTTTCTTCTTGAGGTTGTGTTGTTTTATAGCAAAGCATCAGTCAGAGTTACAGAGCGGAAGTTTACTTAGACTTAGTGTCCAAACAATTTCAAGCAGAAAGATCTACTGTAGGTAAACTGAGTCAGCTTAGGGTTCTGTCGCTCCCTCACTTCAGTTGAGTTAAAACAGGATTCACTGGTATGACCCTAAGGAACAGAAATAACAGTAGATTATAGGGGTAATTAAAGTTAAGTGAAAGAAAGAAAAAAAATCTGTGCAGGATCAGAAAAGAGAAAGGACAGATTCAGAAACGCGCGCGCACACACACACACACACACATATATAAAAACAAGACCGCGACAGTAAAGTTGTATTATGTCATTCCATGCATTATAATTCTTGTGCACAAAACAATGAGTTGTGTTTATTACGATCAGCTGGTTTAGTTAATGAATGGAACAAATATGTGGCAGCAGTTTTTCACCTCTGACAAAAAAAGTGGGAATGGACTCCCCAACCTACTCAATTTCTTACATAAAAGAAAAGAAAAAAGAATGAAACAAAGAAAGAAAGAAAAGGGGGAAAATAAAAATAATAAAGAAATGCCTCAGACAAAGTTGATTAGGATCTTTTCAATAGCTTTTTCAATGCCCCACTTAGAGACATGTGTTTAAATGAAAATACAAATAAGTTTGTTATTTTAATTTAGAAGGAAATAAATTAATAGGTGAAAGCTGAATAGGAAAAAAATATGAGCAAAATGATAAAGTTAATTTGAAGCAGAGTGCAGATTACAGAAGTGCTCAATACAATGTGCTTGAGAAAAATGATAAAATTTTAATAAGTTTGATAAAAGTTATGGGCGAGCTTTGTGATTGATCAGGGTGATGAATCATTAGATTAAATACCCTACTATAGAATATAATACAGTCTAGTCTGCACCATTCACATTATTCATTCTAAATGGTGTCCATGTTGACAATGTAAGATTATAAATTTGTATTTATGCAATTAGGAAAACATGCTTTGCAGAAAATGTATTCATTTGTTATAAATCATCTTTAAGAAAGATTTTTTTTTGTTTTCATTTACAGTGTCAATATACTGTAATGTAGGTTAGGTATTTGCAATTTCTTGGCTTCTGCATGAATTTGTCATGAAATGTGATCTGATTTTCAACAAAGTCACAAATATAAACAAACCCAATATCTCTAATCTGATAAAAGACAAATGCATTGAGCTGATATTGAAGCACTGCTTAAACTTACTGTAGGAAAAGTGATGGTAAAGAAAGTAAGTGAAAAAGTGTTTTAATATTTATTTGAATCATCTTTAGCCATAACCTAAAGCAAGCGCTTCTGGTAAGTGTGGATTCCCTAGAACATTAAAAAAGAACTGCTTCAGCTCAGCCATATCCTTAGGACGTCTGGTGAGAACAGCTGTATTGAGGTCATTCCACAGCATCTGTATTTTGTTGTGGTCTGGTTCTGACTAGGTAGATTTTGTATCACCAAAGTCATTCTGTTGTACAGTACATTTACTTCAGCTTATTGTCATTACTCTGCTGCACCACTCGGCTCCTTCTGAGGTTCAGTTTGCCAGACCGCTACCCTGACATTCTCCTGTAGGATACATTAATAAATGTGCAAATTAATTTTCCAACTCAAAGTCAACTCAAGAGACAGCAAAGCAGACACAAATCATGCTGCTCACTCCACTTTATTTCACAGTGCGGATGATATTCTCATGTTGGTATGCATTTCTATTTTTATGCAATACAACATATGTAGCTCTGTGTGTTCCTCACAAACAATTCTATCCTTGCTTCGTCTGTCTACAAGACATTTTCCGAGTAGTGTCATGGAATATCAAGGTGAAAACTTAGGTATGGTTAACTCATGAACAGGGATGTTATTCATCTTCAATGAATCCTTCAAGATTTGAACTGTTATTCTAGGGTTCTTTATTATCTCAGTGGAGTGATTTTAGCTGGGCAACCGTGTCTATGGACAGTAGCCACAGCCATAGCTATACCAACTCGTTGACATGATACTGTAACCCTTTCCAACTAAAGTTAAATCTTGGATTGTGAGCATAACTTGTTCCAGAAACATGATTGGTCATCATACCACTCGTATATAATTTCCTCATGGGAAATAATAGAAACTCAAAAGCTTCCAAAGCTTCCTTCCTTAACTGTTGATAAGAATCATGGCTGAAATAAGACGAGAGTGGAGAGGAGGAGGGGCTACTGTGTAGGACGATGGCACACACGGAATCGCTGCTCTATCGGAAAAACAATAGAACCTCTCTACTGGCATTTACATTTGCCTCCTTTTGAGGATTTTGCATTATCGCTAAACAGATTCACCACCCGCACTGCTACAGCCTTTTCAACCTTTTTCTTCATGGAGGCTGTTGTTGCAGTACAATTACTACAGAACAGTCAATACACTTTGACACAAAATAAATACACAACACAATGGTCACAATGTTATAATAAACACGTGCACGGATGTTGACTATACGAGTGACACATGAGCACTGAGATTGAGCATGGGAGACAATTACCCATAATACCGTAGTGCACGAGAGGGGCACTGGTGGCTCAGTGGTTTCGCCTGTCATGCAGAAGGCCTGGGTTCGATTCCCAGCTGGTGCCCAAACCCCAGCCACTGGAGGCAGTGCCCGGATAAAAATGGGAGGGTTGCGTCAGGAAGGGCATCCGGCGTAAAAACTGTGCCAAGTTGTAGTGCGGACTGGATAGTCCGCTGTGGCGACCCCTTGTAGTACAACCGTACAACCGTAGTGCAAGAGAGAAGAATCATTGGCTCAGTTGTAATCATTTGATGCTCGGCAGACAAAGCGCAAGCGTACTACTCATATATCAATACCTTACTCGTTCATGAAGTTAAAATTAATGTAAAAATTTCGCTAGCCTTGAAAAACCTCGCAGACCGAGTTACTCGCCATCCAAGGTTCCACTGTACATGCAAATCTTGATCGTATGTCTTCTGAGATCTCTCTTTTATTATGTTATGAATAACACACTGACACTGTTTGTGTTTTTATAAGTTGAGGCAGGTCTATTCCACACATCCATTCTCATTTCATTGACTGGATTTCTAACACCTGGCTCTGGTTTCGTGACATCAGAAGCCAAGCATTTCACAGGGCCTCCGAGTGGCGCATTGGTAAAGTGATCACCCTGTCATCCAGTGATCGCGAGTTTGATTCCCGGGTGATGCTGTAACCTCTCGCAGCGAGAGGTCTAGCGAGAGCTGATTGGCTGAGCTCTCTCAGAGGGGATGGATGAGAGGTACTTAGTGCTTCCACATTAATCATGGCCTCTACAGCCAATCAGGGGCGTCTTTGAGCTCACGCAAGCGGAAGGAGCGGATAGCGCTGTCCTCCGAGTGTGTTACGCCGCCCCCAGCGTTGCGTGAGCGAGCAGTTCAAAAATATAAAAGAAGCGGTTGGCTGGCGTTTCATGGTTCGGAGGAAACACGTGATAGTCTTCGACCCTCCCGACTGAGTGGTAGTGGGAGTATCACCCCCTAGTGATGGGGAGGAATTGGACACGACTAAATTAGGGAGAAAATCGAGGGGGGGGCGGAGTCTAGTCTTTCACTTACTTTTTTCAAATCTATATTTAATAGGCATGTTCAATAAAGTAACGAAGGATCATGGGTTTTTCAGCTTAGGAATATTTTTTGTTTATATTTGTGACTTTGTGAAAAACAGATCACATTTCATGGCCAATTTATCCAGATAAACTGAAAATTGCAAATACTGTAGTTGACTTATGTTTTCATGCCACTGTATAGTTTACTCCCATTTTGTCTCACCTTTAACCTCCTAGACAAATATATTTACTGTAAACACCAGCATTTCCTGTTGTCCCTTTCATGAGTAGTACATAAAAACTTCTAGTATCAAATGATAACACATCCCTTGTGTTTTGTGTGTCATTATTAGAATACAAAGAGCACATTCTGATAACTTCAAGAGTTTCTAGAAGCAGCGAGAATGCAGGCTCAGGAGTGGGTGCAGTATTTAGGCACCATTTATGTGAGACTGGACTCGTGTTCAGTGTACACAATATAGTGTAATCATTAAATGCATGAGATATCTGCTGCCACCTCAGGTGATATTGGTCATTTTAGAGTTAGGTTGAAATGGTGGTTAATATCGAGTGGCGCTGGCCCTTTCACAGTCTAAAGACATGCTGATTGAGCTCATTTGCATTCCCAAATTGCATGTAGTGTGTGAATAAATGTGTTTTTGTGTGCCTTGTGATGGATTGGCACCCTGTCCAGGATGTACCCCATCTCCAGGACTCCCATGACCCTGTACATGACAAGTGGTATAGAAAATGACTGAATGAATGAATGAAGTAATGAATGGTAGAAATCTTATGCTAATGTGTTTCTTAGTAGCAATGGCCAAGTTTTTGCAACTTCAGTTAAAAATGAATGAGTTAGTCTTTCTGATATATCAAGTTCCCACTCCAAAATGCACCAGAATTATATACCTGTATCTACCACAAGTATTTCTGAAATCAAAACAAATTACTTACAAATACACGTTGTGTAATTTTTAATATGTTCTTCAGAAATAATGCTCGTCTCAGTTTGCAGACAGAGTGACGCAAAGTTCTATAAATTACAAATAAATAAAAAAAATAAACTTTATAGTCAATCAATAAACACATTAAAACAGTATTTCGTTTTCTTTACAATTACATTTTCTGCTCCTCCTACTTTTTAAAATTAACTATTCTCTCTTACATCTTTTGTTTTGGTTGTTTATCACGTTGTTTATACAAGATAGTAGCTTATCTAGTATTATAACTATCTAGCTGAATAAAAGGGCAGATAAAATAATATTTGGGTCTCAAATTATCATTATTGATATTTTCTGTGATGGCGGCGCGGTGGTGTAGTGGTTAGCACTGTCGCCTTGCACCTCCAGGGTCTGGGTTCGTTTCCCCGGCCAGGCTCGATTCCCGTCTCTGTGTGCATGGAGTTTGCATGTTCTCCCCGTGCTTGGTGGGTTTCCTCCGGGGTACTCCGGTTTCCTCCCACAGTCCAAAGATATGCAGGTTAGGCTAATTGGCGTTCCTAAATTGCCCGTAGTGTGTGATTGGGTGTGTGAGTGTGTGTATGTGTGTGTGACCTGCAAAGGATTGGCACGCTGTCCAGGGTGTACCCCGCCTAGTGCCCGAAGTCTCCTGGGATAGGCTCCAGGTCCCCCGCGACCCTGAACACAGGATTAAGCGGTATAGAAAATGAATGAAGGATGAATGAATTTTCTGTGATTCTGTTTTTAATTTTCTGATTGTTTTATTAATTTCTTTTTCTTGTTCATTTACTTTTAGAGTGTTTTATTTTCTTGTGGTTCTGTTAAAACTATATTTGTGTATATAAGGCATTGAGGGGACATCCTTAATTCCTGACTGTGTACAGATAAAGGATGAGAAGAAACCAGCACCGGCTCCCCAACCTCCTCCTCCCCTTTCTGTTCTACCTGGAGGATTCCTTAAGCAGCTTGTGAGAGAGACAGAGAAGGAGACAAAGGAGAAAGAACCTGAGCTTAAAGAAGAGAAAGCAGTGAGAAGCTCTGTTTCTTATTTTTATGGAATTTGTACTTATGTAGTGTCTTGTACTTATAAAGATGTTCTTCACCATTGCAAGACCACTTCAATTTTTTCCCTTTACAGCCAAGCAAATTAAGTGAGAACCTAGTCCAGCAGTTCCTTCTTCTAGATGAAACTCCACCCATCTTGGAGGCAGAGATGGCCCTCAGAGCAGAGCAAATGGTCAATGCTGCCCTGACAGAAAATAAAACATCCTTCCCAGGACAGATCCAGAGTCCAGACTCCAAGAACCAGAAAGATGATTTCATTGTCAGGAAAGCAGATGTCAGTGATAATAAACAGGAGAATGACTCCAACCTGTCAAAGTTTCCAAAGGTGTCGGCTGAGAAAGAACGAGAAGAAGCACGACCGGATTTGAAAGAGGTTAAGGAAGGAAATATGAGAGAAGTGAGACAAGAGCCAGAAGGGCAGCTGGCTGATAACAGCCTAGCAGAGGAACCCAAGAAACCTGTGGTAGGTTGTGTTGTAACAGCACACATACATTTTATTTTGTGTTCAGACTTACAGTAAATCATTGCCATTAACTTCAGAGACTAAGCATATTTAATCATTCTGAAGATGTTTATTCGTCCCTCAAATGAGGTCATTCTAGTTGCCTAGACTTGCTAATAAAACCTTCACAGACTCGAATGGACTGTAGAAATATGTAAAAAATGACTGGGGCGGCATTAAAAGTGAACCAAATTAGACAAAGGTACACAAAAACATTTGGCTCAGCAGCTAACATGGTTCCAGTTCAGTCATTCATTTTACATATCGCTTGTCATGAATAGCTTAGAGCCTGCAGTATGCCAAGAAACTCAGGGCACAAGGCAGGGGACACCTAGGATGTGGTGCAAACTGATTACAGGGCAAAGGTGTGCATGGACACACACACACACACACACACACACACACACACACACACACACAGGCAATTTGGAAACACCACTGCGACCTCATGGGGATTTCAAAGTACTTGTATAAACGTTCCACAAACTTTGCTGGTTTCCCCCAGGTCCTCTAGTTTTTCCCAAAAGTCCAAAAATATGCACTATAGGCTAAATTGTGTTTCCAAATTGTCCATAGGGCATACTATCCAGGGTGTCTGTTGTCTTGTGCCCCAAGTTCCCTGGAATATACTCCTGGACAGGTGGTATGGAAAATGAATGAGTATGAATGAATGTTCCTCGTTGCAAGTTATACACCTAATATTAATTCAGTTCATGCCATTGTCTTGTATGAAAAATACGTAGGTAACACTTCAAGGGTTATTTTGCATGCAAATATTAACCCATCTGGCATTTTGTCATTTTATAAAAGTGTAATTTTTCAACAAATTTCACCTTTCATAAGCTTTAATGTCAGGCATAAAAAAACATGAGTCAAGTAAACATTTTTAACAGACTTTTGTCTGACATACAGTACAGTAGGTTATCACAAGCTTAATGCACAGTAGTGTAGGAGTCTCTGGAAGTGCCAATCTTTTTTAATTAGCCTGTGTTGGCAAGATGTCACTCCTTTGAAATTAGGGTCAACAAAAAGTCATTCAAAAAGATTCATATCAACTTGACATAACTGACAAACATTTTCGACAGCTTATACCTGTTGGAAGTCTTTTTATCTTCATGTACACTGCCTGGCCAAAAACAGAGTTGTTTATGCTAACATTAGTTTGAATGGCCTTTGTTTTAATCATGGCTCACGATGCTCAGTGGTGACTAATTCATGTTGAGAATGAATAAAAATCTGTTGATGGGATACCTTTCAGTTTTCATTTTATTGCTGCATCTCTAAGCCTAGACCTTGCACCGACTGAAGCAGCTCCCCAAGACCACCGCTGTGCATGATAGGTGCATTGCTTCATGCTCTTCCTACAGTACCTTACCATGCCACATCTATTACTCTGGAATATAATCGGTCTGAATCCATCAGACCACATGACCCTTTCCCCACATTTCCCAAATTAGCCTCACTAAACAAGCAGTTTTATGGGGCAACACAACTGTTCAATCCCATTTTTGAGAAAACTTACTTTCTTACTAAAGCATTTAAATGATATATATACAGATTTTTTCTAACCAATTTCTTCCCTGAAGTCAATGGTTTAACACTTCAGCTGAAATTGACCCAAATGCAAGATTAATAGTTTATAATAATAGAGTGAGTAACTGAAGTCTTCTTGCAGACAGAAAGTGCTGAGTAAGGGGTTTAATGGGTAAACAGGTGAGGCTATGGGGAGACTGTAGCAGTTCCTAGTGATCTGGTGCTGGGGCTGAATACAGCAACAACAAATGGCAGGAACAGAAATAGATACATGCTTCAAGTCTTGGCAAACAGAATCCAATCCCAAAAGAGCAAATGATCAGGTAGACAACAAGACCAGGGCCTGAAACTAAATCCAATTCCAATAAACATTCAAAAGTTCAGATAACCAGTAAACATGTACTATAAGGGAGACTGAGCAGAGACAGAGCCTGATTTACTGATACTGATACTGAGTTACTGATAAGGAGCAATCTAAGAACAGGACAAGCAGACCAAGTCAGAAATAGACTGATTGCTAGAGAGCTCAAATATACCATAAAGAGTAACTTGTGACTGAGGCATTTATAGTGCAGAGAGGAGGGTTAATTAAATACAGGTGGAACATACAGTACAGTACCAACTGGGTGGGGCGAACTGCAATTTAGGAAAAAGGGTGAAAAACCAAAGAACAGGAGCGGATCCTGATAAAGGTGGACTGCAACTTAGAGGAGGAACAGATTATGGCAGGCGTTAATACTGTAATGTGTTGTACATTTCTGACCCAGTTCTAGTTATTTCAGCAAACTTCGCTTGGTGCAGGTGAATTCTGAAACACGGTTTTTGGCCATGCAGTGTAGTATAGGATGTTTATGAAGATTTCATGAATATACACACTCACACACATTAAATGCATACAGGGGAGAGAGAGAGAGAGAGAGAATGGGACAATCCATCACAGGGCACACACACATCAGCATGTCTTTGGACTGTGGGAGGAAACCAGAGTTCCTGGAGGAAACCCACCAAGCACAGGGGAAACAGGCAAACTCCATGCACACAGAGGCAGGAATCGAACCTGGCCAAGAATCAAACCCGAACCCCGGAGGTGCAATGCGATAGTGCTAACCACTAATCCACCGTGCCGGCCTACAGTATATTTTTTTGATTCTATGAAGCTGCACTGCAACAATGTTCATTGTTAAAAGCATTACATGAAAAAACTGAGTTGAATTGAACTTATATTCACAGAATATACAGAATGTGTGTGTTAATTGTGCATAAAAAAGAATTGCATTAAAAGGAATTTGTGTTAACTCACTATTATCATGATAACTCTGGCAGCCGTCCTGTATATGGCAGCCCTCTTAGTACTCATCATCATTATGTTTGCAGTTATAATATTGTAATACATTTCTCTCTCTCTCTCTATCTCTCTCTCTCTCTCTCTCTCTCTCTCTATCTATCTATCTATCTATCTATCTCCCTTTTTGTCTCTCATACACACACACACACTCGGCAGAGGGATGTCTGGTATGAAGCTGGTACAGTGTGGTATGTGCAAAAAAATGGCTTCAATCTTGGTGAGTCTGAATACCATAAAAACAGATATTTGCTTTGTTTCAACAAAGGAACTTTTTTTGTTACTGCAGTTTACAGTATCTCACTACAGTAAGCATGGGCAAGTAATTAGTTAGATTAGATTGCATTCTATTCTATTTTAAGGTCTAGTCTGTCTAATTAACTTGTGGCATACTTGCTCAGTAACTGGTTAGCTCTTTTTGGCTCCAAGCAATTTTGGAGATGGTGTTATTGTTATACTGTTGATGAGGTCTGCTTAGATGAAATATTGCAAAAATAAAATAATACAATCTTAATCTATTTTGTAACAAACAGCCACTCAGCTTAAGCCTGATGAGGGCACACCAGAACTCCCTTATGGGAAAGTGAGGGTTCGACTCCACACAGGCGGCTCTGTACATGATGTCACACAGTACGAGATTGAAAAGGTGAACCTGTTTTCTATACTGTGTTTTTTGCAGTGAACATGAGGGTTGAACGTCATACCATTAAAAACATCCATGCATAATATTTTAACTGTGTATTACTGTACAACTGTACACTCTTTCACGATGGATTGGTTGTTTTTCTGTCCACAGCTGAACCCACCAGAGCTGGACCTGTGTGAGGACTTGAGCCAATTAGTGAGTCTGAATGAGTCAAGCATCCTGCATACTGTGACCAGCAGAGCCAAAGCCCACATGGCTCTAACACATGCTGGACCAAACCTGCTGGCTCTCTGGCCTCCTGTACCACTACATAGCAAGGTATCTTTCACTTATGAGCCTTATGGTGACTTATCCTTTGTAAAATCCATGGCTATAATTGAGATATTCAGCAGTCACTATTTGTTTTAATAATAATTTACAAACCTTTAATTCATTCACATATTAATACCTTTAACCCATTTAATTTTATATAATTTTGTCACTTTAAATCACATTGCTTTAATTATGACATAAATTAGCCCCATAAAATTTGGAAAATTTGATTTCAATCTATGAGGAAAATATATACTTTCAGCTTCATTTAAATGACTTTGACAAAATGCGGCATTAACTGTTCAAGAATTACAGCCATTTCCATACAAAAATCCCTAAGTGAAAAGCATGCTGATTAAAAAAAACAAACAAACAAAAAAACCTTGACAATTCATTAAAAAACATTATGGTTTTGCAGCATGGTGTTGCACATACTTGATCTGTTCATCTTTCCCACTTCCTCTTTAATTAGGGGCTGCGTAGCCGACATTGGGACACATGGGAAGCTCCTGCTCCTGTACAAGTGCTGGTCCAGAAAGTTTATAAGTCCATGGTGAGCCAACGGAAGGACCAGAGTGTGGTGGCTCTGGGCCGTAGTGGCACAGGAAAGACCACCTTGTGCCAGACTTTTACCCAGGAACTTCTCAAACATGCTGGCACAGCAGGAGACAACTGTACCTGTGAGTTTATCTTCCATACTTTAAAGGATACGTAGAATGCCAAAATCATATACTGTTTTGGGTAAAGGTCATAAGCTGGATACTGCACACTCATTCCATGACTTTTTCCATGGTCTGTTAGGAGCTGGACAGTGTGTGTCAGAATTATAAAAACAGAATTGTACCCCTGTAGAATCAGGCTGGGAAATTTCACTGACCGCTGACTGACAGTTTGCATGCAGGTTGTACATAGAATGTTTTTCACGTCTCACTGCCAGTGTTACACCGTCCTGGTGATGTCTTAAAACGCTTCTTTGCAGATTTTTATTGTTACATAAAATTAAGTGCCTTTGCTACATAAACCCAGTCCTTAGAAGTCTATGATGACATTTATTTAAAAACATAATTGTACTGAAAATGATGCTGTTAGGTAAGTTCTTAAATGATGATACATTTAATATCTGTGAGAAGCTGTGAGGCCTTATAATTTAGAGACAATTAAAGAAGTAATGTTTATGAAAAATGTAAAGAGTTTCCTAACCTGTCCTTAATTTAGAATAAATTAGTTTAAAGTTTAAATTTGCAGTATACTGTATACATTTAGTAGGGCATTCAGTTAGTGAAAGACAGCCAATGTAAATGCATAATGCCAATGTCAGATATTTTTTTTCCTATAATATCATATAGCAACCAAGAGAATTTAAAAGAAAAACAAACAAACATATTAGTAGAAATGAATCTAGCAATAATCTGGTTAAATACGTAAGCAGACCCTTTAATAATAATGGGATATGTGAATGAGCTGCAGGGACATCTGGCAAGGAGTGGTAAACCCTATTTTTCAGAAGGGTCAGATTATTGGTCTTCATCAAGCAAGGAAAACAACCAAGCGGATTGCTGAAATGACTGGAATTAGGATAAGGATACAGTAGTGCTTCACAGAACAAATGTGGTTGAATCAAAACCATGATTCAGTTGTTTGAGGTCACTTTACAAACCTAATGAAGCTACACCCCAGACAACCCAGACAATTACATTTACAGTAATAGTGATAGTAATATAATTTCTATATACATAATGTGATGATAACTCCCATTTAGGATTAAACAGTAGTGTTGCCACTAGTTAGTTCAGCCTATTTGAAAAAAAAAAGCCTTCAATTTGTTAGAGAGTATTGGACTTAGGAATAGATCATGTGGTGTAATGAGTGTAGAATTACTGTACACTATTTCAGAGTGATGGGCATGAATCATACCAGTGGATTGTTTCCTTCCCGATGGCATGGCCATATTCCAGGACAACAATGCCATGATTCCTCATGTTTCCTGAAACACTTTTTCGTACTTTTACACTTAAATTTTTTTTTTATTAATTAATTAATTTATTTATTTTTACACTTTTTCACTCATTCACTCTTTTTTTTGGATGGGTATTATATTATAATTTTATTTATTATACAAAATTACTCTTTAAAATAACTTTTCTTTAATAATTACATCTGAGAGTTTTCCCTATTTCAAATGTCAATAGAAATTGTCATTACAATAACCACAGAATGACGCCTATTTAATACAAAGCTTGCATGCTGTTCTAATATAGCACTTATTATATAGTAATATTTGAGCTCCATAAAATTTCAAATAACCTCCAGTGTGTGTGTGTGTGTGTGTGTGTGTGTGTGTGTGTGTGTGTGTGTGTGTGTGTGTGCGTGTGTGTGTGTGCGTGACCCAGTGGAGCGTCTCCAGGCCATGTTTACTGTGCTGCACTCTTTTGGCTGTGTAAGCTCTCATCAAAGCGAGGCCTCCAGTCGATTTGCCATGGTGTTTTCACTGGACTTCAACCACAAAGGACTGGCAGCTGCAGGACACCTTCAGGTGCCTTTTTACTGATCTTTTTTTCATATCATACCTCTGTTATTTACTAATATTGATGTTTCCCTGTCTCACAGACGATGATGCTGGACAAGTGGAGGGTTTGCCATAGGCCTGAGGGAGAGAGCAACTTCTTAGTCTTCTCCCAGATGCTGGCAGGACTCAATACTACAATGAGGTCTGAAAATAGTTATTGATATGATATGATATGATATGATATGATATGATATGATATATCATATCATATCATATCATATCATATCATATCATATCATATCATATCATATCATATCATATCATATCATATCATATCTGGCTCAGTCTGTTTTCTAATGTTTCTAATGCATAAATGTACAAGCAGGTTAGCTATTTTTCATTCAACTACTATATAGTGTTGTCATCATCTCTTTTTTTCTTTTGGGTCTTTAACTGGATCATAACTTCTTTTTTTTTTTTTTTTTTAATAGCCTGTTTAATAATGTTAACTGTTGGTACATACAGTTGTGGTCTGACATTCAGCAACAGATTTTCAATATTGAGGCTCCACAGTATTAAAAATAGCCTGCTTTATCCATTCCACTGCCAATTTTGATGTGTGTTTAGGTTAATTGTCCCGTTGTGTTTCAAACACTTACAGTAGCTGATGTTTTAGGGTTATGCTGAAGAATTCAGTGTAGTTCTCCATGTATTCCATCTAGTTTGGGCAGTGCACCCGATCCAATGACAGCAAAGCAGCCCCAAAGCATGATGCTGCAGCCGCCATTCATGAAAGTTAGTGTGGTGTTCTTTAGGTTGAATGCCTTACTTCAGAATTTATACCAGAATGCTTTTTCTTTGTCTATGCTCAGCTGCAAACTGTAGCTGAGCTTGAAGGTGTTGATTTTGGAGAAGGGGCTTTCTTGGATGTCAGTCTTTCAGTCAATAGTGCTGTAAGACACTAGTGTTCTTGCACTTACAATTTATGGTACAGTAGGTCTGTGCGCTTCATGACCAAGGGAACCAATCTTCTCTCAAATTAGGTTGACGATTTGAGTCATCTTTCAGACATTGGCAAAGTGGCCTGCCAATAACGTGGACTTACGTCCAATGAATGGTGTTTAGAAAAGTTCTCCAGGAGACATTCCTGATGTTGAACAAGAGATGCTGTTTATATCTTGAAATCTGTCTTTACCTTCTAGGACAGAGCTCCAGCTTCACCAATCACCAGAAAACAACTTATTTGGCATCAGTTGCCCAACTAAGGTAAGGAACTGCACCAAAACAAAACAAAAAAAAAGTCACATGAAAAAAAATTCAAGTACAAAATCCTGAGTAAAGAAAAATAAATATTACCCTGGTACTGAGCTGATTGATTGATTGATTGATTGATTTATCAACATATTGCAGCAATGCATCAATCCGCCAAAAAATTTAAAACCACTGACAGGTGAAATTAATATAGTTAAGTGTCCTGTTTTAAAGTGGCACCTTTCAATGGGTGGGATATCCCACAAAGAGCTACTGTAGCAGAAATTGGTGAAAATGTTTTATGTTGGATAGACTGTTAGAAGAAAGCAAGAAGCCAGCGTGATACAATGTTCTGGCTGGGAAACCTTCACATTACTGTGACACACCACATATTCCGTTCACCGCAACATTGTTCCATAATGGCAATGGCTTCGTTTATCAAGATAATGCACCCAACCTGCCACACTGCAAAAAATATTCAGCAATGGTTTTATGAACATGACAAAGTGTTGAGCACTGACACTGAATCCTTCCCATGAGCTTCAAAGATCCATTTGTTCAACAATAAATTAAAAACCTTGACTTCATGTAATTTAGCTGGGAAGCATTCTAAATCTCTGTCTCTAATCTATAATAATAATAATAATAATAATAATAATAATAATAATAATAATAATAATAATATAGATAACAAATCTATTAAATTCCTCTACAGGTGGATGAGAAGCAGAGGGCTATAGTTGAGTTTGGAAGACTCTTAGCAGCCATGAACACTCTTGGGTTTTCACCTGATGAACAACGGGCTATTTGGCATGTTCTGGCTGGAATATACCACCTGGGTATAGCTGGGGTATGCAAAGGTGAGTCTGCAGCATTTGCAAGTTACGTAAAGGGTAGGGGTAGCTCAGTGGTTAAGGTATTGGACTACGGTTTGGAAGATCCCAGGTTCAAACCCCACAACCACCAAGTTGCCACTGTCGGGCCCTTGAGCAAGGCCCTTAACCCTCAACTGCTCAGATGTGTAATGAGATAAAAATGTAAGTCGCTCTGGATAAGAGCGTCTGCCAAGTGCCTAAATGTAAGTAGATCTTTTATTGTTATTACAGCCATAAAAAACATAAATAAAGTGCAGTACACAATAAGATGAAATAAAGTCCTCTAGACCCAAGTTGTAATATACAGTAGACAGTTTTAGTGCAGTAATTCTTATGAAAGAAATCTGAAATAAATGATGATAGGTCAGAACACTGACAGTGCAGAAGTCTAATGAATCAGAACAATCACTGTGTCTGCGCTCTGTAAAAAGTGCATAAATGAACCAACTTTAAAGTGTCTGTGCAGGGAGGGATGGAGTTACTTGAATCCCTAGGGGATCTTTCAGATCTGTAATTTAGTTGGCTAGAGTTTGTTTCTCTCTAGCCCTATTCACAAAGAAATCACACTATAAAGATCTTAAGAAGACCGCCACAATATACCACCTTCACTTTCACACAAAACACCGGCATTCCATCAAAGCAGCTGTAACATTTAACACAAGCATCTAATGTGATGTATGACACATGCATCTGAAATACTGTGTATACCATTTCTTTCAAAACAACAAGGGTGGGCGAAATTAATATTAAGGTACTTTTGCACACCGTGCACATTCAAATCACTCATCATTCACCTCTGACCAATCATAATACAGAAGGTGGGTTTTGGCAGAAAAGGTTATTTTTATTGCATCTCTTAATGAACACTCTTGCACTTTGAACTACTTAAAAGTTTTTTTTATCTTCTTCTTCTTCTTCTTCTTTGTTTTTCGGCTGTTCCCTTTCAGGGGTCGCCACAGTGAATCATCTGCCTCCATCTAACCCTATCCTCTGCATCCTCTTTTCTCACACTCTCCATTGCTCTCGACCATTGACCCTAAGTACTTAAAATCCTGCTCCTTCTTTACCTCTGCTCCCTGTATCCTCACCGTTCCTCATGGGTTCCTCTCATTCACACACATGTATTCCGTCTTGCTGCGGCTAACCTTCATTCCTCTGCTTTCCAGAGCGTACCTCCACCTCTCCAAATTTTCTTCCACCTGTTCCCTGCTCTCGCTACAAAGCACAATGTCATCTGCAAACATCATAGTCCATGGAGACTCATGTCTAACCTCATCTGTCATCCTGTCCATCACCAGAGCAAAGAAAAAGGGGCTTAGAGCCGATACTTGATGCAGACCCACCTCCACCTTGAACTCTTCTGTCACACCTACAGCACATCTTACCACTGTCTTAGTGCCCTCATACATGTCCTGCACCACTCGAACATACTTCTCTGCCACTCCAGACTTCCTCATACAACACCACAGCTCCTCTCTTGGAATGCTGTCGTACGCCTTCTCTAAATCTACAAAGACACAATGCAACTCTTTATTACCTTCTCTGTACTTCTCCGCCAGCATCCTCAAAGCAAATACTGCATCCGATGTACTCTTTCTAGGGATGAAACCATATTGCTGCTCACAAATGCTCACATCTCTCACATTCCTCTGGAATCCTCTTAATCTTCAAGATCTTGTTAAACAAACTAGTCAGAAACTCTACTGCCACCTCTTCTAAGCACTTCCATACCTCCACAGGTATTTCATCAGGACCAACAGCCTTTCCACTCTTCATCCTCTTCAACGCCCTTCTCATCTCACTTTTACTAATATTTGCTACTTCCTGCTCCACAACAGTCACCTCTTCTACTCTTTGTTCTCTTTCATTTTCCTCATTCATCAACTCCTCAAAGTACTCCTTCCATCTTCCTATTACTCTCCTGGCATCTGTCAGTACATTTCCATCTCTACAGTATCTTTAATCACTCTAACCTGCTGCACATCCTTCCCATCTCTATCTTTCTGCCTCGCCAACCTGTACAGATCCACCTCTCCCTCCTTACTGTCCAGCCTAGCATACAAGTCCTCATATGCTCTTCGTTTGGCCTTTGCCACCTCTATCTTCACCTTACGCTGCATCTCCCTGTACTCCTGTCTACTCTCTTCAGTCCTCTCAGTGTCCCACTTCTTCTTAGCTAGCCTCTTTCCCTGTATACACTCCTGGACTTCCTCGTTCCACCACCAAGTCTCCTTGTCCACTTTTCCCTTACCTGATGATACACCAAGTACCCTCCTACCTGTCTCCCTGATGACATTGGCTGTAGTTTTCCAGTCAGCTGAAAGCACCTCCTGACCACCCATAGTCTGTCTCAACTCCTCCCTAAAGACTACACAACATTCTTCCTTTCTCAGCTTCCACCACTTTGTCCTCTGTTCTGCCTTTGTTCTCTTCACCTTCCTCACCACCAGGGTTATTTTACACACCACCATTCTGTGTTGTCTGGCTACACTCTCCCCTACCAACACTTTTCAGTCACTAATCTCTTTCAGCTTACAACGTCGACATAAGATGTAGTCCACCTGAGTGCTTCTGCCTCCGCTCTTATATGTCACCCTAAGTTACTGCCTCTTCTAGAAGAAAGTATTTACTACTGCCATTTCACTCCTCTTTGCAAAGTCCACCACCATCTATCCTTCTACATTCCTGTCCTGAAGACCAAACCTGCCCATCACATTCTCATCACCTCTGTTCCCTTCCCCAACATGTCCATTGAAGTCTGCACCAATCACCACTCTCTCACCTCTGGGGATGCTCTGCATTACTTCATCTAACTCACTCCAGAATGTCTCCTTCTCTTCTAACTCATATCCTACCTGTGGGGCATAACCACTAACAACATTGAACATTATCCCTTCAATATCCAGCTTTAGACTCATCAACCTGTCTGATACTCTCTTCACCTCTAGAACATTCCTTACAAACTCCTCTTTCAGAATAACTCCTACTCCATTTCTTTTCCTATCCACACCATGGTAAAACAATTTGAACCCTGATCCTAAGCTTCTAGCCTTGCTACCTTTCCACCTGGTCTCCTGGACACACAGTATATCCACCTTCCTTCTCTGCATCATATCAACTAACTCTCTTGCCTTCCGGTCCGCAGACCGATCCGGTATGGAAATTATATTTCTGATTCGCATCATTGGTTTGGCAAATGTTTTACATCGGATGCTCTTCCTGACACAACCCTCTGCATTTATCCAGACTTGGGACTGGCACAAGAAGACTGGATTGCGCCCCCCATGGTTGCATTACTTAAAATATTTTTAATGTGATCCAAAAATAAAAACTTGCCATTGCTGGTTAGTCTTAATATCAGTCCATACTTCAGTTCATTGTTCTCGATGCACTAAAACATTTTCAAGTATGAAGGGCATATCTGATCTTCTCTATACTGTATATGACTAGCGTTAGTACTCACCATTCATGGTTAAAAAGTTTGTTGAAATATTTAAAAAGCTTAAAGCTAAAAGACAGTAACTAATTTGAAAGTTTAACGAACCAGGCTTAAGTGCAGCCTCTTTTTGACTTCATACTAAGAAATCTCTAGGAATTTCCCTTCGCAAGCCAATGAAAATCCCCATTGAAAGAGGTAATCCTCGGTGCACAAATTCAGTTGACAAAATGCATTGCGATTTGTCATGTTTTGTGACACGCCTACACATAACTTTTCATAATATCACTTTTACTCATTTTGATTTCCCAGACTAATGACTAGTATACTTGAAGTTTGCTATTTTGGAACAACTAATTTTGTACTAAGTGTATTTAAGTTTTAATTAAATTGTACAAAAGCACAATTTTAAGTGTATTAAGTATACTGTAGCGTTTTTCGACGCTAGCAGGGATCTTGGAGGACGAGTGAGCTTTGTGGCTACCCAATGTAATGACTGGGAGTAGTTTATTAAACTCACAAACACGCACTTACTCACACACAGGTAAGCACACACACACATACTTAAACTTGGCCGAAGCCGCTAACCTAAAACAAACGTCCCACCCAGGGTGAACACAAACAGGACTCTGGCCCAAAACCGGCGGTCGCCAGCCCCGCCTACGCCACACTGCCCCCACCCGAGCTGTGACTGTCCCCGGTCACCCCTAATACTTCAGTCTCTGAGGCGGGCAGGCAGTCGGCGCTGTGAACTTCGGAGTCCTGCTGTAGGAGAAACGTGAACATTATCCTGAGGCGGTCCGGCCTCCACAGCGGTTGATGTCTCGCCGGCATGCAGCTGGTAGGGAGCGAGACGGTCTCGATGAAGCACAATCACCCGCGCTCGCCGCACCAGCTGCACCCGGTAGACGACATCCGAAAGCTGGGCAATCACCGTACAGGGTCCCACCCAGTGGGACAAAAGTTTGGGTGATAGCCCTCTCTTCCTCCATACCTGCTCTCCCGGCGCAAAGTCTCGCCCCCGGCTGTGAGTGTCATAAACCCAGCGCTGCTTAACACCGGCGTCCGCCAAGTGTTTGCGTGCTAACTCATGAACTTCAAAGAACAAAAATAATCCAACCCAGGTTCCGTGGGTAAATCCGGTTGTGGAGGTGGTCCGAAAACAAGGTCCACTGGAGTGCGCAGCACGCGGACAAACATTAGAAGAGCTGGCGTTAGCTGCGATGACTCCTGCACTGCTGTGCTATATGCCCAAAGCACGAGAGGCAAATGTTCGTCCCAATCGCGTTGCCGATCGCCGGTAAGTAGGGCGAGTTGTCTGGTGAGCGTCCGATTAAAGCGTTCTACGAGGCCGTCACTTTGCGGATGAAGGGGCGTGGTGCGGGTCTTTTTCACCCCGAGGCGCTCGCACACCGCCGCAAACACCTCCGCCTCGAAGTTGGGCCCCTGATCGCTGTGTAACTGCTCCGGAGCGCCGAATCGGCTGAACACCTCATCCACTAGCACTCGGGCCGTGGTGGAGGCGCTCTAATCAGGCACAGCGAAAGCCTGCGGCCACTTTGTGAAATAATCCAAGGCGACCAGCACATAACGTTTACCCCGATCGGAAACGGGGAACGGTCCAAGAATGTCCAAGCCCATACGGTGCCCATGGGTGCCCCCACCCGAAAGTCCTGCAGCGGTGCTAGCGAGCGCTGGGTAGGGCCCATCTTTGCCGTGCAGGAGTCGCATCTGTGAACAAAGAGTTCGCTATCAGTATGACAACCCGGCCAGTAGAAGCGAGCGCACAACCGCCGCAAAGTTTTTGTCACACCGAAGTGTCCCGAACCCGTATGCCCATGAACCAACCCCAGCACACATGCCCGCAAAGTCTTTGATACCAGAAGCTGAAAACATTCGCCAGCGCCGCACGGCCGCTCCCAGCGGCGGTAGAGTAAACCTTCCCGCAACGCTAGGTGGGTAAACTGCGAGTGGAGAGCCTTTACCTCTAGCCCCAGATGAGCGATCACGGTATAATCCGGTCTCAGGCCCGCTTTAACCCAACCCAGTACTTGATGCAGAACCGGATCACTCTCCTGCTCGGCAGCGAGCCGATCACTGTCCCGCTGTGGCACAGGTGAAATGACTGTGGGAGGTGCCCCAGACGAGGCAGTGACTCGGCTGCATGCCGGAACGGTCGGCTGATCACCCCCGGGGGGTCTGGAGAATTGAACGGGAGGGATGTTGTGCATCAGTGGTTCCAGAGGTTGGCCTACATCGCAACCGCGCTCCTCGACCCGCTCGCAGTACCGACAACGCGCTTCGCTGCATGGCCGGCAGGATAACGCATTGGTGTTAGCGTGTAGCTTCCCGGCTCGGTGTTGAATAGTGAAGCTATAATCCTGTAAGCGCTCAAGCCAACGCGCCAACTGGCCCTCGGGTTCTTTAAAATTGAGCAGCCAAACTAGCAAAGCGTGATCAGTCCGTAGCAAGAACTGAAGTTGTGCCCGTATAAGTACTGCCGGAAATGTTTTAACGCCGCGACGACCGCTAACAGCTCGCGCCGCATGACACAATAATTCCGCTTGGGTCCAGACAACGCGCAGCTGAAATACGCGACAACCCGCTCTTGGTTACCGGAAACCTGAGACAGTACGGCCCCCAGCCCTACATGGCTCGCATCTGTGTCAAGGATGAACGCGCGATGCATCCGGATAACCGAGAACGGGACACGTGACCAAGGCTTCACGCAACTGGGCGAACGCGCGCGCATGTACAACCTCCCAGCAAAATGGCTGGTTCTTTTTTGTCAACCCGTGCAATGGATTTGCGACTGTGGCGAAGTCTTTCACAAACCGGCGGTAGTACGAGGCTAACCCAAGGAAAGTGCGCAGCTGCGACACATTTACCGGTTCTGGCCAATTCTGTACTGCAGCGATTTTGGTTGGGTCGGTAGCAATCCCGTTAGCACTAATTATGTGGCCCAGAAACGCGGTCTCTCGCCGCAACAACTGGCACTTTCTAGGATTAAGCCGCAAGTTCGCCCGTCGGATAGCCAAAAATACCTCCCGGAGGTTAGCTAGTGCGACCTCAAACTCCCTGCCATGCACCAGTAAATCATCTAGATAAACGACGGAACGGTTACGAGGGATATCCACCAGCACTTTCTCCATCAACCGTTCAAACATAGCCCGGGCGTTGCATAGACCGAACGGCATACTCCGAAATTGCCATAGCCCTTGCCCGATCGAGAACGCGGTTTTAAGGGGGTCTTCTGGAGCGAACTCTACTTGCCAATATCCGCTACGCAGATCCAACGAGCTAAACCAAGCCGAGCCTGCGACATGTTCCAGCGCATCATCTATCCGCGGCAACGGGTACGAGTCCTTCCGCGCTACCTCGTTAAATTGCCGGTAATCAACACAAAACAGTCAAGAGTCGTCCCTTTTACGCACCAGCACAACCGGTGAAGACCACGGTCCGGACGCTGGCTCAATGACGCCTGAGTCGACCATCTCACGCAGCTTCTGTTCAGCGCCAGCCCGTTTAGCTAATGGAAGGCGTCTCGGGTGCAACCGAACAGGAGCTGCGTTCCCCGTATCAATCGTGTGCTGCACCAGATTGGTATGGGTGCAATCGCGCTCATCTACCGCGAAAACATCCGCGAATTCGTTAAGGAACGATCTCAGAGTGTCGGTCTATGTCGAATTCAACCCCGCGCTGCTACGTTTCAAAAGCTCGTTTAGTACACTCGTTCGGTCATGTACCGGATGTTTGTGTGGCGCGACCTCCGGAAGTTCCGCCCCCTGGGTGTGGGCTACTTTTCCATGCGGCTGTGGTTTAGGTGTTAGCAACCTAGCTACGCCGAAGTTCCCACACAGAGTCCCGTCCGTTAAGCTGTCCCGTCCGCACCGCACCCCACCTTTCCAAAATGTCCAATCCCAATGTACAGCCATCCCCAGCAAAAAATCATGAACATAACTACGCTCACCTATGTTGATTCGCACCGAGCGACGAGCCCGTATCTTCAGGTGGCTCCCAGACACGGGGCGGATGCTGAAGGCTGGGTTGGGCACTTTGCCAGCGCGCTCGCCTGGTCCCAACATTCCGTTGCGGAGTAGTGAAACAGTGGAGACGCCGTCCAGCACACAATCTACATAGATCCCAGCGCGTTGTCCCACACATCCCGAATGGAAGTCGACTCTGCCAGTTGGGGAAACAGAAACGGCCACGGAAGGTGGCTTCCCCTCGCTGCCTCCCGGACCTAGTTTAACAGCTGCTGGGGTACGTTGTCCTCGCGCCTCGGAACGTTAGAGCCGTAAGCCTGCGGTCCCGGGCCTCGGCGTCGTCACGGAAGTTCGGAGTCTTGCTTGTAGCCTAGCCGTGACGGGTAGCCCTGTCCCCGGCTAGGTTCGCCTCCCGAGCGCCCCCGAGCGGCGGGAGGTAGCTCAGCTCTTTCTCCGCGATGTCCGATCCAGTGCCGGGACCCTCATCTCGCCGCTCTGCTTCTGCCGCGCCGCCTTTTTAGTGCTGTCTCAGTCCGGAAGATGCTTCCTCTGCAGGAGTTCTGCTGCCACTCGGCGGCCCTCTTTGATCTTCTTCAGATCCTCCGCCTTTCGCTCCAACTCAGCTAAAGTGGAACAACTTAGTACACTTAAAGTATATGGCTGTGTGTGTACTAACGTACATACCTGACAATAATTAATACATTTTAAGTATATATTTAATGTATTATAAGTACATTACAGCTATTTTTTACTGTATTACAAATACATGATTAATATATTATGAATATACAGTGGTGTGAAAAACTATTTGCCCCTTCCGGATTTCTTATTCTTTTGCATGTTTGTCACACTTAAATGTTTCTGCTCATCAAAAACCGTTAACTATTAGTCAAAGATAACACAAGTAAACACAAAATGCAGTTTTTAAATGAGGGGTTTTATTATTTAGGGAGAAAAAAAATCCAAACCTACATGACCCTGTGTGAAAAAGTAATTGCCCCCTGAACCTAATAACTGCTTGGGCCACCCTTAGTAGCAATAACTGCAATCAAGCGTTTGCGATAACTTGCAACAAGTCTTTTACAGAGCTCTGGAGGAATTTTGGCCCACTCATCTTTGCAGAATTGTTGTAATTCAGCTTTATTTGAGGGTTTTCTAGCATGAACCGCCTTTTTAAGGTCATGCCACAACATCTCAATAGGATTCAGGTCAGGACTTTGACTAGGCCACTCCAAAGTCTTCATTTAGTTTTTCTTCAGCCATTCAGAGGTAGATTTGCTGGTGTGTTTTGGGTCATTGTCCTGCTGCAGCACCCAAGATCACTTCAGCTTGAGTTGACGAACAGATGGCCGGACATTCTCCTTCAGGATTTTTTGGTAGACGGTAGAATTCATGGTTCCATCTATCACAGCAAGCCTTCCAGGTCCTGAAGCAGCAAAACAACCCCAGACCATCACACTACCACCACCATATTTTACTGTTGGTATGATGTTCTTTTTCTGAAATGCTGTGTTACTTTTACGCCAGATGTAACGGGACACGCACCTTCCAAAAAGTTCAACTTTTGTCTCGTCGGTCCACAAGGTATTTTCCCTAAAGTCTTGGCAATCATTGAGATGTTTTTTAGCAAAATTGAGACGAGCCTTAATGTTCATTTTGCTTAAAAGTGGTTTGCGCCTTGGAAATCTGTCATGCAGGCCGTTTTTGCCCAGTCTCTTTCTTATGGTGGAGTCGTGAACACTGGCCTTAATTGAGGCAAGTGATGCCTGCAGTTCTTTAGATGTTGTCCTGGGGTCTTTTGTGGCCTCTCGGATGAGTTGTCTCTGCGCTCTTGGGGTAATTTTGGTCGGCCGGCCACTCCTGGGAAGGTTCACCACTGTTCCATGTTTTTGCCATTTGTGGATAATGGCTCTCACTGTGGTTCGCTGGAGTCCCAAAGCTTTAGAAATGGCTTTATAACCTTTACCAGACTGATAGATCTCAATTACTTTTGTTCCTGAATTTCTTTGGATCTTGGCATGATGTCTAGCTTTTGAGGTGCTTTTGGTCTACTTCTCTGTGTCAGGCAGCTCCTATTTAAGTGATTTCTTGATTGAAACAGGTGTGGCAGTAATCAGGCCTGGGCGTGACTACAGAAATTGAACTCAAATGTGATAAACCACAGTTAAGTTATTTTTTAACAAGGGGGGCAATCACTTTTTCACACAGGGCCAATGTAGATTTGGAGTTTTTTTTCTCCCTTAATAACGTAAACCTTCATTTAAAAACTGCATTTTGTGTTCAATTATGTTATCTTTGACTAATAGTTAACGGTTTTTGATGAGCAGAAACATTTAAGTGTGACAAACATGCAAAAGAATAAGAAATCCGGAAGGGGGCAAATAGTTTTTCACACCACTGTATTCTTATTGCAGCAGTAGCATGCTGTTATACTTCTGGTCAATTACAAATACTAAAAAAGTACACTTTGTGGTTAATACAAATATACTTTATTGTATCATACACTACACACAACCTTCTATAATACTGAATTGCAAATGTGTTACCAGTACATTAAGTGTTTAGGCTAATTTACAAATGCTAAATGTATTTTCTACACTATAACATGTTTTTGAAACACATTACATCAGTAATTATGAGGCAGATTTTATTCATGAGTTCAACAGATTTAATTTGCACAAGGTTACAAAAAAGCACTACTATTGTTTATTTGTGTTCAACAAAAGTCAGGTTGTCTTACAAACACACAGACTAAAATGTAAACTGTTCTGTGAACACAGACAGACATTAGTATTAGAATCTACAGGTACAGTATTAGTTTAAACCTGGTGTGTGAACACAGACAGACATTAGTATTAAAATCTACAGGTAGCCTACAGTATTAGTTTAAACCTGGTGTGTTGATTCTGTTACACAGAGACTGAAAACAGGCCGAGAGCTACGGAGCCATTATACCATAAGCAAAGTACATAACACATTAACAACAACAACACATTAGACAAAATTCTACAGATTAAAGTATGTACTTAATGACAAATTACCTAACAAAAACCGTTAAATTTACCTTGTACCGATGAAAATAAAATAATAACGATACGAACAAACGCACGCGATGATGCAGCTTCAGCCGTTAATTCAAACTAGAAGTGGAGACCTGGGGAGCCAATCAGAGAACGGACAGTCCGAATCTGCCCGCCTCCAGTCTCTGATTGGCTCGTGGGGCGCCGTCTAGTCTCCGGTTGGCTGGAATAGTTGCAGAGTTTACAACGCTGCTGCAGTTTGTGTAAGCGTATGACAGTGAGCAGACAGAAGAGTGAGAGAATGCACACATGAATTATCTTGAACGGCAAAAGTGATTTTCAGCGCGCAAGAGATATCTCGCGCGCAAGGGAGAGAGATTCAGCGTGCAAAAACAAGTCTAAAAGTGCACGCGCAGGAGAGAGTAGTGCACTAAACATAAGTACATATTAATAAGTACATTTAAATTTAACTGATAATATACTGAGACTACCGTATATTAAAAATTGTATTCTAATGTATACTTCCTGTACATTTGTACAATGATTATTTCGAGCATATTTTTTTAAATATACCAAAAATACATTGAAAAACAAGTTTAAATAAGTATACTTTGGAAATTAGACCAGCCTTTCACTTAAAGTATATTTTCCAATAATATATTTTTGGAAAGTGTACTATAATACAATTATATTAAAGTATATTTAAAGTTTAATTCCAAAATTTGGTAAAAGCATGATGTTAGTATACTTTTTATATATTAACTGATGGTACAATTTTTTGTTAGTATATTTGCAATGTATTATCGAGGATTTCAATATATTTGTAATACACTAAAGTGTATTTTTTTTTCACTGGGGATTCACTGATGCAAATACCAATTTCTTTTTAATAAATTCTATCTAGCGGTCAATTTAAGAACTGCCCATAGTTTGCAGTGTGCGC
The DNA here is from genome assembly GCA_030522415.1 of Channallabes apus. Classification (NCBI taxonomy): domain Eukaryota; kingdom Metazoa; phylum Chordata; class Actinopteri; order Siluriformes; family Clariidae; genus Channallabes; species Channallabes apus. Next base: position 24,809,583 of record CM060120.1, read on the forward strand.
AGTACGCTGTCAAACCATAACTTCCATCCTATACATTTTGATTGCATTTATGGCGTTTGTTTAACCGCAGGTAAATACCTAAATACCTGGCAGACATACAGTACAGACAGAACATTTTCTGAGACTGGTTGCGTAAAGATATCATTAAAAGAGCGAGTTCTGACCAATGTTCAGACAAAACCTTTATTTTATTATTGTTTAATCCTCCCAACATTGTGTTGCATACAGTACATCACGTTTCGAAACATCAGAGGTTCTATTCCCAGCCATTGCCTAAACCCCAGGCACTGGATGCAGTGCCGGCCCCAGGCTCAGATACAATGGAAGGGTTGCATCAGGAAGGGCATCCGGTGCCAAACCTGTGCCAAGTTGTTGTGCGGATCACTTGGTCCGCTGTGGCGACCCCTCAATGGGAGCAGCCAAAAGACTAACAACAACATTTCTGTTAGTTATCAGAAGCATTGTTACTAGCTGCTGTTATTTGTTCAATGCTCTGTGTTAACCAACCTGATTATTGGTCTTAAATCCAGGATCAAGACTTTAGATAGGGACTGTTACTGTATGTAAATGGCTGTTAATATTTGACATTGTTCCTCAAATTTTGCTTTGGCGTCCACAACATAGGTATTTTGAAATGTTTCCGATTTCTTTGTTTTTTGCTCACATGAACTAAAAAAAAAAGAACATAATCAAATTTAACATCAAATCAAATCACTTTTATTGTCACGTCACGTTACTGGTACACTGGTACAGTACACGTGAGTGAAATTCTTATGTGCAAGCTACACAAGCAATAGTGGTGTACAATTATAAGAATAAATACGTATGCATATGAATAGTACAGTATAAGAATAGTATAAACTAAAATAATATAAATTAAAAAATTGTAAAAATTGTGAATGCAAGTATACATAATATATATATATATATATATACACATATACTGTATTTACATCTACATATATCTATATATACATACATACATCTACATATACACATATATGCATACATGTATATACACATACACACACGTTTGTGAGAGTATGTCTACTTGTGTATAATGTATAAGAATGTCCGCAATGAATGTTGTGCAAAAAGGCAATTATGTGCCTATGTATGGAGTGGAAAGTGGCTTAGTGACTATAAAGTGACAGTGTAAAGTGACTGTGTAGTGTCTATGAAGACCTATTGGTCAGTGTTCAGCAGTCTGATGGCCTGATGATAGAAGCTGTCCCTCAGCCTGCTGGTTCGGGACCGGATACTGCCATACCTCCTGCCTGACGGGAGCAGTTTAAATATGTTGTTGCTGGGGTGACTGGAGTCTTTGATGATCCTCCTCGCTTTCCTCAGGCACCGCTTCCTGTAGATGTCCTGGAGGGAGGGAAGCTCACCTCCAATTATCCTCTCGGAACACCGCACCACTCTCTGCAGAGCTTTGCGGTTGTAGGCGGTGCTGTTGCCGTACCAGGTTGTGATTGATCCAGTGAGGATGCTCTCGATGGCACAGCGGTAGAAGGTCCTGAGGATGCGGGGGCTCATGCCAAATCTCTTCAGTCTTCTGAGAAGGAAGAGTCGCTGCTGCGCCTTCTTCACTGTTTTGTTAATGTCAACTGACCAAGTGAGATCCTCTGCTATGTGAACACCCAGGAAGCGGAAGCTGCTCACTCTCTCCACAGCAGCGCCGTTGATGATAATGGGGGAATGTGCAACTCTACACCTCCGGAAGTCCACTATCAGCTCTTTGGTCTTTCCGACATTGGGGGAGAGGTGATTCTCCTGGCACCAATGTGTCAGGGCACTGACCTCCTCCCTGTATGCCGTCTCATCGCCGTTGGTGATAAGACCCACCACTGTTGTGTCGTCCGCAAACTTCACAACGATGTTGGAGCTGCTAGTGGCCATGCAGTCATATGTGTAGAGTGAGTACAGTAGAGGGCTCAGTACACACCCCTGTGGAGCACCAGTGTTCATTGTGACAGAGGATGAGGTGATACTGCCCAGTCTGACCATCTGGCGTCTGTCGGACAGAAAGTTGAGAATCCAGCTGCAGAGAGAGCTGCTCAATCCTAGATCTTGTAGTTTCCTGTCCAGCTTCGAGTGAACGATGGTGTTGATTGCGGAGCTATAGTCTACAAGCAGCATTCTCACATACGTATCCTTCTTCTCCAGGTGGGTGAGGGCAGTATGTAGAGTCAGGGCTATGGCGTCATCAGTGGACCTGTTGTGGCGGTATGTGAATTGTAGAGGGTCCAATGAGTCCGGCAGCGCAGAGCAGATGAAGTTCCTGACCAGTCTCTCCAAGCATTTGCTCACGATGGGGGTCAGGGCTACTGGTCGCCAGTCGTTCAGGGATGTGATGGTGGAAGATTTGGGTACAGGGACTATGGTGGCCGTTTTGAAGCAGGCTGGAACTACAGAGACAGGGAGAGGTTGAAGATGTTCATGAACACTCCAGCCAGCTGAGCCGCGCATGATTTAAGGACACGGCTGGGGATTCCGTCAGGACCAGCGGCTTTGCGTGTGTTCACCTGTCTGAAGCACTTCCTTACATCTTCTTCAGACACTGTGTGCGTACTGACGTCATCTATGATGCGAAGTTCGCTGTCCAGTTTCGTGGTGTTCGCTGTGTCGAATCTAGCGTAAAATACGTTTAGATCCTCACACAGAGAGGCCGTGGTCTGCGGTGTGCTGGTTTTCCCTCTGAAGTCTGCGATTGTATTCAGTCCCTGCCACATTCTTCGAGGATCATTAAATTGTTGTTCCACTTTGTCCCTGTACTCGCGTTTCGCAGATTTAATAGTCTTCCGGAGTTGGTAGGTGGCGTGTTTATATTCCAATGTGTTAGCAGAGGCAAAGGCAGAGTTCCGTGCTGCCAGTGCCATGCAAACATCACTGTTTATCCATGGTTTCTGGTTTGGATAAATTTTCACTGTTTTGGATGGTACAACATCATCTACACATTTCCTGATAAATCCGCAGACTGAGTCTGCGTATTCATCAATGTTGTCTGCATCTATTCGAAACATTTCCCAGTCCACGTGATATACAGTAGTTAAACTAAAGTTATAGTATACTGTACAAAAATCCCCGCAAATGATTTAGAAGTGTACTGTAGGCACCAGTTTTCAAGTTATTATTTATTTAAAATTTGTTATTGTTGAAGATATTTAAAGGCTGCTGACTCCTTATCTAGAGTCACGATTGTTTTATAAGGACCAATTAGATGCCCATTGGTGACATAAGCACCTTCAAGGGGTCCACCAACGGCACCCAGTTGACATTGTTCCTTCCCACAATGAACCTGGTCCTCTGTGCACAGTCCAACCTTCTGCAGTGTGCCTTGATGGTTCTGCTGTCAAAAAGATGGCAAGGCAACTTTGTTGGAGACCCATCAGCATGGGTGCATGATTTGAAGTCTCTGGTGATCTCCCAGCTGTCCTTCAAGGTGTTCTTTTTGTGGTCAGAAAAAAACCCAGCAGATTTTGGATGTGTCGCTGTTTTTGGACAAAAATTCAGCATTTAAAAAAAGAAAAAAAAGAAAATAGGTTTAAAAATAGATAAATAAAACTATGTCCCAAAGCATATTAATGGTAATAGTTTGCACTTTTATGGTATAAGAAAATAAGATATACCACACCTTACCCAGGAACAACTACAACTACAAAAACATTTTGTACATAATGTCAAATATCAAATTTTCTTGAATCTCCTCTCTGCAGTTGGGCGCAAGCAGTTCATGAGTTTTGAGGGTGCTCAGGTTGCCAGTGCTGTTCTTGGCTGTGAGGGAGAAGATCTTCACACTTCAGTATTCAAACATCACCTAAGGCAGCTACTGCAGAGGGCCACTGGAACCACTAGAGAGCGCCACATGGCAGAGGATCAAGAGGAAGGTGGAATTGCCAGTCACATTTTTAAAAATTGTTTTTATATTTATTTATTTGTACAATAACAAAGACAGAGGTGCAGTAGACAAGCCTTACTGCCTTCAGTGTAGCATGTAAAATTCTTATATTGTACTTCATCTTATCTCTAGGTCCTAAACTGAGTGCAGCTCAGTGTGTGGATGGCATGGCGTCTGGTCTCTATGAGGAGCTGTTTACTGCCATTGTATCTCTAATTAACAGGTATATAAACATGGATACTTACATACTGTACATGCATACACACCTGCCTCTCACATGCCCATTGAAATACCTTTCCTCGCGTTTAATGTGAGCCGAATGTGCATACTGTATGTTAAGCATTTTTGATGTGCTGAAGTTGTGTTGTTTGTACTTTGTTTGCTTTTTCTTTGCAGAGCTCTGTGCTCCCAGCAGCTAATATTAGGCTCTGTGATTGTGGTGGACACACCAGGTCTACGCAACCCCAGACACAGTGGGAAAGACAGGGCTGCTGGCTTCTCCGAGTTCTGTCACAACTACTTACAGGAAAGGCTTCTGGAGCACCATTTCACACATACCTTCACTAATGTTCTTGACAGATACACACAGGTAAAGGACAATCTTCCTGCAGCTTTTGTGTGTGGTTTCATATGATGGACATTATGGCTAATTGAAGAGGCCTCTGCTTTGTTCTGACTGTAGGAGAGAGTGTCTGTAGATTTTGAGGCCCCTGAGGACAGTCCTCAAAAAGTGGTGTGTGCTATCGACCAACCAGGACTGCAGGTAACCCTGGTTGTTTCATCATAACAGATTCACAAATGTGTTTTGAACTTAATATTTCAAGTTTAATATGAGAATGTGTGTATGTGCTCAGGTCCGTGGGCCAGAGGGTGACCCTCGGGGCCTTCTTTGGGTTCTAGACGAGGAGTTAGTCACTCCCAATTCTTCTGAGAACACTGTTCTGGAGAGGATATGTCATTACTTCGGTGATACAGGTGCTCATGATATTTAATACAGGATATTTTTACATCAATGATCAATGAACTTTAAAAATCCATTCATATTAACACTCTGCTTTTATTTATTGGTCTTTAGTGCGTATGTGTGAACAGCCCTTACAGTGCGAGATTGCTCATGTGTTGGGCTCTGACCCCGTCCGCTATGACCTATCTGGCTGGTTTGGTCTGGTTCAAAATAACCCCTCTGCCCTCAATGCCATCTCTATTCTGCAGAACTCCTCTGTGTAATTCCTCTCATGACATGCAAACACTGTAACATTAACAGTTTTATAACTACAATGACTTTAGACTGTAAACAATATGTTTGTTCCTGATATGATTCAATACAGTAATGCATAAAAGTTAGTACCCCCTCTTATAATTCTGTGTTTTTGTCTAAAAACATTTATCTGGTCGTATCAGGTCTTATTTTTCGGCAAATGCAACCTCAGACTAACAGCAACATATAACTTTTTCACTGTGTCATTATTTATTTAAAAAAACGAATCCAAAAAGAAGAAAAAAAACCATGGGCAATACTAAGTACCTCCTATGATTCAATAGCGTGCATATCCACCTTTATCAGTAATAACTTGAAGCATTGAAGTTATTTCCTTTATGACTTTATGACTGTCTGACTTAAGGCCAAACAAGTCCACTTTGGTTTCATGAGTCCATAAGACATGGTTCAGAAGCCTTATAGTTTGTTCAGGTGCAGTTGTGCAACCTTTACAGTAGTTGTGCTTTCATGTTCTTCTAAGACAGAAGAAGGTTTCTCCTGGCCCCCTTCCAAACAAACTATACTTGTTCAGTCTTTTTCTAATTGTGTTATCATGGACTTTGAGATGTAATACTCAGTGAGGCCTGTAGGGTCTTAAATTTAGCACGTTTTTGTATTTCTCTGAGCATTGATTGGGGTGAATCCACTCCTGGGAGGAATTACAACATTTTCTCACTATAGTGTTAAACTCCAAATAGTTTCATAACCATTTCCAGATTGATGTGCAAGACCATTCCTTGCTTCTTCTCCTTTTGGAATTGCATTAACACACACCTGAATGCTCCAGACTAGCAAACTGCTAAAACCTCTGTACAGGTCTGCACACCTGCTGATGATTAGGTGTTTGTTTGTCTGAGGTTATATTTGCCGAATACTAAGATCACATGACTTTTATAAAAACATTTTACACAAAAAACAACATAGAATTAAAAGAGAGGGTACTATCATTTGAACAGGACTGTACATGATAGGGTGTTTAAAATGCAACACACTTTGGTACAATACAATTGGAAGCTCAGTGACAGCAATATATGACTATATAAGAATACTTGTATTTATTCCACTTTTTTTCCTTTTATGGCACTGATTTGATGGATTATGTAATGAATAACCATATATTCACAGTAAATTGCAAAAAACATTGATAAAAAACATTACATCTTCTGATATAAAAAATTGTTTATCAGAAACCAATTATATTTCTTATTGCACTATAGATCCATATAGTATCCATATGATCATTAATAACATTAAAACCACTGACAATTGAAGTGAATATCATTCACCTGTCAAGGAATTGGGAATTACAGTAATGTATCTGGGAGCAAGTGAAAAGTTCCTTCTTGAAATTGATGAAATGGAAGCAGGCAAAAAGTCTGACAGTCTCTTTCTGTCTGCCAGCCATGTAGTAAAGGCTCTATTTGCTCCCCGGGCCTCAGTTCCTCCTTTGTGTCGGGGTTTGGGTGGTGTTGAAGGAGGTTCACAGCGCTTTCTGGAGAGAAGTGGGAGTGTGCGCAAGATCTTTACTGGAGGAATGGCTGCTATCAGAAGATACTCACACTGCATCTCTATAAAACTGCAAGTGGTAAGGCTCAATGATGTCATTTCCACAGATAATCCTCAATAGCAATGAAAATAGACATCTGCGATCCATCTGTTTTTGAATTTAGTTATCCTGTGTCTACATACAGCATTATTTGGAAAAGAAATCACTAATAGTGGCCTGAATTAGACACTAAACATGTACAGACCCATTTCAGAGACCCAAAATAGCATTGCAAATTCTCATATGAAGATAGAATAGAATACAAAGATTTTTTTGTTAAAGTCCTTGACAGCACAGTTAGAAGAAATTTCAGATACGACAAAGCACACCAGTAAATTCACATCAAAATGGCTAGAAAATACAAGATTCAAGGTTTTGGAATAGTCTAGTCAAAATTCTCTACAATGATGTGAGAGACTGATAAAGTTATAGTTATTGATGTTAAAGAAGGATCTACAAGCTATTCATGGATGTACTTATATATACATACACACACATACACTACCGTTCAAAAGTTTTAGATCACTTTCTAACTCCATGATTGTTCCTGATTTTTATTTCTTTCTACATTGTAAAGGAATGCTGAAGGCGTCCAAAAAATGCATGAATCTCCTTTGAACAGTTGATATTGAGATGTGTCTGCTACTTCTGCTCTGTAAAGACTTCATAACGCCTCTAATCTGAGGTGCTGTTAATTGGTCATTTTTCAGGCTGATACTGTAACTCTAAATGAACTTACCGTCTGAAGCAGAGGTAGGTTTTGGTCTCGTCCTCCTGGGATGGTCTTCATGAGAGCAAGTTTCATTATGGTGCTTGACGGATTTTGCAAATGCACTTGACAATACTGTTCTTGCAAGAACTATTACAGAAAGGCTGACCTCTGTGTCTTAAAATAACAACTAAGTGTTGTTGTTTTTTTTGTTAAGTAATTACCTAATTCCATATGTGTTATTTTATAGTTTTGAAATCCCCAGTATTGTTGTAGAATGTAGAAAATAAATCACTAAACAAAAATATATGTGTGTATATATATATATATATATATATATATATATATATACGTATATTTGGTAAAACATGGTAAATACATAATAAAAAATCATGGGTAATACAGTATTATCTGATGATTTTTAACATTTTAATGTTTTTATATACTGTATATAAAAAAATCTAATCTTCTAGACATTCCTAGCCTCAGAAATCAAGTTAACAGCACCTCAATAAGAGTGTTTATGAAGGCTTTACAGAGCATAAGTAGCAGACACATCTCAACATCAACTGTTTAAAGGAGATTAATGCATATTTTGCCGTCAGCATTCCTTTACAATGTAGAAATGATTAAGTATCAGGAAACACCACTGAATTCAAATTAGGAAAAAAAAATGGCTTTACACACACACACACACACACACTCACTCACTCACTCACACACACACACACACACTCACTCACTCACACACACACACACACACACACACACACACACACACACACACACACACACACACACACACACACAGCAGACCTTCTTATTCAGTGCTTTGACTTAATTTTTGCTGAAATTATGATAAGAGAAATATCCCCAAATAATCTATATATATTTTGACTCTTCAAAGTAGTCACCTTTTGTAGTTGAATCTCTCTTAACTTTCCTTCAACAGGATGCCCTGATAAGCTTGATTCGTCGTGCACAGCCGGTTTTTCTACAGTGTCTCAGCACTAAGGTCGATGGTGGTGGCTTTGATGTTCCTGCACTGCGCACGCAGCTGCACTCAACCCACTTAGTACCTGCTTTGCAACTGTATCGAATAGGTCTCACACATAAGTTTACTCACATTCAGCTCTTACTATTAAACTAGAATAGCATTTATTGACAATGCTGAGTTTAAAAACCATAATCAGACTAGCCTGTGACTACTGTCTCTCTATCCCAGGCTATCCTGATCATATGTCTCTGGGTGATTTCCGCTGCCGGTTCCAGGCGCTGTCTCCTCCTGTATTGAAACGCTATGGCTCTGTATTCATCACTCCAAATGAGAGAAAGGTGTGATGATCTAAGTGCACATACTTGCCAATTTTTCATTTTTCATCGATTGCTGTTTCATTTAGAATAAAATTTGAAACAAGTGTTCAGAAACAGATTTATGACTTGTTCATTGTGATGTGAATCTTGAACAGTAAAATAGGCTTAGATCCCTGATTATCTTTTTCAGGCTGTGGAGGAGTTATTGATGGAATTGGATATGGATAAGAAGAGTATTGTTTTGGGAGCAAGCAAGGTGGGAGCCTACATTTACATAAAATGATCCATGGTTGTCACTGATGTCCATATTTATGGTTCTGTGTGTCACTGTTTCTGTCTGTCTATTTGTCTATGTTAGGTGTTCTTAAAACGTGGCTTGTTGGAAGCACTGGATGTGCAAAGGAATGGCTTGGTCAACAAGTGGCTAGTGCATATGCAGGCCTCCTGTTTGGGGCATTTGGCACGGCAGACATACCGCCGCATGAAGGTGAGACCACAGCCACATATTTCCATAATACAAGATGGACGTTGCAGGACAGAATTAGTTTAAATGTAAACAGTTTTTCACAGAAGTATGGTCAGGCCTGGAACCCATGTAGATTGCTAGTTCATTCCCTTCAGCTGCTTTGCCAGTTCTTTGCTGCAGCCACTTTTAGCTGCTGAAAGTTTGTATGTCTTCCTGCTTAGTTTTGTCCTCAGTGAAAAGCAAGCTCAAATCTGTTGAGGTTTGAAAATGTACCACTTCTAAAATTCATGATATCTCCTGGATTGCTCTGTTTAATTTTTTCAGCCTTATTCTGCCATCCTTTAACTGCATCAACACCTCCTTGGATACTCATACTAAGCGTTCCTAAAAAACATCTACCAATTGCAATTACAACACTTGACCTTGACTATCATCAAGTATTGTGATTACATACTGTATAAAAGTAGGATGCTTGGCAGTTTGGTTCTAGAGTACTTGTGTAGAGACATAATACCAAGATGAAAGAATATCAGACATGACCTCAGACAGGCAGTTATTGCTGCTTGTATTGATTTCTTTTTTGCTGCAATTGTTAATCTTTTATTGATTTCTAATCTCTTATTGAAAATATATAAGTCTGAATTATTGTATACCTGTTCTGAGATAAGGTGCAACAGATGGCCATGAGATGTATCCAGCGAAATATCCGTGTTCTGGACAGAGTGGCCAACTGGAGCTGGTGGAAAATGCTGTGCAGAGTGCGCCCCCTGCTAAGCATCAATATAGATGAACACAAAGTCCGGGCCAAAGAGGTAGGCTATTCATCCGATATTAAAATGCAGTTATTCAAAGCTCTTGTCAGCCTGATCAGTGTGATACAACTATATGTTAGGTTACCTTATTATATAATATTATTAATATTAGTTTGTTTATTTATTAAAATTTTTAATAAATTTATTAAAATGTATTAAATTTATTTATACCAATAGCAAATGGAGTATTGTTTATATTGATAAATGTGTTGTTTTATACATTTCTTTTTTTTTATCATAATTTTTTAAATAATCTAATTTATTCTAGATTCCTTTGACATAAAGTGAAATATTAAATTTTTTGTTTTAATTTAAATGATTCCAAATTACAGTTCATGAAAATCAAAAATTCAGTATCTCAATATATTAGAATATTTAATTTGGAGTTTGTGTAAATTGCTGCTCGTACTTTATAAATACAATACAGAGCGATTCACTTGAAAGAGCCCCGGATATTCTGTAATAACCCTTTGCTTTGATGACGATTCTGAATGAAACAATGTACAATGTGCTCTTCAGTGTACGGAGCTTCGACACGCCGGATGCCCCTGAGCCAAGGCCTTTTAATGCCGTACCCCTTCACTCAGTCATTCGACTTTTCATCAGGCTGATGGTGTACTGTAATGAGCAGTCATAGTGCAAACCTATTGGGTCACCAACTCATTTAAACCATGGCACAGTGAATTTAGAAAAAAATATGGTGTTCCTGACGTACCCTCAAAGAGTGTTATTCAAAGGATGGTACAGCAACTAGAAACGACGGAATCATTGCTCCCTTCTCATGGAGGAGGGTGTCTAAAAATGTTGCAGGACACAATTGGTGACGTGCACCTTCGGTGTGCAAATTCCTAAAGCAATCGATTACACATACGTCAAGACATGTACAGTAGCGTATTTTGTTGGTTCAGATTGTTTCATCATAGTGAGAGTTATTACAGGATATACTTAGTTCAGTATGTGCAAACACAATTATGGGGAAGTGCTGCTGACATGAGGTACTGATTTTTTATTTTCATGAGCTATGCCCTGTAATCATCAAAACTAAAATGAAAAAATGTTGTAAATATTTCACTTTGTGTGATAGATCTAGAATATATGAGCTTTACCTTTTTGTATATGATTACAAGTTTATGTTTTACACATTAAGTTTTGTAATGTGTGTATATACAGTACTGTACATGTACATACTATATATTATACTATATGCTGTATATCATATTATATATATATATTTCTTATATATATATATATATATATATATATATATATATATATATATATATATATATATATATATATATATATATTTTGCAATGCAGTGTGTATGAAGAGATACATTAAGTAATATACCTGGCCATCAAGGGTTAATGTGCATAGGGTATAAATGAGGTGGCCAATTTGTTCATGTGCACCAGGATGAGATCAATATGCTGAGGAGGCGACTGGAAAAGTCTGAGAAGGAGCGGAATGAACTTAGACAAACTGCAGACGGCCTGGAGACCAAGGTCTGTGGATGCGTTTGTACTGTATGTGCGGGCATGCATGTGTATGCCTGTATCTACTGCCATTTAAAGATATACGAGATTTCTTTATTAAATCTGACTGGTTATTTCTGCAAGAAACGAATTTAACCTAAAATAAATAATCATATATTGTAAATCGCATCTTGTGTGTACTGTATGTCTATGTATGTGCCACAGATAACGGCTGTGGTATCTGAGTTAAGTGATGAAAGGTTTCGGGGAGAGGCTGTGAGTCAGGCCTTAGACGCAGAGAGAGTGGAGAGACTTCGTCTTACCAAGGAAAACAAGGAGTTACAGGTGTCCCTTCTTAAAAAAAAAAAAAAAACATACATATATATAATTTTCTTAAAAATAGATTACATTATACAGGTGTTAAATGGAAAATGTATGTTTAAACTAATGCGTGTGTTTCAGAGAGTTCTTTTACATCTTGCTTTTATTAAGCATTTTTAGAATATACTATTATATATTTCTTGAGCTACACACAATCACACAAAAGATAACATCAATGTGCTTTGTATTTTAGGATCGTGTGAATCAGAGTAAAGTCACTGTGGAAGCACTAGAGAAGCAGCTGACAGAGGAGAAACAGAAAGCCAAAAGCAAAGAGACACCAAGTGGCATCGCTTCAGGTAGCACCAATTGCTTTCACAATTCAGTTTTGTTGCACTGAAGAAGATTCTACTGGGTATTATATGAACACATCTTGTCCGTACTGGGCTGGATTGATTTTTGTTTTTTGTTTTTTAATTATTTTTGATTGATTCTAGCTTATGCATACTTTATTGGTTTAAATAAATTTTATAAAGACTGGACATTGGAGCAAAACTGCTAAAATAGTCATGTGGTCTGATAAGTCGAGATGTATTCTATTCCAGAGCGATGGGCTTGTCAGGAAAAGAATGGAAGTGCGTGAAGCAACACACCCATCATGCAAAGTGCCCACTTTACAAGCTTCTGAAGAGTGTCGTGCCAATTGATGTCTAGGCTTAGCAATGTTACCCGGCAATAAAATAAAGATTATGCCATCAATACATTTTTTTTCTCCCTGATGGCACAGATTGATTCCAGGACTCAAACTGTGAATGAATGGTTCTGGCAACATGAGGAATCATTTTCACATGTGAATTGGGCACACTATAAGCAAAACTTAGAATCTGCTTAGAGAAATCTTCACGTGTGCAACTTGCAATAATGTACAATATTTTAAACAATAAAAAAACAACAATTTAAATGATGTATTTCAGAATGTAAACTACAGCTGCAGTTGGATTGTGCACAGACAGAAGTGGAGTTCCTACGCAGACGTTTGCGACAGACAGAGGAGAGATTTGAGGCTGAGAAAGAAGCACGAGAACTTTTGGACACCAAGGTATCTACTGTACTCATGCTCTCATCAGTCTTTACCCAATGTAACATATCCCTATAGACTTAGATGCAAGTTATATGCATGTAAATATGCATATGCTAATATAAATAGCATGTCAAGTCCATGAGCAGAGGAAGTATGTGCAGATTTCAATAGTCACAATACCATATATACAGGTCCTTCTCAAAAAATTTGCATATTGTGATAAAGTTCATTATTTTCTGTAATGTACTGATAAACATTAGACTTTCATATATTTTAGATTCATTACACACAAACTGAAGTAGTTCAAGCCATTTATTGTTTTAATATTGATAACTGTGGCATACAGCTCATGAAAACCCAAAATCTCTATCTCAAAAAATTAGCATATCATGAAAAGGTTCTCTAAACGAGCTATTAACCTAATCATCTGAATCAACTAATTAACTCTAAACACCTGCAAAAGATTCCTGAGGCTTTTAAAAACTCCCAGCCTGGTTCATTACTCAAAACCGCAATCATGAGTAAGACTGCCGACCTGACTGCTGTCCAGAAGGCCATCATTGACACCCTCAAGCAAGAGGGTAAGACACAGAAAGAAATTTCTGAACGAATAGGCTGTTCCCAGAGTGCTGTATCAAGGCACCTCTGTGGGAAGGAAAAAGTGTGGCAGAAAACGCTGCACAACGAGAAGAGGTGACCGGGCCCTGAGGAAGATTGTGGAGAAGAACCGATTCCAGACCTTGGGGGACCTGCAGAAGCAGTGGACTGAGTCTGGAGTAGAAACATCCAGAGCCACCGTGTACAGGCGTGTGCAGGAAATGGGCTACAGGTTGCAAATTTTGCATGTCATTGGGAAATCAAGGTGCCAGAGTCTGGAGGAAGACTGGGGAGAGGGAAATGCCAAAATGCCTGAAGTCCAGTATCAAGTACCCACAGTCAGTGATGGTCTGTGGTGCCATGTCAGCTGCTGGTGTTGGTCCACTGTGTTTTATCAAGGGCAGGGTCAATGCAGCTAGCTATCAGGAGATTTTGGAGCACTTCATGCTTCCATCTGCTGAAAAGCTTTATGGAGATGAAGATTTCATTTTTCAGCACGACCTGACACCTGCTCAGTGCCAAAACCACTGGTAAATGGTGTACTGACCATGGTATTACTGTGCTCAATTGGCCTGCCAACTCTCCTGACCTGAACCCCATAGAGAATCTGTGGGATATTGTGAAGAGAAAGTTGAGAGACACAAGACACAAGAATCTGCAAAAGGATTCCCGACCAAGTATTGAGTGCAGAACTGAACATAATTATTTGAAGGTTGACTTTTTTTGTATTAAAAACACTTTTCTTTTATTGGTCAGATGAAATATGCAAATTTTTTGAGATAGGGTTTTTGGGTTTTCATGAGCTGTATGCCACAATCATCAATATTAAAACAATAAAAGGCTTGAACTACTTCGGTTGTGTGTAATGAATCTAAAATATATGAAAGTCTAATGTTTATCAGTACATTACAGAAAATAATGAACTTTATCACAATATGCAAATTTTTTTAGAAGGACCTGTATATGAAACAGTATATGAGGTAGTTGCAATGAAGTACTGTAGTTCCCAGAACACCTCATAACTAATCTTTCACTTATTTATAGTAATTGACCATGTCAACACATTGAATTCTGACTAGAGAATTTGGAGATAATGTACACATCTTTCTGTGTACTGCAGTGTATTCCTGTGGGTGGCACTTTAACACTGTCATCTTATCCCCATTACCAAAGGTTTTGGAGCTGCAAGCCCAGCTGGAACAATCAAAGCGCTCAGTTGCAGAACTGAAAAGGCACTGCCGCCACGTGACTTCCGACCTGCAAGATGCTCGTGTGCTCATGGACAGCTTGCAGGCGCGTACTCATGACCTGGATAGGAAGCAGAGGAGGTGTGTTGTGTTCACTTCAGGCAAAATGTCACATTAGCATAAAAAGATGACTATTCATATGCATCTAATATGCATATGTCCTCTTTCCTCCACCTGTGCATATCATTATGAATGGATGTGTGGTATGTACTGTGTGGTATTCGGGTGTACAAGCATGAATCTGTTCATACTGTTGAGTGTGCATTGCCTGTGTGTATGATTGTTAAGTTCAAAATGTTGTTCACAGGTTTGACAGTGAGCTTACCCAGGCTCTAGAGGAAGCAGATAATGAGAGAGAGCAAAAAGACAAGGCCAACCAGGAGAATACAGCTCTGGGGGCAGAGATCTTTTCTCTACGTCAGTCTCGTAAGGTATGGACCAGGGTATCAGACTTCAGACATCTGTGAAAAATGAGTGCATTCTAATGATATTTAAAATGGTTTAGGATGTAATTTTTGTTGTAAAGCAAAAAACATTAATTCCATTGGATTTGAGAGTTCCCGAGAGTATATATAAACATTTCCCTATGTTCCCTAACTTTGCTGCTCTCATAACAACTCATAATAACAGTCAATTGCTGCCCATAATGTAAACCCTAGGCTGGTCATTCTGTTCACTCCTGACACACATACAGTATCTTCGATTCCTTTTTGTCATTATCTGTAGGCAATGGGTAGAGTTTCTGTAAAACGGTTGTCCATCCGTCTTTCCATCTATCATTTACATTTAGGCATTTGGCAGATGCTCTTATCCAGAGTGACTAACAGTGCTTTAAGGTTTCCATCATTGGATAGATCCTTATACAGGCTACTTGGTTACTAACTATAAGTACCATTAGTTAAACAATGCTGGGAAGAGGTTTTTAAAATATGTTTTTGGATTTACCCAAATACCCAAGAAACAGATAGGTCTTTAGTTGTCTCTTAGAATTTCCAGAGACTTAGCTGTGTAGATATCTAGTGGAAGTTCATCCCACCAAGACATAAAACAGTCTAGTTGCATGTCTTCCTTGATCCCTGAGAAATGGTGGGACCAGTCGAGCACTGCTGGAGGATCAGAGGGAACGTGATGTGGTGCGGGGTGTGATTAGAGCTGAGAGGTAAGTGGGTGCTGGGCTGTTTTTAGCTTTGTAGGCGGCATCAGTGTTTTGAATTTGATGCAGGCAGCTACATGAAGCCAGTGGAGCGAGAGGAGAAGTGGGGTAGTGGGAGAGAATTTATTCGTATGAAATTATTGTTAGCTTCATATTTCAATAATAGGTGGGTTAATGTTTGTGAGATTTAGATGGAATTATCATAAACCAGGACAATAAATTATTTGGAATCGATCGAAAAAGGGTTGTGATAACAGCACATTAAATGTCTAAAAAAATGTCAGCAAAAAAAGACACATCCTCTGACTTTCAACTGTTTTTACTTTCAGTAAACTTAATGTGTAAATATTTGTATGAACACTAAAAGAGTCAACACCATAAGACATAAACTAAAAATGTTTCACAATGTGTCCCTGAATGAAGGGAGGCTCAAAATCAGTCAGTACCAGTCAGTATCTGGTGGCCACCAGCTGCTTGAAGTACTGCAGTGCATCTCCTCCTCATGGACTGGACCAGATTTGTCAGTTCTTGCTGTGAGATGGAGGGATTGTGTGTTCCTGGTGTGACTCGGGCAGTTGTTGTGGCCATTCTGTACCTGTCACGCAGGTGTGATATTCGGATGTACCCATCCTGTGCAGGTGTTGTTACACATGGTCTTCCACTGCGAGGATGATCAGCTGTCCTTCCTGTCTCCCTGTAGCGCTGTCTTAGGCGTCTCACAGTGCGGACATGGCGATTTATTGCCTTAGCCACATCAGCAGTCCTCATGCCTCCCTGCAGCATGCCTAATGCACGTTCACGCAGATGAGCAGGGACCCTGGGCATCTTTCTTTGGGTGTTTTTCACAGTCGGTAGACAAGTCTCTTTAGTGTCCTGCGTTTTTAGAACTGTGACCTTAAATGCCTACTTTCTGTAAGCTGTTAAGGTCTTAACGACCATTCCACAGGTGCATGTTAATTAATTGATTATGGTTAATTGAACATGCATGGAAAACATTGTTTAAACTCTTCACAATGAAGATCTGTAAAGTTATTTGGATTTTTACAACATTATTGTTGAAATACACAGTCCTGAAAAAGGGACGTTTCTTTGTTTGCTGAGTATATTTTTTTAATACATACAGATACATGTTTCTTATACATTCATGAAATACTGTACAACTAAGATTTCACGCCTATGATTTTTGTTTATGTGTCTATACACGTATCCATGCATCTATCTTCCTGCCAGGTATGGGATTGCTGATGGCACGATACCTCTGGATCGAGAAACTAAATGTTTATAGGATTTACAGTATATAGAATTTTCACTCTAACTAGCAGACTATAATTTGGAACCGATCCAATCAGAGGCACAAATGTCTGAAATGGTTTTCTACAGTAGATTTTTTTTCTGTGTGACCTACATTTAAGGGTATTTCAGGAATAAAAATCATTGGCTCTGGAGGCATCTTCACCGACATTGTTGATTGTTCTATTGTTGGGTATAATTTCAGCCACCGTTCTATTTAGGTTAACAGGTGAGCACCAAAGTAATTCTCTTTGTTCTCAAGGTGGATTGTGTAGTGGTCAGTCTGATGCCATGAATTTAACGGTACATATTTAATCTTGCTACAAATGCAATTTAGTTGTATTAGCTGAAAAAGTAAATATTTCCATCTTAGGAGTTAAAAAGTAATAAGTATATTGTAAGTTCACGATGGTTTTCAAGGAAAAATCTTCAAATTACACTGACAAATCTAAAACGGTTATACTTAATCTTGGGCCATGTGATAAACAATGCATGTTCTGGGGCTGGGTGAAATGATTAGGAGGAAGAATTGAACAGTTGAAATGTGCAGGAAATGATTTCTAAAAATGTCATCAATGTGCATAAGGAATAGACTACTTTATTGTAGTGAATTATTTGAACCAATCTACACGAAAAATGCAACAGAGAGATGTAGTCAGAAAAGTTATATATTACAGTTTTTGCCCGTTGCTTGAACACGTTTTGCAAAACTTGGCTCATCATGTCAAAACTCTACACACAAGCAAATAAGACACAACACTGGGAAATAAAAACTCTGAGATGTGAAACTCTGCTATCAAAACCTAACAATCCTTTGTCAAAATGTCACTCTAATGACAAAATGAAACCCACTTGCATCATATGAATACACTTACAAATGTTTTTATTCAGTTCCACAGAAGGCACGTTTTCACAACACCCAAAAAATGAAATACTAAATACTGTACATTACAGTCGTGTACTTTACAGTACAGTAAATTCAGTTAAAGCAACAATAAAACAAATAATACACTACTGTAAATGTTGAAAAACACAATTGTGCATAAGTGGACTTATGGATCCTGCCGTCTGTTGGGGTCTGGCCACAGGATCTCATCAACATCACAAGCAATGTCTTCTCTTGCTAAGCATCGGGGAAAATATCCCCTTCTGTGCCGAATCCATCCATGGATTGACCTTACAGTACCTCAATGTCTCCTCAGGCCTGTTCCATTGCCTGCAGAAGAGGCATGCGGGCATGTGGTTGCCGGTCATATATGCGCCATCTCCAAGCGGAAAAAAACTCTTCTATAGGGTTGAGAATTGGCGAGTAAGGGGGGAAATACACAACTTCAAATTGATCATGGTTGGTGAACCAGTTCCGGACGATAGCAGCCCGATGGAAACATTATCCCAGATAATGGTCTGTCCTGTACAACTGAATCATGAAGTGCATCTAGAAATGTGATTGTGTTGCGCATTATATGGACCCAGTTTGGAATGATGGTGCAGCAGCCCTCGGAGGCTTATGGCGGTACACAATGTGATATTTCCCCTGCGCTGCCCTGGGACATGCACAATTGCCCTTTGACCAAGTATATTACAGTACGTATATTACAGTACAGTTTTTTTTTTTGTTAAATTTCTTAAATTTTTGTGAAGCTGCTTTGAGACAATGACCATTGTTAAAAGCGCTATATAAATAAAATTGAATTGAATTGAATTGAATACGTCCCCGTCGTCTACTTTTGCTAAGGTTGAATCCAGTCTCGTCAATGTAAATAAATTCATGAGGCATAGCAGCTCCATTCATGTCCAAGATTCTCTGCAACAAAAAAATACATATTGTGGATGGCATTACTCAAAACACACAACTACACTACTACACATACAGAACCACCCCACCCCACCACACAGGTACCTACTGTATGTAGCTTTCCCGAATATGTGGTACTGATCAAATGGTACATAGTCAGCTGTTACTGGACTGCACCCATTCTGTATTGTAAATGTAAAGGACTGTAACACTTACCTGTACATAGTCATGTCGAAGTCCTTTGACCCTGACACTGTTCCTCTCAAATGGGACCCTGTACATTTGCTTCATGGTCATGTTGTGCTTTACCAGGATGCGTCTGATAGTGGTAATGCTTCGAGTGATTTATGTTGTTGAATACCTGCCTATCTTCAAGTATTTGTTGCTGTAGCTGGTGGAGACGATGGCAAGTTCCTGCTGTTGTGTGAACAGGCGCTGGCGTCCACCCCCAGTAGGTCTTCTAGCCATTCTGTAGAAAAATGCAACCACAAATTGTTATTGGTTTGCTTCTTTTTTACAGTACTGTATATACTGTACTTTACTGTGTATATCATACATACTGTAGTACTGAAACATCTCAACACGTTATCATCGTATGTTTCACAAAACTACTACTTTTGTTCAAAGAGGAGCATTAGTCGCCCTGAAATACAGTACATGTGATACGGTCTGAGTAGAGTAGAGAGTTGAAGACATACCTGTTTTCCAGTCGGAATGTCCTTATTATGGATGAAACTGTGAAACGGCTTAGATTAGGGTGGACTCTCTGCCCAGCTTCCCTCATAGTCAGGCCATGGTTTATGACATGGTCCACCAACGTTGCTCTTATGTCATCAGAAATAATGGTTCTTGCATGGCCTCTTCGACCACTTCCTCCTCTCTCTCTATGTCTTCCTCTTCCTCTACCTCTGCCTCTAGCTCTCCCTGCTTCCATCCTTGCAAAGTTCTCAAAATGGCTTAAGTGAGGTGTTTTTGTAGCTGGCTGATTGGTGTTCCATTTTGTAAGTAAGTATTTTCAATTGCCCAATGTGTTTTGTATTTTGAATAGATGTGTTTTCCCAATGGTACCCTGAGATTTCATTTTTGAATGAAGTGTCTTATGTATGAAATAGTGTGTAGTGTGCAGGAGTAAGTGTGTTGTAGAAAGGAGTAAGTGTGTTGCAGAATTGCAACTAAAGTGCAAAGCAGCACTTTTGTTTAAGGTATGGTTACACTTTGTTTAAGGTATAGTAACAACAACTTCAAGTTACGTTACTTTGGTTTAAGCATGTGTCTATAGTGTTCAAGCAATGGGCAAAAACTGTAATGGCCAAAATAGTGCCTCTTAGTAACAGCTATTGTTTAAGGTGGCAGGCAGAAGTTAAGGAGTTTGACTACTGACTGGAATGAACACAATTAACCCAAGTTTTGAGTTTTTAGTACTTTTCTTCTGCAGCACTTAAAAAGTAGATCCTGATCAGGATGTCGTATTTTAACATCCTATAAATAAAGCTGCAAACAGTTCCTCTCAATGTGCCATCCTGTTACTACAAAAGCAATGAAGTGAGAAAACAGAGGGGAAGAGCTCATCTACACTCCTGTATTACAACATCAATTTGAAGATATTGCTTTTTTTTTCTTATTTTGTTTTAAATTGCCTTTTTAGATATCTTTTGAATTTTGACTTTTTGTATTACCAATTTATACAGTATAAAGGTAATTGTTCTGTTGTGTCTGCATGAATAGGAGAGTCAGTTGGAGGTAGAACACTTGCAGCATCAAAAACAAGAGCTGTGTGCTCAGATCCGAGACCTGACTGTGCCCCTGAACCTTGGCTCTGACTCTGTGCCTGAGCTGAAGAAACAACTACGTGAGCTTGAAAGCAGAGAGAAGGAGCGTGCTCAGGAGCTTGCCAATATGACCGCCAAAATACATCAGCAAGAACAGGTTGCATAGCTTCTCCACAGCAGAAAAACACACCTACTTATGCACACTTTCTCCCTCTCCCGCTCTCTCTCTCTTTCTCATTTTACTTGAAAGTAATTTTTTTTAATCCACCCACAAAAAATAAATTAGCTGCTCATATTAATCCGACACTCTGAATTGAATGTCTCAGCATCCTACAGTACAAATCTGATTATGAATCCAAAAATGTCAACAATAAGTCAAGTTTTATGCTGTGCTGTGACACTTAATGATATTCCTAAAGTAACAAGATGGTCAAATGTGAGCCGTGTTTATGATCATGTCTGTGGCACAGTTGTAGAGGATGACTTGCTTTCTGTAACCCCCTTAAGATTCATCTGCGCTTCGAAATGGAGATGGAAAGAATGAAGCAGATTCATCAGAAGGAGCTGGAGGACAAAGACGAGGAGCTAGAGGATGTGCAGAAGTCTTCACAGAGACGGGTGGGCACTGATACAGTAGACGAGGGAATGGAAGGAGGGAAAAATACAGGGGGAGAAATTTAATTGTGTGTGTGTGTGTGTGTGTGTGTGTGTGTGTGTGTGTGTGTGTGTGTGTGTGTGTGTGTGTGTGTGTGTGTTTTCAGCTCAGGCAGTTAGAGATGCAGCTAGAACAAGAGTATGAGGAAAAGCAGATGTTGGTACATGAGAAACATGACTTGGAAGGACTGATTGCAACTCTGTGTGAACAGGTAATGCACAAAACAGAGAGGGAGAGAGAAACACACACACACATTGCAATATCTACCATATCCTTATTATTCTGTTTACCTCCTCCAGCAGTACATTATCCCCTGTCATTTAGCCATGGACTCTTGCATGTGGGGGAAACAAGAGTTCAAAGATTTGAATCATAGACTCATACTTCTTGTTACTGCATATTTATTTGAACATGCTTGTCAGTCATAAACATGTTTTAAAATAGAATATACTGCAGAACATTTAACGAGACAATTTTGTCATGCTGCATGCTGTTTATTCTGTGCAATATTTCATGCTGTATGATTTTTTTAATACATTACATTTTATATACTGTATATATATATATATATATATATATATATATATATATATATATATATATATATATATATATATATATGGAGGCAGCATTTTTCCCTCTTTATTTTCTTTTTGCTTCTATTTGTCTTACTCATCATCCCAGGTGGGCCACAGAGATTTTGATGTGGAGAAAAGACTCCGGCGAGACCTGAAGCGTACACACGCTCTGCTCAGTGATGCCCAGCTCTTACTTTCAAGCATGGAGCAAAACGGCCAGTGCCAGGCCCCAGGAACCATGGAGCAGTTAGACAGACTGCATTGTCAGGTAGGTGCTTATGCAACTACATTTATGCCCACTGCAGTAGGTTCTAAAGTGTAGGAGTAATTTTTTCAGGTGTAGTTAAAAAAAAAAAAGCATGATGGTTTACATCTGAGATTAGTTCCAGGTAATATGCATTTTAAAAAAGTGGAACACCGGATTGCAAGGAGCATGGTCTGCGAGTGTTCCGCAAGAAGATGAAACAGTAAATGAATCAGTAAACATGCCAGGTCTTGAACCACAAGCAGCATTGTGGGTAATCATTGTGGGCCAGGGGTACAGTAGCTTAGTGGTTAAGGCATTGGACTACAGTTCGGAAGATCCTATGTTCAACCCCCACGACCACCAAGTTGCCACTGTTGGGCCCTTGAGCAAGGCCCTTAACCTTCAACTAGTCAGATGTGTAATGACATAAAAATGTAAGTTGCTCTGGAGATGAGCGTCTGCTAAATGTAATCATCTCCCATGCTCGGTCTCAGTGCATGTGCATGTGCACTCATATACAGTAGTCAACATCACAGTCGACAACATCACATAGTCGCACATATTGTATACTGTTTAAATAAAAAGCATTTTTTAATTTTGTGTTTGTGTGTGTGCGTGCGTGCGCGCGTGCACACGCTTGGGTAAGAGGCTCTATTGGTAACTCTAACTGGTATGTGTGTGAAAGTCATCCTACAAAGTAGCCCCCTTCTCTAGCTCTGTGTGAGTGAGTCTATACACTTGTCTATATATAAAAGTCATATATATATATATATATATATATATATATATATATATATATATATACTGTATACCTGAACAGGGTTCCAAGCTATCAAAGGGTACCCACACATATACACACTCACGCTCATACACACACTATGGCCAATTTGGGGGCATGCCAATTAGCCAAATCTGCATGTCTTTGGAGTGTGTGGGAGGAAACCAGAGCACCTGTAGGATGAACCTCACTCATTCACTCATCTTCTATACCGCTTTATACTGTATTCAGGGTCGCAAGGACCTGGAGCCTATGCCAGGAGACTGGCATGAGGCAGGATACACCCTGGACAGGGTCCCAATCCATCACAGGGCACACACACACACACACACACACACACACCAGGCAATTTGGGAACGCCAATTAGCCAAACAGTCCAAATCTGCAGGTCTTTGGACTGTGGGAGGAAACCGGAGTATCCGGAGGAAACCCACCAATCAAGTGAAAAAAAAGTATGCTAAGTATATTAAATCCAAGCATATTTAAGTACTGTATGCTTGCAGCAGACTAATGACTAGTATACTTGAAGTTTGCTATTTTGGAACAACTAATTTTGTACTAAGTGTATTTAAGTTGTAATTAAATTGTACAAAAGCACAATTTTAAGTGTATTAAGTATACTTTTGTGTGCTAAAGTGGAACAACTTTAAGTATACTTAGTACACTTAAAGTATATGGCTGTGTGTGTACTAACGTACATACCTGACAGTAATTTATAATTTAAGTATATATTTAATGTATTATAAGTACATTACAGCTATTTTTGCTGTATTACAAAAATACACTACGAGTGTAATATACTACGCGTATATTCTTATTGCAGCAGTAGCATGCTGTTATACTTCTGGCCAATTACAAATACTAAAAAAGTACACTTTGTTTTTAATACAAATATACTTTATTATATCATACAGTACACACAACCTTCTATAATACTGTATTGCAAATGTATTACCAGTACACTAAAGGTGTTTAGGATAATTTACAAATACTAAATGTATTTTCTACACAATAACATGTTTTTGAAAAACATTACATCAGTAATTATGAAGCAGATTTTATTCATGAGTTCAACAGATTTAATTTGCACAAGGTTACAAAAAAGCACTACTATAGTTTATTTGTGTTCAACAAAACGCGTTCTCAAACACACAAGCTAAAATTTCAACTGTTGTGTGAACACAGACAGACATTAGTATTAGAATATACAGGTGCAGTATTAGTTTAAACCTGGTGTGTTGATTCTACAGTAGCTGTTACACAGAGACTGAAAACAGTATTATTAATAATAATACATTAGACATCCTATAGCTTAAAGTATGTACTTAATTACAAATTACCAAACAAAAACCTTTAAATTTACCTTATGCCGATGAAAATAAAATAATAACGATACGAACTAACGCACGCGATGATGCAGCTTCAGCCGTTAATTCAAACTAGAAGTGGAGGCCTGGGGAGCCAATGAGGAAACAGTCCGAATCTGCCCGCCTCCAGACTCTGATTGGCTGGTGTGGCGCCGATTCTAGTCTCTGGATTAGTTAGCTGGAATAGTTGCAGAGTTATACCTCTGCTCCAGTTTGTGCAAGTGTAGCTTTATGACAGTGAGCGGACAGAAGAGTGAGAGAGTGCAAACATAAATTATCGTGAACGCGCAAAAACGATTTTCAGCGCACAAAACCTAGTTTGAGATCACGCGCGCTAGAGAGAGAATCAGCGTGCAAAAACGAGTCTAAAAGCAAGGCACACGAGAGAGTAGTGCACTAAATATACAGTGGTGTGAAAAACTATTTGCCCCCCTCCTGATTTCTTATTCTTTTGCATGTTTGTCACACAAAATGTTTCTGATCATCAAACACATTTAACTATTAGTCAAAGATAACACAAGTAAACACAAAAAGCAGTTTTTAAATGAGGGGTTTTATTATTTAGGGAGAAAAAAAAATCCAAACCTACATGGCCCTGTGTGAAAAAGTCATTGCCCCCAGAACCTAATAACTGGTTGGGCCACCCTTAGCAGCAATAACTGCAATCAAGCGTTTGCGATAACTTGCAACGAGTCTTTTACAGCGCTCTGGAGGAATTTTGGCCCACTTATCTTTGCAGAATTGTTGTAATTCAGCTTTATTTGAGGGTTTTCTAGCATGAACCGCCTTTTTAAGGTCATGCCACAACATCTCAATAGGATTCAGGTCAGGACTTTGACTAGGCCACTCCAAAGTCTTCATTTTGTTTTTCTTCAGCCATTCAGAGGTGGATTTGCTGGTGTGTTTTGGGTCATTGTCCTGCTGCAGCACCCAAGATCGCTTCAGCTTGAGTTGATGAACAGATGGCCGGACATTCTCCTTCAGGATTTTTTGGTAGACAGTAGAATTCATGGTTCCATCTATCACAGCAAGCCTTCCAGGTCCTGAAGCAGCAAAACAACCCCAGACCATCACACTACCACCACCATATTTTACTGTTGGTATGATGTTCTTTTTCTGAAATGCTGTGTTACTTTTACGCCAGATGTAACGGGACACGCACCTTCCAAAAAGTTCAACTTTTGTCTCGTCGGTCCACAAGGTATTTTCCCAAAAGTCTTGGCAATCATTGAGATGTTTTTTAGCAAAATTGAGACGAGCCTTAATGTTCTTTTTGCTTAAAAGTGGTTTGCGCCTTGGAAATCTGCCATGCAGGCCGTTTTTGCCCAGTCTCTTTCTTATGGTGGAGTCGTGAACACTGACCTTAATTGAGGCAAGTGAGGCCTGCAGTTCTTTAGATGTTGTCCTGAGGTCTTTTGTGGCCTCTCGGATGAGTTGTCTCTGCGCTCTTGGGGTAATTTTGGTCGGCCGGCCACTCCTGGGAAGGTTCACCACTGTTCCATGTTTTTGCCATTTGTGGATAATGGCTCTCACTGTGGTTCGCTGGAGTCCCAAAGCTTTAGAAATGGCTTTATAACCTTTACCAGACTGATAGATCTCAATTATTTTTGTTCTCATTTGTTCCTGAATTTCTTTGGATCTTGGCATGATGTCTAGCTTTTGCAGTGCTTTTGGTCTACTTCTCTGTGTCAGGTAGCTCCTATTTAAGCGATTTCTTGATTGAAACAGGTGTGGCAGTAATCAGGCCTGGGGGTGACTACAGAAATTGAATTCAGGTGTGATAAACCACAGTTAAGTTATTTTTTAACAAGGGGGGCAATCACTTTTTCACACAGGGCCATGTAGATTTGGTGTTTTTTTTTCTCCCTTAATAACGTAAACCTTCATTTAAAAACTGCATTTTGTGTTCAATTATGTTATCTTTGACTAATAGTTAACGGTTTGATGAGCAGAAACATTTAAGTGTGACAAACATGCAAAAGAATAAGAAATCAGGAAGGGGGCAAATAGTTTTTCACACCACTGTAAGTACATTTAAATTTAACTGATAATATATTGAGACTACCGTATATTAAAAATTGTATTCTAATGTTTACTTTCTGTACATTTGTACAATGATTAGTTCGAGCATAATTTTTTTTTAATATACCAAAAATACATTGAAAAACAAGTTTAAAGAAGTATACTTGGAAATTAGACCAACCTTTCACTTCAAGTAAATATACTTTAAAATAATTGTATTATAGTACACTTTCCCAAAATATATTATTGGAAAATATTAGGAATAATATTGGAAAAAAATATTAGGTAACCATGACCGATATCGAACTTTCAATTCTGTTCCCAGAGGTTTGGCTTTTTCATAATTATGCACAGATTTTCTTTTATAGTCACCAAACTTGAAGGTACATAAATAAAATTATTTACAATTTTTAACAGAAAATACCACATAAGCTCTACACAAGCACCAGTCTTGCAAGTAAATTTTTTTTTCTGCCCAATAGATGTCCTCTATTTGTCATATTAAATGCGTTCAGATGAATATGCAAAGTGTAAAGAATAATCACCTTTGTCTGAAGTTTTCCAAGATTCACTTCATAAATGGTACATAAATATCTCAAAAAATTAGTTACTGATAGTGTTAGATTATGTTAACGTTCCCGTTTCATTTTCCTTAAAGATTTCAAGTCAGCTGTACTGTGGTATAATACAGTATGTAATAATAATAATAATAATAACAACATATTTTTTTGATAATGTTATTATTATTATTATTATTATTATTATTACTTTTTTTCCTCAGTGAAACAAAAATATAAATAGAAAATGAAAAAATACAGATACAGTATAAGTAATGAGTTACAGTATTTAGTGGGTTCTTGCTATTCAGCTGATTTTGAACCCCTGGTAATATGGAGTGTGTGCATGTGTATTTTTGTGTGTACCAGCTGGAGGAGAGTGAGGCACGGCGTTCAGAAGCTGAGAGTGTAGGGAAAACACTTGCCATGGAGCTGGAGAATGCTCAGTTGGAGCTGGAGACCATCTGCAAACAGAAGAGCCTGGTGAGAAAAATGTAAATTTATTACAGACAAAGAAAGTATATAAAATTACTTTTGCCCATCAGTTTTTCTTGTTTGTCAGGTGGATGAACAGTTGACTCAGCTACAGTATGAGAAGGCCGAATTACTGAAGAGACTTGACGAAGATCAGGATGACATCAATGAGCTCATGAAGAAACACAAAGCCCTTATAGCTCAGGTGTGTGTGTGTGTGTGTGTGTGTGTGTGTGTGTGTGTGTGTGTGTGTGTGTACAATTGACTGACAGTTGGTTTCATAACTCTTGGACTATTGACACTTAAGATTTAAGCCAAACGGTTTAAGCCATCCGCAGCAGTTTTCATCCACACATACCCATAAATAATGGCTCATAAATAATGGAACAACCAACATAATTACAAATGTAACGGTTGTCTTTAATACTTGGATGAAAATCCTTTGTACTGTACTTTATGACTGCCTGAAGTCTGGAACCAGTGGACATGACCAAATCCGGTTTTTTTCCCCCTTGCTTTACCATAACTTTGCTGCAGCTGCCTTCAGCTGCTGCTTTATTGTGGATCTTTCTGTCATCATTCCTGTCTCCAGTACATGAATGACATGCTCTGTTGGGTTGAGGTCAGATGACTGACTTGGCCTGTGAAGAATATACCATTTCTATGCCTGGAAAAACTCTTGTGCAGCTTTTCTTGTATTGTTTGGCTTATTATCCATCTGCTACAGTATATGAAGTGTATAGCCCTTGGAGACAGTCAGCTCATCAATTAACACCAGAAAAGTCCAACCTAGAGGTGATTAAAGCAGAAATTTTTTTCTGCATCTTTTAGTGACAATATATTTCATATATTGTCAATATTTCGACGATGAAATAATGCTATCCTGGTAATATTATCTACACGAACTTTAAATGAATGATTTTAACCGAAATCACGGCAAAGTCTTTTACCATTGTACTTGATGAAATAGAAAGGTCATCCAGCATTACTGTGTGATCAAAAAAACTTAATTTTAGTTGCATGTGGTCCTAGTCCCAGTACCTGTCTTGTCAGGATTAAGCAGAAGGTACTGTAGTTAATTAACATACAGTCTCTTATGTCCTCCACACATTAATCAGCTTTATTAAGCTTGCTATTCTCATCAAGCTGTGCTCAGATATATAACTGTATGTCATCAGCATAACAATGAAAACTAATATGCTTACAAATTATTTTGCCCAGAGCAAGCATGTAAAGAAAAAATAGCAGTGGGCCAAGAACCGAACCCTGTGGAACACCAAACTCCACTTGAGAACAGGCAGAACAGTCACCATTGAAATCTATTAACTGATAACTATCAGTCAAATAGGATATGAACCAGGGTAATGGCTGTTCCCTTAATTCCTACTACATTTTTAAATCTATGAAGAAGAGTACTATAATCAATGGTTTCAAAAGATGCTGAGGTCAAGTAAAACAAAGATACTGTGGGTCATTTACTACTTTAACAAGTGCTGTTGCTGTGCTTTTCCAGGATCTTAGAGATGAAGGTGAGGTTTGATATTGGCCTGTAGTTGGACAGCTGTCAGGGGTCAAGGGTCAGGTTTCTTAATTAGTGGTTTAATAACTGCTAATTTAAAAGATTTTGGAACATATCCACTGCTGAGTGAAGAGTTTTCAGCAGGGGTTCCATTATTGCTGGTACTATCTGTTTGATAAAATGTGTCACACAAGTGGATGATTTTGCAAAAGAGATAAGTGAAATGAATTAATCCTCTTTAAGGGGAGTAAAATAATCTGATCTGATATGATTAGCTTATCATCTGAATCAGTGTTTATTAAATTGTCTGGTTTTAAAACCTAAACATTTTTTTCCTAATGTTTACAATTTTGTTACTGCAAAATATTGTCCCCATGCAACTAACTGCATGTTATTTATGTGGAGATTTTTGTACTGGTCTGATTCCTAGACAATATTGCTATGATATTAAATAAGAATCTACTGTATGAATATTGTTAAAATATTTGTTCAAAGTTTGTTTGGAGAGATACGTTGATCTATGTGATCATTCTGCAATTATCCACTATAGTTGTCTTCCTTGGTCTTCCAGGCCTTTTGCTGTTGCTGAGTTTGCCAGTTAATTCCTTCTTTTTTAAAATGTTCCATACTGTTATTTTTTGCTATCGCTCTGATGGGTTTGTTTGTTTGTTTGTTTATTTATTTATTT
Source organism: Channallabes apus (assembly GCA_030522415.1). Lineage (NCBI taxonomy): Eukaryota > Metazoa > Chordata > Actinopteri > Siluriformes > Clariidae > Channallabes > Channallabes apus. Next base: position 24,839,202 of record CM060120.1, read on the forward strand.
TAGCCTAATTATGGCCTCCTTCACTTGCATAGGCACCTCTCTGGACCTCATGTTTTGATTTCCAGTGAATAGCTGTAGTTCAGAATAATATAACTCAAGTAGAAGTAAAAAGTAGTCATCCAAAATATTACTTAAGAAAGAGTAAAAAAGTATTTGGTGACTAGTCAAGTCACCAAGTACTGAGTAACTGTTTCATTGTAATGTCCGATTTATTTATTTTAGAAATTATGTAAGCAGCTAGACAAAATGATAAAATAATGTATAAATTCTGTCATTTACAAAAAAAATAAATTAAATTAAATAACTAAAATTAAATAAATAAGTAAAAATAGATATCTTTACAAAACAGCAAATTAAGGAACAAGAAACACAAATCTCACTTTTTCACAACATAAAGCTTTTGAAACAAATACCTACTGTAAGTAACAACATATGTACTGTATGTTTGAACAGTGTAAACTATTTTCAGTGTAAAATATACTCTGATAGAAAATAACTTAAACGTCTATCTTATCTGCTAATTATATATGCTAACAGTGTAACATTCAATGAAACAGCTAAACTTCCCATGACATGTTTCCTCAGGCTACAAGTCGAGTTTTTATATGCTGAAATTCCCTATGCTGAACTGGTCTTCATGTTAATTTAAATAAAAATAAAATACTCATAGAAGTGAGTTTCTTTTTAAGTTACTCAAGTAAACGTAATGGAATAAATGTAACTCGTTACCCACCTCTGTTGATTAGTCATGGTGTATTGAGGGAAATCACCATGGCTGGCCATGCAACTGCTTGTCAGCTACTTGGTCCTTTATTTATGAGCCACCAAAAACTGTAATTCCTGAACGGTTAATTCTGCACATTTGTCAAACCCCTTGAATTATGAGTGAAAGTTTTTCTTGAATGTTTTATTTATTTATTTTTTTTATTCGATGTGGTTGTGTTTAAATAAAAATTCTAATATTTATAAACCTGTCTGTAGTTTATTTGAATGTGTTTGCATAAAAACTTTTTGTTAGTCACAAGACAAATCCAACAACTTGCTTTGTGTTTGTATCTATAGTCTTCTAGTGACATCACTCAGATACGGGAGCTACAGGCAGAGCTGGAAGAAGTGAAAAAACAGAGACAGAGTCTACAGGAGCAGGTTAGACTGGACATGGAAGCCAAACAGTAATAAATATAAACGCTGTCTTTAAGAAGTTAAGACATCATTACAATTAGTTCATATTTGTGAGAGGATTAACAAACCCTGTTGGAAGTTTAGTAGATTCTGGTATTTAGTGACCCTCCACCCCTCCAAAAATATGAGATTTTCATCAAACGTCTCATTTGTTCCACCTCATTTCTTTTCACCTTTGGTTGTCCACCCCTCAGTTGCAGAAAAGTGCAGCGCACTTGCAGTTCCTGGAGTCTTCCACGGTGGCCCGGAGTATTGTAAGCAAGCAGGAGGCACGTGTCTGTGATCTGGAGAACAAGCTGGAGTTCCAGAGGGGACAAGTCAAGAGATTTGAGGTCAGCAAAGAAAAAAAGACCCCTTCCACTTTCGATCAGCTAGGTAGATTGGGGACCATGAGTGACACAGTATTTAAAATTAACTCTTTAAAAGGTTAAAGAGTTCTGTAGTTTGCTTCATTGGATGAGACCTTTGTAAATCACTCTGAAAATAGCTTCAATTACATGTCCTAGTTATGAGTCTAAGAGTGCAGTGGTTATCAGTTACAGCACATTTTGTTTGCTTTTCTATTGGGAAGACTTGAATCAATTAGAAAGGGTTGGATGGCTAGAGAAAATAAAATCAAATAATTTTTATTGCTGTTCTGATTGGATGTACAGGTTCTTGTTCTACGTCTGAGGGACAGTGTGTTGAGGATGGGTGAGGAGCTAGAGCAGTCTGCTCAGGCAGAGGCGAGAGAGAGAGAAAACTCACATTACTACCAGCAGAGACTGGCAGACATGAAGCTAGAGATGGAGGATCTAATACTCAGAGAGCAGGAGAGTAGCCGTCGGCGCATAGACTTGGTAAACATGCACGCCTGCGCTCGCGCGCGCGCACACACACACACACACACACACACACACACACAGCTAACCTACCCATCTCAAACTCTCAGTTGCATATTATGTCTTTAGCTGGAGCAGATATGCAGGAACATCAAAGCCAATATTGAAACATCGAAGCCAATATTTTTGCTATAAATAATTTGCTATAAAGACATTTGGAGTTGAATGTGAAGCTAAATTAGAATTTCAGCTTTAATTATTGATATTTACATCTAGATGTGTTAACTTAAAACATAACACATTTTGTCTAAACGCATTTTTCAGGTGATATTGAAATACTGTATGTGGCTGACAAAATCTTGGGGGAAAAATTACATGTGACAGTTGTTTCTTGATGATTTTTTTAAATAAATAATAGCTCAAAGGTTTACTCTTGTTTTAATCCCTGGCCTTTACATTTGTTGTTAAAAAAGATAAACCCACATGAAGACCAGAGTGCTGTTCATGGAAGAACAATAAGCCATATTGTTTAAAGATGAGCAAAGAATAGGAAATTTATCCAAGGAAATCTATCATCAACAACAATATCCACAGGGCAGAGGTAAATGTACAGTAGGAAGAAGACCAAAAGGTCAGATTGGTATTTGAAATACAGTACAAACATTTTTAAACCACAATTAACCTTAATGTACGTGACAAATTGTAAATAAAGAAGTATCTGCTCATGGACCTCCAATAGGGTGGAGAGAATTCCATGGCTTGGGCTTGCATGGCTGCTTCTGGAATGAGCTTCGTAATTTGTATTGATCATGTAAGGGGGGAAAGTGGAAAGGTTTTTGTTGTTGTCAAATGTAACAACACATACTGTACTTCAATCTACTGTAAATAAACAGTAAAGGCTATTTAAAAATAAACTTAATAAAAAATACAAAATACAATGTAGCAAATATTGATGACAAAATGGCATTTATATAAATATTATGCCTTCCATGAATGGCCTGCACCTTATATAATGTCATTTGATTCAACATGTCATAATTTGCATTTTTTAAATATTCCATTGCTATTTAATAATTGTTAGTCATTACCATCATTTATTATCTTAAAGCTTCATAAGGATCATGAAATACAAGGTGATGCATCATGTCACTTCTGTTACTAATAAATGAATCTAATCTAATAAAACTGGAAGTTTTTATATTGTAATAGAGGCAAGTTTAGTGGGGACATTTAAAACCCCATTAAAATGTGAAGCCACTGCAGCACTACAGCACAACCCACAGCACCGTTCTGAGGAATCATACAGTAGACTTATTGCTGTTTATACAAAGGGAGCAAGGCCTTATGAAAAAGGCAGTCATTTCTAGACATCTTTCCTGAGGTGAGGCCTGATCTTCATAAGAAGTAATTATATATGAAACAGTGTATCTACAGGATGATAACTTTCAGTTTTTGGCTGTATTATTCCAAATACTGTACTGTCTTGTGTTATGCATAACTATATGACTTTGTAGGAACATCTCCAGGTCACTCTCGCTGGTCTTGTTGTTATCTGAAGTTCATCAAGATATGGTACATTGTTTAGGTTAAAACAGTCACAATTAATTATTAAGGATCAACGCACGAAAAACACTTCTTACTTCCAACAGGTGATGTCAGGAAATCCTTGTGTTCAAACCCCTCAGTGTGGTTCATGTAACATACAGCAAAATAATCATTATGACAGAGTTCTGTGTTAAAAGTCATAATTTTATTGCCATTTTATCAAGGCAATGCTGGAAACACAAACACTGACTTATTCTGCAGTCCAGGATGTTCAGTCATTCCGTCACTTTAGTGTTCAAATACTGACTTTCACTTTGAACTATCAGACACAGGTGGTTTTTAAGACAGATGCATCTCCTTCTGCCCTTTGCTACAATTCCCTTCTCTATAGTGCCTGGTGGATGGAATATTATTATGGCTAGAGTGATGTGAAATCACGAATGGGAAAAATGCACGTTTTCAAAAATGAACATGAGGTTGAAGGCATTCAAACGATGTCATGAAGATGTGCGGGTTGAAAAGAGACTTCTTGTATCAATAACCTTGAGGAGACAAGATGATTTAATCATAGACATATAATAACATCTGGTCAGGAGCCTGGAGCCAGACTTCAGAGTCAGAGAATAAACCAAGAATAAACCACAAACAAGCAAACAAACATATATAATTGCTTTTTAATTTTGTAAATACTGTGTAAATTACTGTGTATAAATTGTAAATAAAGCTTAATTTTAAGAACCAAAGAACCAGTACAAACTATTTTAAGTTTAAAAAAAATATATTGTCCTTATCCTTACACAGAATAAAAAAGTAAGTATGAGACATAAAGGAAATTAATTAATCTTTACAGGAAATGCAAGTGGAAGAGCTTAGTGCAGTGCGTCAGACTCTTCAGGCTGATTTGGAGACATCAATCCGACGTATCGCTGATCTACAGGCTGCCCTGGAGGAGGTGGACTCAAGTGATGAAAGTGACACAGAAAGGTATGACCTTCCTAGATTGGTGCAGTAACTGGGATGAATAAAGAATTAATATCAACTACTATTTAATTGATTTCTTCCTTTGTTCAACTAAACAAGCTTGAGTTTTGTCTCATGTTTTGTCATGTTTTCCCACTCTTCACTTTTACCTGACTTGCCATTTCTGAAACTCTCTCTCTCTCTCTCTCTCTTCACAGTGTACTAACTGCTGTGGAGTCTGCCTCAAGAAAGAGAGAAATGTATGCATTGCACTTGCCCTCCTGTCCACTTCCCTGTCCTGTTTTGTGTGTGGGTCTGATGGAATTAATTTATTTTGGGAAAGCGGGTCTTGTTGTGCAAAAATGGATTAATTTTATCTAAACGCCTGCTAGTGCTGAGTCTATGCTTTATCTTTGAGCAGCATACAGCAACATTTGCTCTACAAATAACTCAATTTTTTTTTCTTTACAGTGCTCTTTGGAGCAAAACAGAATAAATATGTTCAGCCCAGTTTCTCAAAAGCTTACAATTACAGTATTAACATAAAACAAAAATTATATATATATATATATATATATATATATATATATGAATGAATGAATGAATGTACATACATTTTTTACATTTAACAATTGGCACCTTGGCATCATGTTTTATGTGAGCACAACACTATTAAAGCTGCTCTCCTATTAGTAAGTCATGCAAGAAACTTCCAATAATGACAGTGCTCCAGGGAAAAGGAGTCTCTTTTAACCACGTCTGTTTCTCATTAATATAAATGTATAGCTGAGCATCAGCGAGAATATCAAAGCCAGTCTTGCCATAATGTTCATGCATGCACACATATGGCCAATGAATGCCCGATACTGAGTTTGTGAATAACCAGCTCATGTGTTTGACAATGAAAAAAGGCAAAGGTTTTAGCATAAATTGTGCTAAATAACACAATGTCCTTGTGGTAGGGACAATGCATCCACCGTGGGCTCCAGCATCAGCACAGAGGACACTGGTAAGGGTATTCGCCATTGGCAGGGGATGTCCCGTGGAGGTCAGGTCAGTTCATGTGCTGGAAGCAAGTCAGACACAATGAGCACCTACAGCTTCAGGTACTTACCACAAAACAAACGTCTAATACTTTTGACCCTTATTCCTAAACAACTGGGAAATTGAAGTTTTATTCACTTTCTTGTTTTTTAATGTATTGTTCCCAGGTCAGGTTCCCAGGAATTAGAGGATGATCATGCTGAAAACTCTAGAATTCTACCTAGAGCATCATCCTCAACTGCATTATCTGAGCTATTGGAGGGCATACGGAAAAAGCGGACAGGGTGGGATAAAAATTCGGAGGTGGATGAAGGCAGTACAGTATCAATACCCATTTCCCAGCTCACAGCAGCCTCCAGTCTGCGTCGCCGAGCCCTCAACCTTGCCCCGGTCACAAATGAGGACCTAGAGGAAGCGTTGCGTCCAGGTGTCCTGAAAGGTTCTAGCTCTCTGCTGCCTCAGTCCTCCAGTTTGCTCTCCACATCTGAATCAGTGTCCTCCATGCCCTCAGCCATGTCTACTGTGAGCAGGGCAAACCGCTTTGGCTCTTGTGACTCACTCACATCAGTGCTGTCCTCCATGAAAACCTCCAACGTGTCTATCCCAGAAGAATGGGACGTAGAGACTAGTGCAAAAACCCTATCGCTGCCAGGCACCCATCAACCAGTTCGCCATCGGCTGTTCAAAGGTCTTAGTGCTGAAGGTGGCGAGGCCCTACTTGGGTCAGAGCCACTTGTCTTTCAGAATCGCCGTCTTCTAGGAAACCACGAACCTGATAAACCAAGGGTTGGCTGTGATTTAGGGGATACCAACTCTGATATTGTCCCAGCTATCCGTAGATCACAATCTATAAGCAGCTTAGCAAGCACCAGCTCCAGAGGAGGTCAACGGCGTACTTTAAGCGTGCATTTTGGAGAGTTGCCAACTTCCAGGGCATTGTGCAAAGACTCAGATTGTGAGACGTCAGATTCTGAATGCTCTCAGGACCAGAGTGGACCATTAGACAAGAGGCTGGAGGCTGAAGGAAGTGAAGATGTACAATCAGTGATGAAAAAGTATTTGAGGAAACCTGAGGTTGATTGAACATAATTGGGTGAGGACTTTCATGGTGGACAGTTTTACAAATTTAAGGAGGCCATCTGAATTTTCAAAAACCTTTTTTTTTAAGCCCTACAGTACCGTTGTCAATTTTCTTAACTAGAATGTCAGTTGATCAAATGGTCTTTTACAAAAGCACTCATTCTCTCCATTGCCATAAGTGGAAGCCTGACAGACATGTTGGGCAATGCTACACTGTACACATGAATAAAGGATTTGAATTAAACTTTTTTTTTTTAAACAGAGCAATTTGTAATTGTTTTATCAAGTCAGTTATGAATCTAACTGGCTAATTCTGGTCAAGATGTTCACTCAACCCTTAAGTCACGAAGTCCCTTAAACATACCCACTTCTAAAAAGCACAGTGAGTTGCATTAACAAGACACCATCAGTAATGGATACACATCTGGCGAGTGGAAAACCTTTTGCATACAATTTTATTGTGGCATGTGGTGCATGCATTCATTTGAGCAAGTGTAAAGCAAATTCCAGATATGGTAAATATTCCAAGTCTGATGACAACATTTATCATTTGCACCATTATACCAGTAATATGAAGTAAGTTTCATTTTTAATAGAAAAATCAACCAACAGTCCATCAAATTTAATGCTGTTCCTTTTGTCCAACTTCTCCGCAATTTTATTACTGAAGCCAGAATATAGTTGAAATACAAAAAGCATTTTGAAATCTATACCCGAAAGGCCCTTTTTACAACTGCAGTATGGTTGAACAGTGCAACAGAATACTTCGCTTTGAATTAAAGTCACTTGACTGGCATCATTTAATCCATTGCCTTTCACTCTTGCTTGGTCAAACTTTTGCAGCCAATGGCTTTCTACCCCTTCCTTTTCCCTGGGGAGGAATAAAAAAAATAAATAAAATGTTAGTGAGCAGTTTAAATTTTAGAAGCCCAAAAACAAATCACTGTCCTACCTTCTTAGGAGGATTGTTTTCACCTTCTTCTTCTCTATATTTTAGACACAAATTTAATGATCAGTGGGAAATAAATGTTAAATATTTGAGGGGGGAAAAAAAAGGCACTTACTCCTCGTCTTCTTTTTCGGGCTTCTTTCTCTTGAAAAAGAATACTGTTGTCAGAATACCAAAGCATCTAGACTACATGAAAATAAGGTAATCTGAAGGTTGGTCTTACTTTGCCAACTGTGTTTTTTGTGACTTTCTTTACAGGGGACTCTTCAATATCTTCCTCCTCTTCCTCCACCTCCTCTTCCATCTCATCATCCATTTCTTCATCTGAAAAGTCTTCCACTTTATAAAAATAAATAAAAATTATTGCTTCTGTTCAACAAAACTAATTTTTTATAAAAAGTCAAAACACTCACAGGCTACGTGTTCTGCACCAACAAATACTGGGCCGGAGCCATGCTTCAGCCGAAATGTCACAGGGGGATGCAAGTCTAAGCCAGACAAGTTGACCTGAGCAACATTGATGAATATTAACTCAAAGGCTTCAAAACAAAGGGTGGGGGAGACGTACAGTAGGAGCAAGAAAGATTTCACTTACTGTTGGCATTGATTTGGCATGTAGAGTTGCAATTGGCACACCTTTGGCATCACCCTCTCCAGAAATCAATTCAACAATGTTAAATTCATCTTTGGCAGTGTGGCCCAAGCACATCTGAAAGATATATATAGATATTTTTTTAATTCATTTGACTCCTACAAAGAGACTCTAGACCATGTTACAGATACAGAGCTTACAGTTCTTAAAGCAAGCTGGTGCTGATGGTTTGTGTCATCGGTCTTGAAAGATTCTTGCTTGTTTGATTCATTTAGTTCACAGCCTAAATTAGAAATAGGAAAATCTAACTAAAATAGTCTGCCAAATATAGAGGGATGAATAGTAACACTATTTATTAGTTGTATCTATTTTTAACTTAAACTACCTACCCCATAATGTTGACAGAGGCTTTTCTGATTTGCTCATCTTGTGACAGAGCTGAAACTGACTGACCTGGAAACGTCAAGAAGAACATCAAGACCCTTTAAAACATGGAATTTTGATTGAGCCTTTAACATTGAGTTTACTTACCTACAGGAAAGAAACTTGACCTTTCAAACACTCAGAAGACAAATGAAGAAAAGAGAATGAGGCTTACCGGATGTTTTTAAGTGGGTTGTTAATGTATAGCAGGTGATGCAATTTAAGGTATAATTGTCTCAGTGACACTAGCAGCTATTTTAAAAGGGCATGTCTAAAACCTGTGGCGTATTCCACAAGCTTGCTGAAACAGTCATAATTAAGTTCCATTCATTTTGTATTCCCTAATGGAAGCTCATCTTAAGATTCACTTACTAAAATTTTTTTAATTATACAATAACTTATATAGGATAAAGAATATATTAAGAACACCTTTACATTTATGCTGGTATCCAGTTAAGCATGTAGTAGCAGAACAAAGCAGAACAAAAGAGTAGAGAAGAAGTGATCTTTGTGACTTTAACCATGACATTTGCTTTATGCAAGGTCGGCCAATTTGAGTATCACAAATGCTGCTGATCAGAGAATCTCACACACAAGTTTAAACACAGTGTAATCAGAAAGGTAACAAGGTTGTGATAAAAAGCAATGTTCAGGATACTTTAATGTAATGAGTAATGGTTTACTCTTATGTTTTTTTATTTAAATTAATATTTCCTCCACAAAGCACAAATAATGCCTGTAACTTAAAATTATGTGGGCCATCATTTCTCTGTAATATAGTATCTGTAATTGAAATCTGTTTTAGTGAGTTGAAATGTATTTTTGTTTTTTAAAACTATGATTGATTAAAATGCATTAATAATTACATTGTTGCATTATCTGAATTTAAACTTCATAAGAAAAAATAGGTATATAAGAATTACATATTTTATACTGTATTTTTTATTTTATTAACATATGTTTGCCACCAGATTAGTCATAAATAAGGCAGTTAGTAGAAGTATGAATATTCATTTCATACATTTGATTCATGTCATATATATTTCATACTCCCTGGCCAAAACCAAAACATATGAATTTAAATAAGCAAACCTTTAAGAGCCTGCAGTGATTAACATGCTCTAGCTGGCAACAATACCTTTAACCCTGACTGATGCAGTAAGTAACATCTCACTAAACAATCATGCTGGAAGACAAAAATGTAAAATGTAAAAAACAAACAAAAAAACTGATATGTCAATTATTTACAAATATTATATAATTTATACTTATACTTATATATATTCTACCTGCATTTGGTCTTAGAATAATTTACTTTTACTTTTTTTGTCTAACATCCTCCACAATTTCAGGGGTAGCTGTCTTGTGTGGTATATAATACTCACTCACTCACTCACTGTCTATACCCCTTTCCTTAGTGCCTATGGCAGGAGACGAGATGGGGTACAGTCTGGATGGGGTGCCAATCCATTGCAGGACACACACAAACTCATACTCACACGTTCATTCACACACTACAGGCAATTTGGGAACCTCACTTAGCCTAATCTGCGTGACTTTGGACTGTGGGAGGAAATTGGAGCACCCACATGAAACCCACCAAGCCTTGGGAGAACATGAAAACTCTATGCACACAGACCATAGGCAAGAATTGAACTCAGACCCTGGAAGTACAAGGCGACAATGATAACCTCTAAGCCACTGTGCCCCTTCTTTATAATACTGTGTATAGTATGTGCATTTATTTATATATTAATTAAAATCATTGGGGTGTGAAATTAAAAGATGAATATACAGTAGACAGACAACATGAGATATTTACATTTGTGTGTATTAAACAACTTAAAACATGGTCCCTTTTATTTTAAGTGATCAAAAAAAAAATTTAACTAGTTATAAATTTTCCTAATTAATTTAATGCTTGTAATGTGTAAATGTTCTGTTAAAAGGGATGAGCCAACCTAAGAACCAGAGAGCTTTCTATGGGAGAAAATCAAGCCGATTCGAGGCTAAGCAAAGAGAAAATTGATCTGAGCCACTGCTCAAGCATTGGCCAGAGTCAATACAACAATTTGAAATCTCCTGAAAAAAGACATCACTGGTGTACTGACTGTATATTATTGAAGATAACAGAATTTGGTAATGGTAAAAGAACTGTAACCAAAGCATAAACAAAAACATTCATTGTACAAATTATACCCTAATAATAACCTAGGGTAGGTTTGGACAGCTTAATAAATGAAATCATCATTTTAATGAAATCACATTTTGTATGTATTCAGATTATCTTTATGTAATATTATTTTTATAATCTGAATCATTTAAGTGTGACAAATATGCCAAATAAATTAATAAATAAATCAGCAAGAGGCAAATACATTTCCACAACACTATATATTGGAATTTACAAGGAAATACAGAGATGAGCCACAGATGTTTTAGAACTACTAAGATTGACAATTTACCAAAATGATTGCAAGGCTAAAGTGTGAAAGAAAGGTACAGTAGGATCTGCTCATGACCCAAAACATACAGTACACAAGCACAATGGAGTAGTTTTATGGCTTGGGTTGGATAACTGCCTTTGGAATGTACTTACTAATCTTTATTGAAGAATGAATTGAAAAATCCACAGAAACAATCACCCTGTCAACGAGAAAGGCGGCCAATATACTGTAACTGGGAGGGTTTTAATCGTGCAAAATGTCAATGTGCCAATACCAACACAGCAAAGGACTTTGTGGGAATGCCAAGTCAAATATCAAGTGAGTATGGGTTTGACCTGCTGTAGAGGAAACTGTGCCTTTGCCCATTTGATTTTAAATTTAGTCATTGTCAACGCCCACCATGCCTGAGGACATTTCCCTATCAAGCAACAGTAAAGAAGAAGACTATTAGGGATATTAACTACATTAAAGTGTGGCGTAATCACATGAGAAATATGAGGTAATATTGAAGTTTGGATTCTTCGTTCAGAAAATTTTCACTGCTTGAATACTATACATATAAACAACTTTATTGAACATGGACTAGTGGTGCAAAATACTGGCCAAAGCTTTTGCTCAAAATAATATAGGAAAAGGAGATATTTTATTATCTGAATCATTTCAGCCACTTATGGAATGTTTCTGGGACACTACTATTGTGATTTAAAATCAGATACTTTACTGACAGAAGCAACAAGTAAAATAATATCATTTAACTATAATAGAGGTATTAGTTTGACAACAATGACATGTTGAAATATGCATGTGTATATTTTTATGCTCACAGTAACATATAAATAATGTACTCTTATGGGCACAGATTGCTCACTCACTAGAAGAGAGAGCACACACTGAGAGTGTGACCCCAGCTTACCTGGATACCACAGTCCAGTTACTTTCTTTCTTTCTGACATCAAAGTCTAATGGATTAAAAGGTTTATCAGAGGGGGAGGATGAGGAGGCTTTGTACAAAGAATTTTCAGCCAGCCACAGATTGGCAATATTCTTACTTTCATCTGGGCAGAGAAATGTTGTAAAAGTAAGAAGCATTTGCTGGTATGTGGTAACAATGTGTGTTGTCTTCGTCCTTTTCCTCATGAAGAAAATCCAGTCTAGCATTAGTGTATGGAAAGGCTGATGTAAGACCAGAGTGGATAAACCCAGACTCACAGTAGACTGTATAATGTTTTTCATCTTTTTAGGCATTATTTATAAAACTGGGCAAAGGTAATTGTATAATAAACATCACGCTTCATTTTCCACCTCTTCTCTGTACTCAGGTACTGTAATGCTCCCCCTGCCAGTCATTTGCCATCATCTATGACATTTGAAAAAATTGGCCATAATCCTGTGACAATAGCCAGCCAGCCTAAGACCAGGAACCCACTATTTTATCTTAAGTAATGGGGAGGTTGCATTAGTCTTATCAATTTGGGAATGCACCCGTCCATGGCCCAAGTTGAAGTCCAGATACCATACTTTAACCCATCCAACTGCCAAATATTCAGTCCCAACGATCTCAATGACCCCAGGACAACTCTAAGTTGTAAATCCCGATGACAATGGTGATTGTAAGTTAGAAAGTAATTTATAAGCAGTGGCGTATGCATTGACCTCAGCCCGAACAACACGGTTTTTGGATTTGGGGTTACTGGTATGGGTAACTGCTTACAATATCATCTGGAAGATTCTCAATGTAGAGTTTGACGACAATTTGATTGCAGAGTCTCCACATGGGACAGAGATGAACTGGTTTCACCTTTTTAGACTTACTTTTTGGAACCATAATTTACAGCGCCACATGAAACAGCTTTCTCCATAGTTTTAGAAGATGTGTGTGCGTTTAGTAATATTAGGTGAGAACAACAGATGGTTGACTATCAGTACCCTGACGTTGTGTGCAATGACAGATGATCTGATGTGATAGTTGTTTAGGGAAATCTCAAGTTCTTGATTTCAGGATGTATCTTCATCACATCAAACATTTCCAACAGTTGGGTTTTCAGCTCATAAACTCATAAACTATCCCAGATGAAATATCTGTCACACACACTGACCTCACCAAGATAATTTACATAGAGGAAGAACAGGAGGGGGCCCATCATTGAGCCTTGTTGTCACCAGTGGAGATGTGAAGTATATGTGTTAGGAATTCCAAAATTGTGAGGATGAAAAGGGAAGGTCTTGAAATTTACTCTGTTGAAAGGTGCACAAGGGACAGTTTCAGTGGAGTCTGTGGAATCACAAATAAAAACTTGTTTTTGAAAAAATAAATAATGTGCCCAGTGGCATATTTCCTAAATCTCATTGCACTGACAACTCATTCAGGGTTTACAATGCCTTTTGTCCTAAGGCTCTTGAAATAGGTTCCAGGCCCCCTGCAACTCTACTCAGGATAAATGGTATAGATAATGGATGGACGATACTGCAAAGTTGTTGTTGGCAGTTACATCATTTAGATGTTTACATAAAGAAGAAATTAACTTTTTGCAGTGCAATTTTGGCCCATTCCAATTGAAAAATCCTCTCATTCTCAAAGGTGGACAGTCAGAGATAGTGGCACTTCATAATGGTTGCTTCCCAACAATCCAGAGAGTATGGGCTGCTACTGTACAGAGATTCCGGGGACTGAGGGAATCATTTTAGGGTGACAGATTAGCTGCAAAGACATATATCTGTCATGCACACTCAGCCGCGACCGGCACTAGGACCCGGAAGTAAGACGGTCGCGAACCTGAAAGCATAAAGGTAAACAAGATGGCGCCGCACATCGCTCTGTCATTGAGTTATGCCCAGATCCTTTCGGAATCGTTCCCGTCTCTGTGAGTACTCACTTTCTTGGCTATCTTTTCAGACTGAGTGTGTGTTTATAGGACTAGGGTTAGATTGTGTCTTTCCTTTGCTCATTGAGTGTGAGAGTCCTTATAACAAAGCGCGTGATTATCCTGCCCGCTCGTGTTTATCCGCGTTTGGGTTTACCATTCACGCTACAGGGCTAACTGCTAAAGCTATCTGCTCATCCCGGTTTGTTCGTGACAGATAGCACGATCATCATTCTAGTCATCCCGGTTAGTTCGTGACAGAATGACAGAGCCTAGAGCAGTAAACCCAGCGGATTACGCCCGCCTCCGCGATGTGGTTGACCAGCATGCTTTGCTCATCAATACGCTAACCGCGGAGCTCGGTTCTCTGCGCCGCAGTGTCCAAGACATCGCGGCCTTGCGCCGCGAGGTCGCGGAGCTTAGGCAGGAGAACGCGAGCCTCCGGGAGGCGGTTGGTGGGCTGGCTAGCTGCCCGCCCGCCGCGGCGGTCGCGGCGCCGCCACCCCCCCCCCCTTCTGACGTTTTTTTAGCTCTTCCAGATAAATGGGATGGCACGGATGGGAAATGCAGTGTGTTTTTAACATCGCTGGAACTGGTGTTTGAGTTCAATCCCACCAAGTACTCCACCGACCGGCTGCGCATTGCACTCCTCGTCTCGTTGCTATCAGGGCAGGCAGCAGAGTGGGCCACGGCAGTCCTGCGCGCAGACACAGACACCGCGCACTCCTACAATGAATTCACCCACCAACTCAAGTTAACCTTTGAACATCCTGCGGGCGAGGTGGAGACCGACACAAAGCTCTACCACCTGCGGCAGGGAGGACTGTCCGTGAGTAAATACACCGCCGAGTTCCGGACACTCGCCATCCAGACCTCCTGGGGAGACGCGGCCCTCCGGACGTCCTACTTCGAGGGGCTGGCTAATCGAATCAAAGACGAGCTAGCCGGACGAGAGCTCCCAGCCACACTGGAGGGGCTAATCCAGCTAGTCCTCCGGATCGACCAGCGCCTCCTATCCCGTCCGAGGCCAGCACCTCGAACCCTGCCGCCACCACCCACGTACGCCTGCATTGTACCAAGACCACCAACCACCGTCACCACCGCTCTCCCTGGACGTGTCGGATCTCCACCCCCTGCCGTGGTTGACACCGGAGCCGGGGAACCCATGCAGCTAGGGCGCGCCTCCCTGACCGTGGCGGAACGCGAGAGACGCTACCGCGAGGGACTGTGCGCTTACTGCGGATCAGCCGCGCACCATCGAGCGACCTGCCCGTCCCGTCCGGGAAACGCCCAAACCCGGTGAGAGAGAGGAGAGACTCCCCGGGTATCATCCATCTCTCCGCGACCACCGACAACGCTGAGACTCGACTCACGGTCCAGGTAACCCTCCATCTTGGCCACAAACGGGTCAGAAGTGCCGCGTTCATCGATTCTGGTGCCGCGGGTAACTTCATTGACTCAACGTATGCCAGAGGATTGGGGGTAAAGATAGAGGCGTTATCCCAGCCAGTAAAAATCACCTCAGTCGACGGGCGGCCCCTCTCATCCAGCCCCATCACCCAGCAGACTTCACCCATCACTCTCATCCTCGGCCAACATCAGGAGTCTATCCAATTTCACCTTACACCCATCTCCTCTCCACCCATCATCCTCGGCTACCCCTGGCTCTTACAGCACGACCCACTCATCTCCTGGTCCCAGAACCGAATCCTTCAATGGGGGCCGACCTGCACCGACTTATGCCTACAGGCCCAGGCTGGGACGTGTTCCAGGGAGTCCGAGGCCCCCGACGTCGACATCCACGCCCTTCCACCACCATATCGAGACCTGGCTGAGGTGTTTTGCAAGCGCCGGGCCAGCCATCTACCACCTCACCGACCTTACGACCTAGCCATCGAACTCCAGCCAGGCTCCAGCCCCCCCCGCGGCCACCTCTACTCCCTTTCTACCAGCGAGACCCAGGCTATGGAGGAGTATGTCGCCAGCGCCCTGCGAAATGGCACCATCAGACCCTCCTCCTCGCCGGCTGCCGCGGGGTTCTTCTTTGTAAAGAAAAAAGGGGGCGAACTTCGTCCGTGTGTCGACTATCGGGGGCTTAACAAGATTACCATCAGAAATCGTCATCCTTTGCCTCTTACCAACTCAGCCCTGGACGCCCTCTCTGGTGCCACCATGTTCACTAAGTTGGACCTCCGGAGCGCCTACAACTTGGTGCGCATCAGAGAGGGTGATGAGTGGAAGACGGCCTTCATTACCCCCACCGGACACTATGAGAGCCTGGTCATTCCATTTGGTCTCTGCAACGCACCCTCGGCCTTCCAGTGCTTCATCAATGATGTTCTCCGGGACATGCTAGGCCGATGGGTGTTCGTCTACCTAGATGACATTTTAATATACTCACGCACCCCCGAGGAACACACAAAACATGTTCGAGCTGTCCTTAAGAGATTGCTCGCCCACCAGCTGTACTGTAAGTTGGAGAAGTGTGCTTTTCACGAGCACTCCACCACGTTCCTGGGTTTTGTTATCTCGCCCCAGGGTGTGGCCATGGACCCGCAGAAGCTGGAGGTTGTACGTCACTGGCCCCTACCCAGGACACTCAAACAGCTCCAACGCTTTCTCGGGTTTGCGAATTTCTATCGTCGCTTTATCCGGGGCTACAGTACAGTTGCAGCACCGCTCACTGCCCTTACCAGGCTCTCCAACAGTTCCTTTCGACTCAACCCTACCGCCATCTCAGCTTTTCATCGACTCTGTCATCTGTTCACCACCGCACCCATCCTGCTCCATCCAGATGCCAGCCAACCGTTCGTTGTGGAGGTGGACGCGTCGGAGGTGGGCGCCGGCGCTGTTCTCTCACAACGAGGTCCAGACCAAAAGCTACACCCCTGTGGCTTTTACTCCAAAAAATTTAACCCCACTCAGCAGCGATACGGAGTAGGGGACCGTGAACTGTTGGGCATAAAGTGGGCCTTGGAGGAGTGGCGTCACTGGCTCCAGGGTGCCAGTGAGCCATTCATTGTCTGGACGGATCATCAGAACCTCATCACCATCCGCAACCTCAAACAGCTAAACCCACGACAGGCACGGTGGGCCTTATTCTTCGAACAGTACGATTTCCATCTTTCGTACCGCCCGGGGTCAAAGAACACCAAGGCCGACGCCCTCTCCCGTCAATACGAGCGAGAGGCGACCCGGGCGGAGCCCGTGCCTGTCCTTCCACCCACCCGGATCATCGCACCCCTGCACTGGGATATGGAAACGAGGGTCCGCCAGGCACTGGCCACCGAACCCGCACCGGCAGGTGTGCCACCCGGGCGGCTCTACGTCCCCACTCAACTCCGGCCCGAAGTCCTCCAGTGGGGCCATTCTTCACCCGTCGCGGGACACCAGGGAACCCGGAGAACCCTCACCTTCGTGGGACGGGCCTTTTGGTGGCCTTCGATGAGGAGGGAGGCTACTGAGTTCGTCCGGGCGTGCCCAGTGTGCGCCAGGGCCAAAGACTCTAACCAACCAACTCCGGGGGAGCTCCAACCACTTCCAGTCCCTCGTCGGCCCTGGTCGCACATTGCCGTCGACTTCATCACGGGCCTGCCGATCTCCGAGGGAAAAGACGTCATCCTTACCATCGTGGATCGCTTCTCCAAGGCAGTGCACCTGGTGGCCCTCACCGGACTCCCGTCAGCCAAAACCACAGCAGAGCTGATATTGGAACACGTAGTCCGATTGCATGGGTTCCCTAAGGACATCGTCTCGGACAGAGGTCCCCAGTTCACCGCCCGGTTCTGGAAGGCCTTCTGCCGTCTGATCGATTCGTCCTGCAGTTTGTCCTCTGGCTATCACCCCCAGACGAACGGTCAGACGGAGCGAACCAACCAACAGCTGGAGCGCTACCTAAGATGTTTCGTGTCGGATCGCCAGCGCTCCTGGGCCCGCTACCTCAAGTGGGCCGAATTATCACACAACCTTCACGTCTCCTCAGCCACCAACCTGAGTCCATTTGAGGTGTGCTATGGTTTCCAGCCTCCGATGTTCACTCACCAAGAACCGGAGGTTGATGTACCATCGGCCCAACAGTTGGTTCGCCGGTGCCGGCGGCTATGGCACCAAGCCAATCTCGCCATCCGACGCACCAACGCCAACTATGTGGCCCAACACCGCCGTCGGCACCCTCCGGGACGATTGTACCACGTAGGTGACAAAGTATGGCTATCATCCAAAAACCTTCACCTGCACACAGAGTCAAAGAAGTTATCACCAAGGTTCATCGGGCCATACCGCATAACTCTCAGGATCAACCCTGTCACCTACCGGCTCCAGCTGCCTGCGGCGCTCCGGA
Organism: Channallabes apus; assembly: GCA_030522415.1. Taxonomy (NCBI): domain Eukaryota; kingdom Metazoa; phylum Chordata; class Actinopteri; order Siluriformes; family Clariidae; genus Channallabes; species Channallabes apus. Next base: position 24,857,445 of record CM060120.1, read on the forward strand.
TCCACCCTGTCTTCCATACCTCACAGCTGAAACCATTCACCACCTCACCCATGGTTCCACCCACCCCCCCTGCTCCTCCCCCCCGAATCATTGACGGCGGTCCCGCCTACACCGTGCGACGGATCCTCGACTCGCGCCCTCGGGGCAGGGGCACCCAGTATCTGGTCGACTGGGAAGGCTACGGTCCCGAGGAGCGGTCCTGGGTTCCGGCTCGCTTCATCCTCGACTCCGGGCTCATTAGGGACTACCGTCACCGGGTATCCTCCACCCCTGGACCGTCCGGAGTCGGTCCTGGACGGGGGGGTACTGTCATGCACACTCAGCCGCGACCGGCACTAGGACCCGGAAGTAAGACGGTCGCGAACCTGAAAGCATAAAGGTAAACAAGATGGCGCCGCACATCGCTCTGTCATTGAGTTATGCCCAGATCCTTTCGGAATCGTTCCCGTCTCTGTGAGTACTCACTTTCTTGGCTATCTTTTCAGACTGAGTGTGTGTTTATAGGACTAGGGTTAGATTGTGTCTTTCCTTTGCTCATTGAGTGTGAGAGTCCTTATAACAAAGCGCGTGATTATCCTGCCCGCTCGTGTTTATCCGCGTTTGGGTTTACCATTCACGCTACAGGGCTAACTGCTAAAGCTATCTGCTCATCCCGGTTTGTTCGTGACAGATAGCACGATCATCATTCTAGTCATCCCGGTTAGTTCGTGACAATATCAACTTCTGAATACCAGTATAGCAACCACAGGAAGCTCTATGCTTCCCCTGCTATCTCCGGCCCACCATCATTTATCACCTGCCACATGTAGGCATACCCTGCTGGGGAGCCAAGCAGCACCCACATCAGAGATCTTGAGTCAGAGCCTCAAAGGTCAAGTGTGGAGGAAAAAATAAGAAAGGAACATTGGAAATTTAGTAATTTGGGTATATGGCCCGATTGTGTGACTGCAGACTACAGTATCTCTGGTGCTCTACACAAACATGGAGAGGGTCTCTCTTCAATGTCATTGCCAGGACAATCTACTGTAGATAACCAGGTCTTTGAGGCTGGCATGGATTTGTAAACTGTTTGCAGCCCTGGACTTGAATAGAAATTATTTATGTTGTAGGTATGTTGAATGTTATATGTATAGCAGTTTGTGTCATTATCAGGGTTAATCACATCAAAAAGTGGGGGTAAAAAAAAACCCACAATGAAATTAATCAAAAATATTTTTAATAACGCCTGAACATTAGCCCCAACTTGATATTAGCCTGATTTACCTTATCAGCATAAGAAATGAATACTGACTTTCTCCTAATCAAAGACATGGAGAGCAGAGTGGACTAATTGCCATTTCCAAATCGCCCTTAGTCTGTGAGTGAGTAAGGGTGTGAGTGTGTCTATGCTTGTGTCCTCCAATGGATTGGTACCCTGTCCAAGGTGTACCCTTCCCTATAAGTTCCCTAGAATGGGCTCCAAACCTTCCATGACCCTGCAAAGGATAAGCGTTTTAGAGTGAGTGTATGAGTAAGTGAGTGTATTTGCCACATGTTGCTACATTCAAACATTCTTTGAGACATAAAGAAGGCCATCACACACAGGAGAACAGTACAGCTCACACACTGGAAAGTATCTTTGACACTCACGTGGGTCACTAGCAAACTGTACAGTATAGTCTGAACACATGATTGTCCCAGTCTGATCTCTAAATTGTCCACAGTCCATTTAGGGCACGGTCAGGCACCTGACTACATTTTCTCATGACTTGTCATGTTTTTTTTGCTTGGACTCTCCTTTTTTCAAAATGTTCTGCCAGCAATGCTATCAGGTGTTTAAGTATCAGGTAGTATTGTAATTGTTCTTTTAGCCAACATTTAGAGCCCTTTTGGTGACATCTGGGGGAAACAAATAATGTGGGTATGTGATACTATTTGTGGCCACGACTTAATAACACATGAGAACGACATAGTATAACACGTGGCCATGAACACTATGTTGTGGCCACAACTTATTAAGACGTGCAAACAAAATAGTATCCAGTGGCCACATCTTATATATTCTTCTCATGTGTTATTAAGTTGTGGCCCTAACATAGTATCTCGTGGCCACGGAATATATATATATATATATATATATATATATATATATATATATATTTTTTTTTTTTTTTCCATGAATGCCATCAGATGGGCTCCCTAGTATTATAAGATAAATTGCAAAATTCAGTTTTTGGACCGAACATTGGCAAAAACAATAAAGGGTAACTTTTATTGGCGTGACGGTGGAGCACGGAGGGAAAACAGATGAGACACTGAGAGAGAGAGTCAGAGAGGCGCTAGAGGCGGAGCGGATCAATACGGTAATATAACGATCATTCCGAAACAGCTACCCTCCTCGATTAATCCCCGCATTTTCATCACGGAACTGTGTGTGATATTGTTCTTCTTAGTCTCGTCATGTCGAACGCACGCTGTGGCGAAAGTCGTGCGCTAAGAGCCGCGGTCTGGCTGGGCTTCCTGTGCGGAATCATCCTGACTCAAGGTAAGGATTCAATATGAAGCTTACAATATATTGCCAGTTGCTGTGCTCTGTGCTGGAGTTCTTTCTGCAGATGCACCTACATGATATTGCCGCAGTCACTTCTGAAACTTTCGCTTGGATGATTATTGCGTGTCGAATTATTCTGCGACACGACGCTGTAGTCAGAGCGTGGAAATGCCATAGACGTCGCACGCGGCGTGGGGCTGTGCAGGAAGATCTGTGTGCGGTTCTGCTGTCGGAGTCACCAATAGAGTCCATCTTCCGTAGTTTCAGGGACAACACGAGGTCATTGCAATCAAATGCGGTGTTTTGGTTCGCTGTGTAATAATAATTCGCATCAACATTAGGAAACTAGCAGCGCTGTGAATATCTGCCACCTGCTTCTGTGGGAAGCAACGCTGTAGGTTTCTTATTTTTATTTATATGTATTTTTTTGCGCTGCTTTTGGTGGTTTGTATTTATCTGCTCTTGAACGGAACATTGAGATTTTCGTGAATGTGGCACATGAGCAGAACATAATTCTGTCTCTATTATGAAGGAATGAAGGAGAGAAAATGTTCAAGACACAATGAACTGAAAGAACTGCGCATTCAGTCACCAGTATACCGAAAATTCTATTCCACATGAACCTTTACAGCGATTTATGTAAAAGTACTTAAATCTCCCGAATTACGGTAGCACGTGTAGCTAAAATGTACATTTGAACAAAATCAGAAAAAGATTGAATTACACAGCCATAGATTGTAGTGTGTGTGTGTGTGTGTGTGTGTGTGCAAAATTCATAAAAATCAGGGACAGTGTATACAGCATTATGCTCACTTGCTTCAGCCTTGGCCCTTCCTATAAAGACAGACTAGTACATTAAATAAAGCTACAGGCTGTAATAAAGCCATGGACTGTGACTATACCTGCAGATTGCACGATTACACAAGGGCCAGAGTCATTGGCTCAATCCCACAAATGTGATTCATCATTTTACCATGTTTGGTGGCATTTCCATACTTGCTTTATTGAATCCAGTGAAATGAAGCGAAATTCATGTAACCGTGGTTGATTCATTTGTGGATCAGCACATCAGTGTATGCTGAACTGAGTATTTCTACTGAGCTGTCACTGTGTTTTTATCAGCAGGTCACAGCTCTAATGACAGCCTGTCTGTTCTGAACTCCGCAAAACTTCCTCGCCTAGAATTTGCCCTTCTCCTCTCATCACATCATTGCTCTACATCTTCTTGAGCACTTCTTGTTTCCCACACACACACACACACACACACACACACACACACACACACACACACACACACACACACACACACGTGCTGATAATAAGAGGGAATAACCTGCAAAAAATATAAGGAATAAATAAATTTTTTTTATTTGTGTTAGAATGAATGTTTCAGGCATCTAAACACATAAATGAAAGTTTTTTTCTCTGTACATTGGTCAGAACTCGCTTTTTCAATGATATCTTTGTTTCATACATTGGAGGACCTGTAACCAGTCTAAAAAAACCTCTGTCCCTATCTCTCTGTCTGTATATCTGTACTGTACCGTATATGACTTACACTAGTAGACTATAAATGTAAATCATGGACTTTCTGTTCATTTGTGAATAATAGTGACCAATGTAGATTTGATTTTCATAGTCCAAACATTTAATAATTGGATTATTTTATACTCAATTTGAAAACAAGCAGCTGCTGGTTTAGAGGGACCAAAGGCAGCTGGTTAAAAGAGGTTTTATTTTCAGTAGACAGAACCAGAGTGCTATGCCCTTAATGTATTTGTTGGATGGGGTGGCATAGTTAGAGTTAAATATGCAAGCACATTTACCAAACTCAAATCCTAGAGCTACTCAGCCCCTAGCACTTCTTTTGGATACAGAGCAGCTCTTAGATCTTGTAGCTTCTTTGAAATGCTGGTGTACTGATGGTGTGAATTTTAGATGTGGGGGTTACTTGAGAGAAAAGACATTAACAATCCATGTTCCCACACAGATTCTCAATCAATATCATACTGTATGTGTCACATCATCCTGATTCCCTGGAATTATTGACGTATTAAGTGTACGTGGGTAAGACTTTATCACCTGTTATTAGTGTTTTGGCATTATTATTTGGCAGTAATTATTTCATTGGATTTAACAGAACCTGTTCTAGAATAGAATCAATTCTGCTAGGTGCAGTTAGTATCAAAGCAGTTGGAATAGAAAAGATAAACATTGCCCTAATGTGCCTTACGTTTCTAGTTTCAACTAATCCAAACATTATAAATTTACAATTTGTAAAACTTCTGTAGAATCAGAGTGTGCTCACCATCCACTTTAATAGGAATTAAGACTTGACAGTTAGTAGTGTGTTTGATGAATAATCCTACAGTTTTCAGTGCCCATGCAGTCACGCTTACCTTTTATTGTACAATGCCTTACCTCAGAGAACTACTTACTGTATGGATACATTCCGGCATTGTTTGACATAATAAACAATAAACTCAAAATATCATTTGGTTACAGATTACATAGTTTAGAGTAATACTTAATAAATCCATATATACTTGTTCCTGCGAGCTAATCTTTATTCTTCATCATCATAGTTTTTCTTTTTTGGCTTAGCGTCTGTAATAAAACTACAGTGGATACTAAAAGGTAGAAAGTTTATCATCTTGTCATCCCTTCTTGGTAGCAAAGTGACTCTGCAATGTTATGTTCACATGGCTTCTCTTATCTGCTTACCTAAGCACACACGGAGAATCAGGGGAAGCAAGTCACAGCATCTTGGAAGATTTTGAACCTACAGTGGTGTGAAAAACTATTTGCCCCCTTCCTGATTTCTTGTTCTTTTGCATGTTTGTCACACTTAAATGTTTCTGCTCATCAAAAACCGTTAACTATTAGTCAAAGATAACATAATTGAACACAAAATGCAGTTTTTAAATGAAGGTTTACGTTATTAAGGGAGAAAAAAAACTCCAAATCTACATGGCCCTGTGTGAAAAAGTGATTGCCCCCCTTGTTAAAAAATAACTTAACTGTGGTTTATCACACCTGAGTTCAATTTCTGTAGTTACCCCCAGGCCTGATTACTGCCACACCTGTTTCAATCAAGAAATCACTTAAATAGGAGCTACCTGACACAGAGAAGTAGACCAAAAGCACCTCAAAAGCTAGACATCATGCCAAGATCCAAAGAAATTCAGGAACAAATGAGAACAAAAGTAATTGAGATCTATCAGTCTGGTAAAGGTTATAAAGCCATTTCTAAAGCTTTGGGACTCCAGCGAACCACAGTGAGAGCCATTATCCACAAATGGCAAAAACATGGAACTGTGGTGAACCTTCCCAGGAGTGGCCGGCCAACCAAAATTACCCCAAGAGCGCAGAGACGACTCATCCGAGAGGCCACAAAAGACCCCAGGACAACATCTAAAGAACTGCAGGCCTCACTTGCCTCAATTAAGGGCAGTGTTCACGACTCCACCATAAGAAAGGGACTGGGCAAAAACGGCCTGCATGGCAGATTTCCAAGGCGCAAACCACTTTAAAGCAAAAAGAACATTAAGGCTCGTCTCAATTTTGCTAAAAACATCTCAATGATTGCCAAGACTTTTGGGAAAATACCTTGTGGACCGACGAGACAAAAGTTGAACTTTTTGGACGGTGCGTGTCCCGTTACATCTGGCGTAAAAGTAACACAGCATTTCAGAAAAAGAACATCATACCAACAGTAAAATATGGTGGTGGTAGTGTGATGGTCTGGGGTTGTTTTGCTGCTTCAGGACCTGGAAGGCTTGCTGTGATAGATGGAACCATTAATTCTACTGTCTACCAAAAAATCCTGAAGGAGAATGTCCGGCCATCTGTTCGTCAACTCAAGCTGAAGCGATCTTGGGTGCTGCAGCAGGACAATGACCCAAAACACACCAGCAAATCCACCTCTGAATGGCTGAAGAAAAACAAAATGAAGACTTTGGAGTGGCCTAGTCAAAGTCCTGACCTCAAAATATTGAGATGTTGTGGCATGACCTTAAAAAGGCGGTTCATGCTAGAAAACCCTCAAATAAAGCTGAATTACAACAATTCTGCAAAGGTGAGTGGGCCAAAATTCCTCCAGAGCGCTGTAAAAGACTCGTTGCAAGTTATCGCAAACGCTTGATTGCAGTTATTGCTGCCCAACCAGTTATTAGGTTCAGGGGGCAATTACTTTTTCACACAGGGCCATGTAGGTTTGGAATTTTTTTCTCCCTAAATAATAAAACCCCTCATTTAAAAACTGCATTTTGTGTTTACTTGTGTTATCTTTGACTAGTAGTTAAATGTGTTGGATGATCAGAAACATTTTGTGTGACAAACATTCAAAAGAATAAGAAATCAGGAGGGGGGCAAATAGTTTTTCACACCACTGTATATACTGTAGTTTATGACCAGTGCATGAACTACGCTTAGTTTTTAGTGAATATAGTTCAGTGCATAAAAAAAAACTAATCTTGAGGTGGATGGAGTACAACAGCAAAAGGCAACAGCAGGCCCACTCTTGTCCATGAAAAGCAAGAATCTGAGGCTATTATAGGCACCGACTCACCCAAACTGGACTAGAGTTTGGGTGAGCCGTTATCCACTATAGCCACACTTGTTCTTGTACATACTGTATTGTGGCCCCATTGTTTTATCCCATTAATCTCAAGGTTAAATTTTTTGTTTAGCTACTTTGCTGCTTTCCATTAGAATAAATGATGAATAATTAACAATTTCCTGTTAGTGGACAGTGAGTGGATGTTGTTTTGGTTTTCCATTGCCTGTGTATTAGCATTTTTCTTTTACCAGGAATGTGAAATGCTCCCATTCGCCTGCGAAAAAGTAGGAGCAAAAATGTTAACATGGTAGTATGTCTGTGTATTTGCTTGTGGAAAATAACTGTTTGCGGGAGTGGGCTTTTTTTTTTTTTTTTTTTTTAAAGCCGATAATCTCACCTGATTTAAAATGAAGAAGAAAACCTCATGTAATATTTTAAATAATTAACCTACTTTAATATGCAGTGTTGAATGTACTGCCTGATCTTCATATCAACTGTATGTTGGGTTCCTGTGATGGATTGGCCCCGTACACAACTTACTGTACGCTCTTACGTCCCCTGGGATAGGATGCTTTCCTCCTGCGTCCTTGACCAGGACAAGCAATATACAGTAGAGAATGGGTGTACTGTATGAGTGAGAGAGTGACTGAGTGAGTAAGTGAGTATTTTGTGTTTTTTTAAAACTGTGTATCATTTGTTTTTATATTAAATTAAGGACCAAATATTAAAAAGAAAAAAAGGCGCTTTTATTATTTTTTTTTTCATTTACAAACTGATCTCATGCTCTGGTTAGAAGTAAGAAATGAGAAGGATGGGTTTAATTTTAACATTAATTTTTTTGGTTTGCCAAGTTAATCAAGTAGCGGCAAAAGCAGGAAGTGAGTGTCTGCGATAAAAGTATGATGATTAAAATGATGCAAAAAAAAAAACCTTAAAACAAAGCACTGAATGACGAATATCTGTAGTCATAAAGTAGGCCTGGTTCGGGTGATTTGCAAACTCTAGGCAAAACAAGGTGATTAATTGGAATTTTATTGCTACTTTACGGTGAGTGTATGTGTAATAGAGTTCAGATGTACACAATCAGTAATCACATGAGCTTGATTGAGTGTACTAGGAATTCTCAATGGTCATGTTTGTTGGCTTGTACATTTCAATGTACTGTAGAGCTAGCAGAGCTCAAGGACAAAATAAAAGGGAATTAGTTGAATTTCTACATGGAATCATGAGTTCGGTGCATACATTGCTCAGACTGCCTGTCCGCTGATATGGGGGTGGTTGCCTGATGTTAGGTTAACTGACCCCCCTCCCCCGTTCTCCAAGTTTTGTCTCAAATCAAATCCAGAGACTAGATATGAATTAAGCCCCACAGTCACTCACAATGTCCTGTTGGATGCAAAATATCTGCAAAATATCTGGAAAAATATCTTAGCAATCTCGATTGCAGTGGGAATTCTTGGCAAGGCAATGAGGTATATGGACTTCAAGAACAGGTTCATGTTCAAAACAGTTGCCATGACTGTGGTGTTCAGTGAAGGGGGAAGATTCAGGACAAAGTTAAAAGATAGAATGGAGCAGGGACTTTGGGGAGAGGGTGGAGGCCAGTTTTCCTTTTTGTTGGGCTCAAGGTACTTTAGCCTGGGCACATGCAGGGTAGAATTTAATAAATTGATTAATGTCGGTAAGCATACAGTACAGTACCTCCCTGGAAGGAGACAAAGTACGATGAGTGCAAGCGTTGCTTGTTCCTAGAGAGGTATAAGACCTAGGTAATTAACCACATTTAGAATTGCACCAGTAACTATTTTGTTCCTTCAGAGCAGTGTTTGGTAATTTGTGTGAATGGTGTGTTGTCAATATTTATGTCTATGTCCCAGCTTATGGCCCCCATAAAACAGGGTCTCAGTTAAGCTGCTGTCCTTGCTGAGTGTGGAGGTGTTGGATTCATTTGAGATGAGTGAGACTTAGTGTTTTGGACCTTGGTCTGTATGAGATGGTGTTGTCAAATCGAGTAAAGATTAATGTCCGCTGGACGTCATTCAATATTAAATGAAACGAGAGTGTTATTACAGTAATCTACAGTATACAAGCATTGACCATGTATGAGAGTGGCAGCAGTGTGTGGAGTGAGGAATGGGCGGAGCTGGAGGTAACATGACCTGCAGATATTGTTTATATGGGATACAAAGGACAAGTTTATCAAGCATGACCCCCAGGTTTTTGACCTGGGAAGAGAAGCAACTGAGGAACCATCGATGCAAATTGAGAAACTGTTTGACTTGGATGTATTTTGACTCTATGAGGCAGACATCTGTCTTATTGCTGTTAAGTTTGAGAAAATTGCAGGAAAGCCAAGTGTTTATTTAATTTAAGCCGTTAGTGAGACAGGAGGGTGGAAGAGCAGAGTGGAGATACAGTATAAAGTTGGGTATCATCTGCATAACAATGGAAATGTATGTGGAATTTTCTAAAGATGTTAAAAAAGAGAGAGAAAAGAGAAACAGACAAGCCTTGGGGAACACCACAACTGATTGGAAGAGGCTGAGAACTATTAAATTTTTTTTTTTAGTTGCAAAACTGGGAACGGTTAGAAAGGTATGAGGTGAACCAAGCAAGAGGATTGTCAGTAATGCCTATAGTAGCTAAACCATGTAGTAGCATAGGGTTTGAGACAGTGTTTAACGCTGCACTCAAATGTAGCAGAACATGTATAGTTAATAGTCCAGCATTAGTAGCCACCAACAGATTGGTAACCTTTATCAGAGCAGCTTCCTTACTATGTTTGGTATGGAATCCGGACTGAAATGATTCAAAACGGTTATTGTGAACCTGTATTGCAACTATTTTAATAATTTTTTTTCTAGTATTATAGATATGAAAGGAAGATTTGAAATCAGATGGAAATTGCTGAGGTGATTAGGGTTAGTGTTTTCTTTAAGGATCAGAGTTATTTTGGGGGATGATAGGACAATGGCGGAAGTGAGAGAGGAGTGAATAATACGAGGTATGAGAGAGCAGAGTGAGGGCGTAAAGGCTTCATTTGACCAGCTGGGTTGGCAGTGAATTGAGCTGACATGTGGAAGATTTAGACTTAGTAGTGAATTTAGAAATTTCAGAAAAAAAATCGCCGCTACTGGGTTCACTCTGTTTATTTTGCCCTTTTTCCATATTTCCCTCTGTATAGCATGTAGGATCATGGGATATATCCGGTCCTCCGAAGTGTAAAATGAACGTGAAGAAAACGAACTAGAAGTGTTTTCCTTGTGTTTTTGGGATTTGAGCACCAAGAAAAAGCTGCATGCAACATTTTTTTTTTGGTTTTTGACACCGTATAAACGCGCAGCTGGACAAATGCACGTCACCAAAGCCCGTGTGAACACACTCACTGACTCCTATGTGTAGAAAACCCTCGACGCTTCATCCGCGCTCACCGGACACTACAAACGCCCGATTAAAAAACGCTCGATTTTAATGCCCGATAAGAGGCGTTTAATGTAAATTGGTCCCATACCAGGGAGGACTTGGGGCGTGCTGCTTTTTCCTGCAAACGCTTCTCTAACCTCCACTGCGCGAGCGACTGTGTATCTGTGTGTGTCTTTGTGTATTTGTGCATCTTGTGGTCGCGCTCCTCAGTAACGTGAGCAGCCCAACTAATCGATAACGGCATTCGTTGACAATGAATTTCATTATCGATAATTATCGATTTTATCGATATGTTGTTGCAGCCCTAGTCAGATGGTTTCAGAAAATTGTTTAAAGTGAAAAACAAGACTTTTGTGTTGACTTCACCAGATGCAAGCAGTTTATTGTAATGAACAGATTTAGCTGGAGTCAAAGCGATTTTATAGAGAAGAACATGCTCAGTATTTCTCAGTAGTTCTTCTGTACAGGTGTTCCAGGTGATGGCCTGTGGATTTGAGCTGATGTAGCTCAGGAGTAAACCAGTGTTCACACTGAACAGAAGAGACAGTTTGTGTTTTTAGATGTGCAAGAGCATCCAGGAGGATCTGTTCTAGTGCCAAAAATGAAATGCTAATATTTCTCTATTGCCAGCATCATAATTTCACTCAGATGGGTTCAACTTCTTAAATGCTGTATGTATGCAACTCAAAGTTTTAGGCTTTCCTCCCAATCCTTTTGACAGGAATATCTTCACTAACATTTGACTTTGACTATACAGTAAGTGGTCTAGATGGGTCTTGGTGTTTGAGGATGAGGGACTAAGGTAAAGCCAGCAAAAAAGCATAAGCATATGCTTGTTAAGCCTCTCTTTCCCATATTAGGAATTGTGTTGGCAAATTTGTGATGTGAATCAAAATGTCATCTATTTATGTTATGACAAACATCTGGCAATTCGTTATTTATTAGGCCCTGAAGTACAGCAAGAGCTAAAGAGAGCCCATACAACATTACATATGCCTCTTTTCCACTGCACAGTACGGCACGACACGGTTCAGTACAGCTCACTTCGGTTCGGCGGCAGTTCGGCTCGGTTTGCGCTTCCACTGCAGTTTAGTAACGCTTTAGAGTGGGCGGGATTATTCACGTGTCGTTTTTGTTGCGGCGCCGCTACTGCCGTGACATCATCGTAAACGCGCCACAAACAAACACACAACAATGGAGCATATCGACGGCATGGTGTTCTTCATTCTCGGCATGTGGATGTTTTTAACAGCGAGACGAAGGAGTTTGTTTCAAAAGAGGCTGATGGCAGCCAAAGAAAATTTTTGGTTAATACAAAAAGGTGTGTCCGATCCTTCTCTGGCTGTTCTAAATATAGCGGTTCTGTTGTGTCTCGTGTCGCACGTTCAGTGACGCAGTAATGACGATTTTCTCCGGCCAATCAGTGACCAGCAGAGTTTACACGTCACGTTTTGGTAACGGTTCGGCGCGCTTGGAACCTCGGCTGAGGTGGTATTAAAAAAAAAAAAGGACCAGGTACTGTTCCCAGTGGAAAACCCCCCAAAAGTGAGTTGAACTGAACCGTGTCGTGCCGTACTATGCAGTGGAAAAGCGCCATTAGTGGCCAGATGTGGTGCTAAACACAGCCTTTCACTCATCACCTCCCCTCATGTGCACCAGGTTTTATTTATATACACTATGTTGGCCAAATTTTATGAACACTTTAGTTTGAGTCTTCCAAGGTGGTTGTTACTAGTGACTAGTATTTTATTGTGAATTTGTTTAGTCCTTGGTAATGAATTCATGGACTCCCCTCCCCCTCATGTCAACAAAGACTTGTGTTAACTGGGGGTCTGGAAGGGTGAGTATATCTTCGTTGAAGAGCCTCTGCAATATTATTCTAAATGGCTTGTGTCTCAAATAAGAAAGGGTAAATACACTTGTGATAGATACTGTATGGCTTCTGCTAGGAGCGTAATGACACAGTTGTAGCAACTATGAGGCAAGAGACTGCAGGCTTCGGTTTTACTGATCACTCTTTAGAATGTGTTGGATATGGTTGCCATATACAACATTTTTATTTGTGTCCTGATTTGAGGCTCTCCGTGCAAGTGGCAGATACTGCTAGTGCAGAGAAAGTAGGTCTGACATTCTGCTGATCAATATGGAATTTCTCTCTTCCTTCAGGAGATCTAAATCATGAGTCTGCGTACACAGAAAACACAGTATGATGGGGAATTTGGCAGTGGTGATGACATGGAGCAAGATAAATCTGAATGAAGTGCTCTAACTCGTAAGCTGGGGTTCTGTGTCCTAGGAGTTACGCCGCTTCTGTCAGAGTGTCCTCCATCTCCACCTCTATTGTACTTGTAATGAGTACATGATCTGAATTAGTAATTACAAATTATGTTAAGATGAAGAAAAACTTCTCACCATGTTGGAGAAAGAGAAGGAGGCTGCTTGCTTTGATGATGATTTGGGTTGGTCTAACCAGGCTTGCTCGATTATGTGCTACTCACTACCACAGGAGTACCAACCCATGAGTTGATTTATTTTTTTTCCTTTGTGTAGGCACTTATCCTGTATATGTCCTGACTTTGATCACTCGGATCACGTCTGAGATAGGTAGGAGTCTGGTGTGCTTCAGTCTTTGGCTGAGAAAAGCATCCAGATGGATGAACATCAACGTGTACAGTATATTCAGAGGCCTGGTCATCATGCTATGCTTCTCAGTAACAAAATGCTTCTTTATGGTGCAGAAGCTCATGGCATGTTTCACCATGTTTGGTCCCCCTGCTGGAGTGAAAGCAGATAGTTACTCACCTCCTCATCCTCAGAGGAGTGGTCATTGCCTTGGTGAGAGCTTGTTCCATTAGCAGGCAATGAACTGCATTTTCAAGCTTGCTAAACTACTCTTGTTTGGCGAAGTACAAGGGGCAATGAAGCATAAAGCCCCAAATAAAGTTTTCTGTCAGATAATAATAATGGTGGCCAATGTAGGTTACAGATTTATTTGTAATTTGAAAAATGTATTACTGTCAATGCTGACACCAAGTTAAGTAGTCAAGTAAAGCAAATGCAGGAAAAGAAGATGACTTCCTAGGGGTCGCCACAGCGAATCATCTGCCTCCATCTAACCCTATCCTCTGCATCTTCTTCTCTGACACCAACTAACTTCATGTCCTCTCTCACTGCATCCATAAATCTCCTCTTTGATCTTTCTCTAGACCTCCTGCCTGGCAGTTCCAACCTCAGCATCCTTCTACCGATATACTCACAATCTTTCCTCTGAACATGTCCAAACCGCCTTAATCTGGCCTCTCTGACTTTATCTCCAAAACATCTAACATGGGTTGTCCCTCTGATGAACTCATTCTTGATCCTATCCATCCTTGTCACTCCCAAGGAGAACCTCAACATCTTCAGCTCTGCTACCTCTAGCTCTGCCTCCTGTCTTTTCTTCAGTGCCACTGTCTCTAAGCCGTAGAGCATCGCTGGTCTCACCACTGTCCTGTACACCTTTCCTTTCATTCTCGATGATACTCTTTTATCACACAACACACCTGACACTTTTCTCCACCCATTCCAACCTGCCTGCTCTTCACCTCCTTTCCACACTTTCCGTTGCTCTGGACCGTTGACCCTAAGTACTTAAAATCCTGCACCTTCTTTACCTCTGCTCCCTGTATTCTCACCGTTCCTCTTGGGTCCCTCTCATTCACACACATGTATTCCGTCTTGCTGCGGCTAACCTTCATTCCTTTGCTTTCCAGAGCAAACCTACACCTCTCCAAATTTTCTTCCACCTGTTCCCTGCTCTCGCTACAAAGCACAATGTCATCTGCAAACATCATAGTCCATGGAGACTCCCGTCTTTCCTCATCTGTCATCCTGTCCATCACCAGAGCAAACAAAAAGGGGCTTAGAGCCGATCCTTGATGCAGACCCACCTCCACCTTGAACTCTTCTGTCACACCTACAGCATATCTCACCACTGTCTTGGCGCTCTCATACATGTCCTGCACCACATACAGTACTTCTCTGCCACTCCAGATTTCCTCATACAACACCAAAGCTCCTCTCTCGGCACCCTGTCGTACGCTTTCTTTAAATCTACAAAGACACAATGCAACACTTTATTACCTTCACTGTACTTCTCCATCAGCATCCTCAAAGCAAATACTGCATCTGATGTACTCTTTCTAGGCATAAAACCAAATTGCTGCTCACAAATGCTCACCTCTGCCCTTAACCTAGCTTCCACTACTCTTTCCCACAGCTTCATTGTATGACTCATTAGCTTTATGCCTCTGTAATTGCCACAGCTTTGCACATCTCCCTTGTTCTTAAAACAAGGACCAATACACTTCTCCTCCATTATTCTCGAATCCTTTCACTCTCCAAGATATTGTTAAACAAACTACTCAGAAACTCTACTGCCACCTCTCCTAAGCACTTCCACACCTCCACAAGTATGTCATCTGGACCAACAGCCTTTCCACTATTCATCCTTTTTAATGCCCTTCTCACCTCACTTTTACAAATATTTGCTATTTCCTGTTCCACAACAGTCACCTCTTCTAAGTGTCCCACTTCTTCTTAGCTAACCTCTTTCCCTGTATACACTCCTGGACTTCCTCGTTCCACCACCAAGTCTCCTTGTCCACTTTTGCCTGACCTGATGATACACCAAGTATCCTCCTACCTGTCTCCCTGATCACATTGGCTGTAGTTGTCCAGTGAACTGAAAGCACCTCCTGACCACCCATAGCTTGTCTCAACTCCTCCCTAAAGACTACACAACATTCTTCCTTTCTCAGCTTCCACCACTTTGTCCTCTGCTCTGCCTTTGTCCTCTTCACCTTCCTCACCTCCAGGGTTATTTTACACACCACCATCCTGTGTTGTCTGCCTACACTCTCTCTTACCAACACTTTGCAGTCACTAATCTCTTTCAGATTACAACATCGACACAAGATGTACAGTAGTCTACCTGAGTGCTTCTGCCTCCACTCTTATGTCACCCTATGTTCCTGCCTCTTCTGGAAGAAAGTATTTACTACTGCCATTTCCATCCTCTTTGCAAAGTCCACCACCATCTGTCCTTCTGCATTCCTGTCCTGAAGACCAAACCTGCCCATCACATTTTCATCCCCTCTGTTCCCTTCCCCAACATGTCCATTGAAGTCTGCACCAATCACAACTCTCTCACCTCTGGGAATGCTCTGCATCACTTCATCTAATTCACTCCAGAATTTCTCCTTCTCTTCTGACTCACATCCTACCTGTGGAGCATAACCACTAACAACATTGAACATTTATCCCTTCAATATCCAGCTTTAGACTCATCAACCTGTCTGATACTCTTTTCACGTCTAGAACATTCCTAACAAACTCCTCTTTCAGAATAACTCCTACTCCATTTCTTTTCCTATCCACACCATGGTAAAACAATTTGAACCCTGATCCTAAGCTTCTAGCCTTGCTACCTTTCCATCTGGTCTCCTGGACACACAGGATATCCACCTTCCTTCTCTGCATCATATCAACCAACTCTCTTGCCTTCCCTGTCATGGTCCCAACATTCAAACTCCCTACTTTCACTCCTAAACTCTTGCCTTTCCTCTTCTCTCTCTGCTTCCAAACAGGCCTTCCTCCTCTCTGCTTCCAAACAGGCCTTCCTCCTCTCTGCTTCAACAGTAGCCCAATTTCCACCGGCACCCTGTAGGTCAACAGCACCGGTGGCGGTCGTTGTTAACCCGGGCCACGACCGATCCGATATGGAAATTATATTTTTGATTTGCATCATTGATTTGGCAAATGTTTTACGTTGGATGCCCTTCCTGACACAACCCTCTGCATTTATCCAGACTTGGGACTGGCACAAGAAGACACTGGATTGCGCCCCCCCATGGTTGCATTAAAAATATGTCATAGCAGTACTGTATGTAAATTCTGAATTTATTTACTGTACTGAGGTGACTGGGACAATGTAAGCTTTTTTTTGCTTAAACATGAAGCATAATGAAAGATAAACCATGTGCCTCTAGCAAACCAAAGCTATCTACAGTGGTGGCAAAAAGTATTAACGAAACAAGAGATTTCACTAATTAGAAGAGTTGTGCATATTAGAATCAGATGTTATAGATAATAGATTGAACAAATATGTGCCAGAACCTTTACTTTTAGATGCCAGATTGTCCACCTCAGCCCCCAAATAACTAAAACTCTATAGGAAATCTCTTAGACTTGCAAGCTTCTGTGGCTATTTGTGTACATGACCTTCATTAGGCAATCAAACAGTGATGGATTGATCAAGTTACTCTATGTTCAGCCGGATCCAACAGTTTTTGAAGTATAAAGGACTTACTAAATACTAAATGTTGATGTTGTATATGTGGCATATATCATTGTATTGTGTCAAATAGCAGATTATCCATATAATGTTGATTGTCATTATATATAAAAAGAGTGTCATCACAACATTAAATTTATATTATTTTTTTCATCAATACTTTTGGTGTGTGTGTTTGTGTGTGTGTGTGTGTATAAAAGAGATAGAAGACGATTACAGTTGTCTACTGGAAAAATAAGAAACACAAAATCTCTGTAAACGCTACAAAAGAAAAAAAATACAAAGTTGAACTAGAAGGTCCAAACATCCAAATTAACTTCTTAGCAAATCAATTACAATATCTAGTCAAATGGATTCAGAAAGACTCCTAGAATAACTCAGGGATAAATTTGGAACATGTAAATATACCTCAGTTGCAGATCTCGCTGTCCGATCACAATCAATTAAGAAAATTTATTATTGTAAGATTATTACTATAGCATCAAGATGGAAAGCAAACAAAGACGCCACTAACGCCATGATGCATCCCCATCTGGGGCAGTCAACCATCTGGAGCAGTCCCCAATAATACAATTTACATTTAGGCATTTGGAAAGGCATTTAACCAGAGTGATTTACAAAAGTGCTTTGAAGTTTTCATCATTGGATAGATCCTTACACTGAATTACATATTTATTAAGCCAATTGTTTTCAGGAAACAGGTTAGGATTCCTAACCTAACAATAGGTTTTTAGTCCTATAATAATAATGATGATAATAATAATAACATGCACATTTTATGAGTTCAAAATTTTTACGACGTCCTTTCCTTTCATATTCCAGTAGCAATAAAATTTGCATGCTTTAAAAATAATGATAATGTTGGTACTACATGACATCAGAAAACCCAAATGTAGTGGAGATTAGGGCTGGGCCGATAAACGATATCCATATCGAATCGCGATTTATTTGATTTTAAAAACGATGAAAAGCTATAGACATTTTTTGCTCGATATGGATTCATCTAAGAGCCAATCACACAGCAGAACAACACGACAACAACCAATCAGCGTGCAGCTTGCGCGTGCCGTGCAGGTCAAAGTTAATTTCCTGCCGCACTTTGCGAAGCAAACTTGACACCAGGACGACAAAAAAAAAAAGAGTGGAAGCAGCGACGAAAGTGAATCTAACATCGAGTTATTATCCAAAGATGTTGAAATTGTCGACAAAAAAGGTAGCACGAACTCCGTTATATGAACGCGTCACCCACATAGAGCATGAACATGTGACCCGATGCTACTCCGTCAACTAGCAGGGCTAGCAGTGGGGCTGTACCAAAGCAGATATCGCTCGTGTCGTCTTTCGTGGCCATTACACCTTATGAAAGCTGTTCCAAAAGGAGCAAGGATATAACCAGGGCCGTTTCTAACTTTCTAGCGAAAGATATGATGCCCCTAAGCACACGAGGCTGAAGTTTAGCTCCTTATTCGCAGCTTCCGGTTTGTTTCGCTCCTTATTGTGCAGCGTCTCATTCCGCGGCTGAAGTTTAGCTCCTTATTCGCCTCGTTACTAACGGGAGTGTTCACGCTGGCGAAAGCTGCGCAGTTTATCAATAAAAGCAGCTTCCGATTCGTTTGGCTCCTTATTGCGCAGCGTCTCACTCTGCGGCTGAAGTTTAGCTCCTTATTCGCAGCTTCCGGTTTGTTTGGCTCCTTATTGCGCAGCGTCTCATTTTACGGCTCGGAGTATAGCCTCGTGTTCACGTTGCCGAATGCTGCGCAGTTTATCAATAAAACGTTATTTTCGTGGCTTAAACCATTCTGGCCAAGCAAATATGAACTATACAACACCTAGCAGGTACCCAACTATATAGTAAAAGTGAAATTGTCCTGGTCCAGATTGATAGCTGCATAATTCATTCCATGTTTGTTGTCACTGCATGTTTAAGCCATTATGTCAGTTTATTGGGGCCGTGTGAAATAGCCTTCATTTAACTCTGAATTGTGGGATAAAGACAGCCCTAGTGTGTGTGGTCTAAATGTTGTCTCATTATTGTTTAAAAATCTCAAAACATTAATACAGTATATCACAAGATACTTTTTATCATCACAAACAAGTATTTTTTTAAAAATAAAAATCTTTGCCTTGTAAAGATTCTGAGCATGTGCCTATAGTATCTTAATTTTTAAGGCCAAATCGGTCATCTGTTTTTGTTAATAAACTATACTTTAAAATGTAATTTAATGAACCCTTTAATTTTTGTGGCTTCAGTTTAAGTTGTTCAACATTGATGTTCAATAAATAATCATAGATAGTAGATAGTGTGTGTTGCCTTCAATTAATCAATCAAGTAATGCAGCCTTCATTCAAAAATCTCTCACTTGTGAGCATATTTACTGTACAAAACTTGTCAGTGAACTATGAGGGCAAAAAAAAAAAAAAAATCGTTTATTAATCGAAATCGAGTTAAAATGTTCAATTAATCGAGATTTTGATTTTAGGCCAAATCGCCCAGCCCTAGTGGAGATTGAAAGTAAAAATGTGTATTAATGTGCATAAAGAAGCCAAGGAATTCTGATTCTGATTCTGATTCGGAAAGATCGAAACATGCCCAAAAAATAGGGATGTAACGGTATCAAAACTTCACGGTACGGTAATACCTCGGTATGAATGGCACGGTACGGTATTTATTGAATTATTTACAGGAAAAACAAAGTGTTCATTAAACAGTTTACATGAACACTGAACATATCAATTGCATACAAATTAGCCATCTACTGTATCTGTAAACTTTGAAACAGGAACTTAAATTTTTCAATTTTAATAACAGAAAATTATTAAACCATGTAAAAAAAAAAAAGTTTCAATTTAGTATTCTTGAAAACACAGAAAAAATTAAAATAGCAGCCTACTTATTGCAGCTGGCCCAGGTGCTGAATGAGTATTTGACAACACTCACCTCATTCACTCACTTATTCAGACAGAGACAGGATTTTTTCCCCCTTTCTCGTTTCTTTTCAGAGAGAAACCGTAATGACTCGATAAAACGATAGGTCTTCTGAGAAGTTTGCTCAGGCGAATGGAGCGAACGGGAAGTAGCGGGAACTACAATTCCCATCAGCCCAGGCGTGACCATCATCCTTTGCCGTCTGTTGTCACTACAGATCCCACAGTAACCCACAGGTTTGAGAACGAGTACTCGATTAATTGTAGGTGTAGTTTAAGCTAGGGGTGGGGCGTTTGCATCACAGTATACAGTAAACATTTAAAAGAAATAACAGCATGAGGTGAAGCTAAAGCGCTTTGTCTACATGACGCATTGTATATAAAATTAATCACATAGCCTAGATACATAAATATGTAAATGTTATATTACAAATTGTATTTATCTACACAAAATGCATGTGAGCTTGAACTACGTGCCAATCATAAAGTAGTGGATGCGCTTCTCCCGTTACTTTAAAACAACGGCAACTGAAGGGATCCCCCTTGTTGGCGCTGCGCAGCTTCCGGAACAGGGACGCGGTCCTGAGGGACGACTCTGTGCCACCGCTCTTTTTTCGCACGCTGCTCTCGGGCGGTCTCCTGCTCGCTCAGTGTGATCTCGCTGCTAAAGCGCTGCCGGAGCAGAGTGAATCTCGGGATCCGGAAACGTGCCGGAGAACCCGGTATGTCTGAGTCCTTCCTTCTCGAAAATCTGCGTCTTTGCTGCGTCTTTGCTGGGATACTCTCGCCCTAACCCCTCGGTTAAACCCGCCCCCGCGGCAACTGAAGCCCCCCCCCGCCAGACATCGCTGTGCGCTTTAGAAGCCATTTTCGCTCTGTGCTCCGGTCTTGTCTCTAGACCGCAACTTTCGTTGGGATTTGAATGCCAAGAAAAAGCTGCATGCAACGTTTTTTGCTGGACAAGGGCATGTCACCAAAGCCCGTGTGAACACACTCATTGAGTCCTACAGTATGTGTAGAAAACCCCCTGCGCTTGATCCGCGCTCACCGGACACTACGAACGCCAGAAAAATGCTCGATTTTAACGCCCGTTAAGAGTGGTTTAATGTAAATTGCTCCCATACCTTGGAGGACTTGGGGCGCACGCTTTTTCCTGCAAACGCTTCTCTAACCTCCATCGCGCGAGTGACTGTGTATCTGTGTGTGTCTTTATGTATTTGTGCATCATGTGGTAGCGCTTCTCAGTAACGTGAGTAGCCCAACTAATCGATAACGGCATTCGTTGACAACGAATTTCATTATCGTTAATTATCGATTTTACCGATTAGTTGTTACAGCCCTACTTTAAATAAAAATTTATTTAAATTTACTCTCAATCCAAATACAAAACGGTTCTGTACTACACATACGGTACTGTAGATCATATACACTACCAGCTAAGGTAAAAAGAATAAAGACCATTATTTAAAGCCAAAGTGGTGTAAATTATGCCACCACGCAGCCTGCAGAATATCATTAGAGTGTCAATAACATTAGAACTTGTAAAGACATAAAATAATGTTTGGAAGCACAAAAAGTAAGATGCAATTTTATGTTCATGACTCTTAAATCCCCTTCCATTCATCACTTGAATCTTGGTTTGAGCCACTTGTAATGTCTGTACCGTAACAAATTAATCTAATGGCTTGCCAACGGCATGAATGCAATGGCATGCTTTATTTTTAGAATGCATTTGTAAACAAGTTCTAATCTCCTTTGTACTCTTATGCTTTCTACTTCTGTCTGCACAGAAAGATTTTTAGATTGTTGTTTAACTCACACCACAGGAAGGAGCAATACACAGTCTCTTGAATTTTTAAATGATGTCCAAGATGAGTTAAAAAGGTGCTTGTATAAAAGATTCTTGAAATTTTCATAAATCACAAAAAGATTGATGCCTCTATCTTTTTACAGACTTACAATATAATACAATCATTTTCACTTCAAAGGACACAGTAGACACAGCATACACATCTTCTGTATTGTATTATGTAAGGTCGTTTGAGGAAATATATTTGTTTGTCTGTTCTTCCTCCCTTGACAAAAATGTCAAAAATCTGTGCAGATTAATGATAGTCACTGAATGTACTGTAAAGTTCCTTTTAGCAAAAATAGTGTAAAAAGACATCATGGACCTACTGTCTTTGTTGGACTACTATTATGCTACTGTATATAGTTCTCGTTTCTTTTTATTAGGGCCCAAGCACTATGACATCAGCACGATGACGACATGACTGTGATGCCATCGCCATTTTGGGTCATTTGCAGAACGCATATGTTGACATCAGCACTGTTAAATACACACACACTATACATCCTACACACATACTGTATTACACACACGCACCCACTATACACATACAGTACTACACACATACTGTACAGTACTTACTACACAAAATACACACACACACACACACACACACACACACACACACACACACACACACACACACACACACACACTGTATACACACACATACTATACACACACACACACACTGTATACACACACATACTATACACACACATACCACACACACACACACACACAATACACTCACACTATACACACACACACACATTATGCTGTATACACACACTACACACGTTCTGGGCTTTTTTCGAGGACTCAAAAGACACACAGGTTGTGTGCTGCACCCGGGTGGCGATAGCACCTGTAAAATCTGTTTAGTTGAGGATTTTCCTAAATTAGGATTATTTACCATCAGGGCAGCTTTTCAGGACAGCCATTATCAAGTATCATCATGCTTCTGGACTGATTTATTGAAGTCAGCGAGGCCGACTTTCTCCCACACAATCATACAACATACTGGACCTTTTTATACATTCACTTACACACTGAAAGTATTGTATATAAATGTAAATATTGGTATCTGGGCCACACATTCAGCTGCACTGACCTGCGACTGTGTCAGAAACATGATTATTTAAGTACAAATTTTTAATAGTCTCTTGGTGACTCGACTCACACGACAGGGACACACCCCTACACACCCCATCACTGTAACTGCTTGTGTGTGTGTGTGTGTGTGTGTGTGTGTGTGTATGTATGTATGTATGTATGTATGTATGTATGTACAGTATGTAGCAAAAAAAGAAACGTCCTCTGACTTTCAACTGTTTTTACTTTCAGTAAACTTAATGTGTAAATATTTGTATGAACACTAAAAGAGTCGACACCATAAGACATAAACTATAAATGTTTCACAATGTGTCCCTGAATGAAGGGAGGCTCAAAATCAGTCAGTACCAGTCAGTATCTGGTGGCCACCAGCTGCTTGAAGTACTGCAGTGCATCTCCTCCTCATGGACTGGACCAGATTTGTCAGTTCTTGCTGTGAGATGGAGGGATTGTGTGTTCCTGGTGTGACTCGGGCAGTTGTTGTGGCCATCCTGTACCTGTCACGCAGGTGTGATATTCGGATGTACCCATCCTGTGCAGGTGTTGTTACACGTGGTCTTCCACTGCGAGGATGATCAGCTGTCCTTTCTGTCTCCCTGTAGTGCCGTCTTAGGCGTCTCACAGTGCGGACATGGCGATTTATTGCCCTAGCCACATCAGCAGTCCTCATGCCTCCCTGCAGCATGCCTAATGCACGTTCACGCAGATGAGCAGCGACCCTGGGCATCTTTCTGTGGGTGTTTTTCACAGTCGGTAGACAAGTCTCTTTAGTGTCCTGCGTTTTTAGAACTGTGACCTTAAATGCCTACTTTCTGTAAGCTGTTAAGGTCTTAACGACCATTCCACAGGTGCATGTTAATTAATTGACTATGGTTAATTGAACATGCATGGAAAACATTGTTTAAATCCTTTACAATGAAGATCTGTAAAGTTATTTGGATTTTTACAACATTATTGTTGAAATACACAGTCCTGAAAAAGGGGCGTTTCTTTTTTTGCTGAGTATGTGTAATATATATATATATATATATATATATATATACACACACAACTTATTGGTCACATATAGAAACACAACTTATTGGTCAACACTGCAGTTCAAAAGGGAACACAGTATTAACACACACATGATTTGGTAAGTTTGAGATTAAAATTAGAATCTTGCAGCCTCTCCAAAATCCGTCCCTGGTGGTCCACAGACAGGTTATTATTATATCAACAGAGCCCTGCTCTGTTAAATGACGGAGCCAAATGGACCTTAAATCCAACCAAAAGATAAAAATTATCTTGTCATGTGGTCTTTTTTGCAGAACCACAACACTGTGGTTCTTTTCCATTCGATTTTTTTTTTTTTTACTGATGGATTTATTCTTCTTACTTATTGTACTTCAATATAACATCAAGCCACCATCGAACTGTTTAAACATGACATTTTGTTGCTTTGCAGCCTGAAATAAAGAAAGACACAGTTTTTGTTTTATACAGCTCTGTTTACTTAGTGCAGCTTTTAACGACAAGAAGTATAAAATACAACACCAATATGTCAGGAACAGTGGTGTCAAAAGTACTCACATTCATTACTTGCGTAGAAGTATAGATACTAGGGTTTAAAAAGACTTCTTTAGCAGTTGAAGTATCAACTCAAGCTTTTTACTCAAGTAAAACTGTAAAAGTACTGGTTTCAAAACTACGTAAAGTATAAAAGTAAAAGTAACGTAAGGGGGGAAAAACATTAAGGATAAAAGCTTAGGCTGTGCCACGGGCCTGTATACTACTGTACACTAACACCTCATAAAAAAAAGAAAAATGTGTTGTTTTTTTGTTGTATTTTTAAACGGCCATAGTGATTTGGGATACTGTATATGGCAATTGAAAAAGAATGCATATTAGTACAATGCAAATACATTAAAGAACCATATATGTGTACTACTGAGCATTAACATGTTTTATGGAGAAGACGATATGATAACTAGTTGCCTATAAGTATTTTAATGGTGCAAAAAGTCAAACTTCCGAGGCGTGTCATCAGTAACCTTTATTGGAATGTACATGTACATGGTGAGGGCAACATACAAGAAAATTTGTGTACCCAGGGCAGGCTTACTGTAGTAATAATTACACTTGTATGGTTGTCTACAATAAACATTAGTGCTGTCAGAATGAAGGATTAATTCAAAAATATATATAACTATGTGTGTGTGTGTGTGTGTGTGTATATATACAGTATTTATGTGTATAATTCCTGCTACCTTCCTCGCTGGTGCTTGGTTGTGACATTTCGCTCGAATTTTGAGTCTCTATCACGGATAGCTTCGTCTACTTATCACAACCTTATCCACCGAAAATGCTAATTTATTCAAATGTCCTTGCTGGAGTGTGTGACGTAACGTCATGTGCAGGTGCGATGGATCGCGTACCAACCAACAGGGTGTCGGACTGTTATGTTTATACTTCTCATCTGTAACGTCCTTCGGTATAGAAGAAAATAAAGATCACATAGACAAACGGAGTTGTTAGCGAATGTGCCGTTTACTTTTTTTGTTCTCTCATGCGCATGCAGAGTGACAGATTACACACGCTTAGTTACCTCGTCCCGCTCGACGTGCTTACGTCAGAGTCAAGATGCTGAACAGAAAACTTGGAACAGAACTACATGCAAACACTACATCATCCAACCACAATCAAATTCGCTCCATCCGGATGGCGTGATTTATCCGGATGTTTTTTTTGTTTGTTTTTTGAATGACAAGCTGAAATAAAATAAGAGTAACGAGGCTATTTTTAAAATGTATGGAGTAGAAAGTACAGATAATTGCGTGAAAATGTAAGGAGTAGAAGTAAAAAGTCGTAGAAGAAGTAAAAATTACTCCAGTAAAGTATAGATAAGGTTGATTTGACACCTCTGGTCAGGGGAAAAAAAAAAAAAAAAAAAAAAAGGGGGGATCAAGAAAGAAGGGGGTCACCCCTTCCTAAAAATTTATTGTAAACACCATAGCCTTCCTTCAGACTGCAAAGTAACAAAATGTGATTATTTTAAAGCGGATGATTCCGCTGATTTTCTACACCTACAGTATATCAATCTTATTTTATTATTATTAATCAAACTTCAGAAAAGTATGGTCATTTACATTTAGGCATTTGGCAGACGCTCTTATCCAGAGCGACTTACATTTTTATCTCATTATACATCTGAGCAGTTGAGGGTTAAAGGCTTTGCTCAAGGGCCCAACAGTGGCAACTTGGTGGTTGTGGGGTTTGAACCTGGGATCTTCTGAACCGTAGTCCAATGCTTTAACCACTAAGCTACACCTGACCCCCACCTGACTCAATTCTTGGCTGAGGCTCCTTTAGCATGAGTTACTGCATCAATGCACCATGGCATGGAGGCAATGCGCCTGTTGCACTGCTGTGGTGTTCTGGAAGACCAGGTTGCATCCCCAGACTAATGGTCAGATGGAACGGACCAACCAACAGCTGGAGCGCTACCTAAGATGTTTTGTTGCTGATCGCCAGCGCTCCTGGGCCCGCTACCTCATATGGGCGGAACTATCTCACAATCTTCCCGTTTCATCTGCCACTAACCTAAGCCCATTTGAGGTGTGCTATGGTTTCCAACTTCCGATGTTCGCCCATCAAGAACCGGAGGTTGACGTACCATCGGCCCAATAGTACCATTGGCGCCATCCAAAACACCAACGCCCACTCACCGCTGTCGACACCCTCCGGGACGTTTGTACAAAGTAGATGACAAGGTATGGCTATCTACAGTACAAAGAACCTACATCTGCACACTGAATCCCTGATAACTGAAAGCACTGAAAACTTTCACCTCGCTTCATCGGACCATACCGCATCACCCTAAGGATGAACCCTGTCACCTACCGGCTCCAGCTGCCTGCGGCGCTTCGGATTCACCCCATATTTCACACATCCCAACTAAAACCCTTCTCCACTTCACCCATGATTCCACCCTCCCCCCCTGCACCTCCCCTCCGAATGATTGACTGCGGTCCCGCCTACACGGTGCGACGGATACCCGACTCTCGGATTCTCAAGGAGCGATCTTGGATCCCAACCCGTTTTATCCTCGACCCTGAGCTTATTCGGGACTACAGTCACCGGATATTCTCCGTGCCAGGACCATCTGGTGCCGGTCCTGGACAGGGGGGTACTGTCATGCACTCTCAGTCCGCTACCGGCACTAGGACCCGGAAGTAATGCGGTCGTGAACCAGGAAGCATAAAAGGAGACAAGATGGCGCAGCACATCGCTCAGTCATTGAGTTCGCCCATGTCACCTCGGATCTTTTCGTTGAATTGACAGTACATGAAAATAATCTAGAAATAAATGTAGAATATTTGTGATTAATTTTTTCAAGTTATGGTAAAAAAAACCACTTTTTCACACCACTGTTATTTCTTGAGATATGGTAGTGTATATGGTAATGGCTTATAATATTAGCAGGGTTTTTTTTTTTTTTTTAAATATGCCAAAGTATACTTAATTATATGGCAAAGTATATTTAGACTTTTGTGTACATATAATTGTTTTGTTTAAGCACATCTCTAAGTAGATAATAAGTAAAGTGAATTTTTAGTCTACTTTTTTTTGGTCTAAAAGAAGTATGATATTAGTACACTTGAATATATTCATGGTATAGAGTGTTAAATAAAATGCTAATCGTGATTTGGAAATTAGTAGCTACAGTAGCAAACTTTTTCTTCCTTGAGCTTTGTTACTTTTGCCCAGTTTTTTCCTAAATTGCTTAATCACATTAAAGGAAGAAAAGCATCTGGCATGGTTTGTTTTAGTTTATTAAATTTTTTTTCCACCTAAAAGATTTGCCTTAAAAATTTTTTTTTAAATGTCAGTCAGTGGTATTGGGTGTGAGGTCACGGTAAGAAACCTTTTAAAGAATCTAATTACGAAGTATTGTGTCTTTTTTTTGGCTACTCAGACGCTACTGTGAATTTAAATGAATGATGGGAAGAGTGTGAAAGATTCTTGGCATGGTTGTCTAGGCCAGACTGTGTTGCACTGTGGGCAGCAGTCATTGAAATACCTCTCACGCATCTCCTTACTTCAAGTTCACACAAGGGGTTGAGCATGAAAAACGAAGATAAAGGGGAAGGAGGAAAAAAAATTCTGTTGTACATCAATGTGTTTATAAAAGGGTTATATTTACAGTATGATGTCACAGTAATCATATGTTTTTTGATGTTTAAGTACTATACACGGAATAGAAGATTCAACACGAATTCTTTAACACAAAAATGGGGGATGTGAGCTTTTACAACAGAGTTCATGAGAAGTTCAATTAAAAGTATTTGAAAAAAAAAAAAAAAAACAATACAAAATCTCTTTTTTTCAAAGGATCGCCAACCTCCTCTTTTACAAACTTCAGTTTTTCTATGGTAGTTTACAACAGCACCTTATTATACAGTAGTATAGGTACTGTATGTGTGGAGTGTTACTTCCCTGCTTAGTTTTTATTAATGGATTAAAAAAAAAAAAATTTGTAGTTGTTAGCTCTTATATTTTTGCATAAAGAAATTTTAAGCAATTGATACTTTCAGGAATTTACATTTCCAGTTAATGAGTTCAACACCTGTTTCATGTTTGTGCCATCTTCACATAGCATCCCACATTATTCCCCCTCCTGTCACACACACCCTAAACAGCGGTGGAATTACTGACACATTTAATGAGTCAGCTAATCGTCAAAGTGCTAAACTGTGATAATGGCATGCTCTGAGAAAAGAAGAAAAGGAAATTAATTAGCACCAAAGCTGCATGTAAAAGAAAAAATGTTTTCTATGCTGATTAAGGAATTTCTTTTTTTTGTAACTCTGCTGTCGTATAATTGTTAAACATGCTCCTATATTTTTATTTGCGATAAATAATGTTTGTCCAAGAGCCAAAAAATAACACACAAAAATGAGTTTGTTAAAATGATGTATAAATGTATGTATGCAAATCTAATGTATTTATATCACATGGTATCATTAAGGAGGGACATGCCATTAGTCCCCATCAGTCAGTGTTTTCACAAAGTAGAACCGTAACATATTAATCATGTTTATAGTATTACTCCAGTTCTTAATCATTATGCTCTCTCTCACATTTATTGCTGTTATTGTAACAATTTGCTGTTGCTCTGTTGAGTTCACTTTAACTGTGGACATCTAGTATTATTTGCACATAGCTTTTTCTGTGTGATTTACTGAGTTGACTTTTATAAGGAAAAAAGTCATAATCTTACAGTAAGCAAGTAAAAGTGGAAGCAAGATAAAGGAATTGCAGTGACTTCGAAAGGAATGTTCATAGCAGTTCATAAGTTCATAGCAGAGAAAAAATTAATCCTTCAATCAGTACTTGCCTTTCACCATATTGCCTGCTGGATTCTTTAAATCTCCGTCCTTGATAATTGCTCTGCGTTCTAAAGCTTTGTTGTTGAACGCTGGAGGATTTCATTATATGCTGCTGTCGGATGGATGCTGAGTTTCTATGCTGGTGATGTGCATCGTCACTGCAGTGGAATATGTCTCTGTTTGATAGACATTTCAAACGAACAGATTAGTTAATTATTAATTCAAAGTATTTTAGATTTAATAGTCATTTTCCAGACTGTGATTGAGATATTATCAGCAGAGTTACAGTAAGAGCCACTGTCAATAGGCTTCAAATTATATAGGGTCATGTCTCTTACAGTGTTCTCTTGTGGGATAATACAATCTGTGAATAATGACTCAACCCAAAGTAACTGCAGCCTCGCTGAAGGCACAGGAGTTACTGATCTTGACCCACCAACTTGCTAAAAATAAGCAGCAACCCATGTAAAACAGCACATTGGATTTACAAGTTAAGATGGGATAGAAGAGCCTTCCCAAGCTAAATCCATAGTCCACAATTAATATGAAATACTGATGCAAGTTTTAAAAGAGATGGTTATCGTAAATTCACTGGTTATTGTGATTCCAAGTTTAGAGGTTTTTGTTTTATTTATATAGCTTTTGTGTACATTTGTTTATTCATGTTCAGACTGTACAGTACCACCTCTTTACTGTCTTGTTGATGTTATGACCTTAGTTTTATAGTGTTTGCCAGATTGCAGAAATAAAATCTAAAAGTCCTATAGTCTACATTTACAGCTAAAAGTGTTAAACTTTTAGATCACGTCAAACTAAAAGTATTAAAATGAGAAGACATATCAAAAGTGGACTTTTTTTTTTTTTTAACATTTCAGTTTTTTTTATTAAACAGGCCATTAATCGCAATAAATAATTAATAAATGGTATAAATCATTTGATTAATTAACGGTATAAATAAACAATTTGAAAGTCTAAAGCCTACAGTAAAATGGTATTTTAGCCGTTTTTTTTGTTGCCCATTTGTCTGTTTTTCAAATGTCTGACAGTTTTTCAATCCCTTCATCATGTTAATTAAAGATTAATTTTCACAGATTAATTTCATGTTTCTGTTTTTTTTTTTTTTTTTTTTTTAACCATTGACCCATACATATTTTTGTCTATTGGTGCATTCATACAAGATTCTTGTTAGCATGTTATCACATGAGTGAGTGGTTTAATGGTTATAGAATTCAAGTGGATTTATCTCTGCCCCTTGCATGGGAGAAGCAACGTTCTCCTTGCCCAGCCAGCATGCGGCTGAAAAGTACAGATCTGGTTTACTACCAATGTTACAAAAGGTATAGAAAAGAATCACCCCTTTTGCATAAAGCTTTGCACATCTACTCTTTCTCACTCACTCGTCGTCTATACCACTTAATCCCCAGGAGACTTAGGGCACGAGGCAGGGTACACCCTGGACAGGGTGCCAATTCACACACTATGCACAATCTAGGAATGCCAATTAGCCTAATCTGCATGTCTTTACATTGGAGGAAACTCACCAAGCACAGCGAGAGCATGCAAACATAGAGGTGAGAATCGAACATGGCCAGGAATCGAACCCGGGCCCTGGAGGTGCAAGGCAACAGTGCTACCACTAAGCCACCATTTGCACATCTAGACTTTGCAATATTTGCCTACTCTTCTTTGCAGAACTGCTTGAGTTGAGTTCAATTTGATGGTGACCGTTTGTTGACTACAGCGGTTTCTTGTCTCTACACACTGTATGTACTGTAAAGTTTAAAATGTCCTCCAAAATCTCACTCCACCTAATAAGATCAAGGCATATCTTGTGACCTTCAAAAAGGGCAACTTGCCAGGAGTAATGGGGAGGAATTCACTTTAGAGCCTCTCGTTTCCACAATATGGCTCTCCCTGATTGGTCCTGCTGTTGTCAGGATGAACTAACCTCGGTGACCAGAAGACGTAGCTTTAGCGGTTAGCCCAATGTAGCGTGGATGGTAAACCCAAACGCGGATGTAAGCGAGTAGGCAGGATAACCACTCCATTTATTATAAGGACTCTCACGAAAGAGGAGCAAGGGAAAAACACAAATTTAACCCACGTCCTATAAATACACACACAATATCAGGAAGCAGAACCAAAGATAGTGAGTACTCACGGTTTAGCAGACGGACAGCTGGAACCGACATGGGCCTAAACTCAATGACTGAGCGGTAAGCTAACGTTTGTTTACCTCTTTTATACTTCCTGGTTTGGCGCCCGCCTTACTTCCGGGTCCTAGTGCCGGGCGCAGATTGAGTGTGCATGACGGTACCCCCCTGTCCAGGACCGGCTCCTGACGGTCCAGGGGTGGAGGATACCCGGCGACGGTAGTCTCGAATCAGTTCGGGGTCGATAATGAGCCGGGCCGGGATCCAAGACCGCTCCTCGGGGCCGTAGCCCTCCCAGTCAACTAGGTACTGAGTACCTCTGCCCCGAGGGCGCGAGTCGAGGATTCGGTGTACGGTGTAGGCGAGACCGCCGTCGATGATCCGGGGAGGAGGAGCTGGGGGGGTGGGTGGAATCATAGGTGATGTGATGAAGGGTTTGAGTTGAGAGGTGTGGAATATGGGGTGAATCCGGAGCGCCGCAGGCAGCTGGAGCCGGTAGGTGACAGGGTTTACTCGTAGTGTGATGCGGTATGGTCCGATGAAGCGAGGTGAAAGTTTTCGAGATTCCGTGTGCAGATGTACAGATGTCGCCATTAAAAACCTGCGTTTCGAGAAAAGGGATCCCGTGACTTGCCGCGGCTTTGCGCGGCTGCGTGCGGGAAGCTGTGAACATGCCCTTCATTACCTGTAGGGGGCAGTCGTGTTTCAGTCTGAAGTATTGTGTGTCTACTGAAGCCGAAAATGTGTGCAAATTAAACTGCGCATGCGTGTTTGGAGTCGCTGTGCCGGCGCTGTGGATCAGTCGGTTGTGGATCATCACGGAGGTTACAACACGGTGTGGCTGGAGCTGGAGTTTGTCGTGTTCGAGGTAAGTTTAGCTTTCTTTTTTGGATGTGATTCTCGCTTTCATGACTCCCAATTAATGTTCATCTTAATCTCAGGACGTACAATTAGCAATTTCAGTGTTTAATAGTGTGGAGATTCACAAAACACCGTTTTCGTGTAAAAACCTGAACCTACGGAGCCCCCATGGGTCCTGTGGTAAATAAATAAATAAAATAATAACGAACCGAGCGCGCGGATTAATACACCGAGATGTGTGTTTCTTACCCCCACCCGAGTGAAAACGGCGTCTTCAGACAAAGCCTCGCCAGTTAGATGCCATTTCTGAACAAACTGAGTCGTGTGTGTTAAAGCATTAAATGGTAAAAGAGCACTAGCAATAAACGTTTTTTTTCTGAAGCCGGACTTTATTAATGAGTTACGAGTAAAGAACCTGTACATATGTTCATACAGTATTGACAGCAGCTCTAATTTACTGCGGTAAAGCCAGCCGCGGTTCAGAAAAACACGGTCAAGCCAGCCGCGATTGATTTTAGTGTGCGCGCATATTACAGCGATTACGGTAGTTTCATGAACAACACAGAGAGAATGCCCCATATCTGAAAAATGCTGCAGTAAAATAGTTTCATATGTGGTGTGTATATAGTATGGGACGTTCTGAATAAGAACTGATCATTGTTTTTTTCTACTTATTAGAAATGGGGTCTTTATACCCCTTTAAAGTGTAATAATGTCCAATATCTCAAAAATGCTGCAGTAAAATAGTTTCATATGTAGTGTGTATATAGTATGGGACGTCCTGAATAAGGACTGATCATTGTTTTTTTCTACTTTTTTTTTTATCATATAATGTGTGTACATTATATGGGATAAAAACTGACCATGGCGTTTTATACTTACTAGAATTTATTTTTTCATAGGTCTCTGAAGTGAAATAAAGGCATTTTATTTAACTTTTTTCCCCATTGTGAACATTTGTTTATTTGACCTCTCTTCCAAAGCAGACGTTAATCCTCATTATAGAAAACATTCATTGAAGAATAACTGCTACTTTTGAACAGTAAAACAAAATAAAAATCAATTCTGGTATTTAGAAAGACTAAATACATTATTTTGTCTGTTTTCTACGAATTCTGCTGTAACTTATCTACATAAAACAATTATTTGAATGGTGAATATTTAAGAAAAATATTGTAACAGACAACCGTCAAAGTCACCAATAAATAACACGGATATTAAAGCAGAAATGCAAATAAATAAGCAAGTAAAAATTGACGAGCATGTTGTATTATCTCTCAGTCCTGGGCGTCTAAATGAAAAGCGCTCTGAAAGCGCGTTGTCTCTGTGTCGGTCCTGAAACTACCGTAACCACTGTAATATGTGCGCACACTAAAATCAATCGCGGCTGGCTTGACCGTGTTCTTCTGAACCGCGGCTGGCTTTACCGCAGTTCTAATTTGTCTAAATCGCATTGCAGACAATAAAAATAAGTCGAGTCATCCTGTGACCCTACATGCTTAATCTTTGCACACATGATTCTTGCTTCTCACTTTTTCCTTAATCCCTCACTGTTCTATCTTGTATTTTCTAACGGTGTCAGAAACTTTGTGTTAGTAGCACTGCTTGACGCCTTCCTCTTTTGTAATTTGCTTTGGATAAAGGCAAACTTACAAAAGATGAAGAAATGCCTGAATGTAGTTGTACGAATAAAAGATTATGTAATGATACAATGTAAATATTTTCACAGAAACAAAGTGTAAAGATGAGACGTGAATCTGAAGAGGATCTCTTTGATGATTGCCTGGTAAAGCATTGTTTTCTTATTAATTATACAATTTATTAATACCTTGAATATAGTGTTTGTTGTATTGGACAGAAGCATATAAATGCAAATGTATATATAAATGAGTAATTATTGAACGAATTTTCATGTTTGGACTAACCCTTTAAATACAAACTCAGCATTCATCATAGGATTTCCTGACACTGTAAAGCCATCTCATGCCATGTTTTACTGATGCAAGATAAAGCAATTTAACCCAAGTTTAACAATATGAAGTATATGAAGTGATGGTCATTTTTTTATCATCATTTATTTTTATTATTATTTTTTTCTCAATGAAGTCAGCACAGGTTGAAGCAATTCAGATTTTTTTTGCTTCTCAAAATAAATGATTTATTTTCTTGTAAATTTTATGCAGGGGGACAGACGAAGTGACACCTTCTTAAAATCCTTGTCGTCCGTGCTGTTGAAGGGGAAGAACCGGTTGGTGTATCCATAATCCTTGAAGGAGAGGCTATTTTCAGAAAGTTCTTCTAGAACTTGATGGGATTAAGCTATCACCAAAAGTGCAAGCTTTAAAGATGAAGTTATCATCTTAAAACATTTGATTTGGCTTGACTACAAGTGTTTACATGTTGTGTTTACATGTTCAGCTTAAAATGTTTTCATGCATTAAGGTTTCAATGGCATACTTTTAAGTGCACTAGTCCAGAGTGCTGATTTGAAAGTTGCAACTTCACTGCTTCAGAGGGCTATTACGTTTTAACGTTTATTCTACAGTTTGTTTAAAGTATTTTCTGCTGCATTTTATTTCTAAATGAATGCTGTATTTTATTTATTTATTATTTTACACAATTTTGTTTAAAACAAGTATTTCAGGCCCTGGTGCCGTGCAGTTTTTTTCTATGGATGCAAAATTTAGCTGAATGCACTTTTATTAAAAAGACAACTTGGATCTAGACTGTGAATGTCACAAATATTTGGTAATGTTGGCGAATAAACTGTTTAATTATATTTTAGTTGTGTGATTTATGAAAGATATAGATGAAATAATTACTTAAGTTTCTTTCCAAAACATAAATTAGCAATGTTTACATTATTATAGGGAGTAATAGGTAGCAAACCTACGCCCTTGTGTGTGTGTGTGTGTATGTATATATATGGAAATATAATTAATATTTTCGTGTTTAATTACAAAAAAAAAACATTTTAATGGTTAGTGATTGTTGCAGACATTTACACTATTTTTGAGAACTATTAAGTTCTCCTTCAACGTGTCATAGCCGATAACTGCCCCTTTGAAGCCTTTGAATGGTGTTAAAAATACTTGCAAAACAAGTATTGCAGCCATACATTGGAGGGAACTTCTGAGGTGGTCAGTGATTGATGGCACGGTCGGTCGGAGGGGGTTGTGATCACACCTATAGATCTTTTGTTCTAGGCTATCGGTCAAATATCTCTCCACTTGGAAGCAAAAACATGCAAGGGATTTCAGCATCTCGACGCACATACTAAGCTGTTTATAAAGTAGACACTGTTTGTTTTTTCATTTTGTAATCTTTCCCGTGTTTACCGTGTACTGTACAATGTATATTCATTTTTTAATGAATTACTGTAAATAAACTACACATTCCGTTGATTTACCAGAAATGACTTTTCTGTTTTTTGTGTGTGCTAAACTAAACTTCAGGGTCAAAGTAATAGCGATTTTATTTGAAAAGTATTATATATTTACAATGCTGATAAGTTCAAGCTTAGATTCATATATAAACTGCTTCAAAGTCTTTCCGTGACCGCTGAAATCCGACAGACGCAGGGCTCAAGGGAGGTGTGTCTCTGTGTGTGTGTGTGTGTGTGTGTGCGCGCGCGTGTGTATGTGTGTGTGTGCGGGTTAGTGTGCCTGTCCTATTTCAGCGGATTTTTCCGCTACCGCAGATCAGTTTATCAACTTGTAATATATACATTTTAGGAATATATTAACATGTGCAGACATTTAAGGTTGCGCTGCCCTCTCTTGCCCCTGCGTAGAGCCTACACACACACACACACACACACACATCTATCTATCTATTATATAAATACACATTTGGAATCTGCATCTACATTTTCTGTTACAAGTATAGAATTAGGTTCAGCTGAGACTCATGATCAATGGTGTTAGGGTACTTATGTAGTGATAATTAGTTTCAGCCAAATCATTAAAACTAACAATGGACTATGACACTCTTGAGAGGGGATATGAAGGTGTTATTCATTTATTTATTCTCTACAAGGGTGCGAACTACAATACAGACCAAACTATAACTCTCTCTTACTACTATAAAAAGTCTAGACATAAACAAACAAAATACAGCTTTTTTTCCTCAGAGGTAAACGGAAAAGTGAAGTTGTTCAGCTGTTCACTGTCACTGCAGCTTCTTCAAAGTCTTCCCACTCCGTGACCACTGAAATCCGACACGACTCCACGTTAGGCTGCGTCTTGACTCATTTGTATACCGACGGTGATTGGATGTTTCCCGAGGGCTCAGGGGAGTGTGTGTGTCTGTGTGTGTGTCTATGTGTGTGTGTCTGTGTGTGTGTGTCTATGTGTGTGCGTCCGCGCGGGTACTTGTTCTACTGTTATAAAAACTCTAAATATAAACAAACAAAATACAGCTTTTTTTTCAGAGGTAAACGGAAAAGTGAAGATGTTCAGTGTCACTATGCAGATGTTACACTCAGTGGAGTTACCGAAATCATTGGTTTAGTCCTCATTGAGCTTTTGTTCCTCTTATGTGAGCATAAACAGTGAAACATTCCACAGGTTTATAATAGTGAACCACGTTCCCGTCGAACGAAACGAGGCATAATCGTGGTGTTTGCTTCGGTTATGACACACCATAGTTTATTACCTGCTGTGGTAGATCTGAATATTTATTCAAACACAATAATAAAGCTTTATATCCTCAGGAGGGCTCAGTACATTGTTTTAGCGATAGTTTCACGGAAGCGAGTTCAGAACTAATCTAACCAAACCAAAAAAAAAATAGCTGGATAGTTTTGTTCTTCAGAAAAGATATCTGAAGTCACAGAGAGATCCTGCTCTGTAGAAGCTGCCTCAGTCTATTTGTGCAATTACTCCATCCCGCCCTTATCAATGATAGTATAGTAATGATGTCGCTGTTGATTATCTGTTCTTGTGCTTTTGAAAAATAATTTTTTTTTCTAAGAACATGTAATAGGATGGTGTTTATTGCATATATGTATGTTTTTTTGTAATAGGCAAGTATATCAAAATAATTTAACTGTTTAATAGACATGGGTGTTTTTTTTACAGATTCACTGTAAAACATGAAAATAATAATAATCTATTTGTGAGGTAGAATTAACCCAACATTCCAGTTAAAATGAACCAACAAACCCCAAACATATGGGTAGAACATTTGAACCATTTATGTGGTAGAATTAACCCAGCATTATAGTTAAATATGACCTAGCATTTGGATTGAATATTTAACCCATCTTGCTGGGTTAAATTAACCCAGCATTTAGTTAGTCCTATATTTACCCAGCAGCTGGGTTAAAAACAACCCAGATTGTTTTTAACCCAGCATTTTTTAGGGTGTATATATATATATATATATATATATATATATATATATATATATATATATATATATATACACACAGACATGCGTGTGTCATTTTAATTCAAATGAACATTTTAATCTGTGCATGGGCGTCAACTCGCACGTTCTGTAATGTTCCATTGTCTTTTAGAGCCCATTACTAAAGCAGGTTACTAAAACCTGGCTTACTACCTATAAAAAATATTTCAATTTAACTCATGGGTCTCAATCACAGATGACACGACAAATTATATACTCTGAAACGTTCATTTGAACATTTAAAATGTTAATACAAAAATACAAAAACATGAATACTAATGTTATCATGGTGTAAATTATTAACATTAGGTTAGGTCCTGCCCTTAATTAATTCATATTATAATTACTTTTACATAGTATAGTTACTGGACTGACATTACCAAAACTAGCTATTTGATTTAGCCTTTCTAAAATCAACCCATATATCATTTATAATCAGAAAACATAAAACATATTATGATCTGTTAGCCCATCTGTTTTAATTTAGTTTGTATTTTTTATTATTCATAAGACAACCTTTCAGTTTTGTAAATATTTTAGTTATAGTGTGTTAAGTCTTACTTTAGGTTAAACGTTTTTGAGAATTTGACCATCCAGCTTAGATAAATGTTATGTCATTGATAAAATCTGGATTAAGGATATTTTATTATATAATTATATATTATTGTGGTCTGGGGGTTTGCGTGCCTCAACACAATTCAGCAAATACAATACTGTTACTATACAGTAAAGCCAGGTAAAAACAGTGCTCGAACATGATGCCCCCCTCCCCACACCCCGTGTTGTCTGGTCTAGAACGGCGCTGCCTCTGACCGTCTTTTGTCTTGTAAATGAGTATTCTCACTCACCTTCCAATCCCCCCAGCGCACACACTCTGTTTGTACTGTAAACTGTACTGTAACTGTGTTTGCTAGGGCACTTGGTTATACACAGTACTTTAATGTATGGAACACTTACTTAACTTACTGGTTTGGTTTAAATATCGCTTGTTACCTTATTCAACAAAATAAATTCATTATTAACGTATTGAAGTATTTTAGTTAAGGACAAAAACTGTGCTTGTGTTTAGAACTGCTGAACAGCCGAAAACACACACACACCCATCCCCCCGCCAAAAACACACACGCACACACAGAGCAATTAACACCAGGAGTGGAAGGTGAAACCTCAATGGAGAATACCAAGTTTGTCGTTGCTCTTTTGGAGTTCTTAAAACCCAAAACATTTATTTATACTGAGAAAAAAATTATTATGGGTCACAATCACAAACACAAATACATATAATCAAGTGTTTAACTGGTTTCATTTGTTTCTATGATCAATAATTATTATTATTATTTTCAGCCCAACTCTTTGACTATTTAAAACAAAGTTGTGTCCCATTTTTTGCCCATTGAAGTTGTTGGTTCAACTAAACAATTTTTAAATACCCAAACAATCCCCCAAAATTAAAACACGCAAAACATGACTTTAACAATTCAATTTATTCTTCCAAAACTAGTCAAAGTTAAAACAGTAATTTATATAAAACAGATGAATACATGTTGTCTTTTTGCTTAAAGTTCATTAAACAACCCGGATACACCAGCTGCTTATAAGTCTCTATCTATAGTCCTTTTACATTAAAATAAAAAAATTTCAAATATCAAAACTATTACATATTTGTTATTAATAATGTTATTACTTAACAGTTTAAGTCTTTGTTTCCCCCAAAGTACTGTATCAGACATTTTGCAGTTCTATGTTCAGAATATACAGTAGACCTGATCAAACATCATTCTAAAGCTGTCGGACTGTGACGTCATCGCTACCGCAGATCAGTTCATCAACTTGTAATACATACATTTTAGGAATATATTAACATGTGCAGACATTTAAGGGTGCGCTGCCCTCTCTTGCCCCTGCGTAGAGCCTACACACACACACATCTATCTATCTATCTATCTATCTATCTATTATATAAATACACATTTGGAATCTGCATCTACATTTTCTGTTACAAGTATAGAATTAGGTTCAGCTGAGACTCATGATCAATGGTGTTAGGGTACTTATGTAGTGATAATTAGTTTCAGCCAGATCATTAAAGCTAACAATGGACTATGACACTCTTGAGAGGGGATATGAAGGTGTTATTCATTTATTTATTCTCTACAAGGGTGCGAACAACAATACAGACCAAACTATAACTCTCTCTTACTACTATAAAAATTCTAGATATAAACAAACAAAATACAGCTTTTTTTCCTCAGAGGTAAACGGAAAAGTGAAGTTGTTCAGCTGTTCACTGTCACTGCAGCTTCTTCAAAGTCTTCCCACTCCATGACCACTGAAATCCGACACGACTCCACGTTAGGCTGCGTCTTGACTCATTTGTATACCGACGGTGATTGGATGTTTCCCGAGGGCTCAGGGGAGTGTGTGTGTGTCTGTGTGTGTGCGTCTATGTGTGTGCGTGTCCTCATTGAGCTTTTGTTCCTCTTATGTGAGCATAAACAGTGAAACATTCCACAGGTTTATAATACACCGCAGCCAAGTGAACCACGTTCCCGTCGAACGAAACGAGGCATAATCGTGGTGTTTGCTTCGGTTATGACACACCATAGTTTATTACCTGCTGTGGTAGATCTGAATATTTATTCAAACACAATAATAAAGCTTTATATCCTCAGGAGGGCTCAGTACATTGTTTTAGCGATAGTTTCACGGAAGCGAGTTCAGAACTAATCTAACCAAACCAAAAAAAAAAAAAACATCCGAAGCTTCAAATAGAATGAACGAACTAATGAAATTGATATATATGTAATTGATATACTGTATATACAGACGTGTGTGTGTCAATTTAATTCAAATGAACATTTTAATGCTTTCTGATACACTTATCAACTTATCCACATAAACTTATCAACACATACTCTCCGTGCACGCACATACA
Source organism: Channallabes apus (assembly GCA_030522415.1). Classification (NCBI taxonomy): domain Eukaryota; kingdom Metazoa; phylum Chordata; class Actinopteri; order Siluriformes; family Clariidae; genus Channallabes; species Channallabes apus. The sequence continues at coordinate 24,897,915 of CM060120.1, forward strand.
ATCTCTAAAAAAGTAAAATTAATAACATACATATACAAATAAACAAAAATATAAACGTCTATGTATATTGAAGTTTACGGTGAACGCAGAGTCGGGTAAGCACATGTGATGACGCGCGCGCCCTCACCTCTTGTTACGGCTGCCTATTTGGCCAAAAAATAATTGAACGATATGCCTGGTCCTGGAAAGAGACAATAAATATATATATATTTTTATACATTTATTGCATTGTTTGTTGTTTACAGTCAAGCCATCAACATACAATAAAATGTAAACATGAGATCTAAACTAAAAACTGTGCTCCCTGTGCTGGTGCTGGCAATATCATCTCTTTGTTCTGCTGTCTCCGGCTCCCTCCCTGGTCCTGAACCGTACCACCATACATACCAGATCAAGAACTTGAAGATGAAGATTATATCTCTCTGGTCTTCTCTCTCTGACGGGTTCCTCCCTAGTTTCTGATGATCTCAATTAGTTTGTAGTGTTGCTTGTCCAAGGAAACCAGTAATCTTGCTTGAAGTGGAGCAGATATAATTCTCAGAAACTCATTACTGATCTTAAAAAAAAAAAAAAAAGGTAAAAACAAAAACTGGACTGGCTCAAGTTCTTATGTTAGCAAATCTTAATTACAGTGTGTATAAAGTATAGAAAACAGTACACTACAAACAGCACTCACTCCAAATTAGCTTGTTCTATGTTTACGTCACTTTCCTATTAATTTTTACATCGTTAACCAACGGTACTTAAATATAATTATTTTCTTCGGCGCCGCTGACTTACTGTATAAACTCCGGTGTTTTTGAAAATCACCACGTTAGTTAGCTAATGCTAATGCAGGTAATATAGGTGGTTTTAGCTACAGTAGCAAACACGGACACAAAACTCAATCTACAAAGTAGTTGTTCCTGACATAAATCATGAATTTGCTCATAGAAGAGATACATTTAACATAGAAATGACATGAGTTTGCTTTCTTACCTGGTTTAAATGAGTTTTCTTTGAGAATCTCCACCCGCATGTGATTCAGTCCGTGAAAATGCTGCGTCATGAGGTCATGAGACACGGTTTGAAGCAGAAATGTCCTTTGTGAATGGATTAGATTTAAGTTTAATCAGGGGCTTTAACTAACAGTAACTGAAATACAGGTTCTGATATCCTTCCTTACTTGTTTCAACGTCATGCTCCGGTTTGAGGCGGAAATAAAATTATACCGGCAAAACTATGGTCTAAAGACTGCGCATGCGCAAATCACACTCAACCTAATAAGAGTACCTTGATCAAAATGAAATATTTCACTTTGGTTTCCTGCTGTAAACAGCATTATACTAAAAAAAAAAAAAAAAAAAAGATTCACCCATAAGCATAAATTAGACACTTCAGTTAAAAAGAGCAAATTATTTTTTTTACTAATGGAATGAGAAAAAAAAACACATTAAACTAGGTTTACTTTTTTCAGTGGATCCCTCAATAATTTCTGTCTCCTTTGCCTGTGTTTGATAATGTGAAGCACATATACACTCATTCATCATGAAAGATCTATTATAAAACAAAATAAAATTCATGTTCGCTTCAGCACTGTTCATCCGCGTTCTTACATTCATTGTTGTACTTGGTCCGGCTTTTAGATAAAGTCCTTCCATGCGCCATCTGGCGGATATTCAGTGAAGCGCAACACATTTATTTAAAATTCCCGAATGTTGCCTCCGGCAAGACGCGGCACGCCGCGCGCTAAATTGCGGCATCCCGCGGGAAAACACGCAGGGTTTTAAGGGCGACATCTGTAGGTTCTTTGTGGATAGCCATACCTTGTCACCTACATTGTACAATCGTCCCGGAGGGTGTCGACGGCGGTGCTGAGTGATGTAACGGTTATTGGCTCTCTGGATGGCAAGGTTGGCTTGGTTCCAGACCCGTCGACACCTACGGACCAACTGTTGGGCCGACGGTACATCAACCTCCGGTTCTTGATGGGTGAACATCGGAGGTTGGAAACCGTAACACACCTCAAATGGGCTTAAGTTGGTGGCAGATGAAACGTGGAGGTTGTGAGACAGTTCTGCCCAGATGAGGTAGCAGGCCCAGGAGCGCTGGCGATCAGCAACAAAACATCTTAGGTAACGCTCCAGTTGTTGGTTGGTCCGTTCCGTCTGACCATTAGTCTGGGGATGGTATCCAGATGACAGACTGCTGGTGGAATTGATCAGACGGCAGAAGGCCTTCCAGAACCGGGCGGTGAACTGGGGCCCTCTGTCCGAGACGATGTCCTTGGGGAACCCATGCAGGCGGACTACGTGTTCCATTATCAGCTCAGCGGTGGTTTTAGCTGATGGGAGTCCGGTGAGGGCCACCAAGTGCACTGCCTTGGAGAACCGATCAACGATGGTGAGGATGGTGTTTTTTCCGTCGGAAGCCGGCAGGCCCGTGATGAAATCGAGGGCGATGTGCGTCCAGGGCCGTCGAGGAACTGGAAGTGGTTGGAGCTCTCCCGGAGATGGTTGATTTGTATCCTTGGCCCTGGCGCACACCGGGCACGCCTGAACGAACTCCGTGACCTCTCTTCTCATGGTGGGCCACCAGAACGCCCGTTCGACGAAGGACAGAGTTCTTCGGGCTCCCTGGTGTCCGGCGACGGTAGAAGAGTGACCCCACTGGAGAACTTCTGGTCTTAGTTCTTGGGGTACATAAAGTCGTCCAGGCGGCACGCCTGCCGGTTCGGTCTCCGCAGCCTGTGCCTGGCGGACCCTCGTCTCCAAGTCCCATTGAAGGGGTGCAATGATCCGTGAGGAGGTGATGACAGGCACAGGTTCCGCCCGGGGAAGATCCTCATCGTGCTGTCTAGACAGTGCGTCGGCCTTGGTATTCTTGGACCCCGGGCGGTATGACAGATGGAAGTCATATTGTTCGAAGAACAGTGCCCACCGTGCCTGTTGTGGGTTGAGCTGTTTGAGGTTCCTGATGGTGATGAGGTTCTGGTGGTCGGTCCAGACGATGAACGGCTCACTGGCGCCCTGGAGCCAGTGACGCCATTCCTCCAAGGCCCACTTTATGCCCAGCAGTTCGCGGTCCCCTACTCCGTATCGCTGCTGAGTGGGATTACATTTCTTGGAGAAGAAACCACACGGGTGCAGCTTCTGGTCTGGACCTCGCTGGGAGAGGACAGCGCCGGCGCTCACATCCGACGCGTCCACCTCCACAACGAAAGGTTTGTTGGCATCGGGGTGGAGAAGGATGGGTGCGGTGGTGAAGCGATGACACAATTCTTGGAAGGCGGAGTTTATCCCCGGATAAAGCGACGAAAGAAATTCGCAAACCCAAGAAACCGTTGAAGCTGTTTGAGTGTCCTGGGTAGGGGCCAGTGACGTACAGCTTCGAGCTTCTGTGAGTCCATGGCCACACCCTGGGGCGAGATGACAAAACCCAGGAACGTGGTGGAGTGCTTGTGAAAGGCACATTTTTCCAGCTTGCAGTACAGTTGGTGAGCGAGCAATCTCTTTAGGACGGCCCGAACATGTTGGATGTGTTCTTGGAGGTTGTGGGAGTAGATGAGGATGTCATCCAAGTAGACGAACACCCATCGGCCCAGCATATCCCTGAGGACGTCATTGATAAACTGTTGGAAGGCCGAGGGTGCGTTACAGAGTCCAAAGGGAATGACCAGGCTCTCGTAGTGTCCGGTGGGCGTGATGAATGCCGTTTTCCACTCATCACCCTCTCTGATGCGCACCAAGTTGTAGGCGCTCCGGAGGTCCAACTTCGAGAATACGGCGGCACCAGAGAGGGCGTCCATGGCTGAGTTGGTGAGCAGTAGCGGGTGTCGGTTTTTTATGGTGATCTTGTTCAGCCCCCGATAATCGACACACGGGCGAAGTTCACCCCCTTTTATCTTAACGAAGAAGAACCTTCGGCCAGGTCCCTATATTCAGGTGGGATGGCGTTGGTGTCGACTTCGGGGGCCTCGGACTCCTTGGAACACGTCCCAGCCTGTGCCCGTAGGCAGAGTTCGCTGCAGGTCGGCCCCCACTGGAGGATCCGGTTTTGTGCCCAGGAGATGAGAGGGTCGTGCTGTAGCAGCCAGGGATAGCCGAGTATGATGGGAGGAGACGAGATGGGGGTGAGGTAAAAATGTAGCTGTTCCTGGTGTTGGTCGATGACGAAGGTGAGTAGTTGGGTCTGGTGAGTGATGGGGCTGGTTGAGAGGGGCAGACCGTCGACTGAAGTAATGCGAAGAGGCTGGGATAACGCCTCGATATTCACCCCCATTTCTTTGGCATAGGTGGAGTCAATAAAGTTGCCTGCGGCACCAGAATCAATAAACGCAGTACTTAAGACCCGTTTGTGGCCAAACTGGAGGGTTACGAGAGGTGGTGGCGTTGGTGATGGTGGAGAGGTGGATGGGGCCCGGTGAGTCTCTCCTCCTGCTCATCGGGTCTGCGCGTTTCCCGGGCGCAGTGGGCCGATTGCTCGGTGGTGAGCCGCCGACCCACAGTAGGCACACAAACCCTCTCGAAACCGGCGTTCTCGTTCCACCACGGTCAGGGAGGCGCGCCTTAATTGCATGGGTTCCCCGGCTCCGGTGTTAACCACGGCAGGAGGTGGAGATCCGACATGTTCAGTGGTGGCGGGAGTGAAGATGGTTGGTGGTCGAGATGGAGTGTAGACGTGGATGGCGGTAGGCGGCAGGGTCCTCGGGGCTGGCTTCGGACGAGAGAGGAGGCGCTGGTCAATGCGGAGGGCGAGCTGGATCAGTCCCTCCAGGGTGGCTGGTAGCTCTCGTCCGGCTAGTTCGTCCTTAATCCGGGAAGCCAGTCCCTCGTAGAAGGATGTCCGGAGCGCGGTATCTCCCCAAGATGTCTGTACAGCGAGGGTGCGGAATTCTGCAGTATAACGGCTCACGGACGATCCTCCCTGCCGCAGGTGGTAAAGCTTGGTGTCGGTCTCCACCTCGCCCGCAGGGTGTTCGAATGTCATCTTGAGTTGACGGGTGAACTCGTTGTAGGAATGGGCGGTGTCAGAATCTGATCGAATTACTGCCGTGGCCCACTCAGCTGCCTGCCCGGATAGCAATGAGACGAGGAGAGCAATGCGTAGCCGATCGGTGGAGTACTTGGTGGAATTGAACTCAAACACTAGATTCAGTGATGTCAAAAATACACTGCATCTCCCGTCGGTGCCATCCCATTTGTCTGGAAGCGCAAGAAATACATCAGAAGGAGGGGGAGGGGGCTGGTGCGGCGCCGCGGCCGCCGCGACGGGAGGCCGGCTAGCCGCGTCATCTACAGCCGCGCGGAGATCCGCGTTCTCCCGCCGGAGCTCCGCGACCTCGCGGCGCAAGGCCGCTACGTCTTGGAGGCCCCGGCGCAGATTAGCGATCTCTCCGGTTAGCTTATCAATGAGCGCTGCGTGCCGATTTACCACGTCGCAGAGGTGCGCGTGATCCGCTGGGTTCACCGCGGAGGGCTCAGTCATTCTGTCAGGATGAACTAACCTCGGTGACCAGAAGACGTAGCTTTAGCGGTTAGCCCAATGTAGCGTGGATGGTAAACCCAAACGCGGATGTAAGCGAGTAGGCAGGATAACCACGCGATTTATTATAAGGACTCTCACGAAAGAGGAGCAAGGGAAAAACACAAATTTAACCCGCGTCCTATTAATACACACACAATATCAGGAAGCAGAACCAAAGATAGTGAGTACTCACGGTTTAGCAGACGGACAGCCGGAACCGACATGGGCCGAAACTCAATGACTGAGCAGTAAGCTAATGTTTGTTTACCTCTTTTATACTTCCTGGTTTGGCGCCCGCCTTACTTCCGGGTTCTAGTGCCGGGCGCAGATTGAGTGTGCATGACAGCTGTATTTACTCTGGTGGACACAGGCAGCATGATAACCATGACCCAGCCCTCCTCTAGAGCATCAAAGCACAAAGGAGCCTCCTGGACTCTTGTGTGTACATAGTGACACATGGGTGGTGATGGGGAATGGCTTATGGTGATTGGACTAATTATTGCTCTCCTGTCAGGGTATCCCAGAAATGTATCTGCCGGGACAAAGACTTGGACCTGCCACTGGTAACTAAAGTATCCTTGCTCAAGGCTACTTGAGCCATTGTATATCTGGATGTCCAGTGAAAGGGAAGACTGGGCATTTCAACTGGGCAGAGACCTGCCAACTAGGAATTACAGTTCACACAATCTCCACTTAATTTACCTGCAATTGTTGGTGTGAATCTGAATGGACCTGGTTGGCTCACTACCAAAATCTGCTAGAGCCAATTAAAACCCATCCCAAACTTTGTAGTCACCTCTGAAAAATTTCTGGTTCTCCTCTTCAGGTTAAAATAACAAAAGACCTACTTGCATATTAAAAATGCCTTTTACTTTCCCACCTGCTGCAGTAGGTGAGAAACCTCTTAAATATTGATTTCTGCTGAGGAACACAGATAGTAGGGTTAGTATTTAGCAATTTCACAGCAAGAATTCATAGATCCCAACCTGCCTTGTCTCAACAGTCCAGGGTGTGGAAGTGGTGTAATGGTCTGGGCAATGTTTTCTTGGCATATTTGGCGTATTATTCTGGTAATGAAAATCATTTCTTGAATGCTACAGATTATTTGAATATTGTTGCTAATCGTGTACATCCCTGACTCTGTTTATCAGATATATCCATTAATTCTAAGACATTTTTCCAGTTAATAAAGTCGTGTTTAGCAATGTGACCATCCACCACCTCCATGGTTAAGCGTTTGATTCCTGCCTCAGGTATGTGTTCATAGAGTTTACCGGTTCTGCCTGCGCTTGGTCAGTTTCCTCCTGGTTCTCCGAGTTCAAAGACATGCAGATTAGGCTAATTGGCATTTCCAAATAAAACAAGTTTGGTTAATTTATGTTGTATGTAGTGCCTTGGTCCTAAGGGCATGTTGTTTTATTTTGCTGGGTATTGACCTGTATACCCATGTTGAAATTATAATAAAAGCCTACTTGACTTGATTGGAAATTTCAAAGTAATAAAAACATCAAAGCCAACATACGCTATGAGCTACTGAGATGTTTTTTCCTGCAATAACTCTGTTGGATTGATGTGCAGGAAAGCAATGATTTGCATATCTGTGCATTTCTCCCACTCTGTGTCATTTCTCCAATGTGATCAATTGTACTGTCGAGAGAGAGAGAGAGAGGGAGGGGCTTGGGGGTGGTGTAGATAGTCCTAGGATAGCCATAGCAAACTCCTAGCACCCAGAAGAAATGTATGTGCTTTATTTAGATTTCAATAGGTGAATACTATAATTTAACATTCGGGAAAAAAAATCTTAACACAAACTGAGTTTTTGTTAAAACGTAAAACATTAAGTCAGCAAAGGTGATTAGATTCTGCCAATAAGTGCACCACAGATTGAACGTTTGACCTTACAGTAATGTCCTGTTAGACAGAATGCATTTTTGTTTTGTAACTTAGCATCTGTGCAACTTTAAAAGATTATAATGAATCTTCATACACATAGTGTTTTCTTCTGAAGCTGTCTAATGATAAGTACATTATTTTTCCACTCTGTTGCCTGTTAAGAGGCACAAATGTTGATTCTTTATAGTAAAATTTTTGTGATACCAATTCATATAACTGGCATGAGATAGTGATTTCTGATTCTAAGGCTGTGTGTGTGTGTGTGTAGATGAAGCTGTTCAGACTACATCACTTCGCTCTCATGAAGTGTTCCAGGGTGAAAGTCCTAAAGAAAGCCAAGATCAAGAACTCATAATTCCTCATGAAGGAGTGGAAATGCCCACAGATCTGCTTCCAGTTCTTGAGCACGTTGATTCTGGACAAGTGGATGAAACACTGCATCCTGAGCAGCAACACCTCCCCAGAAAGATGCTGCTCAGTCACAACAAAGCTTTGCATCCAACCTGGTCTCCAGTAGAAGCTCCTCAAGCCACTATCACACATAATACTTACAATCCTACTACAATGATGCAGGCTGCTAGTAAAACAAAGCCATCACTTACTTCATTAGTTATCACAACAGTGAAGATGGAACCAGAGCCAGATACACTCCCTCCTGGTAGGTGCAATCCTTCAGAGCAGGTTATAGTGAGGATATGTTCAAGTGTTGAAACGTCTATTTCGGCATATTTCCAAAAACTGTTATGTTCGGTTTACCACTTATCTGTTGTATGCACATGGTCAAATCATTTTTTTAATTACTTTTTTCAATTTACAACAGACTGTTGAAACAGTCTTTAAAAAATACAAGAATATGTACAAAATTAAATCCACACGTTTAAAGACTGAATCAGTCATTTTACGTTATGTATCTATTTTCCTCTTAGGTCAAAGATAAAAAAAATCTAGAAATATCCCTGCATAAGATTTTTCAATTCATGTTAAATCTGATAAAAGAAAATCCAAATCAGCAGGCACAATCAGTGTCAAATAGGTGAAGTGAAGTGAAGATGTGTGCAAGTGGAGACACACATTACACTTGAAACACAAGCAAAACAACACACCTATGAAAGCAAAACTCATGGACTAAGGGTCATATAGAAAATACAATACATGAGCATAACAGATGGTAACAACAGAAAAAGCCATTGCTACACAATAAGTGCTGGAAAAGAACAGTGTGATGTGCTGGGGCTAATGAGAAATATTATTCAGTGCTTCTTCAGCATTGGTATGACGGATCCTGGCCACGAGCAAAACTACTGTCAGGAGAGGATCCTGGTCAGGCATACAAAGCATCACTTCATTGATCAAGAGCAGAACAGTCCTTTAGGAGTGCGCCCCCCCCCCCTCCCTACCCCTCAGCGTAGCTGGCAGGAGATGTGACGTACTCCTCACAATGCAGTTTTTTTTCTGCAAAGCTGATGCAGGGCATGAATTACAAGGAAGACTATGAGATAGAGAAGAGCGATACCCTCAGTGGAAAAGGGAGGTGGAGTGACATCCTCAACTCTGCAGAAATTCTGCAGAAGATGGTGTCAGCAGAGCAAGGAGACAGAATGATCCACAAAAAAAGAAATAGTTGAGCAATCTTTAAAGTGGAGCTGAGTAACCTAGAAATGTAATGTAGTAAAATAAGAAAAAGAGAGTTATGTCTATGGAGAGTTATGTCTATGGTCTGTGAGCAGAAATGCTATCCTTAGTAGGGCAGGGTAGCAGGGCGAAGGTGTCCTTACCAGAGTCAGGGGTCAAAGCACCCTGTCAGAGGCCTGACTGGGCCTTTCTGGAGAGGTGGTGTTTATTTTTAAATAACTTTTCATATTTTTGCCTCTGTACAGCAACATAATTAAGTTCAACCTTAATTTGTCACATATCCTAGTTTTGGTAGGCTGGGGTCAGAGCACAGGGTCAGCCATTATATGGCACCACTGGAGCAGACAGGCTCAATAGCCCAACCGAGCAGGGACTTGAACTACAAGCCTTCCGATCAGTAACTTAGAGCCTTAATACCCTGAGCCACCACCGGCCCTGAATGGATTATATGGAATTCAAAGAATTTTAAGAACTGAAGTATAGAACTTCAACTTTAACTCAAGGGGTTTGACAAACCTAGTGAAAAAGAGTGCATTTCAAACGTTAAAAAATCAAAGCCATTTCTTACATAGTAATTCAAATTTCTACTGGCTCAAATAATTAAAATATAATTCAAATTTAATGCTTGAATGGAATTTTTTTTTTTAACTCAGTGACTGTAGACTAAGAAAACATGTTTTAATAGACAACTGGAATTGCTGTGGACACCTGCTCCATTGGAGAAATTATAAATATGTATTGAAGACATTTTGTGCGTACGCTTATTAAACCTTGAAATGAACAGTTTAGTTAAAAAAAAAACTAAAATATTATAGATTTATTACAAGTGAAATATTTTGGGTTTAATAAAATCCAGTGGACCAACACCAGTAGATGTTGAACATGGGACCAGGCATGGCATCCCAACTCATCACCAACTGTGACAACATTACACTGAACTTAAAGCAAGTTGCATTCTATGTTTCTTCACTGTTCCTCGAGGCCCTGGACCTTGATTTTCAAATGAAGTACAAAAATGTACTTACATCTGAAAAGAGATGATTACAGTGATTTTTAAATGGGTTTATCCTAATCAAAATGGTCCGTGGTTGCCATACAGAAATGAAAGTAACCAGTTCTGTTCACTGAATTTCATAGAGACCTGTTCAGTGCCAGGTTTAACATGGTCTTTTACTTGCATGTTTTTTTGTATATCATAATCCATTCTATTTATATATTTATTTTAATGCTATATTATTAAGATTTTCACATTTCTCATTTTACAGTTGCCTCCAGCTGTATGATCAATTTCTCTGACCCTGAGGGCTACATTGATTCTTCAGAGGATCTACCACTTCCAGATGGCACTCTTCTGCAGTGCACTTACACAGTGACTGTGTATACAGGTTATGGGGTGGAACTGCAGGCATGCTTTAAGAAATATCCTGATTTACTTTTTTCATCAGCAGGTTTCATTTCCTGCCTTTCTTTTATTTTGTGTTTTATTAGAAATTCATTACAGATTTTATGAGATATACCGTGCAATGTAGCCAAATTCATTATCCCCTTATAAACCACATTAAAATATCAGTTTAAAAAAATCAGTAAGATTGTTTTCTATTGCAGAATAGGTGGAATTAACTTTTAAATGTTCATACTACTTGCCTTTAAAAGGCTGAAGTAGTGAAACTGATTAGAATGTGACCTCGAGTGGCCAATCCTGGCAGTCACAGCTTCAAATAACTTCTCAATGTTCTCAGGAGCCACTGAACCACACAAACAGATTTTAATGATGCGTATCTTCACCTGTCAAATTGCTGTCATTTTAATGTCATCAAATGCTTTCTTAGACTAACTAATTTCTCACAATACCTAATCTTCAATTATACTTTAAATCTTTTCGTTTTCTACGCAAGGGATCACCCTTCCAAGCAGTGGCGGCCGGTCAATAAGGGGCCCTGGGGCGCCGCCCCCTTAAAGTTAGGCAGAGAGAATGCTACTTTAACAGGTAGTTATTTAACATAATAGTTATTTATTTTAATAATGAAAGTCATTTAGTCACAATATTCCGCTGTATTTCTTTATTTATTTTATAATTTATTAATTTTTTTTTTTAATCTGTTCATTTGTCTTCATGCATGCGTGCTGCCGGACAAACAAGTGTCTATGTACTGTAGGCACATAAATTTTTAAAAAGGAAGTGATTTGAGGCTGAGCTCTAATTGGATTTTTGTCATATCATCCCTGGAGCGCAGCACTGTGCGCCCCGAACCCTCCCACTTTTGTTCTTAGCGAATCAATATTGTTTTAAATATTTGGCCTCATGTGATTGGACCATTCTCAACGAGTCTTATTAACGGTCAGCAGATTGTTAGTTAATGTATTGAATAGTGATTGACAAGGAAGCCAGCTAAATATGAGAGAAAATTCTGCAATTTCTTTGCTAAAATACCCCTTTGCAAGGCGATCGGACGAAGAAAGAAAAAAGGTTAAAGAGCTTGGACCAGATTGCCTTCTGATTGATCTTCTAATTAAGCAGCAGTCAAGTGATCGCAGCCGAGCTTACACTCAGTGCTTTTCCAGCACTTCTTATGGCTATTTACAGGAAAGTATTAAAAGTTAAATTTTCATTTTGTCTGCCAACCAAACCTGTGCAAAAAAATAAATAAATTTGCACCGGCCGCCACTGCTTCTAACATTTAAACAGCATTGTAGTTAATGTGTTGCGTGCATGCATAACACTGAATGGATATAACACAACACTTGCACCTAGATCATATACACTCAGAGAGAGAAGTAGAACATTTTATTTGATAGTTAATAATGACCTTTTGTTTCACTGTACATGCCCTTAATTAATAACTTTGAATAGAATTTATTGGAGCGGTGGACATAGTACAAAACTCTACATGAACATCTTTTTTTGTCATCACAGGTCAAAAGTGTCAACCTTTCAGAAGCTGAGCAGCTGTCCATCAGAGCAGTAGATAAGGATGGCACTTTGCTGGTACTTGCTAATCAGACACTGCTTGTGGAGGGTCAGGTGATCCGCAGCCCAACCAACTCAATGTCAGTATTTTATCGCTCTTCACCTGAGGGCACCACAGGGACATTCCAGCTTCATTACCAGAGTGAGTAAAAAATACTCAACTCCCATTACCCCTGCTTAACTGCATTAAGTATTAATTTAGTGTTAATTTGTTGTTGTGTGCACGATTACCTAAGCAATTAATTTATATTCTCTTCTTTGCCAGTAATTTATAATAGTTTTTTTTATATATAAATGTTTATCTTAATTTTTTTGCTGTGTAATTGCATCATACTAACTTAATGTATTGTACGGTAATTATACTGGAAGATGATGCACTTGTAAAAAATAAATTTAATGAAATCCCTTTTAATATCCCTATTGACATGGTAAAATATTAAGTACTATATATCCAAATTTCTTCTACATTTTTGGCAATATGAAATAGTTTGGAATAATTTTGACTATATAATTATTTTATGTTTTTTTTTAACATTATTGTAAAGTTTAGATAACTTTCTCTAAAACATTAAATATTTAAATGTAGTGTTCCATCTGAGCTGCTCTCTGCCACGCCGACCTCACTTTGGGGAGGTATCAGTTTTGGATTTGCGCCCAGGAGGTACAGCACATTTCTCCTGCCACATGGGTTACCATCTGCAGGGTGCAACAATGTTGACCTGCCTAAATGCCTCTCTCCCTGTCTGGAACCAGCATGAACCCAGCTGTATAGGTGAGAAAGAGTCTAAAAGTTATCTATAGATAAAGTATGCAATTATAAATTAATTGCAATACAGTGGTGTGAAAAACTATTTCCCCCTCTCCTGATTTCTTATTCTTTTGCATGTTTGTCACACAAAATGTTTCTGATCATCAAACACATTTAACTATTAGTCAAATATAACACAAGTAAACACAAAATGCAGTTTTTAAATGGGGGGTTTTATTATTTAGGGAGAAAAAAAATCCAAACCTACATGGCCCTGTGTGAAAAAGTAATTGCCCCCTGAACCTAATAACTGGTTGGGCCACCCTTAGCAGCAATAACTGCAATCAAGCGTTTGCGATAACTTGCAACGAGTCTTTTACAGCGCTCTGGAGGAATTTTGGCCCACTCATCTTTGCAGAATTGTTGTAATTCAGCTTTATTTGAGGGTTTTCTAGCATGAACCGCCTTTTTAAGGTCATGCCACAACATCTCAATAGGATTCAGGTCAGGACTTTGACTAGGCCACTCCAAAGTCTTCATTTTGTTTTTCTTCAGCCGTTCAGAGGTGGATTTGCTGGTGTGTTTTGGGTCATTGTCCTGCTGCAGCACCCAAGATCGCTTCAGCTTGAGTTGACGAACAGATGGCCGGACATTCTCCTTCAGGATTTTTTGGTAGACAGTAGAATTCATGGTTCCATCTATCACAGCAAGCCTTCCAGGTCCTGAAGCAGCAAAACAACCCCAGACCATCACACTACCACCACCATATTTTACTGTTGCTATGATGTTCTTTTTCTGAAATGCTGTGTTACTTTTACGCCACATGTAACGGGACACGCACCTTCCAAAAAGTTAAACTTTTGTCTCGTCGGTCCACAAGGTATTTTCCCAAAAGTCTTGGCAATCATTGAGATGTTTTTTAGCAAAATTGAGACGAGCCTTAATGTTCTTTTTGCTTAAAAGTGGTTTGCGCCTTGGAAATCTGCCATGCAGGCCGTTTTTGCCCAGTCTCTTTCTTATGGTGGAGTCGTGAACACTGACCTTAATTGAGGCAAGTGAGGCCTGCAGTTCTTTAGATGTTGTCCTGGGGTCTTTTGTGGCCTCTCGGATGAGTTGTCTCTGCGCTCTTGGGGTAATTTCGGTCGGCCGGCCACTCCTGGGAAGGTTCACCACTGTTCCATGTTTTTGCCATTTGTGGATAATGGCTCTCACTGTGGTTCGCTGGAGTCCCAAAGCTTTAGAAATGGCTTTATAACCTTTACCAGACTGATAGATCTCAATTACTTTTGTTCTCATTTGTTCCTGAATTTCTTTGGATCTTGGCATGATGTCTAGCTTTTGAGGTGCTTTTGGTCTACTTCTCTGTGTCAGGTAGCTCCTATTTAAGTGATTTCTTGATTGAAACAGGTGTGGCAGTAATCAGGCCTGGGGGTGACTACAGAAATTAAACTCAGGTGTGATAAACCACAGTTAAGTTATTTTTTAACAAGGGGGGCAATCACTTTTTCACACAGGGCCATGTAGATTTGGAGTTTTTTTTCTCCCTTAATAACGTAAACCTTCATTTAAAAACTGCATTTTGTGTTCAATTATGTTATCTTTGACTAATAGTTAATGGTTTTTGATGAGCAGAAACATTTAAGTGTGACAAACATGCAAAAGAATAAGAAATCAGGAAGGGGGCAAATAGTTTTTCACACCACTGTATGAGACCGTTCAGTGATCTACATGTCAGTTGTAAGAATATTTTATAATCATTGCAAATCATTACTGGCCAGCAGTGGAGTGTGGATAAGATTTATCTTATCATATTATCTTGTTCATGCACCCAGACAACATCCAGAGAGCAATTCACTCTAATAATCCAGTAATCTAATAAAAAATTAATAATCTCAGAAAAAAATGTATGAAGATAATGTAAAAAAAAAAAAAAAAAAAGAAAGAAAATAATACTAACATGATATTCACATCAACTGCAGCGATTGCAGTCAATATTTTTTTTACATAAAGATCTTCACATCTGATTTACATGGTGTAACTAAATGTTATATATAGTTTATTTCTAGATACATGTTGTGCTATAGAGTCTTGTCAGAATTAATTAGAAGTACCTTATTAAGCATCCAGTACAGTATGTAATATTATTTCCTTATTTCGCAAATATTATTAAGCTTGCGTCTCTCACATGGCTTTACTGAAACGTATACTGTGCCTGTGTCATGGGTATGAGAGTGCTAATCTTTATGAATATTTTTTTTATCATTGAAGTAAAAAAAAACTTTAGGGCTAAAACAGTACCTTACAAATCTCCAGTCATGCATAGGGAAGTCACAATGTGAGGTCCAACAATCTAAAATCACAATGAAAATTCGTGTAATAAAAGAAAAATGGAAATAAAAGTTTTAAAAATACTTACAGTAATTGTTAACTGTAAAATATTTTAAATATTAAAGTTAAGTAAAATATTAACTGCTTTTCAAAACTTTTAAAATTTTTTCTCATGCACATCTCTTCAATTGAAGCACATGTTCAAATGACATACTAGTGTGTTTGATTTAAAATGTATCATAACTATTTGCACAAACTTTAGTCCATTCCAGCTTAAGTGCAAATTGTCTTGAGTGAAAAAGATGGGACATACGTACCAAATATTAAGAAATTTTTACTCAAGCTGTTGCCAATAGTACAATTTGTAATAAACATGGTTGTTTAATTTTATAAAAGCTCTTTCTATATTTTATAAAATCTGATTTAAAGCAAAATTTGATTTGAAGCAATGCTATATTGGGAGAGACATGGCTGCTGCAATTAATTTACTGCATAGTAGGTGTTAGTACTGAGATGTACAAGCATAGCAACACATCATTCAGCTGTACTGAGACAGGTACTGTAGAAATAAGTAGAGGTACTTTGCATTGGTGTGTGCATATACTGTAAGCACCTGAATGGGGACCAGAACCTGTGGAGTTTTATGTTGATATTAACTGTTTTGCATTGTTTAAATGTCCATGTCCTACATTCTAACTGAAAGGCAATAATAATGCTACTTTGTAAGAGAAGGCACTTCTCCTGGCTGCCTCCCAATGTAGCTTTCATTATATGAGGTACCAACAAATGACCTGGATCATCTGATCGACGTAGGCATAGTGGATCAAAAAATAGCAGTAGATACTGTTTCACAAGACCATTCTTATAGGTCAATGATAGTATTTTTACAATTATGCCAAATCTCTCTTGGAGCCAGCACAGTGTGGATAAGGGGTGATGTTCAAGGTTTGTTCATACTGTAACTTGTTACACTCTGTCGTCTGCGTTCTGGACTAACTGTAGCTCGTTTATGCATATACTGTATATCCAGATAGTATTGCACCCGAGAGGCAAAAGCATATATATTTTTTTGTACTATGTACTGACATAATGTCTCTTATTTAAGTAATATCCCTCAGATGAAAGAAGGCTACTGTATGTTAGAAAAAATATTTACATGAGCTGCAAATTAATGGATGGAATCTATAATCACACCAAAATCTTTTACTGATGCACATGATTAATGGAAATTCCATCCAGAGATACCATGTGGGCCTAGTATCAGTAATTTTGTCTTGTCAGTACTAGAAAAAGGATGTTTATGAGCACAGTTTTTTTTTTTTATTCTTTAGAAAGCTGATGTCTCTCATCTGGCTAAAAACTACCAATTAACGGTCATTAGTATCAATACCAATTACCAGATTTATGAATGATACCAATCAGAGGAAGTATGTATAGAGAGAGAGGAGTGGGGCTAAAACGAAACCTTGCACAACATCTAACCTCAACAAACAAACAAAATTACAAAGATTTATACTAAAAGTAGGTTGTTCATTTAACTCCTACACCATTTTCTAATATTTTAAGGAGAATATTTAACTAACGTGAAACAAGCAAGGACATACAGTACAGCATGGGTCAGAGGCCAGTAGTAGGTTACTTAAAACTACTGATACAGTACATTTCAAGAATGTTACCTATTCCTATTCTATATTTTTCTAGAATCTAGGACTTATTCAGTTTAACCTTTAAAAGTATGTACTGTAGTTACATGTCTCATTGTAATCTTCAATCTCCAATTATTTTAAACATGAATGTACATGGCATTCAAAAAGAAATACAGGTTTGGAAAAAGAATGCTAAAATGCTCAAATCCAGACCTTTGCGATTATGTAATGCTTCAGAAATTGAAAGATTTAATGAAAGAAAAGAGGGGCTGACCATTATGGTTGCAACCACTGAGAGACAGGAAGGGCCGCAAGCATTGAGAGCCAGAGATACTAAGAATTTTAAAGGAAAGAAGGACTGCAACCCATCATTTGGAGAATGGCTGTGAGCTGTGATAGATGCGAAGGGCTGATAGGAAGGTGCTAAGGGCATTTAGAAATGGGAAGGTTTGAGAGCTTTGTGAAACAAAGCGGGTACAGTTATTAAAAGACAGAACAGCTGTGGGCATAGAGATGCAGAAGCTGAGAAGGAGGACTAAGATGCTTTGATGAAGGCTGAGATTAACTATAATCAGTATGAAAGTTTGATTGGAAAAAGGGGGCCTCTGAAATTAGATATTGCTGAGATGCATTAGAGAACATAGTATCAGAATAGTGAGGGAGAATGTAAGTAGAGAAAGATTACTGTAGATACCTGAAAAAATTTAGCCAAGAGAGAAAATGTAGAGACAGTATATTGGCAGTGACTTTGGACCATTTTGTGAACTAGAAATGGCTGGAGGTTCATGGATAGAATTGTTGGCAGATACAAGGTTTTTGCATTTTTCCTTTAAATCTTAGTTGACATTTTTATTAAAATCAGTAGTATGTGTTCTCTGGTATGGAAGCAAATTAGCGTCATAATTATTTGAATTATATCAGCCTTTGAAGAACACGTTTTGAAATGTAATCACTGTTGAATTGTTAATTCTCTGAATGCTCTGAATGTCACATGAAATTATCAACAGTCCATTTCAAGCTGTGATATTCAGATATAAAAATTCAAGCTTGGAAATTCAAGGACACATTCAATACAGGAAAAGCAATCAAGCCAGAACGGAATCCGTTTGTCAGTCACATGACCCAGGGAAGTGGACGTCTTCGATACTGAATCCCAGTGAGTCTAGCTAGAAGACAGAAAACACCTGCTGGAGAAAGTGCTTCACCATGATGGCAGAGGGCGGCGAACCGGTAAGTTCACCTGCAGTGTGTTACTCTAATTATATACCGTCAGATATTCTAGTCATTTTACTGTGGTAAAGGAATTTAGTCAAGGTTTAGTTAAAGTTGGGCTAGTCAGCATGAGACCCAGACTGATGTTTGTTACAAACACGCGCGAGAGAGAGAGATACACAGTTAGGCCAAAAGTATTAAGACAGCATGTGCCTTGTATTAGTTCACTCTGTGCACAGAACAGGTGACGTCACCAGTTAGTTCAGGTCTGGGTGAAGAGTTGTGTTAATTAAAATCAGCTGCTAGGGTTAGGGCAGTTGATGTTTCTGATTACATTACGAAAACCAGCGATCGCTGCAAATTGCGCTTTAATGGTTGGTCAACTGCATGATATGGAAACCTTATATAACTGCTAGACATGCGGATGATCCCGTCCCATACAGCTGGCATTGCACGGCTCAAAGACGACTGGCTTAAACCCGAGCGGTCTGCCAGTTCCCTTTGGAAAGAACAAGTTGCCAGGAAACCAAGCATTGTCAACACCTTTAAGGGAACAGGTAATGTGTGACTCCTCGCTGTCTCTCGTTCCAAATTTGGACCCAACTCAGCACAGAGCTCCAAGAGGATAGCTCTTGGAAATCTGAAACGGCTAATAAGCCAGTCATCATCATGGGCCAGAAATCACTGTGATCCCTAAAAATGTGTTCCCTTCGGATTCAGCCATTGACAATGTCCTCTAATAAGCCCAACACTGCCATTGCCATAGACTAAGGGTTGTATACATTTGAAAATGCTTTTATATGTTCTAAATCAAATAATTGGTAGAAAAATATTGTCAATTAACCCATTTTATCAATAAAAAATTAATAGCAATGTTTTTCACATGTGTTGGTGCGATACTTTGTAGTGTGCAATTTAACATAATTGCCTCTAGGAGTCGCCAACGGAAATAAAACAAACACACACAAGAAATACACGTATGCCAGACATGAAGTTGGCGTGGAAGAACGGACATTCTCAGGTTAATTTCACTGTTAGTAAATCCGACCATGAAGCGTGAAAACTTGCGTAAGCAAAGTTTTTGTGCGTACGCAGCGTTGATATAAGAGGCCCCAGGTGATGTGCTGGAGAACAACCTATATTAACACTAGAAGCGCCGAGCAGCGGTCATTTGACCGCAAGGGGGGAAAAAAAATACTTCACACTCGATCAAAATCCAGGACCCTCCTTTCATGACTTTTCCTAGATCTGTGAGCTTAATCACCCAGCATGCTTAAATTTTCAAAATCGCACCAGTAGAAGCCAGTATAAAGCTATTTTGCTCTTATTTACGTGAAATCGCTGACAACTGTGCGGCGGCGTGACGTTTCCTGTCTTTTCCAACCTGCGATTCTCATTTCTCTCAGCAGATGGCACAAGGCATCGCGCATACTATCTATGCGTCATTCAGCGCGTATATGAAACTATCTCAGGTTTCATTCCATATATGCTGTGTGTATGTGTGTGTATATACAGTGGTGTGAAAAACTATTTGCCCCCCTCCTGATTTCTTATACTTTTGCATGTTTGTCACACAAAATGTTTCTGATCATCAAACACATTTAACTATTAGTCAAAGATAACACAAGTAAACACAAAATGCAGTTTTTAAATGAAGGGTTTTATTATTTAGGGAGAAAAAAAATCCAAACCTACATGGCCCTGTGTGAAAAAGTGATTGCCCCCCCTTGTTAAAAAATAACGTAACTGTGTTTTATCACACCTGAGTTCAATTTCTGTAGTCACCCCCAGGCCTGATTACTGCCACACCTGTTTCAATCAAGAAATCACTTAAATAGGAGCTACCTGACACAGAGAAGTAGACCAAAAGCACCTCAAAAGCTAGACATCATGCCAAGATCCAAAGAAATTCAGGAACAAATGAGAACAAAAGTAATTGAGATCTATCAGTCTGGTAAAGGTTATAAAGCCATTTCTAAAGCTTTGGGACTCCAGCGAACCACAGTGAGAGCCATTATCCACAAATGGCAAAAACATGGAACAGTGGTGAACCTTCCCAGGAGTGGCCGGCCGACCAAAATTACCCCAAGAGCGCAGAGACGACTCATCCGAGAGGCCACAAAAGACCCCAGGACAACATCTAAAGAACTGCAGGCCTCACTTGCCTCAATTAAGGTCAGTGTTCACGACTCCACCATAAGAAAGAGACTGGGCAAAAACGGCCTGCATGGCAGATTTCCAAGGCGAAACCACTTTTAAGCAAAAAGAACATTAAGGCTCGTCTCAATTTTGCTAAAAAACATCTCAATGATTGCCAAGACTTTTGGGAAAATACCTTGTGGACCGACGAGACAAAAGTTGAACTTTTTGGAAGGTGCGTGTCCCGTTACATCTGGCGTAAAAGTAACACAGCATTTCAGAAAAAGAACATCATACCAACAGTAAAATATGGTGGTGGTAGTGTGATGGTCTGGGGTTGTTTTGCTGCTTCAGGACCTGGAAGGCTTGCTGTGATAGATGGAGCCATGAATTCTACTGTCTACCGAAAAATCCTGAAGGAGAATGTCCGGCCATCTGTTTCGTCAACTCAAGCTGAAGTGATCTTGGGTGCTGCTGCAGGACAATGACCCAAAACATACCAGCAAATCCACCTCTGAATGGCTGAAGAAAAACAAAATGAAGACTTTGGAGTGGCCTAGTCAAAGTCCTGACCTGAATCCTATTGAGATGTTGTGGCATGACCTTAAAAAGGCGGTTCATGCTAGAAAACCCTCAAATAAAGCTGAATTACAACAATTCTGCAAAGATGAGTGGGCCAAAATTCCTCCAGAGCGCTGTAAAAGACTCGTTGCAAGTCATCGCAAACGCTTGATTGCAGTTATTGCTGCTAAGGGTGGCCCAACCAGTTATTAGGTTCAGGGGGCAATTACTTTTTCACACAGGGCCATGTAGGTTTGGATTTTTTTTCTCCCTAAATAATAAAACCCCTCATTTAAAAACTGCATTTTGTGTTTACTTGTGTTATCTTTGACTAATAGTTAAATGTGTTTGATGATCAGAAACATTTTGTGTGACAAACATGCAAAAGAATAAGAAATCAGGAGGGGGGCAAATAGTTTTTCACACCAC
The DNA here is from genome assembly GCA_030522415.1 of Channallabes apus. Lineage (NCBI taxonomy): Eukaryota > Metazoa > Chordata > Actinopteri > Siluriformes > Clariidae > Channallabes > Channallabes apus. The sequence continues at coordinate 24,918,976 of CM060120.1, forward strand.
TGTATATATATATATATATATATATATATATATATATATATATATATATATATATATATATAATTTTTTCATGCTCCAGTGATATGTAATGACTGGTAATTTTTCATTCCCTTTTCCGCTAAAGTAAAGATCCGTTGTTCACTAGTTCCCTACAGCGCTACAGTTCGCTACACTGTGCAGCTGTGTGTGTATGGAGAGTTTGTGTATATGTGCGCATTTATATGCATTTTGTAGCAGTTTGAGCAGTTAGTAGTGTGTGTGTGTATATATATATATATATATATATATATATATATACACACACACACACGTGTGCCTGTTTCATACAGTGGTGTGAAAAACTATTTGCCCCCTTCCTGTTTTCTTATTCTTTTGCATGTTTGTCACACTTAAATGTTTCTGCTCATCAAAAACTGTTAACTATTAGTCAAAGATAACATAATTGAACACAAAATGCAGTTTTTAAATGAAGGTTTACGTTATAAAGGGAGAGAAAAAACTCCAAATCTACATGGCCCTGTGTGAAAAAGTGATTGCCCCTCTTGTTAAAAAAATAACGTAACTGTGGTTTATCACACCTGAGTTCAATTTCTGTAGTCACCCCCAGGCCTGATTACTGCCATACCTGTTTCAATCAAGAAATCACTTAAATAGGAGCTACCTGACACAGAGAAGTAGACCAAAAGCATCTCAAAAGCTAGACATCATGCCAAGATCCAAAGAAATTCAGGAGCAAATGAGAACAAAAGTCATTGAGATCTATCAGTCTGGTAAAGGTTATAAAGCCATTTCTAAAGCTTTGGGACTCCAGCGAACCACAGTGAGAGCCATTATCCACAAATGGCAAAAACATGGAACAGTGGTGAACCTTCCCAGGAGTGGCCGGCCGACCAAAACTACCCCAAGAGCGCAGAGACAACTCATCCGAGAGGCCACAAAAGACCCCAGGACAACATCTAAAGAACTGCAGGCCTCACTTGCCTCAATTAAGGTCAGTGTTCACGACTCCACCATAAGAAAGAGACTTGGCAAAAACGGCCTGCATGGCAGATTTCCAAGGCGCAAACCACTTTTAAGCAAAAAGAACATTAAGGCTCGTCTCAATTTTGCTAAAAAACATCTCAATGATTGCCAAGACTTTTGGGAAAATACCTTGTGGACCAACGAGGCAAAAGTTGAACTTTTTGGAAGGTGCGTGTCCCGTTACATCTGGCGTAAAAGTAACACAGCACTTCAGAAAAAGAACATCATACCAACAGTAAAATATGGTGGTGGTAGTGTGATGGTCTGGGGTTGTTTTGCTGCTTCAGGACCTGGAAGCCTTGCTGTGATAGATGGAACCATGAATTCTACTGTCTACCAAAAAATCCTGAAGGAGAATGTCCGGCCATCTGTAACTCAAGCTGAAGCGATCTTGGGTGCTGCAGCAGGACAATGACCCAAAACACACCAGCAAATCCACCTCTGAATGGCTGAAGAAAAACAAAATGAAGACTTTGGAGTGGCCTAGTCAAAGTCCTGACCTGAATTCTATTGAGATGTTGTGGCATGACCTTAAAAAGGCGGTTCATGCTAGAAAACCCTCAAATAAAGCTGCATTACAACAATTCTGCAAAGATGAGTGGGCCAAAATTCCTCCAGAGCGCTGTAAAAGAATCGTTGCAAGTTATCGCAAACGCTTGATTGCAGTTATAGCTGCTAAGGGTGGCCCAACCAGTTATTAGGTTCAGGGGGCAATTACTTTTTCACACAGGGCCATGTAGGTTTGGATTTTTTTCTCCCTAAATAATAAAACCCCTCATTTAAAAACTGCATTTTGTGTTTACTTGTGTTATCTTTGACTAATAGTTAAATGTGTTTGATGATCAGAAACATTTTGTGTGACAAACATGCAAAAGAATAAGAAATCAGGAGGGGGGCAAATAGTTTTTCACACCACTGTATATGTGTATGCAAGTGTTTCATGTGTGTGTGTGCATGAGTCAAGTTTGATTTAAGCCCTATACCTATTTCAGGTAAATTTCAGGTAAAAAAAATATCTTTCGTATGTTTCTCCTTTACCAACTCCAGAATAAATGGTCCTTCTGCTTATGGTCACATTCATGCACTGTTTATATAGAATATGTGCATTAATTGCCGCCAGGTCTATAGGAGGTTGTAAAACACAAACAGGCCAGCGCCTGTTGCCTCCCTTTTACTGAATACAGACGTGCCATTTGATCCATAACATCAACGCCAACTTTAGTGCTGTTGTAGTAGGAAATTGTTTCAGGCAGTTTCTTTTCACCGTTATCAGTTGAAACTGCCTGATGCATTGTGCTCAGAACACATACATTTTTCTTTCGTTTTGCCTGGTAAATCGTGAGCGTTATATTTCTTCCTTTCCCCAGGAAAGGCTCCACAATACGCATTACAAGGGTGTCTGATAACCGCTGACCAGATGTTACACCCCGTGTAGTTACCGAAATCTTTGGTTTAGTTCTGAGTGGCCACAAATCACTTCCACATTCCCGATTACGCGCGTGGTCTGTTGACTAGCAACACCGAACGAAACGAGGCATAATCGTGGTGTTTACTTTGGTTTGACATAACATAGTTTATTATCTGCTGTGGTAGATCTGATTAATTCAAACACAATAATAAAGCTTTATATCCTCATTACATTGTTTTAGCGATAATTTCACGGAAGCGAGTAATCTAAAACACTGTCACTAAAAAAAAACATCAGAGAAGTTCAGAAGCTTCAAATAGAATGAACGAACTAATTAATTTTCTTAAAACGTTATAAAATTAAGTAGAGACTTAGAAACTCTGTAGTAGGTTTTCTCAGTTGAATATGAAAAAAAAAATACAGCTGATTATCAACGCGGGAATGAACGGTGCATTGCCCAAGTGCAAGTTCATCTTGGAGCTAAACTATTTGCTTTGGGTGAAGGCGCCATCTTGCGATCATTGTGTGTCAGCAACAGCTTCCCATTCAAAACAATAGGCGGTCAAATGACCGCTGAACCGCGTTATAAGTAGGTCACACTGGCGTGGCGCTTCTAGTGTTAAAAGCAAAAACAAGATCAGGGGCTAAATCAAGTTGTCCTGAGGCATTATATTTACACAAGTTCAATATAATTACAGCTTTATAATAATATATACAGTGGTGGACCAAAGTGAAAGTCACTGTTTTCATAATCTCAAAAATTTTAATAGAGACTATACAGTAAATAGAAATAACTTATTTTATGCTATTATATTGCCATACAACTATCAGTACTTAGTTTGAAGTCGTTTTCTTCTAAACCTTAAGATTTTCTACAGAGGTGCACACCACTGCTTCAGAAAGTATAAGTCCTGCCACATATTTGTTCCATCAGTTAACTAAAGAATCAGATTTTAACTAACACAACTCTTCACCCAGATCTGATCTAACTGGTGACATCACCTGGTGACAACTGGTGGCACAGAGTGAACGAATACATGGCACATGCTGTCTTAATACTTTTGGCCTAACTGTATCTCTCTCTCCCTCTCTCTCTCTCTCTCTCTCTCTCTCTCTCTCTCTCTAGCGTGTTTGTAACAAACATCAGTCTGGGTCTCATGCTCATTAGCCCAACTTTAACTAAACTTTGACTAAATTCCTTAATCACAGTAAAATGACTAGAATATCTGACAGTATATAATTAGAGTAACACACTGCAGGTGAACTTACCGGGCCTCCGCCATCATCGTGAAGCACTTTCTCCAGCAGGTGTTTTCTGTCTTCTAGCTAGGCTCACTGGGAGCCGGTATCGACGACGTTCACTTCCCTGGTCACGTGACTGACGAATGGATTCTGTTCTGGCTCGATTGCTTTTTCTGTATTGAATTTCCAAGCTCAAATTTTTCTATCTGAATTTCACAGCTTGAAATGGACTGTTGAAAATTTCATGTGACATTCAGAGCACTTAAATTCAAAGATGTTGCTTTTTAAAGTCAAATATTTCAGTTTAATAAATTCAGTAGTATTAAAATTTCAAAATTAACAATTCAACTGTGATTAAATTTCAAAATGTGTTTTTCAAAGGCTGATACAGTACAGTAATTCAAATAATTATGATCATTTTTTTTTATGATGTTAATTTGCTTCCATACTCTGGACCACCCCTGAGCTTGAAAACATGTTTCTCACTTAAAACATATACTAAAACTCACCAGAACAAAGACACACGCACACAGATAATTAAATAATGAAATAAACTTTTAAGCTTTTGTAAACAAGGGATTTTAAATGTCTGCTTTTGCATATGAGGTACAGCTATGTTGGTGAGATGATATCAAATATATATCTCCCTGTCCAGCTCTCTGTGGAGGGACGGTAAAAAACGCCACTGTGGGCAGAGTGTTGTCACCATCACCTCATCTGAGTCCCAACAGCTCTCTTGACCGCAGCTGCTCTTGGTCCCTAGAGGCTACCAGTGCCCAACGACTACATCTTCATTTGGAGAGGATGGTCCTGGGACCAACCGACCGGTGAGTGTGTGGCTCCATGTTCCTGTTTACATACACTTGCCACAGATAATATTTACATTTTCTCTAGAACGTATAAATTTTCTAGTCACCCTCTTGTTATTAATATTTTTAAAGTGCGAAGACTTTGGCAATTAATGTGTGTTGTACCGTTAGTGTGAATGGTGTGGTGTTCATTTTCCAAGGAATTCAACTTTCCCAAAATTCCTATTTTTTGTCCGATTGGAAAACTACACCTGTCATGTTGGACCACAAAGAGCTCCTTCAAAACGGCATGAAATTCACTGCAAAACTCAATCCATAGACTATAACAGGACTATAAAATCTACAGTGAACACACATTGATTCAGTTTTTCGCATCCCTCACAAAACATATTTAAAAACAGAGAGCTGGGTCTCCTGCCTTGTTTAAACTTTAAAATGAGAAGATTTGTCAAACTGGGAGCTATCAAGGGTTAATTGGATCTTGATTTTAACATTCATTCTGCACTATGGTGTCAGGTTTCATTCTCGTAACGTGTGAGTCAGTTTTTTAAGATCATATACTTTTCAATAATTTTGAGGCCATTAACAGTTGATTTAATTTAACAAACACTTTGTTGCAATTAAACAACATAAAAAAAACACCTGGGGAGAATAATTCCTGTACGCTTGAGTATGACCCCGCTCTTCTGCTTCAGGCTTGTTTTGTGGAGTGGTCTAGATGCTGGCTCTGTAGTTCTGTTTGACTCTGATCGAGGAGTTCCTATACCATTTGAGGGTGTCATCAGCGAGGGACCAGCAGTAAGAATCCAGTTTCTAACAGACAAGCCATACAACCAGAACACCGGTTTCAATATCCGTTATGAGGGTGAGTAGGCTTCTGAAAAAGCAAATAAAAACTTAGCTAGTATTCAGCCCTGGCAATGCCAGTGACACCATCCTGACTTTTGTCATTCTTTCTGAGCAGCATTTGAAAAGGGCCATTGCTATGAGCCATACATCCAGAATGGAAATTTCAGCAGCACAGACCCAACTTACGGTGTGGGAGCCATAATACAGTTCTCCTGTGAGGCAGGCCATTCTCTGGAGCAAGGCCCTCCTGTCATTGAGTGCATCAATATACGAGACCCATACTGGAATGACACAGAGCCTTTGTGTAAAGGTATGAGCAAGCACAAAGACCACATCTTAATTAAAAGATCAAAATCGATATATATATATATATATATATATATATATATATATATATATTATAGTATATGGGATCATTATTTGTTTCATTCTTACAGATTACAGTATTTGGCTTCCTTTCAGCCTTATTAACTACAGTGGTAGCTCGACATACGAATTTAATCCTTTTTAAGGAAAAAATTTTGTATTGTGAAACAACGAAACTCGGGTAAATGCAGATAATCTGTTCCAGCCACCCAAAAAATTTACCTATATTACCAATGTCCAACATTATAATCATATTTGTTCATATAAAAACAATCAAAACATTTAGAAAAGACATGTACCCTGTAAATGAGGTAAAATAAAAAATAAATAGACAATAAGCCTAACCCTTGGCACCAACTGCTTTAAAAATTTAACTAAAAGTGGCTCTGTTTTCTTCTTGCTTTCAGTCTTGATAACATTCTTAGGACCCATGGTGCTATGTCCTCACTAAATCTTGCAAAAAAATTCAAAAAGGAAAAACACAAAAATAAGTAAACTTGCTTTACTATACCTTATGTGTTTATGTATGGTCTGTGTATAATATTTTCTGGAAAGTACAATTTCAGATTATAAACCTGGTTCTTGGCTGCTGTACTTCTAGTAAGGATGCCAGATCTAATTTAGTTATTAACCAAATTGAACACATTAATGTTTTTTTCCCCCCCTCTTCAGACTATTTAGACAGTTCTACATGGGGATGGGGGGTGTAATTTTTAAGTTTGCCGATGTAACCAGAATATTTCATGGCTGAAATCTATGTTCTCCATTTGAACTATTGATGTATCAACTCTTCTAATCTTCAACTCTTCTCAACCAGAGAGATTGTTCAAACACCTGGACAACTGCTATAACAAATGTGCATGTGTACATGATGACCTTTTTACCACTATGTTATGTGTTGAATCTGTGGCATTGTGTAGTCTTTTACTGTACAAAACCAATATCACTGACTATCATTTTATTTGCAATGAAAACATCTATTCTTTTTCAAGTCATCTCTTTAACAGCTTGTGATTATGCAATGTTTAACTCCTGTTTGAGCAATTTCTAGAAGTGAAACGTTTCACTTTACAGTTCGTAGCACTCAGTGAGCTCTTCTGCCTAGATCCAGCCACGGGGAATTTCATTTCATATTATTTCAATGGAAAGACTTCATGGAAAGTGTTAACAAATGTAAAAGGTCCAAGTTGTGGTGTGCATGTTTTAGCCAGCAGGTTGTATTATGAACAAGCTGGCCTGCGGTATATACAGTGGCTTGCAAAAGTATTTGGCCCCCTTGAACTTTTCCACATTTTGTCACATTACAGCCACAAACATGAATCAATTTTATTGGAATTCCACGTGAAAGACCAATACAAAGTGGTGTACATGTGAGAAGTCGAACGAAAATCATACATGATTCCAAACATTTTTTACAAATAAATAGCTGCAAAGTGGGGTGTGCATAATTATTCAGCCCCCTGAGTCAATACTTTGTAGAATCAGCTGCCAGTCTTTTAGGGTATGTCTCTACCAGCTTTTCACATCTAGAGACTGAAATCCTTGCCCATTCTTCTTTGCAAAACAACTCCAGCTCAGTCAGATTAGATGGACAGTGTTTGTGAACAGCAGTTTTCAGATCTTGCCACAGATTCTCGATTGGATTTAGATCTGGACTTTGACTGGGCCATTCTAACACATGGATATGTTTTGTTTTAAACCATTCCATTGCTGCCCTGGCTTTATGTTTAGGGTCGTTGTCCTGCTGGAAAGTGAACCTCCGCCCCAGTCACAAGTCGTTTTCAGACTCCAAGAGGTTTTCTTCTAAGATTACCCTGTATTTGGCTCCATCCATCTTCCCATCAACTCTGACCAGCTTCCCTGTCCCTGCTGAAGAGAAGCACACCCAGAGCATGATGCTGCCACCACCATATTTGACAGTGGGGATGGTGTGTTCAGAGTGATGTGCAGTGTTAGTTTTCCGCCATACATAGCGTTTTGCATTTTGGCCAAAAACCTTCTTCCACATGTTTGCTGTGTCCCCCACATGGCTTGTGGCAAACTGCAAACGGGACTTCTTATGGTTTTCTGTTAACAATGGCTTTCTTCTTGCCACTCTTCCATAAAGGGCAACTTTGTGCAGTGCACGACTAATAGTTGTCCTATGGACAGATTCCCCCACGTGAGCTAATAATTCTCTGCAGCTCGTCCAGAGTCCCCATGGACCTCTTGACTGCATTACTGATCAGCGTTCTCCTTGTTCGGCCTGTGAGTTTAGGTGGACGGCCTTGTCTTGGTAGGTTTACAGTTGTGCCATACTCCTTCCATTTCTGAATGATCGCTTGAACAGTGCTCTGTGGGATGTTCAAGGCTTTGGAAATCTTTTTGTAGCCTAAGCCTGCTTTAAATTTCTCAATAACTTTATCCCTGACCTGTCTGGTGTGTTCTTTGGACTTCATGGTGTTGTTGCTCCCAATATTCTCTTAGACAACCTCTGAGGCCATCACAGAGCAGCTGTATTTGTACTGACATTAGATTACACACAGGTGCACTCTATTTAGTCATTAGCACTCATCAGGCAATGTCTATAGGCAACTGACTGCACTCAGACCAAAGGGGGCTGCATAATTACGCACACCCCACTTTTCAGTTATTTATTTGTAAAAAATGTGTGGAATCATGTATGATTTTCGTTCCACTTCTCACGTGTACACCACTTTGTATTGGTCTTTCATATGGAATTCCAATAAAAATGATTCATGTTTGTGGCTGTAATGTGACAAAATGTGGAAAAGTTCAAGGGGGCCGAATACTTTTGCAAGCCACTGTATACTGTACTGTATGTCTTTAACACTTTTAATGCTTACTGTAACTGGTGAATCCATGACCGGATTGGTAATCTAGCATATTGGACATTTTTCTGTCCATTGTAAGTGCCGATATTCTGTTATTATTACACTTATTATTATTATTTACTCCTTTTTTGCCAAGAAACTGCCCATCATGCAAGGACAGCAGACTACTGGTTTGTCTTCTTTATGGTCAATGGAAGCCCAGTCACATAGGCAGAGTGATGAAGCGTCACCTATACAGAACCTTTTTCTAGGATAAAATCTTTTCATGCCATCCATTACCCTTTCTTCTTCATTTCTCGTGACAACTGCACAGACCTAAGACCTAAGCTAGAAAAAGCTTAAACGTTTGGACTCGGATTCTGCCAAATTTGCAAAGATTGCAGTCCTGCTTGCTGTAGGGGCTGCTGTAGCTTCTACCTCACTGGCAGTGCCAAAGTTTGTGCAGCATCATCAGGCGAATGTAGAAAAGCAGGTGGCAGGCCATGGAGAAGTGCATCAAAGTACAGTACGTACTGTAATCAGTGATAATGGCCAGGGTGACAAGCAGAATAAGGAGGAGCAGGTTTAGATCCATTTTTAGGTTGCCTGCGCAATAGAAGCTACTGTATTTTTAGTTGATTTTTTTTTTGTAGAAAGCCTACTACAGTAGTTAGTTTCCTCAAACAGCTATAACTTTGGTTGACTATATATAACAAATATTTTTGTCAGGATTGCATTGGTAAAGCTCACACTGCTATAAGTGATCAGCATCATTTGATAAAGATGCATGGCTGTTTAATATTTTTACAGAATTTTTTTATTTTATAAATATTATATTTAATATTTAATGTATTTGGGGAATCTCGCTTTCAAGACGATTGTTCAAGACGGTCCAGCTTCAGACCACTTCTGTGGAGCCACTTCGGCATCCAGACGCCGCTACCTTTAGCTTATAAACTTATTATTTGATGCAAACTGCAGGTCAGATCTCAAAACATACAGTATACAGCATTGCCCTAATTGCCTCATATCACATACTGTACAAATACAATAAATACCTAAAGTACCTAAAGACTTTTTCTTATCATTGATAATAAACAAAGAATACTCTTAGCCATATGAATATTAAGACCATTTCATTATGCAGATTTCAAATATCCACATAATGATAATGGATATTCAAGATCCATTATCATTATGTGGATTTTTGAAATCTGTATGAACTGAATATTTAATAAACTGTCAAACAAATTAGAACAGCTGAGTTTGATTTCTTGTATATATTGTACATACTTGTATATTTACATTTTATTGCATAATTAAAAAATTTTGACCACAAAGGCATAGGTCAAGAGGCAGCATAAATATTATGCAGGTTTTAGTAATCTGAGCAATCTTGGAAAACAATCCAACTGTTTATGTATGAAAATACTGTATCTAACTACAGTTGCCTCTGAACTGCTTGATTATTGAAATGACTTAGCATTCACATGTACTGTACATTGATTAAATTTACAGAGAAACAGCGAGAACATAGACCAGTTCAACTGGTTTTGGCAATTTGTTGCTAATTTGGCAAGTGGTGTTAATTGGTGTTATATTGTATTATATATGCAGCTTTATGTGGAGGAGACCTGTCTGGCCCCAGTGGCTTAATTTTGTCCCCAAACTGGCCTGATTGGTACGGTGAAGGTGAGGACTGCAGCTGGAGGATTCATGTTGGTGAGGAAAAGCGTATCCTGCTGGATGTACAGCTGTGGGTCCATTTTCTCATCCACTTTAAAAGACATACAAGTTTCAGAAAATGTTTCTGTATAGTATCTTGTTCTTGTGGTGCTCTCTAATAGGCTCTACCCTTTAAAGGTTTTGAAGGGAAGTGAAGCCTGGTTAAATCTAGTAGAACAGTAATATCATTTTGATTAGAAATGATTTCTATTTGTAAATTATTGGCATCATATGTTCAATTCAGTATCCATGTTTCCAATTTATGTTTAACATTCTCTTTTTTTCAGTTTGAATCTTAGTGACAGTGATATGCTGACGATTCTGGATGGCGATGAAGTGACCACACGGATCTTGGGTCAATATGTGGGAGGAAACAGTCCATTCAAGCTTACCTCCTCTACTCCTGACCTTACCATCACCTTCCATTCTGACCCAGCCGGCCTGGTGTTTGGCAAGGGAGAGGGTTTCATTATCAACTATGTGGGTAAGAGGTCACACCCCTGGGCCTGGAGCACCCCCCTACTGGAATTTATTTTTCTTTTAATCTTACAAATCTGATGAGGCTGTAATCAGGGGAAAACATTAATATGCAGTAAAGAAGCAAGTAGACTGTGGGAACAGGTTTAGGAACCAACGATTTACAGCACTAATCGGAATAATTTGTGAGGTGCATGGAAGTATATGAGCCAAAATTCACACAATACATAAGAATATACTCCTTGTGTTATTTGTACATTTAGTTTAACCTGCTAAAATTTGCAAACATTTTTGATCAACTAAAAAAAAATAATCCATCCGTAGACTATCGACAACCTGTCAGGTAATTTTGCAATGAAATACTGTTTATTCAAATCAACATTTCAATAGTTTGTTAATAGAATTTTCAAGTATATTGCAATAAAATAATGATCAATAAGGCATCAATTTCCCAGTAGTGAAAAGCACCTAAAGGGTAATAAATGACAAATGTTACAGATGTTAAATTTTAATGTGCATGTAACAATCCCCGTAGCATGATGCTCAGGGAGCATAACAGACTCAATGTCAGCATGCATGTGAGCTTTTATTTATTGGCTCTTATGCCCTGTAGCATGGCAAACAAATATACAATAATATGGAACCTCTCCTAGAAACACTTTTCTTTTGAGCCATGCCCATGGCCTAAGTACAGTACAAACCCAGATACCATTCCTCCACTCATCCAGTTCCAAACCTTGAGGTGACACAAACTCATATAAAATGATTTGAACATTTGTGTATCTGCTCAACTGCTTGTGCATAAGTTCTGTTTTAATAGCTGATGAGTTAAGGCTTGCATCATACAGTATTAATATTTATGCTGGGAAAGTTACATACTATATTAAATATAAAAATAGAGATATATTTCTCAGCAAATGCCTAAGCAAATTTTCTTGGTGGACATTCCCATTATGCAAATTACTTGCATGTACGTTCTGTATTTTGTACTATGTTTTGTATTTTAAATATAGGGATATTCTGGTAATATACAGTGGTGTGAAAAACTATTTGCCCCCTTCCTGATTTCTTATTCTTTTGCATGTTTGTCACACTTAAATGTTTCTGCTCATCAAAAACCGTTAACTATTAGTCAAAGATAACATAATTGAACACAAAATGCAGTTTTTAAATGAAGGTTTACGTTATTAAGGGAGAAAAAAACTCCAAATCTACATGGCCCTGTGTGAAAAAGTGATTGCCCCCCTTGTTAAAAAATAACTTAACTGTAGTTTATCACACCTGAGTTCAATTTCTGTAGTCACCCCCAGGCCTGATTACTGCCACACCTGTTTCAATCAAGAAATCACTTAAATAGGAGCTACCTGACACAGAGAAGTAGACCAAAAGCACCTCAAAAGCTAGACATCATGCCAAGATCCAAAGAAATTCAGGAACAAATGAGAACAAAAGTAATTGAGATCTATCAGTCTGGTAAAGGTTATAAAGCCATTTCTAAAGCTTTGCGACTCCAGCGAACCACGGTGAGAGCCATTATCCACAAATGGCAAAAACATGGAACAGTGGTGAACCTTCCTAGGAGTGGCCGGCCGACCAAAATTACCCCAAGAGCGCAGAGACAACTCATCCGAGAGGCCACAAAAGACCCCAGGACAACATCTAAAGAACTGCAGGCCTCACTTGCCTCAGTTAAGGTCAGTGTTCACGACTCCACCATAAGAAAGAGACTGGGCAAAAACAGTCTGCATGGCAGATTTCCAAGGCGCAAACCACTTTTAAGCAAAAAGAACATTAAGGCTCGTCTCAATTTTGCTAAAAACATCTCAATGATTGCCAAGACTTTTGGGAAAATACCTTGTGGACCGACGAGACAAAAGTTTAACTTTTTGGAAGGTGTGTGTCCCGTTACATCTGGCATAAAAGTAACACAGCATTTCAGAAAAAGAACATCATACCAACAGTAAAATATGGTGGTGGTAGTGTGATGGTCTGGGGTTGCTTTGCTGCTGCAGGACCTGGAAGGCTTGCTGTGATAGATGGAACCATGAATTCTACTGTCTACCAAAAAATCCTGAAGGAGAATGTCCGGCCATCTGTTCGTCAACTCAAGCTGAAGCGATCTTGGGTGCTGCAGCAGGACAATGACCCAAAACACACCAGCAAATCCACCTCTGAATGGCTGAAGAAAAACAAATGAAGACTTTGGAGTGGCCTAGTCAAAGTCCTGACCTGAATCCTATTGAGATGTTGTGGCATGACCTTAAAAAGGCGGTTCATGCTAGAAAACCCTCAAATAAAGCTGAATTACAACAATTCTGCAAAGATGAGTGGGCCAAAATTCCTCCAGAGCGCTGTAAAAGACTCGTTGCAAGTTATCGCAAACGCTTGATTGCAGTTATTGCTGCTAAGGGTGGCCCAACCAGTTATTAGGTTCTGGGGGCAATTACTTTTTCACACAGGGCCATGTAGGTTTGGATTTTTTTTTCTCCCTAAATAATAAAAGCTCTCATTTAAAAACTGCATTTTGTGTTTACTTGTGTTATCTTTGACTAATAGTTAAATGTGTTTGATGATCAGAAACATCTTGTGTGACAAACATGCAAAAGAATAAGAAATCAGGAGGGGGGCAAATAGTTTTTCACACCACTGTAGGTATTTTCTGGCTAGAAACATCAGAGATGGTAACTTTCCAAAAGAACTAGACCACTGACCTGTTGTATATTGAATGTGACAAGTTAAACCCATAACCTGCTGAAAAATCACAGTGTAAAATCAACTTTACTTGGGGTTGTCATTGGTTCGTTGCAATTGCAATAAGAATGCAGCTTGAGTTTTCGAACGATACAGTACAGTATGTGCGAATAGACACATTTTACAGATTTGACAGATTTTGCTGTTTAAGCTATCCATGGATTCATTTCCTGAAAAAATAAACTCACAAAGTTTCACAGTTCATGGAGACCCAGTTGTATCACTGACTGTCAAATGTAAAAGTAAACTTGGACAGAAAATGGCATAAGGGACGTGAGCATTCTCTCATTATGACTTCAGATAAGAGAAAAATACCAAATTGTTAGCTTAAAGGCAGTTTAAGAGAGAGGGAGAGAGAATCTCTTTTATCTTTTATCAAGGTTGCTCACTCTGTAGGATCCAAACGGAGTGAAAAAACACTATTGAATTCCTTTTGATGCTTCCTGAGTCCACCTCCATACAGTTCTTGGTCACAGGCTGCTGCCGGATGATGGGAGCGGTGAGAAGAAATAGGTTATGGTCTGTCGGCCTGTACTGTCTGAAAACCAGTGATGGTTATTTGCTAGTGACCTCATGTTTCCTTTCTCCTTATCACCAGTCCTGCACCCTAGGCGGGGCCTTGTCATGGTGTTTTGTGTTTGTTTGCACTTTGTGTTGAGGGGCTTTTATGTTGAGATTGTGTTTTGCTGTCTTGTGCATCATGCTACTGCTCAAAGGGGTTCTTGTTCAGTTCCTGCATCAAGCTAGATTGGAAACTTTGCTTGCTGCTGGTTGGTGCCATTGTAAATGCTTTGAGCCATTTGGTCTTCTTAGCTATGAGCTACTGTATGGTGTTTCCCTTCACCCTTAACAGTACTGTGCTCTGAAACATCAGTCCTTGATTTGTGGATGGTATGTGGGGCCACTTCACCATGTACATCTCTGGGCTATGTGTCAAAGGGCTTATGCCACTTTGCCACTTTCCCCACTCTCATTGATCACTCAGGTTTGTTGATGGTGAAGTGATTCCTCACTTTTAGTTATGCTGTCATAGTTAGTCATGCCGGAGTCCCTGCTTGCACTCTGTACTAAATATACATTTACATTATCCCAGCAAACATTTGGACATTTGACGTCCCGTCATCGTTGAAAAATTGTTCCAAAATGAAAGTTGAACGGACGTCTTTTGACGTTAACTTACCGTGAATCTGACGTCTTTTCTGGATGTCTAATGTGTCGTCGTCTGGATGTTTTTAAGATGTGTTGCAGCGTAATGTGAGTGTACTTATGAGCCTGCATATAAAAGTCCCTATTGTGAAATGCACATCAGAACATAAATGGTTGGAAAAAAAAAAGTCAAAAACTCAGTCCAGTCAAAACCTCAACGTCTAGAAAACGTTTAATCAACTTTTACATTTCAAAACATTTTAAAACAAATTAATATATATATGTAATAAATATTTCTGTGTATATATACATAAATATACATAATATATTCTGATTCTGATATACAAATTATATATACACACACACACACATACACGTTAAACAAGAACAAAAAGAGCAAGAACAAGAACACTCGAATTATTATCAATACCCCCAGCTCTTCCTTGGAGCATTTACTGTAGATGTTCCGCCATTGCTTAATCTCAGAGTCTGTAGCATTTGGGCTCCATCTTTTCACTGCGTCTGAGGGAAGTGAATATAAATTTTTTTTTTTTAAAGGCAAAATTGTAGGTAAATGACATGCATTTAATTAGAAAAATGTCTTTATGATTCAATTCTCATATTGAATTTTGCCATTAAGGCATTTGACATGATTCTGTGAAAGAAATCGCACAGGATTACTTCACCTTCAGGAAAATTGTAGGGTAAGGTACAATTATCAGTTGTAATATTATTAGCGTGTCACTTGCATGCAATGTTAAAATCATACACTTTCACAATCACTCATCTGTCATGTTATAAGTTCCCTGAACTATGTCCTTATCCATATCCACATTTTTTGACTACTTATTAATCATTAATGGCTTGCACTGAAATTATGTTTAGATTTTTTGCTTTTCAGTCTGGCTGACTAATACAGTACAGACATCTAAAACCTTCTGAAAAAGAAAATAGGCATGTATGTGAGGAGATATAATGATGTGTGAAAGATTAAATCCTGAATAAAAGAAATACCTACGGCTGGGTTTATTATTGTGGCCATAATGTACATGTACATTTTATTTCTGAATTATGCAGCAATACAAACAATGCAAGGTAAAATACATACCTGTTCATGACTTTAACAAAGTCCCTGACAGAAGATCCCCCAACTCTGCACAGCAACACTCTGTAATATGATATTTTAAAAAGGGCACATTCCTTTTGTCACATTTAAAACTTGCGCAGATCGACGACTTCTCCTCATTTTTGATGGACTCTTCAAAGGATCTCTTCAGGTCACTCTCCGAATCCAGTATCTTTATAGATGATGTACAGTAGTATTGCCAGGGTCCACAATGGCAGCTACTCGCTGAAGTTCCTCTTTTAAGTCAAACAACATTGCAAATGCCTTCCTTTGTAATCCTGAAAGAAAAATCAGTACATTAATATGTTTCGCAAACACATTACTACTTAGATTTCTGAATGTAACACTTTGTGTTTATGCAGGACATTTAGACATTAGGTAGAGCTATCATATTCCACCTTTGCCCTTCATCGTCTCCACTTCCTCTGGTATTCAGAGGACATGTTTAGCAAATCTAAAATTACAAAATATTTTTTAAGTAGTTACTGAAAACATCCATGTTAAAATTCATTTATAGATGCCAGCCCTTGTTAGTCTTGAGGTCCTCCTTCATTTTGCTCAACATTTTACAGTCTCTTTTAGGTCATTTACTTTTTGAAAAATCTCAAAAGGCTACATCAGACATAATACATGTCTGATGTAAAACATTCTGGTATGCTATTATCGACTGCATTTCATAGCTACTACAAAAATTACCATTTGCTTGGGGTTTAACAAATTCAGTTTTTTTTTTTTTACTTAAAAGATCTTTCACTAAATCTCGCTTTAAAGTCAATTCAAGCAGTTACAACAGCACCTCACAACAACAACAATCACTGTGCAGGGATTACGCCACCTGGTACCTGAAGCCCCCTGATCTGCATGTTTCTAAACTCTTCTTGCCCTACCAAACACACTGCTGATTTGCCCTCCCCCACTCCAATCTCATCTGAAATTATATCTTCCAGCTTCTGATTGATTGAACACACCTGATCCAGATAACCAGCAGTGGGTAGGGCAGGGATAATTGGAAAACAGTTAGGCCAGGTGTCCTTGAGGACCAGGGTTGGGAACCCCATATCTATTACCATGTCCCTGCAGTAGCATGAAACTGCTTTTCTCATTTGTAAATATTTTTAAGGCAGTGAAACAAGTTCCAGCCAACTTAACATTTTGGGCACTTGGTCATTTTGCTATCAGTTTTCCACCAAGAAGTTTGCTCAACTACTGTATATAAAATAGCTCTCCTTACAGTAAGTGTAGAGACCGCATGGGGCTTTATAACCTGCAAACTCATGCTAACAGAGTTTCTTTTTAGGAGAAGCCTAATGTTAACACTACTTACTTTTAGCCAACTAGTTAATTTTAGCTAAACTCAAACTCTGTTTCAATTCCTGTGTCAAACAAGTAAAACTTATAAACATTTATAAAACAATATAAAATGGACTCACCCAACAGTAGTTTTTTAAAATTATTTTAATGTTAACTTTTACCCTCCTCAAGACGTCCTCTCTTCTTTGCAGTAAATAAGACCTGTGAAAATGCGTCAACACTCTCTCTCTCTCCCAAGATAATCTAGAATATCGAGAAATATCGCTAGATTTGCCACGAAATTGTGTTTCCAAACTAAAATGTTTCCAAATTAAAATTAAAAATTTTATTTATCCACATGGGGCAATAAAACGCATGCAGAGTAGTTTTTTTTATTTTTTATTTCTTTAAGTTTGACCATCCACATCCAACTCAGACTTTAAATGGTGACCAGAACTATACCTGCTTCCAGTAAATGTATACATGTCATGTGCCAGCCAGATCAACCTAGGTTCAGACCCTAAACTCCACTCCAGCTTTTTCTCCCTGCAAGCTCACCTGGCGCTCACGCACACCTGAATTTGATCATGCAATTATCTTTATGCTTTTTAAGCACGGCGAAGAACCATTCAGTACCACAGTATCTCACTCGTGTGCCTCGCGTTTATTCTGTCAAGCAGTTTTCGGTTTAACCTAGCCTGTTATCGACCCTGCCTGTTTCTCGGATTTCTCTCTCGTCTACGGCCCCCTGGTACTTCTGTTGTTGCCAGACTGATTAATGTGTATGACCTCGCATGCTCTCAGGACTTCGGATTTGTACTCACGATTTGGATTCGTTCGCTCTCACTGCTGGATTTCCGGATATCGACCCTCGCCTGAACAAAAGATGATTCTTGTAGCCACCACTTCTCCTTCTTCGCCAGCTGGCTCCAGATGAAGAGAGTCTTTGATCATTCTCTCACAGGTAGGGAGGCCACGAGGCAACTGCTGGAGCTTCGTCAGGGTTCTAGATCTGCTTATGACTACACCATCAAGTTTCGAACCTTGGTGGCTGCTACTGAATAGGATGCCCAGGCCTTGTACGACACCTTCTTGAATGGGCTTTTGGAGTCAGTCAAAGACCAGTTAGTCTCCTAGCAGCTCCCTGGAGACTTAAATGGCTTGATGGACGGTTGGGCGGTTGAATCCAACTCCAGCAATACTCCTGCTCCAACCACCTCCGCCGGCTCTCCGGCCGAACCCATGCAGATCGAACGAACCCGGATCTCACCGGAGGAGCAACAACGTCGGGTTCAGATGGGGGCATGCCTCTACTGTGGGCAGCTCGGACATCTATGCCTGCAGTGCCCATTAAAAGCAAGGCACACTGGAGGGGGCGTGCCAAAAACAGTCGACTAGGGACCCATTCACTTCTCCCCATCATGCTTCAGGATAATTGTTCCTGCGTTTTTCATGCTCTCGTCGACTCCGGGTCGGACCAGAATTTAATCAGTGCTTCAAAGGTCGAGGAATTGCCTTTGCCAACCATTCACCTGGGACTGCCGTTGTCAGTCCGAGCTCTCGATGGGACGCTCCTCCCTCCAATTTCCCGGCGAACCTCTCCAGTCACCCTGATGACATCTGGGAACCACTTGGAGGAGAGATAATTTCTAGTCATGCCAAAGGCTCAAGCCCAGCTGGTCCTTGGACGCACCTGGCTCATCCGCCATAACCCACAAATAGACTGGCAGAACAACGTCGTCCTTGGATGGAGCCCCCTCTGCCTAGCCTCGTGCCTCAAGTCTGCGTTCAGCCCCTCTCCAGTAACAATCTCCTCTGAGGAATTTCCTGACCTCTCCTTGGTCCCAAATGATTACGCTGATCTCAGAATGTTTTTCAGCAAGTCCTGCGCGACTTCTCTTCCACCACACCGACACTATGACATAGACCTCCTTCCTGGCACGGCTCAACCACAGGGACGTCTCTACTCAATCTCCCAACACGAAAGGGAGGCCCTGGACATGTACATCTCAGAATCATTAGCCGCTGGCATCATCCGACCTTCATCATCACCCGCCAGGGCTGGCTTCTTCTTCATGGCCATAAAAGACGGGCACCTGCATCCCTGTATTGAGTATAGAGGGCTTAATGACATTACTATTAAAAACCGGTATCCCCTACCCCTGATGTCGAAAGCCTTTGACCTCCAGCATTGGACTACGGTTGGGAAGGTCCCAGGTTCAAACCCCACAACCACTAAGTTGCCACTGTTAGGCCCTTGAGCCAAGGCCCTTAACCCTCAACTGCTCAGATGTGTAATGAGATTAAAAAAAAATAAAAATCTGGATAAGAGCGTCTGCCAAATGCCTAAATGTAAATGAGACCGCATTCAACACCCCATCCGGTCATTATGAATATCTCGTAATGCCTTTCGGGTTGGCTAATGCCCCGGCAGTCTTCCAAGCTTTGGTCAACGATGTCCTTAGGGACTTCATCAATGTATTTGCCTTTGTTTATCTTGACATTATCATCTTCCCCTGCTCCATAGAGGAACATACAAGAGGTACATTTTCGCCAGGTGCTTCAGAGGTGCTCTTCGTCAAGGCTGAGAAATGTGAATTTCATCGCACCACTGTTTCCTTTTTGGGTTTCATTGTTGCTCCTTCAAAGAACCAGATGAACCCCGTCAAGCTGCGAGCTGTTACTGACTGGCCCCTTCCAACCACCCATAAAGACCTCCAGCGTTTCTTGGGTTTCGCCAATTTTTACAGGCAATTCATCCATGACCGTAGCTCGGTAGCCAAGCCACTCATCTCCATGACCTCAATAAAGAGCTTATTTGCCTGGATGGAACAAACAGCCGAGAGCATTTCGGGAACTGAAGAGACGCTTTACTTCAGCTCCTATTCTCCAACAGCCTGATCCTTCCCTTCAGTTCGTTGTTGAGGTGGACGCCTTAGATTCTGGAGTAGGGGCAGTACTATCATAAAGGTCACCCAAGGACAACAAGCTCCACCCCTGCTGTTTTTTCTCTCACTGACTCCCGCCCACTGAAAGGAACTACGGCATTGGTGATCGAGAGCTACTGATAGTAAAACTGGCGTTAGAAGAGTGGAGGCACTGGCTAGAGGGTCTGAGACCCCGTTCCTGGTCTGGATGGACCACAAGAACCTGGAATATCTCAGGACAGCCAAACGCCTCAATCCCTGACAAACGGAGTGGTCCCTATTCTTTTCTCGTTTTAATTTCTCCGGGCTCGAAGAACACCAAACCGGATGCATTCTCCCATCAGTTCTCACCAGTCCAGGAACTAGCATTCGAAGCCACCATTTTGCCCCCTCAATGCCTCGAAGGGCGGCACAACTGGACATCGAGTCGGGAGTCAGAACGGCGCTCAATCAGGAACCTAGTCCCCCAGACACACCCACAGGCAAACTCTTTGTCCCGGAGGCAGAACGACCTTGTGTCCTGGAATGGGGGCATGGCTCTAGGCTGGCCTGCCACCCAGGGGCAAGCACGCACACTAGCCCTTGTCCAGTAACGCTTCTGGTGGCCCACCATGAGAGATGACATCCGCCGCTTTGTGAGTGCCTGCAATGTCTGCGCAAGAAATAAAACCAGCAACAACCCGCCTGCTGGCCATCTCAGACCTCTTCAATCCCACACAGACCCTGGTCCCACATAGCCCTTGATTTTGTCACTGAGCTCCCTGAGTTTGAAGGTCACACCGGTGTTCTCATGGTAATGGACCGTTTTTCCAAGGCAACTCCCTTCGTTCCCCTGTCTAGTCTCCCCACCCCCAAAGAGATGACGGAACTGCTGGTCACTCATGTTTTCCGGCTTCATGGACTCCCGATGGACATTGTATCGGACCAATTCTGGTCTGCCTTCTGTAAACTAATCAGTGCTGTGCCCAGTTTATCTTCGGGGTATCATCCACAGACTAATGGCCAGATGGAGCGGTCCAACCAGGACCTGGAGACAGCCATCCGGTGTATTAACTCCAAGGAGCCCAGTCCCTGGAGCCGAATGCTCCCGTGGATCGAATATGCCCACAACTCCTTGCCCACGTCAGCTACTGGCCTCTCGCCTTTTCGGTGCTGTCTCGGGTACCAGCCTCCCCTGTTCCTCTTTCAGGAGAAGGAGGTTTTGGTCCCTTCTGCTCAAGCCTTCATTCAAAGATGCCGGAGAACTTGACTGCCAGACCGTCTCAGCCTTCAAACAGCGCCGTTGCAGAGCACCACCCTATCGAGTGGGCCAAAGGGTCATGTTGTCCGCTCGTAATATCCCCCTCAAGACCATCTCTCGAAAACTGTCCTCCAGGTTTCTTGACCCGTTCACAATTGTTAAAATTGTGCCAGGGGTAGCTCAGTGGTTAAGGCATCGGACTACGGTTCGGAAGATCCCAGGTTCAAACCCCACAACCACCAAGTTGCCACTGTTGGGCCCTTGAGCAAGGCCCTTAACCCTCAACTGCTCAGATGTATAATGAGATAAAAAAAAATGTAAGTCGCTCTGGATAAGAGCGTCTGCCAAATGCCTAAATGTAAATGTAAATGAAATGTAAAATCATCAACCCCTGCACTGTCAGACTCCGTCTTCCCTCCACTATGTGTCGGATAAGCCCCTCATTTCACGTCTCCCAGATCAAACCTCTGGCAAGCACTTCCACATTCCGAATTCGCGGACCTCAGAGAGAACGTTCGCGCTGCGCGCCGAACTTTGCTTTCTCTGAAGAGAACAAGCCGCTGCATTCCACTCTCCAACCACTGCGTGCTAAGCGGATTGACAGCGAAAAATCGCTCGCAAGAACCTGAGAGGATTCTCCGCGTTCAGCTTCCGAGATTGTGGAGATTCCCTCGCGTCATAGCCCTGCCACCTATCTCATTACTAAAGGCTTCCCCACTCTCCCAGTCACTAAGCACTGCTTCTCTCCTCCACTCCTGCTGTGCCTGTTTACCCAAGCCTCAGTATATCCAATAAAGATTTAAAACACTATTTTATACCATTTAATCACTGTTTGTCTGCTATTGGGTTCACTTCTGTTCAGCCACCTCTGAACCGCCCCCGGCAATACATTGTCAATTGACAATGTATTTGTAATTGACAATACAATAAAAATTATAAAATAATATTGTAATATACGACAACACGGGTCACATAATCACTTAACCGCACAGAGCACTTTGTGAATATATAATTTGTCATAAAACAAGTACAGTGGAACCTTGGATTACGAGCATAATTCGTTCCCGGAAGCGGGCTCGTATTCCAAAACATTCGTAAATCAAATTTTCCCATAAGAAATAACGGAAACTCAAATTATTCGTTCCACAGCCTCAAAAAATAAATACATAAAAATAGTTAATACAAAATATAAAGTAAAAAAAAAATACATTAACCGGCACTGTACCTATAAATAAATACCAACAGATAAGTGTTTCCGTTTTTGCGCACAGGTGCTGTGTGTGTGTGTTTGTGTATGTGTGTGAAACTAAAGTAAGAGGAGTCTCTTATTTATAGAGCTATACATGTTGCTCCTGAGCTGCCAGTGATCCAGACCTAATCACAATTTTATGCCTGATATTTACAATTTTATTATTAAAAAGGTTCATGAAGGCGTCACTATTACACAATGTTGTTGTGGAGATTTCTGCGGTAGTCTTATTTTGAGTTAATTTGGCTATGGTATTAAATAAAAGTCTAGGATTTTTTTTGTTATTTTCTACAGTATATGAGTGGTGAGACACTTTGATCTAGCTACACTAAGAGATTTTCTATAGTTCAGGAAGGATGCTCTCCTTCCATGTTTTTTGAAATACTAACAATTTAGTTTGACGCCATTTACATTCTAATTTCCGAGCTGTCTGTTTTAAAGTGCGTGTGTGGTCATTATAACAGGGAGCGAATTTCTTATCTCTAATAATTTTTCTTTTAACTCGAGCTACATTATCTAAGGTATAACGGAACGTCGACTCTAATTATTCAGTCGCCTGGTCAGACAGTGATCAAATCAAAGTTGGTAACTCTGGGAGTTTACTGGTAACGCTTTGTGTGGTACAAAGCGTTGCGCGGGTTGCGCGTTCTGATCATAAAAATAGAGTAACGAGGCTTTTTTTTAAATGTAAGGAGTAGAAAGTACAGATAATTGCTTAAAAATGTAAGGAGTAGAAGTAAAAAGTCGGCTGAAAAATAATTACTCCAGTAAAGTATAGATACCCAAAATGTCTACTTAAGTAAGGTAACGGAGTAACGAAGTATTTGTACTTCGTTACTTGACACCTCTGACTATGACACACTGTAACTGAGACAAGATAGTGATCTGAGATACCTCCAGACAGTGGAATTTTGAATTAATTTCTTATACTTATACTTAGTCCAAAGAATGCTATTAAATCTAAAGTGTGACCTGCTTTATGAGTGGGTCCTACTACACACTGATTTACTCCTACTGAGTCCAGTATGGACATAAATGCTGTTCTCAGAGGGTCTTCTGGATTCTCAAAATGTATATTAAAATCGCCAGCAATTAACGCTTTGTCTACAGAAACGACTAGGTTTGAGAGGACTCTGCAAATTCACTAAGAAATTCGGGGTATGGCCCTGGAGGTCTGTAAATGACAATTAGTGGGATCGACTGAGCTGACTTAATATTTGTACTGTACATTACACACAACACAAATACACTACAGTCCTTACAATGGCAATGCTATGATGATATTACATAAAACCATGCCGAACTTACTAATATGATCACATAAAGTGTGAAATTACAATTTGGCACCTCATCAATTAAAATGAAATATTTAGCTCATCTGAAAATAAAAAAAAACATAATGAAGAGAAAAAAATTAATGCATAAAAAACATTTCTTCATGTAACCAAGTGATCTTTTATCTTTTTTATTAGAGGTATCTCGTAACGATTCTTGCCCGGACCTGCCTGAGATTCAGAATGGCTGGAAGACAACCTCACACACTGCACTGGTGCGAGGAACACGTATCACTTATCAGTGTGACCCAGGCTATGACCTGGTGGGCAGAGAGACCCTTATCTGTCAGCTGGACCTGAGCTGGAGTACACAGCCACCATTTTGTGAGAAAAGTGAGTCTAGGATCAGTGATTATAGGGCTGTATTTTCACAGCGTCAATGTTTACTACTTTTCCAAAGTGAGTTAATCTTAGGCCGCACAACAGCTTAGTGGCTACTATAGCTGTGTCACCTTGGACCTTCAGGTTGCAGGTTCGATTCCCTCCTTTGGGTCTGTGTGCATGGTCTTCCTGTGATTGATTGATTTCCTCCAGGTACTCCGGTTTCCTGTCACACTCCAAAAATGGCTAACTGCCGTTTACAAATTGCTTGTAGTGTGTGAATGAGTGTGTGTATGTGTGTTACCCTGCGATGGACTGGCACCCTGTCAAGTCTTCTGGGATAAGCTCCAGGGCTCTGTGACCCTGTTTACAGGATAAACCGTTATAGGTGGTGAGGGAGTGAGTTAATCTTAGCTTGGATTCAAATCCCACTGTATTCACATTCAGGGGACCAAATATAACTAAACAGTTGGCTGCTTGATGATTTCTTGGACAGTTATGTGTCTCTATTAGTTTATAAACAAGAAATGTAACAGAACGTCTTGTAGATGATAGATGAAAATCTAAAGTGTATAGTACTGTATTTTATTTTAACATAAAGAATGTAGTAAATTACTGTAATGTAAAACGAGCTTTTGTAAAATGAGATATGAAATTAGAATGATAACAGTGTATGATTGTTATAAAATTAGTTTGAGTAATAATATAAATATTCAGTTCTCAGTATTGCTTATTGATATTAACATGCAGTTAGGATGGCAAAAGAAGAAATGATAATATTAAGAATGCTTGCAGACTGGAGATAAAAATAGCAGTCAAGCAAGAATGTTGACTTTGTCCTGTCTGTTCTCTTTCTGCTAGTTATGTACTGTACAGACCCAGGTCATGTTGAGCATTCTGTACGGTCGCTCTCAGATCCCAAACTGCTTGTGGGAACTACAATCCAGTACAGCTGCAATCTAGGCTACATACTGCAAGGTGGTGCCATTTTAACTTGCTATGGCCGTGAACCTGGAACTCCAGTATGGACCTCTCACTTGCCACATTGTATCTGTGAGTGTTTTAACTCATTTATGAAAATTCTGTTAGAATTGAAATCTCCTCTTCGACCATTCGGTCTTCCTCATGTTCTTTCATTTTGTCCCAGTGGAAGAGTCAGTGTCCTGCGAGAATCCTGGACTGCCAGACAATGGCTATCAAATTTTGTCTAAGCGTCTGTATCTGCCTGGAGAGTCCCTGAACTTCATGTGTTATCAAGGTTATGAGCTCATTGGTGAGATTACAATCAAGTGTATACTGGGGAATCCTTCCTTTTGGAGTGGACCATTACCCATGTGTAGAGGTAAAGCATGCCATACATAATAATTATATGTAACTGTATGTAAACACATTACCGCTCTCTAGTTTAGGATCACTTGCAAATTTCTTTGTTTTTGTTTAGTGACTTATTTTCTACAGTACATTCTCCAATAATACTGGGGATTTCTAAACTATGAAATAACACACATGGAAGTAGGTAATTACTGTATGTAACAACGACTGTACAGTCAGTTGTTATTTTAAGACACAGAGGGTAGCCTGTTCAGTGTGTACCCCACCTCGTGCTCTGGGATAGCACCATAATTAACAGCACCACAGATTAGAGCCATTATGAAGGCTTTACGGAGCATAAGTAGCAAACACATGTCAACATTAACTGTTCAAAGTAGATTATTGCATATTTTGGATGCCTTCAGCATGGTTTTTCAATGTAGGAAAAAATAAAAGTCAGGAACAACCATGTTGTTAGAAAGTGATCCCAAACGTTTGAGCGGTAGTGTATATACAGTATAAATGGTTTGTTTATATCTTCTTTTTCTTTTCTTTTTGCAAATGTAGCCATCCATGAATGTTCGGGCACTCACGCTTTAGAAGGTTTGTCTTGTTACTGTGTTTTTCCAACTTGTAGTTAATCACTAATGCCTCAGTGTAAGTATATATTTTAGTAGACTTTTTAACTTTACGTCAACTAAGGGAACAAAATGTGTTTTAAATGACCACTGCTAAGATCCATAGAACTTCATGAACAAGTACATTATATCGTTCATCACTTAACATTTTCATATTTCTATATTTGGTCTAAAGATCCGGATTTTTCTATTGTTTGACTTTAGCTTATGTGTTCTACTCCTCCAGTGGCAGAGGCTACAACAGAGTCTTCGCTGGATGGGGGAAGCATGGCTCTGGGCATATTCATATTAGTCCTGTTACTATCTATTTTTCTTGGAGGCACCTATATCTATATTAGAAGGTTAGCAGACTTATTTAAAAGGTTGAATAGATTACAGTGTAAATTGTAGATCTGACTGGTGTAATTTGTTGAAACTCCTCAAATCCTCTTTCCTATTCATCCATAACTTCCTACACCCTATCATCCCTTCCAGACCCTGACTTTCTTCTTTTTACACAGAGACTTTTTTTTTTTTTTTTTTAATCTTCTAAACCGAGGAAGATTTCTTTCCCTGTTCCATAGCCTTCAGATACTGTATGTTGTGCAACAATCCGAGGATTAAGAACAACAAAGAGAAAGTGGAAGAAACATACAACTCAGCATGGGTCACATCTCCTGTCTAATGCGCTCTCCTGTCCAACTTTTCATTGGGTGACATTTCTGCTAAAATGGCTTTCTGTGAGGAAGAGTTGGAAGCTTTTCCCAAAAATCTTTGCAAACTACACAACACCTTTACTTCTCTCTGTCCTCTCTGAGTGCTGAAGAATTTGCCATCGTTTGATTGGACGATTAAAAGACATGACCATCACCATCAATAGCTCTGTAATAGCTGATAATGTACCAACTACCGTACATCTGCATGTACAGTACAGTACCATTCTAACACTTGCAATTCCACAGAAACTACTCTTGTGGCCGTTCTTCAGTCTTTAGTTCTCATCCTCCTCAACCTTTCAGCAGGCTTTGACACAGTTAACCATAAGACTTTCTTGTCCATTCTTACGAGTCTTGGAATTTGCGGCACAGCATGGCAGTGGTTGCTTATTAACTGGAGAGTAAGTTTGATCATTTTGCATGGATGCTCCATGCAGACTTTCCAGTGGTGTTTCACAAGGATCAGTACTTCTCTTCTGTTCTCCCTATAGTTAATCTCTTGGTCAGGTTCATATCCTCACATGGGTTTTCATACCGCTGCAGTGTGGGAGCTTGTCCTCCCTTTTTTCCTCCCTCAGATAATCATTTTTCCGCTTAGATCTCAGAATGTTTGGCAAACTTCTTATAATGGATAGCAGATCTTCGACTAAAACTTAATTCCAGAAAAAACTGAACTGCTGATTATTCCAGGTGATTTATTGCCATTTCAAGATCTTGTGGTCTCCTTGGACACCTGTTGCAAATCTGACAGACTGATGACAAATTCTTTGTTACAACAAACAATGTCCAGTTTTATCCACACAGGCCATTAAATAGCTGTTTCCTGGTTATTGATATTTATTCTCTTTATGGAATACTTAAATTAGAACTTTTTTTTTTTTTACAACAATCTTGTACTGAGAAAAAAAACTGAGTTTTACTTACTATATTGCCTCCCCAACAAGAGTTTTTTTTTTTTTTTTTTTTTTTTTTTTAGATCGATACAGAAAATGCTCGAATGTTAAATGCCTTAGTATTTGAGAAGTAAGATCAAGGGAATATATACAAAAACGTTGCTGTTATGCACAGTTACATATGAAACCAAATCCTTTCACTTTCTGTTCCAACGCTTAAACCTGTTCTGTGGCATTCCACTGTCGTTCTCCAGGTGTCATTCAAACCTGCGCCTGCCTCTCATGTACCCACATCCGTACAGACAGATCACTGTGGAGACTGAGTTTGATAATCCTTTGTATGAGACCGGAGGGGTGAGTATAATTCTTTAAAGATCACACCGACATATAGCAAATATTATGTGAATAATCTTATTTGCATAAATATTAGCTGTTGGTTGCATTTGTCATATTTTGCAGGATACAAGAGAATATGAAGTGTCAATATGAGCAGGACCTGTTGTTGTGCATATTTTCAAATGCACTGGAAGTGATGTATATAGCTCCTGACAGTTCCACCCCTACCTCCCCAACCTCTGACAGTTCCACCCCTACCTCCCCAACCTCTGAAATCTACAAATCTGCAGGATGCAATGCAGCAACATCAGGTTAGCAAGAGAGAGAGAGAGAGGAAGAAAGAAAAGGAGGAAGTCACACAAAAAGGTGGCTGTGAAAAAGAGATAGAAGGTGAATTGAAAAAGAGACTGTGGTTTTACTATCCAAATTGAGCTGTATGCATTCACAACAGGAGTCTTGTTTAAAGTGTGTGTGGTGTGTGTGTGTGGTGTGTGTGTGTGGTGTGTGTGTGTGGTGTGTGCGTGGTGTGTGTGCGTTGTGTGTGTGCGTTGTGTGTGTGCGTTGTGTGTGTGCGTTGTGTGTGTGCGTTGTGTGTGTGCGTTGTGTGTGTGCGTTGTGTGTGTGCTGTGTGTGCGTTGTGTGTGTGCGTGTGCGTGTGTGGTGTGTGTGTTGCGTGTGCGTGTGCGTGTGTGTGTGTGTGTGTGTGCGCCTGCCGCTGGTCTGGGCCCTGACTTCTTTTCTGTCATTTTAAAGCTTTGTACACAAACAAGTGTGTAGAAGTTTGTAGTGGAGGTTTGAAAGTAATATTTTTCTCATGCAAGTGATGTCATAGTACAACAGAAAAAAAAAAAAAAAATTTATCTCACACTGTGAGTATCTCACACTCATCCCTCATTTCTTCATATTTTGCCTCCAAAGAGCCCGACATTCTTGACTTTTTTTTTTAATGTAGTCTTGAGGAATAGTTCTCCAGACTTCCTGAAGATCCCTTTTGGCTCTCATTTTTGGAAAGTTTTTGGCTCTCATTCTCAGTTAGGTTTAAGAGTATAACATTATTTATTTTTCAATTTCTTAATGTTAAACCACACAGTGGCCTATTAATCATTTAAGCATAAACAAATGTATATTTTAAGGTGGTCAGAAATGATAACTGTTGATCAGGCCGTTGATACTGAACGCTGAGTGATGGGAACAGACGAGAGGGAAAATGAGTTTGCTGCTGAAGTTAATACATAAACAACCACTTATTATTATAAAACATTTTAGCCACTTTGCACATTAAACATTTGTTTCCATTTCGTTAATTTACTTTTATTTTAATATGAAGAAATGAGGAGTGGTTCAAGACTTGTATACAGAACTGTAAATATATATATATTATTAATGTACATGTAAACAGAATATTGTTGAAACCATAGAAATAAAGTAATTGGTAGCTTGTATAACTTTCGTAATAAACTTGTGTTATTTATTAAAACTTTGTCAACATAGTGCATTTTCAGTAAGTCTCTTCTGTTTCCTGTTATTTAAAAAAAAAAAAAAAAAACCTGCTGGTCAAAACACGAAATGAAAACGTTGTTGTTAAAACCCGCCTACTTCCTGAAGTTGCTTGTACAGTATGTTATGTGAGCTGATATATTTCACGTTGCCTTCCGTGCTACTTACAACAAAAATGGCTGAAGAATGTATTACTGTAATTACTAAGATAAGGAAGTTGCAGTTTTAATACATAATACCAGATTTCTGTCTCGAGTAAGTTGCTAAAATTTCTTTGCCTTTTTAAGGAATATTGTAATTAAATAGGTTCTGTGACTTCTTGTATCACATTATGAAATATTATAAGGATTAGTATTTCTCATGCCCAAAACACTTAGGCATTTTATCTCTTATATTAGTTTTAAAGAAGGTAAAAAAAACAATAATAACAAGCCTGCTTATCATATGACGAATCTGTTTCAGGAAGTGATTTAGTTAATATGTTAGAAGTACAAAAATGTGCTCATTTACAGATTTAGAGATTTATGTGTGCTCATTTACAGATTTTAAAGCAGGCTTGTTTTCACACTTTTGGTCATTATTGAACTTAATTTGCACATCATTTAGGCTGGAGTGCACTCGCTGTGTAAATGATGCAATGGAGCAGTGCTTGCAGTTTACGCTTTTTACTGTTGCACATAATACAGCATTTTTTTGTTACATAATTGCATTATCAAAACAACTTGTTTACAAATTTGATGTTACTTCTATATGATGTACAGACCACTATAATCATTTTTAAACACGTTAAAAATAATGCTGGAAGACTTCGGTTATCTGTAACTGACTGTAATAGAGGAAGTTGCATATGTTCCTAATTTTCACAATTTTTTGTTTTTTTTTTTGCTCATGTGTAAAACTGCTCACACTGACAGGTTTCTGCTGTCTGATGGCTTTTCTGAATACAGTGGCCATCAAAGTGAGTGATGCGGCTGTCTGTTCGACGGGGATTCACATTGCTGTTGTGTCTGTTTGGAGTGTATGCCACTGTGAAAGCTTTGTACCATATGCTTATGTGCCAGCATGGATATGCTCATAGCGTTAGAGTATCAGTACTAGTTAAGGGCAGCAATCAGACCCTATACCACTACAGCCAGGACTCGCCAATGGTGTTTGTTGGAGGAGTACCTCGCTCGGGGACTACGCTAATGCGTGCCATGCTTGATGCCCACCCGGATATCCGCTGTGGAGAGGAGACTCGGGTGATCCCCCGGATTTTGGCTCTGCGCAATGGCTGGAGGAGGTCAACAGAAGAAGGCTGGGCCCTGGAAGAAGAGGAGATCACTCAGGAGATGCTGGACTCAGCTACAGCAGGCTTCCTGCTTGAAATTATAGCTCGTCATGGTGAGCCTGCACCGCTGCTCTGCAATAAGGACCCGTTTACATTGAAGAGCTCAATCTACCTCTCTAAATTATTTCCCAAGTAAGAGGTTTGGATAAAAGCTATATATAGCTTTTTAAAAATAGAGTTGTGATAGAGTAACCTAACAATGTTCAAATACCTTTTAGTATTACTTACATTGTAACCTTACTGTACATTATTTAAGCATTTCCGATTATAATTTAATTTGATTATAATCCTTTCCATTTGTCACTATCCACCATAATTACTCTAACAAGTTTTTTTTATATTATGATTTCAGCTCAAAGTTTGTTCTCATGGTACGTGATGGCCGGGCCTCAGTGCATTCTATGATCTCGAGACAAGTTACAATAGCTGGTTTTGACCTTTCCAGCTACAGGGACTGCCTTAGCAAGTGGAGCCATGCAATAGAGATTATGTTATTTCAGTGTACCCTGGTAGGTTCTTCACGCTGTCTGACCATTCGCTATGAAAATTTGGTCCTGCAGCCACGGACCACAATGATGAGAGTGCTGGAGTTCTTGAATGTACCGTGGCATGAGGGGGTACTTCACCATGAGAAAGCTATTGGACAGCCTGGAGGAGTTTCTTTATCTCGGTCAGTTTCTATTTTTCGAAAGGAACGCAGAATACATAACTAAATAATAAGCCCATTTTGATTTATGTAATGGTATTAGATGCAGTACGCAACTGCGACTCTCATTTGTCACCGCTTAATTTCTGTGATTTTCAGAATCGAGCGCTCCACTGATCAGGTCATCAAACCAGTCAACTTGGAGGCGCTCAGTCGCTGGGTTGGCCACATTCCAGCTGATGTTCTAAAGGATATGGACAATATTGCTCCAATGCTTTACAAGCTGGGCTATGACCCTGCTGCCAATCCCCCAGACTATGGTCAACCAGATCCTGAAGTGATTCTTAATACAGAAAAGGTATTGACATAAGACTTTCTGGCGTAGCTCACACTATAGCAGTTTTATGTACTTGTACAACACTTTGGTTCAAGTTCTAAAAGGCACAATCCTCTTCCTTGATTTTACAGGTGCTCAAGGGTGATTTTAAGACTCCAGCAAGTTTGAAAAGACCATCACAAGAAAGTATGACATGAAACTCTTTGTCTATACCTGATCCTTCTGTATATTTTATAGGATGTGCACAAGGATCACACCAGCTTACAGTTTTTGTGGAAAAAAAAACCCACATGGACTCTAGGAGATTTTGCAAAACTCCACACATACAGTAATCTGAGTTCAAGGTCAAACCAGGACTTGAAGTTTGTAGTTTAAACTACAGTATGCAGTTGCATTTTGACAAATGAAGGGAAAAATATGTTTGAATTAATAAATATAACAAATTTACTGTTTCCTAATTTTTTTATTTTTTATTTTTTTTTTGTATATGAGAAGTCATATAAACCATAATATATTCTAGGCCTTTCACACACACACAGATACAGTATTGTTCTCTTGCAAATACAGCTCTAGAAAAAAATAACCAGAGAACACAGCAAAATAATCAGTTTCTTAGTTGTTTTTTTTTTTTTTTTCATACACATGTTCATGTATTGGGTGGCACATTGCTATAGTGGTTAGCACTGTCGCCTTGCACCTCCAGGGTCCAGGTTCGATTCCCGGCCAGGCTCGATTCCCAACTCTGTGTGCATGGAGTTTGCATGTTCTCCCTGTGTTTGGTACAGTACGTTTCCTCCCCCAGGCCAAAGACATACAGATTATGCTAATTGGCATTGTAGTGTATGTGTGTGTATCCTGTGATGGATTGGCACTCTGTTCAGGGTGTTCCCTGCCTCGTGCCCTACTGTAAGTCTCCTGGGATAGGCTCAAGGCCCCTCATGACCCTGAATACAGGATTGAGTGAGTGAGTTCATGTACTGGTGAGATGAACAGTTTTGTTTCATTTTTTGAGAACTACTGACAATATTTCTCCTAAATTCAAAATATAAATATTGTTATTTAGAGTGTATATTTAAAGGAAATGACATCACAACAAAATAACCCATGATCATGCAGTATTTGCAGTGCTTTAGTAACTCAAGTAAAACAAAATGCAAATAATTTGTAAACTAATTGTGTTAATTCTTTGTCTACAGTAAATAACATTAACACTAGAAGCATGGCCCATTTTAGCTGTGCTATTAAACAGCAGTGTGGGTTAGGTTTAGTAAGCCATGCAAATAATATTTCTTGGTTTGACACTAATTTACTGGTTACAATGAAACTATACAATTAAATTATAATATAAATTATTAGTATAGGTAACTTGTTGTAGAGTTATGCTAATATGAACTAGTGCTGGACAATTAATCAAATTTGAACATTTTAATTATAATATGGATATAAACATACAATGATGTGAAAAATTATTTGCCCCTTCCAGACTCATCTAGAAGCTCATAAAAAATACAGAACAACATTTAAAGAACTTCAGGCCTCACTTGCCTCAGTTAAGGTCTGTGTTCACGATTCAACAATACTGTAAGAAAGAGGTTGGGGGAAAATGGGAGAGTTTAAAGATGAAAGCCACTACTTACCAAAAAACACAAAGGCCCATCTCACATTTCGCACATCTCACAGGCTTCTGGGCAAATATACTGTGGATTTATAAGACATAAATTGAACAACTTGGAAGGTGTGCATCCCGTTACATCTTGCATAAAACACAGCTTTTCATAAAAAGAACATCATACTAACAGTCAAATATTGGTGGTGGTAGTGTGATGGTCTGGGGCTGCTTTCCAACTTCAGGACCAGGATGATTTGTTATAATTAATGGAAACTTGTATTCTTGACCCTACCAGAAAACCCATAAGGAGAATGTCTGTTCGTAAGCACAAGTGCACTTGGGTTATATCCAGAAAGTCCACCTCTGACTAGGTGAAAAAAATAAATAAATAAATAAATAAATTAAGGTGTTGGAGTTGCCTAGTCAAAGTTCGCACTTAAATCAGATTACGATCCTTACGTAAACAGGCCATTAATGCTTGAAACCCCTACAGTATGGTTGAATTAAAACAATTCTGCAAGGAAGAGTGGGCCGACATTTCTTCCACAGCAACACAGCAACTAAGTGAATTGTCTTTTTTTTCTTTGTTTACCCGAGTTTACCTGACTTTCATGTCATTTTGCAGTCATATAAAAAAAGAATCATTGATAAAAACTCCAGGAGAGACATCTTATATACAGATCAGATTTGAGTCTCTTGGTAGGGCATGTTATTTGGTAGCCGCAATGAATGTTGAGGAGTCAGATGCCACGTTATAAGCTAGCTACATGTACTTTGACTTTGAGCACTTTGAGCTTCATTTACTGTACATTAGACTTTGCTTAGGCCATTCCAAATGCTTGATTATTTTATTTTTCAGGAATTCGTGTTAGATGTTGTTTTTAGACGGAAGAGGTTTTTTTTTTCCTGGCAACGCATTCAAACAAACTGTACTTGTTGATTTTTCTTCCAATTTTGATCTCATGGACATTTAACAAGCCCAATGATCAAGCATTTGGAATGGTCTAGTCAAAGTCCAGACAATTTAAATGCTGCTCAGGAAGGAAACACCTTGTTGCAGAAGATACTGTACAAATCATTCCCATAACAACATCGTGAAGAAAACATTGGAGGATACATGTACAATATCTACTGTATATCCACAGTAAAATGAGTCCGATGACAACGTAACTTGAAAGGCTGCTCAATGTGGAGGAAAAAATTGGGAATGTATGCCACATATTGTAGTTATTGTCATTGACACAATTGCACTTCTGCCATACAGTCTTAACAGTTACTAATCAATAGCCAGTGTGAGTTCATTGCTTTTCACATTGAATTAGTCCACAGATCTTACCAAAAGTGCTCCTATGTGAAATATGAATATGGCCATAAATAGTCGGGACTGATGCCCGCAGCGTCTCCAGTTTCATTTAGTGCATGTGCATATCAGAACATATTCACACACAAAGTGGCTATCTATCTTTGCTGAGCATGTTGTCTAATGTCATTTGGCGAACATAAAATTGTATTTTACTCTCACTTTTTTCAGGCACAGAAAGTGACATCCCTGGAAGTGACTGGGAAGCGAGCAAGACAGACAGACCAAGACAGGCAGTGCTGAGCTAGGCTAGCAAGAAAGACAGATTGGAGAGAAATGCACTGCAAGCTAGAACATCAACGTAATTTTACTGTTACTTGCTGATGTTGACTGGCCTGATTGCTGTTCCTGCAGTCCACTCTCGGCTTTTTTGTTTGTTTGTTTGTTTTTGGGATTGTGCTCTGAGGGATAGATTTAATTTATCGCAGTTATCAACATATGCTTTCACATGAGGGAGACATAGGTCTGCAGTGTATGTGAGGATACATCAAATAATATTTGGACATGTACATGTGTGATTTTCGTTGCATTAGAAAGCCAAGTCGAATGGAATTTATTGTAAAATAAACATACCCACACTTTTCAAGCAAATATATATTTAAAAACATTGTAAAAAAAAAATTAAATAGATATTCTTTTCCACATTAGACATTTTTTGCACAAAATTATAATGATGATTAATTAACATTATTAATTACATAATGTAAAACATGGTGGTATATAAAATTGAAGGTAATTGATTATATACAGTACATGTACAACAACAAATGAAAAATCTTCATCACAGTTGGATATACTGTATAGGGAAAAAAACTTTAAAGATGAAGGACTTGTGACTGAACAGACAACATACATGCAGTTATGGAAGAAGTAAAACAGTGAAAGTAAACATACTCTAGATGAAATACTGTAATATTTCAGTGAAAGTAGAAGTCTTCTATTTCACTGCTGCAAGCTAACATCGAATGTCCCATTAAAGAAAATGATCACATCCACAAAAATGGTCTTGCATCTACATGTTTTAAAGAACAATTCTTGAAATAAGGAAGTGTATGTGAATGAGACAGGCAGAAAAACAAGTGAGACTCCTGTTTCACTACTCATTTTCTAGATGATGTACCTTTTTCCCAAAAAGATTATTTCTGATGTAAATTTCTGTTTTATTTTTTTCTGCCTGTAGATTTTTTTTCTTTGAATCAGAATTAATCTGAAAATGTATTAAGATTGAATTCTCATTAATTGCATTTGCAAAATATGTTTTATATTTAGATTTAAATATATTTTTGTAATCTTTAGTATACTAGAAAAAATCATATTTTCTAGATTGTAACTTTGAGATGCTGAGCTTCTCCAACTCCACCTCCACCTGGATTCCACATGCCACAGATCCCTTCACAGAGCACGGCTCTACTTTACTCTGATCTCCCCATACACCTACACTTTACTTCTTTTTATGTAAATGGGGCCAGGGGTAGCTCAGTGGTTAAGGCATTGGACTACGGTTCGGAAGATCCCAGGTTCAAACCCCACAACCACCAAGTTGCCACTGTTGGGGCCTGGAGCAAGGCCCTTAACCCTCAACTGCTCAGATGTTTAATGAGATAAAAAAAAAAAAAAAGAAAAGTAAGATAAGAGCGTCTGCCAAATACCTAAATGTAAGTAAATATTTCAAGCCTTCATTTCAATGATTATGGAGTATGGTTCATGAAAAACTAAAGTCGATAAGAAATATTAGAACATTTCCTAAGATCAATTAAACAAGGATTTGCAATAGAGAAAATCTGGTTAACATTCAGTACGTGGTCTGGGCTCTTTCACCATGTGTTATTGCATCAGTATGGCATGGCATGGATGTGATCAGTCTGTGGCACTGCTGAGCTATTATTGACGGCAGGGTTGCTTTTATAACATCTTTCAGGTAGTTTGTACTGTTGGGGCGGGTGTTTCTCATCTTCCTTGGACAAAACACCATAGTTTTCTTTTTGTTCTTAGCCCAGTAAGCCCTAGCTCTTAGTAAGACATTTCTGCTGCTGTCTGTAACTTTTATTACCATATTTTTCCCTTTCAGTGAACTTTTCATGTATATGCCTTGATACAGCATTCTGCAAACAGTCAGTCCTTTCAGAGATGACCTTCTGTGGCTTGTTCCCTTTTTGTCATAGATCATCTTCAGGACAATTGTTAAGTCAGCAGTCTTCAACGTGATTGTGGTTGCGTGTACTGAACTAGTCCAAGAGCCATAATGTAAGCCATAATAATCAAAATTAAAACAAATATATATATGCATTTTTTAAAGAAAAATGCACTGTATTTTAAACAGGCAGTAATTTTTAGGAATGTAAAATTTTATCATATACAAAACAAACAAAAATCAACTTGTGTGCTATGATAGTTGCTCTCTTTGTTCCACCCCCGTTTTGTATTTTAGTAAGTTTTCTCTGACTCTTGCTTTCACCTTCACACTTTTTCATTACCTCTACGTAGCATACTGTATATTATTCATTGTTTTAATTTGCTGAATCTCTGCTGCCCATTTCCTGACTTCAGAGTCTCTATGTACTGTATATTACACAGTGCTGCCCTCTGCAGTTGCAGGATTTAACTAGCACAATTTAACCACAGATTGGCACCCTGTCCAGGGTGTACCCCGCCTAGTGCCCGAAGTCTCCTGGGATAGGCTCCAGGTCCCCTGCGACCCTGAACACAGGATTAAGCGGTATAGAAATGAATTTAACCACATTCATCAAATGTACAGTATGCCCACACTTTATACACCCCTGCTGACCTTTACAACTTACGCTGTCCAGCCAAAAAAAAAAAAACAGTCACACAATTTTGTTGGACCACCTTTTGCTTTGATGACAGCTGTGGCATCATTTCTATAAGCTTATGCAATTCCACAACATTTATCTTAATGGGGTTAAGGTCTGAATGGCAGCCAATTCGTGTGTGAAAAATACATGTAATTTTTTTTTAAACAATTTGAGCCCAATGAAGTCTGGCATTGTTGTCATGGAATATGCCTGTACCCTCAAGGAAGAAAAAACATGTCAATAGACAAACCTGGATATTTGGTATTTTCAGGTAGTCTGCCTTTTTGGGCACATATTTTTGCTGAACCTTCACCTGAATCAACCTAGAGATCATAAGCTCACAGGGCCCCATCTGCCTCTCTTCTTACCCTGAAACTCTGACTCATTAGACCACATGATCTTTTTCCAGTGCACCACAGTTCATTCTTTATGTTCCCTAGCATAACTTGTTGCCAGCTGAACCATATTTTTCTCCTATTTTTAGCGTTTAACTATTTGCTTTGTTAAATTCAGTCATTAAATTTTAATGACTTCTTTTTTGGCTGGGCAGTGTATGTATATCTGTGTGCTCATAAGTCTTTGGCATTTACAGCAACTTGGAGGTTTTAAATATGGAATATAAATATGCACTACCAATTATGAATTATACAATAGGAACATTTTCTCCTCCTTTATTTTTATGCAACCTCTTTAGTCCTACACTCTAAAAAATGCTGGGTTGTTTTTTCCTACCCAAACGCTGGGTTGCCGTTGTTGGGTCATTTTTCTGGGTTATTTTCAGAGAGTTGGGTAGTTTTTGTGTAACCCAGCTGCTGGGTTGAAGTTTGCTTGGCCCCTCCCCCAAAGTTCACCGGTGGATTCAGCGGCTGTGACTCAGCTTCGTGTCTCTTGAGCTCCCACACCGCTGATGACGGTTCATCCTCCTCGGACATTTAAGGGGAAATGGCGTTAAATACAAGGTCTGTATACACATGTTCACTCACCTAATTCACATATGACTGAAAAATTATTACTATATGTAACATTTATTACTGTTACCGTGTTAAGGTTACACACAAACTTTCCGGCTGGTCTGAGGTACTGGATGATAATTTAGCTGAGAATAGCTGCTAGCCATAAACCCCACCTGTGTATGAAAGAAACGGCTAAGATGTCTGAGCTTTTTAGCTTTCTCTGTAGAATGTTTGCAGGGTTACGAAGATGGTGAAGTGATGAATGAATGCTAAACTGTTAACTGTAGCAGGCATGTTAAATGACGCAGGCATTTAGTTAGTTTGCTAGCGTTAGCAACCACTTTAGAACTTTATTAATCTCACTGCTTGAGACAATAAAATGCTGGGGTGTTACAAAACACTGACCCTCTCACAAATATACAGACCTGCTAACCCTCCCGTTTTTCACCAGCTAGTAATTTACTCTGCGGTCAAATTTCTCCTGCGTTTCTCCCGAGTTATAGGAATATTTTACACCTTTCCCCCTTTGGCAAGTATGCAAATGTATCACCAGTAATTGTATGTAAGCTAACCAGGTAGCTCTCTTTAACCAAAGTTAAATTAACTATCAGTCAGCGCGCCAACTACAGGAAAAAGTACCACAGCGGTACAGATAACTACTAGATGGAAGTGGTAATATTTTGGTGATTGTAATGTACCAGTATGACACCAGCTATGACATTTTTTCGGTAATTAGCTTAAAATCAATGCAGACTACAATATCAACTAGTCTGACATAAAGAGCTGTATCCTAAAAGCCATGCTTATTCTGCTGTTTTATTTTTGTTATTTTCATGTTTTTGTTTTAGGTTACCTATACCCTATCTTAATGGGCAGCTTTGTAATTTTTTTAGTATCAGTCCAATTTCACACTAAATTAATAGTCTTATTCAGTTTAATCTTTGCTATTCAGCAAAATTGTAACTTTTTCATTTCTTTCTTTCTAAGGTTGGAACCAACATTGTGGCTGAAGTGTCAAGGCCGTACCCCTACATCCTGATGTTGGGAGATAATGACCAGCGCTGCTCTCAGTAATGTTGTAATGTTGCTATGAAATAGCGAGGCCTACCTGAAAAGTCATAGACAGTGTTTGTATGTTAAAATGAGACCAGGGCTGGATAGTTTTGTTCTGCAGAAAAGATATCTTAAGTCTCAGAGAGATCCTGCTCTGTAGAAGCTGCCTCAGTCTATTTGTGCAATTACTCCATTCTGCCCTTATCAGTAATAGTATAGTAATGATGTCACTGTTGATTATCTGTTCTTGTGCTTTTGAAAAATAAATGTTTTTTCTAAGAACCTGTAATAGGATGTTGTTTATTGCATATATGTATGTTTTTTTGTAATAGACCAGTATATCAAAGTAATTTAACTGTTTAATAGACATGGGTG
Organism: Channallabes apus; assembly: GCA_030522415.1. Lineage (NCBI taxonomy): Eukaryota > Metazoa > Chordata > Actinopteri > Siluriformes > Clariidae > Channallabes > Channallabes apus. Next base: position 24,958,918 of record CM060120.1, read on the forward strand.
TTTTTTTTTTTTTTTTTTTTTTTACAGATTCACTGTAAAACATGAAAATAATAATAACCTGTTTGTGAGCTAGAATTAACCCAACATTCCAGTTAAATGAACCAACAAACCCCAAACATATGGGTAGAACATTTGACCAATTTATGTGGTAGAATTAACCCAGCATTATAGTTAAATATGACGTAGCATTTGGATTGAATATTTAACCCATCTTGTTGGGTTAAACAAATAACCCATCTTTCTGGGTTAAATTAACCCAGCATTTAGTTAGTCCTATATTTACCCAGCAGCTGGGTTAAAAACAACCCAGACTGGGTTGTTTTTAACCCAGCATTTTTTAGGGTGTATCATCTCTCCCCCTAAAGCATTTTGTTGTAGATGCCAACAATCACTCCATTTGACACTCGTTCGACTCAATAGTTTCTTCTCACTAATTGCTTTATTGCTGTCTTCCAGTTGCATATCTTTTTGCATTCCACAAACAAACGGCTTTTTGTAGGACCGTTTTCATCGGCTTCTCCCTTCACTACCATTATCATGATACTTGATAATCTACTGCATCTGTATGGAATTATCTTAAATTCATTCTCAATTCTTTTTTCTTATTACAACCTAAAGACTTTAATTTTATCAAGACCTCAGAAAAAGACTTATCAATATCCAACAAATCATTTCTAAATCCACTTTGAGGCACATGATTTACAAATGTAGGGAAATGTATTAGGCTTTCACTTTTATCCTGTACTGCTTTAAGAATTGAATTTACAAAAAACTTTTATTTACAGTTATTCAGTATTCATTGGGCATTTTTACTGAAATGTAAGGACTAACAAACAAAACCAAAGAAAAAGTAATAAATGTAATAAAGACTTTTAAAACAAGAAATGTGTATAATAGAGCTCATTTTCAATCAAAGTGCACAGCGCTCCATTAAAACATCAATTTATGTCAAAGGTTGTAAGATTTTCTTATAAATGAAATAATCAGTTAAAACCCCTTGATTTTATTAGTGCGATTGTGACTGCTACCACACTATAATTTCCTTTTTGTTATTAACCTAGTTAACCCAGTGTAAGTATGTATCCAATGATGTAAACTTTAAAGCACTTTTTTGTAAGTTGCTCTGGATAAGAGCGTCTACCAAATGCCTAAATGTAAATGTTTCCTTTTTTCTTTTTTTTCTGGGTATATTTTACCCCTAAGATAAAAGACTGATAGAAAAAAGCTTGTTGAAATCAAGTATGGCTTTTAAAAGAGTAGAAAGTGTTTGCAGTCTGGAGCACTCTGCAAAGGCATGAAAGATGGTCTCTTTCTGCATACAAAAAGGACATCCTTGATTTGTGTTGGGGTAGAGGTACAGTATGAGGTACAGTAAAAGCATTAACTGCTAAGATGTAAAATTCTCCACTGCGAGTTAGAGGTTCCTTTAGAAGCCAGTAAGTCAACATTGTGTTAGAAGGTCTCTGTATTTTAAAATAGTTCTATGTTGATGGCAGCTTCGAAAGATCCAGTCTCTTTCCATTTTTAGGTTCTCAAGTGTCTTAAGTTACTCTATTACAGCTAAAACAAAATGAGCTGGCCAAAGATTTCTGTAAAAATTGTACAGTATGTTCCTTTGTAGTCTACTAAAGTTGACTGCATTTTTGTTATCACCTGTGCAGAAGGGTAGACAAACGTCACCTTGTGCCTCAAAGAAGAGGCTACTAGGTTGTACGGAATGCTGTATATTCAGTATGTGTCCTCTATAGGACATTTTTGGAGTTAATCATTTCCACTTGTCCAGTCTGCCTTTTATTTTTTCAAGAGATCCTTCCCAGTTCTTTTGTTTAAAAGCGTTGTCCTGGGTATTTGATTCCTCCTCTTGTCCATAAAATAAAAGTCTGGCAGTGTTGGTACAGTTTCAGACCAATTCCCGATTAGTCGTGCTTCGCTTTTTGTCCAGTTTATTTTTGTGGATGAAATTTTTTCGAAGTCCTTCAGCACCTTGGTTGTTGCATCCATGTCGCTTTGTTTGTTTAACATTAAAATTATGTCATCGGCATAATCGGACCAGGATTCCATTAAGTTCAGTTTGTAACTTATGTACTGTATTAGCAAGATTTCTATCGCTGTGGCATAAAGCGTTCCTGATCGCAGCATCGGGAGAACATGCAAACTCCATGCACACAGAGACGGGAATCGAGCCTGGCCAGGAATCAAACCCAGACCCTGGAGGTGCAAGGCAACAGTGCTAACCACTACACCAGCATGCCGCCTCAGTGTTATTCTGTTTATCTTCTTAATAAAATCAGGACTAAAACCAAATGGTTAGGGGCAGTGGTGGCTCAGATGGTTAAGGCTGTGGGTTACTGGGTTACTGATAGGAAGGTCGGGGGTTCGAACCCCAGTATCGGCAAGTTTCCACTGTTGAGCCCTTGAGCAAGGCCCTTAACCCTATCTGCTCCAGGGGCGCTGCTCCGTAAGCTGGCTGACCCTGTGCTCTGACCCCAGTTTCCTAATTGGGATATGGGAAAATTGAGCAATTTCCCTCTGAGATTAATAAAGTTCTATAAAATTATAATAAAAAATGCTTCAAGTGTTTTCCATAAATGTTTGTGCTCCCCCAACCAAATACTTTTTCTTGATTAAGGGAAATCTGACCTATATTTAGCCCATATGATTTGACATTTAGCCCATATGACATCCTCTAAAACGTTTCTTAACCTTGCTGCAAGGACTTTTGATAACAGCTTAATGTCGCCACAAAGCAACGACATGGGTCTCTAATTCTTAACATCTCTCAGATCCCGTTTTTTGGGGAACAGGATGAGGGCTGCTCCTCTGCAACTAAATGGAAGTATCCCTTTATTTGGCCTCTCATTTACAGTAGGACTTCTATGATATCCTCCCCAATAATACTCCAGAATGACTTCAACTGGAAGTCCATCTATACCTGGGGCCTTACCATTGCTCATATTCTGAGGGCTTTGTGTAGGGCTTTGTGATCAGAGAAACCGACAAGGTAATGTGACAACTCTTAATGATGTTTAGTTGGTGTTTAAAACCATAAAACCTGTCTAGCCGTGCAGTGAAGATGGTATTATTACTAGAATAAGTGTATTGTTTATCTGACTCCAAGTGTCACACAGCTGATGTTTTTTCTATTATTTCTAAAAAGACGTCTACAGGAGGGCATGACGTGGTGTAGTTAAAATCTCCACCCACAAATAATATAATAGTGCTTTAAGAAGATATAGTATCATCAGGGACTCCAGTAAGACAGTATAATGCAAAGTATGAAGGAAAGTTCTGTAACGTAAGCCTGAAGGCACCTTGGGCCATAAATTCACCAGCCACGCCTATGAAGTCTTATAAAAGATGTTTTTAAAGGTGGCACCAAATATAAAAAGTTGACAATTAGCCAACCAACTTTAACTATTTAACATGCTTATTATATGTGTACTATGTGCACACACTGTGTGACTAAAATAGCATCACATACTCTAATATTTTATTAGACCGCCTTTTGCTTTGATTATTATGGTCATGGCAGTGTACAGTACATCATCCACTCTCTTCTTACCATGATGTGCTCATCTCTCTGGAACGGGTAAATCTGGACTCATAGTAATCACTGCAATAATTATCCAATGGAAGGCTCTTAACAATTTGTTCATTTGTGGATTTTTTTTGTTTTGTTTTAGGATATATATTTTTTTTTATTAAAATTTTATTTGTCACATACCATACATGGTCATAAACAGTATGATAGTAAGGAAAATGCTTATATGAATGCTGATGACCTAAAAAAAAAAATTATTTTTATTTGTATAGTTCAGTACAGAAATAAGAGAATTTTACAAATTAGAAATATACTGTAGATAAATATGGGGGAAAAAACTTTAGCTGTAAAAAGACAAATAATAAATAAAATAGAATAAAAATAGGAATACAGTATAGAAATATAATAAAATTTAACTTTATTAATGTGGAATGTAGAGACCATATCAAATTATGGGCAAGGCAATGTGTAGAATAATGTGCAAGGTCACAGTTCAAAGTTCACAGTTCTGTGGTGTGCAAATGTGCCATATGTACTGTAATGTCCGCATTGTGTGCGCTGCAGTTTTTTATCATGATGTTTAATGAGGATTGCTAAACAGAGTTATACTTTTGAAGTTTGCTGGCTTAGAGATGTTATCTAAGCAGTGTTTGCACCTGTCTGCTACAGTAACTAATGTAAACATTTCATTACCTCACACAGAGTCAGGGGTGCTGTAAAAGGGGGTAAGTAAGGATGGTTCCAATGGCCCCTGAGTGACTAGGGGCCGCTTAAAATGCTATGGCAGTTAAAATGTTGACATGGTCAAGGTAGGAAGCCTAGTATATAAGGGGGTCCAGAATCTCAAGTACTGCCCCTACAAGGATTTTCTCGTTTGACAGATACTGACAGTATCATATCTGACAGAGTGGTGTGCCTACATTATAGAAGTGATACAAGGTGGTATCAAAAGGTTTCAAGACTAGTTTTGTAAGAAGCCAACAGATGCACAGTCACATGGCGCTCCGAATTTGATAAGTCAGTGTGACAAAAGACATCATCCCTTGTACATCGGATGCTATGTAACTGCGGCAATTTCATCATGGACAGCAAGGTAGAAGAAAGAGTGAACATGAAATTCTGTGTGAAACTGGGCAAATCTGCCACAGAGATGTTTGACATGATTCTGCAAGTTTATGGCGATGCTGCAATAAGTCATTTGAGGTGTTTTGAGCTGTGCGCGTGTTTCAAAAGTGGAAAATTTTGAAACTATTCTGCATGATGATTATTGGAAAACAATCCACATCATTCCTGCCATTTTCAGTGTGTAATACAGAACAGCGCCATGTTGCTTCCAAGTTCGTACCCAGGCTGCTGACCCATGAACATTACATTGAAGTCTGCCAAGAACTCCGTCAATGTGCCAACATGGATGACCTGTCCTTCATGTCGAGGATCATTACCGGTGATAAAAAGCAACAGTCTTCACAGTGGAAGAGCCATTCATCTCCATGACTGAAAAAGGCAAAGCAAGTCCATAGCTCAACCAAGTGAATGCTCATTGTCTTTTTCAGACATTTGTAGCATTGTACATTGAGAATGCATCCCCATGGGCCAGACAGTCAATAGCCAATTCTACTGCGAGAATACTGAGAGACGATGTGCAGCAAAAGCAACTCGATCTGTGGCGAACGAATGTCAAAACTTTTGGATACCATCTCTTCATATGCAAATTAAATAGCAGAAAAATTATGTTTTGGTAACATTTTCAAGCATGTCCAGTTGAATCTTTTCTCAAAGTGATTAATTTATTTATAATAATGGCTTATTTTATATCGGTAGAAGTATGCTGAGGTTGGAACTGCCAGGCAGGAGGTCTAGAGGAAGACCAAAGAGGAGATTCATGGATGCAGTGAGAGAGGACATGAAGTTAGTTGGTGTGAGAGAAGAGGATGCAGAGGATAGGGTTAGATGGAGGCAGATGATTCGCTGTGGCGATCCCTGAAAGGGAACAGCCGAAAGACAAAGAAGAAGATAAAAAATATATCATTTAAATCAAGTGAATTAAAACTAGAGAAACAAATCTGAGAGTTAATATGATGATGATGATTATTATTATTATTATTATTATTATTATTATTATGTCAAAGTAGCCTTTCTTTCCAAAACATTTAAGGTAATATATGAAAAAGTGTTCATACTCTTAAGTAGCCAAAATGTATTGAATAATTAACTAATGGTATACATTAGACCTATATTTTTTTAAAATCTATCTTAGTGAGTTTTCAAATGAATTTCCCTAATTTTATTTTGGTTCTGTAAAGCTGCTTGCATTGTCGCTATTTAAATAAAACTGAATTAAGAAAGTGCGTTGTTTCATGTATTAGTTCACACTTGCACGCTTATGTCCATTAGAGTAGATCAACACACACACACACACACACACAGAGAGAGAAATTACGACACAGATACAGATTAGTGACGTCAGCATAGAGATAAATTCTTGCCCATGTAACTACATTCCCCAGAAGTCTGTCTCCTGTCTCGTGGCCGACAATGTGTCAATCTCCACTTATAAGGGGGTGTGAATATGAACAGCGGTGAAACTTGGAACTTTGTATCCCGCTGCGTTTCTCTCAACTCATTGAGAGAAGCATTTGTATACTGTATGTCAGTCAGCTGGAAGTTCTTGTATACACATTAACGGGCTGACCTGGAGATTACAAGGGAATTCACGTGCAACATTTAAAGACTTCGCGTCAGTACTGAAAGCGTCTGAGCAGCAGCTGCTCTCCATGGCCATGTCAAAGTCTAAAGTAGCAATAGGACTTGCGGTTGCCGGACTTTTAGGAGTTGTTTTGGGGACTGTTCTTGTGTTTGTCGGACCAATTATTATCAACGATCAAATAATAAAGGTAAGCTGTTTAATAATAATAATAATAATAAAGAAAAATTTAATTGTAATGCTTATGACAGCTACTGTAAGTTCTAATTCTAAAAAAAAAAGAAAAAAAAAAAGTAATACGACCAGCATGCTGAGTGTGAATGGCAGTGTAAATAGATTCTGTATTCCGTTAATAACCACCCACATTGTGGCTTTTCTCGAATACAGAACTTGCGTACGACTGCTTATAATTTAGAGAAAGTTAATCGCTCCGGGCAGTTCGATATATAAATATTTATATATTAAAATATTTTTAAAAATATTTTAAAAATATTTTTATGTATACAATTAAAAAAAATATCACCATAGATGGGTGAGGAATTCACTGACCGTAATTTGCAACATAAAAATGACAATGCAAATGTTTTGGGGGGAAAACCACTTTTGCCTTTATTTTGCTCTAATGTTTTATTTATTAAATAAAACTAAACTTTTTTTAATTTAATTTATTATTTTTTTTTTTACTTTTGTCTGTTTTTTGATTCAACATGTGTTTTGCTTCTTTCACATTTCACAGAACGTAGAAATCAACCCCAAAAATTCTCTCTCCTACACCATGTGGAAAGACATCCCTGTACCATTCTTCATGTCCATATATATTTTTAATGTTCTTAACCCTGAAGAGATACTGGCAGGAGAGAAGCCCATGGTGGAGCAAAGAGGGCCATACGTGTACAGGTGCGTGGCATGGTTTATTACAAATAATGGCCTCAGATATATACAGTAGCTCTGGAAAAAACCAAGAGACCACTGCAAATTACTCCGGAAAAAAACGTCTGGAATGAGGAGGAGGAGGAGGAAGATGGATGGTCACAAACCATCAAGCAAAGCTGAGATGTTTTTATGAAGTAACAGCATGTGAAAAACTGGTGGAGAGCATGATAAAACGGTATGAAAGCTGTAATTGCGAATCAGGGTTATTTCATCCACTAATTTCTTAATGTTATTTGGCCAAAGCATTAACACAATTTTTTTTTATAAATTATTTGCATTGTTTTATTTGAGTTATTAAAGATCTGCAAATACTGCATGGTCTTGTTTTTTTATGTGTCATCATTTCCTTTAAATATACAGTACACTCTAAATAACAAAAATTATATTTAGAAATTGGGAGAAATATTGTCAGCAAGTCACAAAAAAATTAAACAAAACTGTTAATCTCACCAGTACACGCACCTGTAAGAACAAAAAATATAAACTCATTATTTTACAGTGGTCTCTTATTTTCTTTCCAGAGCCTATGTGTGTGTGTGTGTGTGTGTGTGTGTGTGTGTATATATACAGTATATATATATATATATATATATATATATATATATATATATATATATACACAGTATACTGTATATATATATATATATATATATATATATATACAGTATACTGTGTATATATATATATATATATATATATATATATATATATATATATGTGTGTGTGTGTATTTACATCCTGTATGTACTGTATGTAGGGGGTGCTTGTTTGACAATTTTAAATAAACATTTAGTGCTTATATAGTTCTATAATAAATCGTGCATTAAAACATTAAAATTTAAGTTACACATTTTATTTGTCTATTCTGGTCTGAACGTGACTGAACAAATCTATCTACTGTAGATGTTAAACATGTCTCAACATAACTATGCATCATTAACACTTTCATAATTTCAGACTTGCTTTCCCATGAACCATAGCAATCGAACACCAATATATTACCTTTTAAGGCAGGTTGTAAAGAAAACTGGTCCAGATCACTCCTACTGTATTTAAGGAGTAAAGATGGATTTGGATTGAAAATAATAAAATATTTTTTATAAAATATTTATTGAATGACAGCTGTTTCTTAAATATTCCTTAGCAGTTTTTCTTTATATTAAAATGAATGTTATAATATTCTGACAAGTGATGCCATTTAATGATGCCAGTCTACATTTAGTTGAATACTTTTTCGTCCCAGTTAAACAAGTTGTGTTGAACTTACAAGTGCCAGTATCAGTACCACAAGAAAAAAAACCCATATGCAATTAACCTTATCTGTGCTTTTAAAAATATTTTTATGTATACAATTAAAAAAAATATCACCATAGATGGGTGAGGAATTCACTGACCGTAATTTGCAACATAAAAATGACAATGCAAATGTTTTGGGGGGAAAACCACTTTTGCCTTTATTTTGCTCTAATGTTTTATTTAAATATTTGGAACAATACAAATAAATTATCATCAAATGTATGTTATTTAAGGTGGCACTGTGGTGTAGTAGTTAGCACTGTCGGCTTGCACCACCAAGATCCGTGTTTGAATGCCGGCCATGTTCGATTCCCACCACTGTGTGCATGGAGTTTGCATGTTCTCTCCGTGCTTGGTGGGTTTCCTCCAGGAACTCCGGTTTCCCGCAGCCCAAATTTATGTTCACAAACATAGGTTCACAAACATTATTGTTAAACTAGCCTCCTTAATTACATGCATAATATTATCCTCAAAAAGATCATATACTGTAGCTGCATACATTTTATATTTTTCTACTTTTTTTTGTTTTTGTTTTTTAAACTAGGCATTGCTGGCTTTGACCTTCTACTTTTTTTTTATTTGACAAGCATCAGGCCCAGATGAATCTTGGCCTTGTCATCCTGGGATATGCCTGTGTTATTAGAGAATGAAAAACAGACCTGACCAACTAAAACTTGCGTAACACAGTGAACATTATGTATTTTGTGCATGTTACTTAATGTGCTTCATTCTTTTTTTTTTATCCATGCATCTATCTCTTTGTCATAGGGTCAATCTGGGCTCCTCAGGTTATTACAAAGTCTACTCTTTATACTGTCTAGCAGATTTTTGTTATGTAGACTTCACTTAAAAGTTTTTCTCTTATAGCCACACAGCAGTTAGACCCCGCCCTGTCAGTTCTCTTTGTTTTGTATGTGAGGAAATTCTCTTACTGTCACTATTAAACATAGCTGTGATTTCTTTTCTGAAAAAGAAAGGATATGTGACCCTATACTGCACAATCCTGTAAAAATTCATGGTATAGTTCGATGTCTTTTTCTTTTTTCCTTTTTTTTTTTGTAGCTGCACTAACCCAGTCTTCCAACCAATGTGATGTAACCTTTTCCAAAGTTACTCAGATTACTCATGCTTCAAATTTAAGAATTACAACAATTTGCTCCCAAATATATTCTGCATATATTGACAGGTGCCACTGTAACAAGATAATCAGTGTTCTTAATTTCAGTGATTTCAATGATCTGGCTATATATATACTCAACAAAAAAAGAAACGTCCTCTGACTTTCAACTGTTTTTACTTTCAGTAAACTTAATGTGTAAATATTTGTATGAACACTAAAAGAGTCAACACCATAAGACATAAACTAAAAATGTTTCTCAATGTGTCCCTGAATGAAGGGAGGCTCAAAATCAGTCAGTACCAGTCAGTATCTGGTGGCCACCAGCTGCTTGAAGTACTGCAGTGCATCTCCTCCTCATGGACTAGACCAAATTTGTCAGTTCTTGCTGTGAGATGGAGGGATTGTGTGTTCCTGGTGTGACTCGGGCAGTTGTTGTGGCCATCCTGTACCTGTCACGCAGGTGTGATATTCGGATGTACCCATCCTGTGCAGGTGTTGTTACACGTGGTCTTCCACTGCGAGGATGATCAGCTGTCCTTCCTGTCTCCCTGTAGCGCCGTCTTAGGCGTCTCACAGTGCGGACATGGCGATTTATTGCCCTAGCCACATCAGCAGTCCTCATGCCTCCCTGCAGCATGCCTAATGTACGTTCACGCAGATGAGCAGGGACCCTGGGTATCTTTCTGTGGGTGTTTTTCACAGTCGGTAGACAAGTCTCTTTAGTGTCCTGCGTTTTTAGAACTGTGACCTTAAATGCCTACTTTCTGTAAGCTGTTAAGGTCTTAACAATCATTCCACAGGTGCATGTTAATTAATTGATTATGGTTAATTGAACATGCATGGTGTTCTCCCCGTGCTTGGTGGGTTTCCTCCCACAGTCCAAAGACATGCAGATTAGGCTAATTGGCGTTCCCAAATTGCCCGTAGTGTGTGATTGGGTGTGTGAGTGTGTGTATGTGTGTGTGCCCTGCGATGGATTGGCACCCTGTCCAGGGTGTACCCTGCCTAGTGCCCGAAGTCTCCTGGGATGGGCTCCAGGTCCCCCGCGACCCTGAACACAGGATTAAGCGGTATAGAAAATGAATGAATGAATGAATGAACATGCATGGAAAACATTGTTCAAACCCTTTATAATGAAGATCTGTAAAGTTATTTGGATTTTTACATTATTATTGTTGAAATACACAGTCCTGAAAAAGGGACCTTTTCCTTTACGGTTGACTTTAAGCAACGGAGAGTGTTCAAAGGAGGTGAAGAGACAGGCAGGTTGGAATTGGTGGAGAAAAGTGTCTGGTGTGTTGTGCGATAAAAGAGTATCAGCGAGAATGAAAGGAAAGGTGTACAGGACTGAAGAAAAGACAGGAGGCAGAGCTAGAGGTAGCAGAGCTGAAGTTGTTGAGGTTCTCTTTGGGAGTGACAAGGATGGATAGGATCAAGAATTAGTTCATCAGAGGGACAACCCATGTTAGATATTTTGGAGATAAAGTGAGAGAGGCCAGATTGAGGTGGTTTGGACATGTTCAGAGGAGAGAGTGTGAACATATCGGTAGAAGGATGCTGAGGTTGGAACTGCCAGGCAGGAGGTCTAGAGGAAGACCAAAGAGGATACAGTGGTGTGAAAAACTATTTGCCCCCCTCCTGATTTCTTATTCTTTTGCATGTTTGTCACACAAAATGTTTCTGATCATCAAACACATTTAACTATTAGTCAAAGATAACACAAGTAAACACAAAATGCAGTTTTTAAATGAGGGGTTTTATTATTTAGGGAGAAAAAAAATCCAAACCTACATGGCCCTGTGTGAAAAAGTAATTGCCCCCTGAACCTAATAACTGGTTGGGCCACCCTTAGCAGCAATAACTGCAATCAAGCGTTTGCGATAACTTGCAACGAGTCTTTTACAGCGCTCTGGAGGAATTTTTGCCCACTCATCTTTGCAGAATTGTTGTAATTCAGCTTTATTTTAGGGTTTTCTAGCATAAACCGCCTTTTTAAGGTCATGCCACAACATCTCAATAGGATTCAGGTCAGGACTTTGACTAGGCCACTCCAAAGTCTTCATTTTGTTTTTCTTCAGCCATTCAGATGTGGATTTGCTGGTGTGTTTTGGGTCATTGTCCTGCTGCAGCACCCAAGATCGCTTCAGCTTGAGTTGACGAACAGATGGCCGGACATTCTCCTTCAGGATTTTTTGGTAGACAGTAGAATTCATGGTTCCATCTATCACAGCAAGCCTTCCAGGTCCTGAAGCAGCAAAACAAACCCAGACCATCACACTACCACCACCATATTTTACTGTTGGTATGATGTTCTTTTTCTGAAATGCTGTGTTACTTTTACGCCAGATGTAACGGGACACGCACCTTCCAAAAAGTTAAACTTTTGTCTCGTCGGTCCACAAGGTATTTTCCCAAAAGTCTTGGCAATCATTGAGATGTTTTTTAGCAAAATTGAGACGAGCCTTAATGTTCTTTTTGATTAAAAGTGGTTTGCGTCTTGGAAATCTGCCATGCAGGCCGTTTTTGCCCAGTCTCTTTCTTATGGTGGAGTCGTGAACACTGACCTTAATTGAGGCAAGTGAGGCCTGCAGTTCTTTAGATGTTGTCCTGGGGTCTTTTGTGGCCTCTCGGATGAGTTGTCTCTGCGCTCTTGGGGTAATTTTGGTCGGCCGGCCACTCCTGGGAAGGTTCACCACTGTTCCATGTTTTTGCCATTTGTGGATAATGGCTCTCACTGTGGTTCGCTGTAGTCCCAAAGCTTTAGAAATGGCTTTATAACCTTTACCAGACTGATAGATCTCAATTACTTTTGTTCCCATTTGTTTCTGAATTTCTTTGGATCTTGGCATGATGTCTAGCTTTTGAGGTGCTTTTGGTCTACTTCTCTGTGTCAGGTAGCTCCTATTTAAATGATTTCTTGATTGAAACAAGTGTGGCAGTAATCAGGCCTGGGGGTGACGACAGAAATTGAACTCAGGTGTGATAAACCACAGTTAAGTTATTTTTTAACAAGGGGGGCAATCACTTTTTCACACAGGGCCATGTAGATGTGGAGTTTTTTTTCTCCCTTAATAACGTAAACCTTCATTTAAAAACTGCATTTTGTGTTCAATTATGTTATCTTTGACTAATAGTTAACGGTTTTTGATGAGCAGAAACATTTAAGTGTGACAAACATGCAAAAGAATAAGAAATCAGGAAGGGGGCAAATAGTTTTTCACACCACTGTATTTATGGATGCAGTGAGAGAGGACATGAAGTTAGTTGGTGTGAGAGAAGATGATGCAGAGGATAGGGTTAGATGGAGGCAGATGATTCGCTGTGGCGACCCCTGAAAGGGAACAGCCGAAAGACAAAGAAGATATTGGAAGTATAGACATGAGCAACTTTGACTGATGAAAAACACTCAACCCTTTTGATTTTGCTCCGCACAAGAAGAATACACTTATGTGAGACATGTTTCGCCAAAAAGAGCTTTCAGAGGATCTGCAATCAAGAATTGTTGATTTTACATAAAGCTGGATAGGGTTACAAAGTGATTTCAAAGACACTATAAATTCATCATTCCACAAATGGAGACGTTGGAAATGTGACTACCAAGAAGTGGGTGCACAGCGAAGACTCATCAATTAGGTTAAGAAACAACACTGAGTGACAGCCAAAGATTTGAAGGCATCATCTGAACTTGCCAACATCTCTGTTTGAGTCTACAGCATATAAAACCTTAGCCAAGTATGACACCACATGGCAGCAAACCTCAAAGCAAGCTGCTGCTTACTAAAAAGAACATTTGCTGCATACCTGAAGTTTTCTAAAGAGCATATTGACACTCCACAACTGTATTGGCAAAATGTTTTCAATAAAGTGTGTTCAATAAAGACATGAAAGATCTGAATTTTTCTGTTATTTGATGCACTTTATATTTGCCAATACTTCAACTTCGATGAAGATCAGATCACATTTATTGACAAATGAATGCAGAAAAAGCATGAAATTCCAAAAGGAACTCTGGCCACTATATATGTGTATGTACAGTATGTGCAGTGAAAATGTTTTTGCCCCTATATGTCACACTTGAATGATTGTGCTCATCAAACAAATTGGTGAAATTGGTGATTTCATTCATCAGATTTTGTCTGTGGACTGATGAGACGCAGATTTAACTTAGCAGATGGTTTGTGCATCCTGTTAAATATGGTGAGTGAAATGGTTTGGGGTTGGACGACTTGCTATAATTAATGAAACCATGAATTCTGCACTCTACGACAAAATTCTGAAACGGAATGTTCAGCCTTACATTTAGGCATTTGGCAGACGCTCTTATCCAGAGCGACTTACATTTTTATCTTATTATACATTTGAGCAGTTGAGGGTTAAGGGCCTTGCTCAAGGGCCCAACAGTGGCAACTTGGTGGTTGTGGGGTTTGAACCTGGGATCTTCCGAACCGTAGTCCAGTGCCTTAACCACTGAGCTACCCCTGGCCCAGCCTTCAGTTTGTGACCTCAGCAAGGGGTCGCCACATACAATCTTGGCACAGGTTTTATTCCGGATACCCTTCCTGATGAAACCCATTCTAAAAATGTATGTTCATTTATGCACCTGTTGCATCATTGTGGCATGGAGGAAATCCTCAGGCGTTATTGAAGACCAGGTTGCTTTGACCAGGTGTTTCTTATCTTCCTCTTGACAATAATCCATAGATTCTCCATGAGGTTCACGTCAGGCGAGTTTCCTGGCTAATCAAGCACAGTAATATCAAGGTCAGCTACTCGACAGTCCTGCTGTAAAAGGAATCATTTCCAAAAACTTTGTTAGCAGATAGAAGCATGAAATGCTCTAAAATCTCCTGGTAGAAAGCTGCATTGACTTTGGACTTGATAAAACAGTGGCCCAATGCCAGCCGATGACATTCCAAATATTCACTGACTATAGAAATGTCATACTGGACTTTAAGATTCTGTGCCTCTCCACTGTTCCTCCAGACACTGGGACCTTGATTTCCAAATAAAATGCAAAGTTTGATTTGATCAGAAAAGAGGACATTGTACCACTGAGCAAGAGTCTTTTTCTTCTTCTGACATTGTCCCTTGTTTAGGAGTGGCTTGATACTAGGAATGCACCAGTTGTCCAGATCCTTAAAAGAACAAGAGGGCCCTCACGCACTATAACGACATAGGGCTGATATCATAGTGCTTTTAGTCACTCCTACATTACATGAAAAGACATTCCCATACCATTCTTTGTGGCCATATATTTATTTTTCAATGTTCTCAACACTAATAAGATATTGGCAGGAGAGAAATTCCTAGATGAGTAAAGAAGTTCATTTGTGTGCAGGTGCACAGTTTCTCAAGGATTCTGGTTTGCCTATGTATCAGTTGATGTATTGGACAGGTAAAATGACAATAGTATTCAAAGACATATAAGTAAATGTATTTAGTTTAGATTATTTAGGTACATTTAGGTTTATTGCACAGTTTTTCTGCTTTATTAAATTAACTTTACACTTTACAAAAAGTTTAACATTTTAGCTGGACAATTCATTTAAACTGTATTATTATTGGAATACTGTAATATTTCACTGCTCATAGTTTTATAAAGAATCCTGCTTTTATCTGTGAGTATTATGAGTGCTGTACTTTACCAAGAGAATTTTAAGCTAATGTTCTTACAGTATTTGTCTGTTCTGGTCTGAACATGAACAACACCTTCAAATCCCTACTTTTAGATTTCAAACATGTCTCAACATAACTATGCATCATTAACACTTAACAGTTAAGACTTCCGTAAGCCCTTCAAAAGTACAGTGACAGTTATATGAACCTTTAAATAGGTGTGAAAAATACTCCAACCCCACCCTGCCTAAGGGGAGTAGCACGTTTAATGTTCTTTCATATGTCCAGACATTGATTTCTCCTTTACTAAGTGAAAAAAAAATGTTTGTTGAAATAGGCAGCTACATTATAATTCTAGGCTGATTTAAGATTTTTTGTGGCTGTTTCTATTGGTTTAAAAAAATGTAACACTTTTTCACTGTAAATGTATCACTTGTTTGGAAACGTATACAGTATATGTACCCTTTATGTAGTAACCAAGCCAACCCAGAACCATAAAGTTGCCTTGTTTGATGTATGGAGAACAAATGGATGCAAATACAAGAGTGCAGTGTTTAGGGTGATTCAAAGACTTTTTGAGGCTTCTCAATATTGATGTATGCTAATTTTCTTATCTTTTCAATGATTCATTTTTCGATTTTGGAAGTCTTGGCAAGTTAGTTATCTTGAGCTGTTTTTGCTTTTCTTTTTCGTTGAGTATTTTTATATATTTATTATGTAATCTTTATGTTAAAATGAATGTTATTTTGAGTGATCTAATTATTTTAATTCTGTAACTGGTTGAATAATTTTTCCATCTTGTTTAAGCCACTCCACTGACACAAACATTTGTTTAAATTTCCTGGTGTTAAACACAGCATATAATTACAGTAAACCTTACATGGAAAGATAAAAAGACCCCATATTTATACATCAAAACTGCACTATTTTTTTTATTATATTGAATCTATCATTTAAATGAGACAGCTGATTCAAAATTGTCCCATTGCAAATTTTCCGATGCATTTATACTTAAATTAAATATTTGGCAGCCTGTGCTGAAAAACAAGCATTTTAGCTGTTAAATGATTTGTGCAACACAAGTTCCTCAAAACTAAATAACAACAAAAAAAAAATAGGACAAATTGAAATATATTTTGTGTATTTGTTTTTTACATGTGCATGTGCTAATCAACTTTTTTTTTTAAGGCTCGTGCCAGTAGCATATTCTGTGACTGGTGGTTTCCTGTTTTGGAAAAGAGACATGTGACCTATGCTGAAGGAAGCACTTTTACCGCATATAACCCCCGAATCATTGCTTTTTTTATGCAGTGATAGAGATATAGAGAAGTCTCAAACGTGCTCCACTATGCGGACATGCATAATAATTTCTCTCTTATTTTATATACTGTATACATATTTCTAACTAAATCTTTACTGTCTCACAAAAATCTTTTGTATTCATAAAATGTAGTAAACTAATAAAAAATACATGTTCAGAATAGGGAAAGAATATACGTCTTAGTGAAAAAAATTTTTTCATTAACTTCTAAAAATATTATTTTGCTAATCAGGCATTTAGAGCCCTTCATGTAGAAGGCTGGTGGTTTGAATGCAACGCAGTTTCATTACTCAACTCACCAAATGTTTTTACTTTTAGAGAAAATCGTTGGAAAGACAATATCACTTTCCATGACAACAAAACAGTATCTTATTATGAATATCGGCAGTATTTCTTTGAGGAGAGCATGTCTGTAGGCAATGAATCAGATGTGGTCACCATCCCAAACATGCTGGTTCTGGTAAGACACCCTGTCAACTATTTAAGAGAAAGAATGTGCTCATACAGTATGTTAGGAAAGCATACACACACACACACACACACACACACACACACACACACACACACACACACACACACACACACTACCGCTCAAAAGTTTGGAGTCACTTGCAAATTTATTTTTGTTTAGTGATTTTTTCCCCACGTTCTCCAACAATATTGGGGATTTCAAAACTATGAAGTAACACATATGGAAAAAGGTAATTATGTAACAACAGTCAGTAGTTATTTAAAGACACAGAGGTCAACTTTTTCTCTCAGTTTCATGAAGACAGGAAACTTCACAGGAAGGCAAGACCACTTACCTAAACCGACTTCTGCTGCAGAGAAGTTCATTCAGAGTTACAGTACCAGCCTCAAAAATTACCATCACCTGGGGTTAGAGCTGTTATGTTTACAGATCATGAGTGGCAGATGCATCTTGATCTTAACTGTTCAGAGGAGATTATTGCAATGTTTGTACACCTTCAGCATTGTTTTTCAATGTAAAATGAAATTTAAAATCAGGAAAGACTATGGATTTGGAAAGTGACCCCAAACTTTTGAGCGGTAGTATATACAGTGGAACCTTGGATTGTGAACAACTTGATCTGCGAGCATTTTGAAAGATGAAAGAATTTAATACATTTTAAATTGGTAAATTAGTGAGGAATTGATGTACAAGTACTGTAGTACCCATGCGCTTTGTGACCACAACTGAGCCAATTGTTCTTCTTTCTCTCGTGCTATGGGGTGGTTAATTCCCATAAGACTCCCATGCTCAGTCTCAGTGTGCGTGAGTAACTTCCCTGCGCCTGTGTACTGTTTACTATAACATTGTGACCACATGTGTGCACGTGTAAAGCATTTTTTAAATTTTGTGTCCAAGTGTAGTGACTATTCCTTAGTAACTGTACTGCAACAATGACCCCCATGAAGAAAGGCTGCAGTGCAGAATCTGTTTATAAGAGTGATTCCGGTAGTTGTGTGTGTGAGTTCTTTTCAAAGGTAAAGTAGAGGTTAATTTTTTTTTACTTAATATTTTGTATAAATTATTTTTGTATAAATATGAGTTTCCATTATTTCTTATGCAGGAAATTTGCATTGATATACGAGTGTTTTGATACTGTATATAAGCACGCTTCTAGAATTAATTACTGTATGCTCGTAATCCAAGGTTTAACTGATACATACACACAGTGGCATGTGAAAGTTTGGGCACTCCTGGTCAAAATTTTTGTTCATGTGAACAGTTGAGCAATGACAAAATGATCTTTGGGTTTTAACCCAACAATCAGCAGCCATGGATTTCTCTAGGCAGATGCCTAGCACTCTGGGAATGAAAATCATTGAACCCCACAAAGCAGGAGAAGTCTATAAGAAGATAGTAAAGTGTTTTCAAGTACCGATTTGCTCAGTTTGGAATGCAATTTAAAAAATGGCAGGTAACAGGAACAGTGGAGGTCAAGAAAAGGTCTGGAAGACCAAGAAAGATATCAGAGAGCACTGCTCATAGGATTGATAAAAAAGCAAGTTATAAACTCCATTTGACTGCAAAAGACCTGCACAATATTGCCTTCTGGTAAGAGTCATCAGAACAAAAAGTACATTTTGCAAAAAGCCTGATGCATTTTAGGAAAAAAGTCCTGTGGACCGATGAGGTTGAAATAGAACTATTTTGCCACAATGAGCAAAGCTATGTTTGAGGAACACTGGGTACAAAACTTCATGGAACATCAGTTAACAACCGCTAAGCATGGCGGTGTATTGATCATGCTTTGGGGTTGTATTGCAGCCAAAGAAACGGTTAACATTTTATATATAGAGGGAAGAATGGATTCAATTAAATTCCAACAAATTCTGGAAGTGAACATAACCATCTGTAAAAAAGCTGAAGTTGAAAAAAGGTGATCCTAAACACACCTACTGTAAATCCCCACTAGGTACTAACTATGCATGGTGTCCAAGCTTTTGCTGTGGGCACTTTTTCCTTCGTTATTTTTTAAAATTTTGTTTCAAAAAGCATCTCGCTTTTCGAGATCATTTTATCTTCCACTTGCTTAGCTGATCACACTAACAGAAATTTTGACGAGGGGTGCCCAAATTTCGCATGTTTGCAAATGGCTATTATATTATATTATATTATATTATATTATATTATATTATATTATATTATATTATATTATATTATATTATATTATGCACACACTGCTCAAATTTAAGGAACAATTTGAAATCAATCTCAATGGGGGAAAAATCATGCTGGATAGCTATACTAATATGACTGGGTAATATGTTAGGAACGAAAGGATGCCACATCATTTGATTGAAATTAAAATTATCAACCTACAGAGGGCTGAATTCAGAGAAACCCAGAAACCCAAAAAAAATCTTTAACAAATGATGTGGCAGGTTAGTCCATTTTGCTGAAATTTTATTGAAGCAACTCAAAATGGCGCAGTACTCAGTCATTTGTATGGACCTTCACTAGCTTGTATGCATGCCATGACATCAGGCCATGTTCCTAATGAGACAAAGGATATTGTCCTGCTATATCTCCTTGCAGATCCAAACCAGGTCATCACTGAGCTCCTGGACAGTTTGCAACCTGACGGTGTCAACTGGACTGAAACATACTGTAATGTCCCAGAGGTGTTCTAGTGAAATCAGTTCATGCAGGCATGGAACAAGTCAATGTTATCAATTTCTTCATCCTCGAGGTGCGGAGCAGTGAGCACAAGGCCCACTAGAGGATGTCGGGCCCTCAAGCCACCTTCATAAAGTCTGTGCTGATTGTTTGGTCCAAGACATTCACACCAATGGCCTGCTTCTTCCTTGTACAAAGGGGGGGATACAGTTCTGCTGATGGGTTAAAGACCATCTACAGCCCTGTCTAGCTCTCGTAAAGTAACTGCCTGTCTCCTGGAATCTCCTCCATGCTATTGAGACTGCTGGGAGATGCATCAAACCTTCTGAAAATGCCACATATTGAAGTGCCATCCAGGAGTTGGCCTGCCTGTGTAACCTCTGTCGGGTACAGGTATTGCCTCATGCTATTAGTAGTGATGCTGACCCTAGCCAAATGCAAAACAAGTGAAAGGCAGTAAGAAAGAAGATGCAATACTCTGGTTAAAAAGTATTTCCTTTTTTGAGCAGTGTATACATTTAAATTCATTTATTTAGATTGTGTGTATATGGCATATGTGTAGAGAAGACAAATGATGCACATTAGTTTATGACCAATTTATTTGACTTATTTACCCTTTTCATTTGCTGTGTAGGGAGCATCAGTGATGTTGGAGAACTTGCCCCTTCCAGTGCTGCAAATGATCAGTGCAACCTTCACTTCTTTTAAGGAGGGCCCTTTTGTGACGAAAACTGTAGGAGAGATTTTGTGGGGCTATAACAGCAAGTTGTTAGACTTTCTTAACAACATGTTCCCTGGTATGATGCCATTTAAAGGGAAGTTTGGACTATTTGTGGAGGTATGTATGCTGTATTTTTTTTTTAAGTAATGTAACCAGAGAAGTAACAGGACTATAAGGAGTAAGCAATTAGCTGGCAAAGCACTTAATCTGTGGTGAATGGTTGCACTGAAACACATGCTATTAGGAAGAATTATCAATGTGTTTATGCCTGAATGTGTATAGCCAATCAATCCTGGCATCCCATGCAGGGTGTGCTGAGGCCAACAGTGTTCTCAGTGTTCTCAGGCTTCTGAGCTCTTGTGGCCTTTAGAGCCTGCAGTGATGAATAATGAAACTTAACAGTCTTTAGTTTGTTGTGTCAATTATCCCCATGTCCTTTTTTTTTTTTTTGGTCCAATTTAGTTTAACAACTCCAACACTGGGATGTTTACTATCTTCACGGGTCAGGATGACATCAGTATAGTTCACCAAGTAGATTCCTGGAATGGTTTGAAGAAAGTGAGTTTATAAAGTCCACTTTGCTAACATCAACAAATTGGGTTGCATAATTACAATATTTCTGACTTTTATTGTTTATGCCCATATAATTCCTTAATCAAATTATCCCTTTTATTTTCCTTCAAATGGACCAGGTTGACTATTGGAAATCAGAGCAATGTAACATGATCAATGGTACAGCAGGCCAGATGTGGCCACCGTTCATGACTACAGAATCAACTCTGCAATTTTTCAGTCCAGATGCCTGCAGGTACTGTTTTTACAGTAAACACACTATTCACTTCCTGATTATAATCCCCGCATCTTCTTTCTAGCCTTGTGATCCATGAGTTAAGGCAGGGTATATTTTGTGTATCTGTGTATGTATTATTAAAGCTGGACTGAAGTTTCGCTCATGCATCATCACCTTTTACATTTTTTTAGCTCATGTCATTTTCATAAATGTTATGGATGTTTTAAAGGTCAATGGAGCTGGTGTATGAGAGACCAGGAACTATGCAAGGAATCCCTGTGTATCATTTTGTGGCTCCAAAAACACTGTTTGCCAATGGCTCAGATTATCCTCCAAATGAAGGTTTCTGTCCATGCAGACAGTCAGGTCTTCTTGATGTTCGCAGTTGCAGGCACAGTAAGTGACTTTGTCCAGACAGACAATTTACAAATAGAGATATGCGTTTCTAAATCTTAGAAGCAGAATTTAAATGCACTGTATAGTATCATTCAAAAAAAAGTCTCCCATGTGCCTTGGGCAAACACAAATATGTAGGTACAGTTAAAATATATATTTTTTAAAAGTAGCTTTTATATGCAGCAAAGTACAGTACATTTGCTTTGTTCCTCCTAGACTCCCCTATGTTCATTTCCCATCCACATTTCTACAATGCTGATCCTGCCCTTTTGCAGACTGTCAATGGACTTAGCCCCAACGAGCATGACCATGGACTTTTCATTGACATCCATCCAGTAAGAAAAATTGTTCACATATATATAATGTACTATGGCAAGCTTAGGGTCATATTAAGATTTTCTTAAAGGGGAATTAATTGATACATTTAAACTCAATAAAAAAAACAATATTTATTTATTTGTTTTTTTGCTTAATTTTTTTTTTTGGGGGGGGGGGGGGGGGGGGGGGTTGCTGTTAGAAATCAGTGGAGACTTAATATATTATCTTATATTACCAAAGAAGAGTCAGCAACTTTGGCTTTAATTATGTAGACCAGTTTTATGTCAAGGTTATTTTCAATCTCCTTAAACTATCTGATAAGGTAATTGGACATTGGTATGACTATCATGTTATGACTGCCTTTATCATAATTATATTATGGTTTTTGGTATTGTAAAAGTAATCCTATTATGAACAAATAACGCTTAGGTTGATTTTATTGAGCAATATTTCAGACTTTGATCTTTGGTTATGGACTCATTTTGTTGAAATAACTAAGAACATTTCTTACCCCATGTCTGTTAATGTGTTAGATAACTAACTAATTGTTTCATTGATTTAAATTATGATAGAATGTAGTAAGATAGTAGACAATGTGTTTATATAAATTGTGTTGTATTTGCACATATTTGCATATATTGTTCAATAACAAACTTGATTTCTGGCTTGCAGCAGGAAGCACAATCCTGTATGTTTGTCTCAATTGGCCTTTTGCCACGGAGATAAAAAATGATAAGATAAAGTCTACTTTATGAGTTATGATTAGCAAAGTATGATAAGGCTTTCTAAAGCCCAATAGCCCCATGTCACTTGCACGATATTCACTCTGTTGGACAGCTTTTATACAGTATATTGTCAAACCACTCCATAAAGTTTTCTCCAGCACATCAAAGGGGTTAAGGCTTAAATACTTTCAGCATTAAGTAAAGGACAGGTTAGATCTCTTTGGTGGCCAAATCATATACAAAAAAGATTTCTCATGCTCTCAGCTCCACAGTTTGACAATCTGCACCTGATGAATTTGTATGGAATATACCTGCATGATCAGGGGAAAAATTAATTGGTCTAAACAATTAATAGAACTGTATATATACTGTATATATAGAGTATGTATGTACAGTACCTCACTGTGTATCTACAAAAATACAGTAATGTAATTTTCTCGTTGTACCAGGTGTGTCCTGATAGATTATTTGCTTAAACAGAGGTCTTTAATGTTTTCCCTTTAACCTGGTATTTCCACTTTGAGCATTTGTGATGGATTTGCGACACAGTTGTTATACCTACTTACCTCTGCGGTTTCATGCCCCACTGTGAATGTTTCAGTCACGGAATGGCTTGACATGAATATTCATCTAAATAGGGTCAACTCATTGTCGTTTTGAGACCTTTCTTTAAATGGTCGAATATTTATATCTAAATCAGAGAGTTTGTCCAGATTAGTATAGGTGTTTTTTGTTTTGGATGTACCACCTAAATTCACACAAAGCTGATTTTATATATATATATATATATATATATATATATATATATATATATATATATATATATATATATATATACTGTGTGTATATATATATATATATATATATATATATATATATATATATATATATATATATATGTGTATATATATATATATATATATATATATATATATATATATATATATATATATATATATATAAAGTTGTCATACATCTAGATTTTAGAACATCCAATATTGTATTTAAATCAAAATGAAAATATAGAATTATATAAAGACAAAGAAACCATATGGTATATAATTCCTATTATGGGGTAGATTTATTTCTGTGATTAGGTAGTTAGTGTTGTGATTTTTATGTAGAAAATCTCCAAGTAAAACCAGCTGACATTCTTTTATGCAGATTTGGCTCTAAATTTATTAGAATATCTTGGTTCTGTAATTTTTGGAAAAAGGAAATGTTATAAAAGCACCACCTGGTTAATTGGTTTCTTCTTTCAGACATTTAAAAAATAGACTAGGTTTATCCTTAGGGACATGGCACAGACGGATGCTCCAGAAATCAACTGTGGCATACCTGATGAAAACGCATGTATTGACTAGAGTGACAACGATCAACTCTGGTGACTACAGTACGTTGCAGATGCTCCTGATGGAAATAGGGGAACAGGGTCATTGTGGCTGCAATCGTTCTTCAAGGCAAAATTGAATGTCCACAGCCCGCAGAATGTAAACCAGCAGCCCTGCCTATAACAGAAATCATTGTAGACTTAATCCAATGTCATATTACCAGAAGTGTAGTGCTATTCAGTGGAGCGCACCTTTGTGAACATACTCTGCTTCTACATACATTAATAATCTATGACTGACCACATGATCAAAGGTTAGACTGACTTTATGAATAGTTTTATCATACTAAGAATATAACATGGCAGCAAGCCAAACATCTTAATAAATCTCCATTCTGAGAAGTTGCTATCCAGGCAGAAGTCATGCTTAACTCATAGGCTAGGATATGAAAATGCAGTGCAAGCTTTAATTTCCTTTAGAAACTTTTACCATATTAGCTATTTAAAAAAATCAGATGATGTTTTGCTGCCCCTTTGATGTTTTTATTATTTAACATAAAAACTAATTATGTTTCAATGAGTAGGTTGAACCATCTTTTATTCACTGTGCTACTGGCTATTTTTAAGGCAGAATATTTTCTTGTACAGTACATTTACATTTAGGCATTTGGCAGACGCTCTTATCCAGAGCGACTTACATTTTTATCTCATTACACATCTGAGCAGTTGAGGGTTAAGGGCCTTGCTCAAGGGCCCAACAGTTTCAACTTATTGGCAACAGTGGCAACACCATTCGATTTGTTTCCTTACTGATTCTTTTGCATGCTAATTGGATCTTCAAGCTCTTACAAAAATGTATAGAAATTTTGTGAATATTGTTGGTGGTGGACCATTCATCTGGCTTGCTCTACACTTATAGCTTTCACCAAAATCACATCATTAAACCCATTTGCTATACCCACTGTACCAGTCAAATCATGCATGAAATAAACACCCATAGAAAACATGGGTACAATCAGTACTTACAGAAAAACTCAAAGCCAAATAGACAATTATATTGCAAACATTCGTCTAAGGATCCTGGTCACAAATATGTTGATACTGAATGGCCTTCATTTGATAAGTAACCTTGAAAATTGTGTTATCGTTGGGCGGCCTGGTTTTTAAGCATGTTGTCTCAGGAATAACAAAGCCCACTCACACTGCCGCATATGGCCTGCAGCCACTGAAGATCATGGTTTAATAAGTGTGCGTGTGTGTATTATTGTCTCATTTATTTTAGCTAGCTTGCTCAGTGTTCCAAGTAACTAATGTGCCATTGATTTACAGGGGACTGGAATACCTATGAATGTGTCAGTCACGCTGCAACTTAACCTGTTAATGAAGAAGGTATTAGGAATAAAGTAAGTATAATATCAGTCATTTTGAATGTACTTTGTTTGTCTTACATTGTATGGATTCATCCTAAATGAATTTTTTAGCTGAACCACTTTTTTTTTTTTTTTTTTTTTTTTTTTTAGACAAACTGGTGAAATAGCTGAAGTAGTGATGCCTATGATTTGGTTTGGTGAGGTATGTGCTCTAAAAATAAATACAATTAATTTAGACAATATTTTAAATGCCCCTACATTAAGTTGAGTATATACTATCATTGTGTTTATTCTTAGACCCAGATGATGAAATATAAGTCGAATTACGGAAAAGTTGGGACGTTTTTGAAATGTAAATAAAATGCAAACTAAAATACTTTCAAATTACATGAACCAATATTTTATTGACAATAGAACATAGAGAACATAAATCTTTAAACTTTTATCCACTAAATGAGCTCATTTCAAATTTGATGCCTGCTACTGGTTTCAAAAAAGTTGTGACAGGGGCACCAAAGCAAGAAAAAAAAATTCAGCTGGAAGAACATCTAGCATCAGGTGTATAACATGATTAGCTTTAAAAGGGATGTCTTAGAGAGGCTCTCAGAAGTAAAGATGGGAAAATGCTCTCCAGTCTGTGAAAGAATGCATTTTGCAAATCACATCATCTATAGTGCACTCTAAAAAATGCTGGGTTGTTTTTTCTACCCAAACGCTGGGTTGCCGCTGTTGGGTCATTTTTCTGGGTTATTTTCAGAGAGTTGGGTAGTTTTTGTGTAACCCAGCTGCTGGGTTAAAGTTTGCTTGGCCCCTCCCCCAAAGTTCACCGGTGGATTCAGCGGCTGTCACTCAGCTTCGTGTCTCTTGAGCTCCCACACCGCTGATGACGGTTCATCCTCCTCGGACATTTAAGGGAAAATGGCGTTAAATACAAGGTCTGTATACACATGTTCACTCACCTAATTCACATATGACTGAAAAATTATTACTATATGTAACATTTATTACTGTTACCGTGTTAAGGTTACACACAAACTTTCCGGCTGGTCTGAGGTACTGGATGATAATTTAGCTGAGAATAACTGCTAGTTAGCCAAACAACCCCACCTGTGTATGAAAGAAACGGCTAAGATGTCTGAGCTTTTTAGCTTTCTCTGTAGAATGTTTGCAGGGTTACGAAGAAGGTGAAGTGATGAATGAACGCTAAACTGTTAACTTTAGTGCTCGCATGACGGCGGCATTTAGTTAGTTTGCTAGCATTAGCAACCACTTTAGAACTTTATTAAACTCACTGCTTGAGACAAAATGCTGGTGTTTTACAAAACACTGACCCTCTCACAAATATACAGACCTGCTAACCCTCCTGTTTTTCACTAGCTAGTAATTTACTCTGCGGTCAAATTTCTCCTGCGTTTCTCCCGAGTTATAACAATATTTTACACCTTTCCCCCTTTTGCAAGTATGCAAATGTATCACCAGTAATAGCATGTAAGCTAACCATGTAGCTCTCTTTAACCAAAGTTAAATTAACTATCAGTCAGCGCGCCAACTACAGGAAAAAGTACCACAGCGGTACAGGTAACTACTAGATGGAAGTATTAATATTTTGGTGATTGTAATGTACCAGTATGACACCAACTATGACATTTTTTCGGTAATTAGCTTAAAATCAATGCAGACTACAATATCAACTAGTCTGACATAAAGAGTTGTATCCTAAAAGCCATGCTTATTTTGCTGTTTTATTTTGGTAGTAGCTCTCTCCATGTTTTTGTTTCTGGTTACCTATACCCTATCTTAATGGGCAGCTTTGTAATTTTTTTGTATCAATCGTATTTCACACGAAATTGATAGTCTTATTCAGTTTAATCTTTGCTATTCAACAAAATTTTAACTTTTTCATTTCTTTCTTTCTAAGGTTGGCACCAACATGGTGGAATACCTCCAGCAGGCTGAAGTGTCGAGGCCGTACCCCTACATCCTGACGTTGGGAGATAATGACCAGCGCTGCTCTCAGTAATGTTGTAATGTTGCTATGAAATAGCGAGACCTACCTGAAAAGTCATAGACAGTGTTTGTATGTTAAAATGAGACCAGGGCTGGATAGTTTTGATCCTGCTCTGTAGAAGTTGCTTCAGCCTATTTGTTCAATTTCTCCATTCTGCCCTTGTCAGTAATAGTATAGTAATGATGTCACTGTTGATTATCTGTTCTTGTGCTTTTGAAAAATAAATGTTTTTTTCTAAGAACATTTAATAGGATGTTGTTTATTGCATACATGTATGTTTTTTGTAATAGACCAGTATATCAAAGTAATTTAACTGTTTAATAGACATGTTTTTTTTTTTTTTTTTTTTTTTTTTTTACAGATTCATTGTAAAACATGAAAAATAATAATAACCTATTTGTGAGGTAGAATTAACCCAATTCTACCTCACAAATAGACAATTTATGTGGTAGAATTAACCCAGCATTATAGTTAAATATGACCTAGCATTTGGATTGAATATTTAACCCATCTTGTTGGGTTAAACAAATAACCCATCTTGCTGGGTTAAATTAACCCAGCATTTAGTTAGTCCTATTTACCCAGCAGCTGGGTTAAAAACAACCCAGATGGGTGTGTTTTACCAGCATTTTTTAGGGTGTGCGTAACATCGTCAAACTGGAGAATCTGTGTATGTAGGGACAAGGCTGAAGACCTTTGTTGGATGCCCATGGTCCTCTGGCCCTCAAGACATCACTGCATCACTCATCAGCATGATTGTGTCATTGACATTACTAAATGGCCCCAGCAATACTTCCAGAAACCACTGTTGGTAAACACAATACAACGTGACATCTGCAGTTGCCAGCTAAAGCTCTATCATGCAAAAAGGAGGCCATATGTGAACATGATCCAGAAGCAACCATGTGGTTTCATAGTAGAAAAGTGGTCTATGGTTAGACAAGTCCAAATTTGACATTCTTATTGGAAATCAAGGACACCGTGTCCTCCGGGCTAAAGAGGAGGAAGACCTTCCAGCGGGTTATCAGAAACCTATATCAGGCAAGAATGGGACCAAATTCCAGCACCAAAACTCCAGAAACTGATGATGTTACACCATGGTAAACATGCTCCCTTCTCAACGTTTTTGAGACCTGTAGCAGGTATCACTGGTACATTTGCATAAAATTATAACATTTATGGTATATTGTGAATAAAATATTGGCTGATATGAATATGGCTTGTAAATCCATCTTAGTGAAATGTGTTTCCTACGGAGCCCCTCTGGAGACATTAAGGAAAAAAATATATCCCGTGGCCACGACTTACTAAGGTGTGGGAATGACAATATGTGTTGTGACAACAACTTAGTAACACATTGCAACAAAATAGTATCCAACAGTATCCAGTGGCCACATCCCATATGTACTATGTCATTCCCACATGTTATTAAGTTCTGTTCACAACTGTTTCTCGTGGCCATGTGTTATACTATGTTGTCCCACGTGTTAAGACATGGCCACAAAACAGTATCCCTTTCCCACGCCTTACGCAAGTGGTTGCCACAGAATACTGTATTTGTTTCCACAGATGTCACCAGAAGGGCTTTGTAGTTTCCTAACGTTTTGCTTATTTTATTTACAGTTTTTCAATATTGTAATGAGATTCCTTTTAAAAGAATGTTTAAAAGAAGACCTAATCTTTTATCTCTTCCAGAGTGGTTACATTGATGGCCCTATACTTAATACTTTTCGTATGAATCTTGTAATTTTACCTATGGTGCTGGAGTATATGCAGTACATCTTCATCGCACTTGGACTGGGCTGTATCGTAGGAGCAGTGGCACTGCAGCTTAGTAAAAAGGTATAATAGACAGTAACACCACTGCAATGCTTTAACTTTATGTATTACTCAATTCCTGAGGTGTTCTACAAACATTAATTGCACTAACCATCGGTCACTTATGAGATTTACAGGACTGTTGTAAACCACCTCCATGGTTTACTCTCCTTACCATTTGGCTTCATGGTACCAGATAGAACTTTAAACTATTTTCACCCCTGTCAGTTGCTAACTGTTGGTAGCTGGATCCACCAATTGTAGAAGGATCTGTGTTAGCAGGGCAAAAATAACTGGTTAAATTAAATAAAGAAATCAGTGCAGTGAACATGGAAGAAAATGCAGCTGGCATGGGCAATGCAGATACTGTATATAGATGAATGTGGATCCTTTTACTTAAATAAAATGCAAAAGGCTATATTTTATGTTCTTCCAGCGATAGCCCAATTAAATAGTTTACTTGATGTTGTTTCATAATGTATATACACTCTTCGGCTACGTCATTCAACTGCTTAAACCTATTCAACTGCTTAAAGCCCAGAGCATTTATACAGTAGCTTTTTTTTTGTTACTTTGAACATAAAGTGTACAGTACATATACTGTACATAAATACAAAGTTAGTACCCGCTTTTCAATTCTGTGTGTATTGTTATTAATAGTTTGATCAAATCATTTTGTGTATGACTTTACTAGTCTCTCACATCATAGTGGAGGAATCTTTCCCCATTCTTCTTTACAACATTGCTTCAGTTCAGTGAAGTTTTTGGGCATTCACTTATGCACAGCTCTTTTAAGGTTCTGCCACAGCATTTTGATTTTAGTCTGGATTTTGACTAGGCCGTTCCAAAACATTGATTCCATAATTTTTCATCACTATGAGCCTGAGTAAACAGTAGAATATGGAACAGGAACATCCTCAATTGCCGAAAAGTAAAAGTTCAAAAGTCAACCATCAGCTTGAAAATTTATGATTTTCTGGGATTCTCAAGGGCCAGTACTGGAACATTATCAGGAAAAAGATTTGACAAGTAACAGTGTTCGTTACAGTGAGGTACTTATTGAAGACCTGAAAAATAAACTTCGGATTAAATGCAAAGGACTGCTGTTTGCCACCCTGAAAGCAGCCCTATACAGTACTGTAAGTGTAAAGAAGTGAAGACAGCGGTGCATTTGTGGCTTGCAGCTCACAAGCTTGTTGATTGATAAACAAAAGCAATTAGAAGCAATGAAAGAATTTCTAAAAGTTAATTAAATTGAATTCTAAAACCAGAGTGTGGTTAATTTTTGACTCTCATAGTTTTAAGGCCATGAGATCAAGATTCTAGCTCTGTTTTAACATTTGTTGTTCTTGTCATGCTTATTATAGTTTTCGTATTCTTTTAGGGGATTAAAAAATGCACTAATCTTGACCCAACTTACAACGAAAAGAATCCCATAAAAGATTCAGGTAATTTTTCATTTTTCTCTTTTTTTATATCCTCTCTCTTCTTTCCTGGCTGTTAAAAATCTGTAAGAGTACATAAAGAGAGAGCATTCATTCACCAAAATTAAAAAATTTTTTTATATATAAAATACCTTTTTTTAGATGAATGAACGCTTTCTCTATGGATTTTTAACAGCCAGGAAAGAAGAGAGGATTATATACTTTTATTATATATATCGTGTGTGTGTGTATATATATATATATATATACACACACACACACACACACACACACACACGATATATATATATATATATATATATATATATATATATATATATATAGGTCCTTCTCAAAAAAGGTGTGTGTGTGTGTGTATATACAGTATATATATATATATATATATATATATATATATATATATATATATATATATACACACTTTTGCTGTGCAAAACACCACATTGTTGCTGTACCAATTTTGTTATATATGTTTATCATGTCTGTACTAAATTTGTATGTACAAAATCATTCAGCATTTCCATATATAACTTAAAAATGTATAAATAAATAACATTACAGGAGAATATATGCATGGCTGTAAAGAAAAAATATATAGTACAAGACCTAATATAGTTACTAGAAGAACTCATATTCTCCATCAAGCTCAATAAAACCTAACAACTATTTTACTTATAGTACTGTGCAAAAGTCTTGGACACATACAAAACTATGGCATAAGCAAAAGATGCTTTTAAAAACATTTCTGCATAAAAGAAAATTATATAAAGAGCAATAGAGTAATAAAATAAACAATCAATATTTGGAGTGAAAACTCATTGCTTAAAATCAGGAGTTTTAGACAGATTTGTGCAGTTTTATAAGAAAATTGCTGTTAGATTTTACTGAACATGCTGGAGAATGTGAGTTCTTCTGGTAACTTTGTCACATTAGATTTTTTGTTTCCATCTGAAAACTGGTCTGTCTTGTACAATATTTTTTTTCTTTACAGCCATGAATATATTCTCCTGTAATGTTATTTATTAATTTTTAAGTTATATATGAGAATACTAAATGATTTTGTACATAATTATGCATAATGCATAACACAATTTTTATGTCAGGTGTTCCCATGCAGGGGTTAGTACCTACCAAGAGGGGTCCACTTTGTCTACAAATATACAATTTAGGTAAATTAAAAAAAAAGCAATTTCCTGATGCATTAGAAAATGCAAATGAAAAGTTCGGTGGTTAGGACTTTCATCAGAAGCTTGTAAAGTTGTGACACAGGCACAGACTGTCATAATATCCTATGCAGGCATCCTTGTGTAATTAAATGTCCAAATTTAATTACTTACAAATGTATGTCCTTCAAAAACTATCAATCTGTCAGAATTTTCACAAACAGTCACTACAGTTTATAAAAATGGTGGGGGAAAACTAAAATATTCCAGGTGTGTAGAGTCTGTGGGACTATAAAACATTTTTATTGAAGAAGAAGATAGGGAGTATATAGGAACTCACTCTGTACAAGGGTGATGAGCAGAAAAGCAGAAAGCACAAGAAGTCAAACCTTGAGGATGATCGCCTACAGCAGCAGATGACCACATAAGGTCATGCAAAATCAAGAACCTGAGGTCACAGACACCTCAAAACTGAACAGCTGACGAGAGGAAAAATGTCCATTTTCCTCTGACCTTTCATCACGGGCCAAAATCCCATGTTTTAAAAATTTATTATTAATTAATTTATTTATTCATTTTTGAATATGCATCAAATTGTGTTAACTAACTAACTGACTAACTAACTAACTAACTAACTGTTAGCCTTCAGTAAGCATGGCCTATTGTGCATCTTTCATAAGCAGTTGTTTAATGATAATTAGTATTTGATTATGTTCTGTCTGTTAAAAAAAAAATGTAATGCATGTATCAAGTTTAGCCTTGCGTCCAGTCATTATAAACTTTCTTTCCTTAAATTTTTATTTACACAGATGCAAAGTAGGACTTTCTAGGCCTACACACATCCCTGATCTCTGGACAATGGTAAAACTCATTTGGTACAAGAGTTGCAAAAATTGCATATTACAGCGAGTCCTCTGCTTTTACAGAACTGAATTTCTTCTGTCCTAAATCTATGATTCACAGGGAATTTATGGTGGTGTTTTTATTTGTCTGACATCATAAAAGAGTAAAAAAAAAAAGCTTGTCAAAGAAACTGAGTGTACACATTGTGTACTTCTTTAATTTCTATGGTAGGCTGTGTCTGTATGTCTATGTTTAGATGTTTAAGTACTGTATATTTAGTGGGAAGCACTCTTCTTTATTCTGGGATTACCTGGGTAGGATGCACATTCCATTTTGTCAATTTAATTATCCAGGTCTGCAAATTGTTTTATAGATTTTTCTAGCACCTTGAAAGCTTTGCACTTCAATTTAAAGTGGATTTACAAAAGAGCTCTGTTCATTTTGACTAAATGCGTTGACCAAAAAGGGAGGGGGGAAAAGACAAAAAAATATTAATGCTAATATATAATTTGATTGCCTTTTAGCTTTGAATATAGTGTGCAATATGTACTGTATGTGTTTGTATAGATATGTGTATGGATATGTGGTGGCCAATTCATGAATAAAAATGATTCTTTATGCTCTCAGAACCACTCTGTCACAATTGGAGTCCTGGTATCTGCCTGTGCCATCAGGGAAGAAAATGCATAAATGGGATACTGTGGTCATTTGGTACATCCAGGTAGTTGGGTTACTTCATTTTATTGATCTATACCTTTGCTGAGCTCGACCAACTGAAGCAACCTCAGATCATAACACTGCCTGCAGTGGGGGGGGGGGGGGTTTAATAAAGATTTGCTTTAATATATCATATTTGCTAGAAAACCGCCATGTCAATTCTTACTTGTCTTTAAATATTTTGTGCTTTTTGAGTATTCAGGTGGAATCATTTTATGGTTCTCATTTGCCACACTAAACTAAAGGATTAAAATTTATTAACCATAAATAAGTTTGGAAGCGACACCAGTTCCATCATGGGTATATAATAGAATTTTCATCATTCATATCTTCCCTGCCAGAAAAAATTGAGTAAAGCATTATTTCCCTTGGAGAGTATTGTATATGAGTCTAGAAGAATTCTGATTGAAACAATGTTTTATTTTAAAATAATTTAAATTTTATTTTCAAAA
This sequence comes from Channallabes apus, assembly GCA_030522415.1. Taxonomy (NCBI): domain Eukaryota; kingdom Metazoa; phylum Chordata; class Actinopteri; order Siluriformes; family Clariidae; genus Channallabes; species Channallabes apus. Next base: position 24,992,672 of record CM060120.1, read on the forward strand.
TAAATCACATGAACAATTTGGTAGATCAACATGTTTTCTGCTGGTGAAAAGACAACGGAAATTGTACAACATGTACAAAATGTACAAAAAAGTTTTGATAGATGAATTTGGAGAACAAGGTTTAATTAATTTAGGAATTTTCTTATAATCTGCACTGTGCTACAATTGCACATATCGGGTCATTACACATATACAGTGCATCTTGAAAAAATGTAATATTATGAAAGTACATTTTCATTTAGAATTTTATTATATACACAGTATAATAATACTGATTTTGTTTGTTTTAGTTCCAATGATTACAGATTACTATCCTTCATTTTGAGTTTGAGTAAATTACTATTCAAACAGTATAAATACCATGTATCTCGCTGTCTATTTCAGTACACTCACAGGGAAAACTGTTGACTTATCAGTTGTCTAAAGGGTGATTGACCCCCTCTAAACAGAGGATACGCCGCAGGAGGTCAAATTGAAAGTAATGGTTGTTCGCAATTCAATTCAATGTTATTTTAAATTGCTTTTACCAGTGGTCATTGTCGCAATGCAGACTCAAGAAAGGTGTCTAAATTAATATGAAGTCCACTTTTGTTTTTGGAGGCTCAGGTAAAAAAACTGTTTGTGGGAATTTCAGTACAGAATTATTAAACGACTAGTCACTAGTCATCAGAAAACAACTACGTGCATCAGCTCCAAGAACTTTAGGATCAAGTAACCATCCCTAGGCATCCCAAGCATCCAGGCATCCAAGACCACACGGGCCATCCTCAGCAGTGAGCCAGACGCACCAAGATGAGTCAGACAGGGAAACCTGTAATAACCTTAAAGCAACAACAACAAAATCGTAAAGCAACAAATTTGTAAAGCATGCTTAAAAGTCAGGTCTGTGTCAGGAAACCAACAAATTTAATTGAACAATGCAAATTCTGCGTAAAATGTGGATTTTGCCAGAGGCCTGTTGATCTGCAAAAGAGCAAACCTGCTAAGGGACTTTCAACAAAATATTGTGTGTTACTGTACAGTATGGGTGCATTTTTATTCTGTATATCTATTTACTTGTAGACAGTGCATTGTGATCAATGGAAGTTTATTGAAGTTAATTATGTTAAGTTGTCCTAGTCCAGAGGAACTTGTACTGTAATTAATTATCTAATTGATTGTTTGATTGATTGATTGATTGATTGATTGATTGATTGATTGATTGGTTCGATTTGATTTTTGGATTTTTGTTTGCAGTAAATCATTTGAAATAGAGATACCTGCCTCTGAGAACGTATTTTACATTAATTTACTCACTACAAAGAAAAGTTTAAAACTGTGTACAACATGGAAGGAATACTGGATATTAACATGAGGATCCATATGACATTTGTATAGTTGAAACACCATAGAAAAGGGCTTATGATGAATGAAAATAAGGTAGTGTGGATGTTGAACAAGGCAAACACGTAATGAAAAAGGTGTTTGCAAGTAAGCTGCAGAAGAATTCCATGCTATTCAGCCTAAGGTACCATCTTAATTAAGCCACTTTTTTCTCTTTTGTCAATAGAGTTTACAGTAGACCTAGGGCTGTTCAAATCTAGGCCTGGAGAGCCAGTGACCAACACCGTTTGGCCATTGTTTTGTTGAACGTCAGTGTGCTTCAAGTATTTTGTGCATTGATTAAACAGGATGACAGAACAGAATGTGGTTGCTGAAGATTCTGACCAAAAGATGGCACTGAAGTCCACTGAAAGAGCACCAGCTTATTAGATGAGAAAAATTATCTTTGCCCACACGCAAAATGAAAGAAATTGACAAACATGATGGCTCAATGATGAATAAAGTCTAAGTGTCATTTCAAAATTTCAAGTTTTGATTGTCACATCTGTTTGATGATGAAAAACAAACTGATTAGCTTTAATGGTTTGAATTTTAATCAGCAACCATAAGAGACAACATGGAACACTTTTGTAACTATTTTGCAACTAGCTTTATCCAGACTATCGCTATACTGTATGTTTGTGAAGCACTCTCATTATTTAACCCGACTCACTTTCCACAGTGAATTTACTTGAATGCACATGAGAAACAGCTCGTTAAGTGAATTACAAAACAACAAATGTGAGAATTTAATTTGGTACTTTTTTCTTTGGGTTAAATTTATTAATGACATGATGTATTTCCTTTTTCATTTTTGATCTTGGCAGCTTTTGAAAGTTTCCTCATTGCCACATAGCATGTGACTTAGCTTAGCTTAGCTTTAGCTTATAAGAAACACCTTCGTGGTGCAGCTTGGACACATCTTCAGTGATGAACCCAGGGTCACAGGGTGTTTCGGGTCTTTGATCATCAGACACCCTCACCTGAGCGACCCAGCCGGGGATGATCAAACCCCGACTTGTGTCCAAGCAGCGCACTAAGCCATGCGTCACCCCTTTTGATCCACAGCCACCTAGAGGCTTTCTCCGCTGCCTCGCAGATGTTTCTGGTGGCTTTCCTTTCTTGAGCACCTTTGATTCCAAGCAGCCTGAGTGCTCGGTGCAAGCTCTGTCCTGGGAATCCTCTGCAGCCAACCTCAATTGGCTCACAGCGAGCCCTCCACCCCTTCCGCCTGCAGTCCTCCACCAGTTCCAGATACTTCGCCTTTTTCCGCTCAAAACCTTCCTCAATCCGGTCTTCCCAGGGAACTGTGAGTTCCAGTAGCTAATGTTAGTCAAGGAACATTGGCAACTGAAATGACTTAATCAATTAACAAGTAATTAATGGCCAAAAAAAAAAAGTCTGACTTTTTTATTTTTTATTCCCTGCTTATCTAAACCCTGCCTTCTCTGCCCTGTCATCCCAGCGGGATAATGCAAATGCAAGCAGAGCATAAGATAACTGGTTAAAAAATATTTTGGCTCACCTACTGTAATTTTAAAAAATTCAAAAGAAACTACAAAAGCCAGCAAGCAGAAGGGGGAAGGCTGAAAGCAGACACATGGACATAACCTTACATAATGTCAGATTAAAGGGACCACAATGTCATGACACCTTCATACTGTAAATCATCTGCATACAGTTATTGAGAACAAGTCTGATATTATTATTAAAGAACTACAGTATAGATCAGTTCTGGAAACCTGATGACAAAAAGTAAACAGGAGAAAACTTCTAAGGGATTGGGGTAATCAAATCCTTTTCAGTGTTTTGTCATAATGCATGATGACAATGTTGTAAACTATGGCATGAGAACTATGGGGGAAAAAAGAGGTTGACACAATAGTGAACTGGTACAAAGAGCTCTTGACAAATAATGGAACTAGTGTTACAGCTGTGCAGAACGATTGAAGAATGGTTTAAAATTTGGTGAAAGGTCAGTTTTGGAAAGTTATGGAAACTGATGCTAGGGGTGAAGCCATTCCATATGGAAGTACTGTACATTAGTACGAAATTTCCTCAAAGCAAAATAGCATGTTATTTATATGAACTGAATAAAAACTTGTACCAATAAAAATGTTTGATTTTTTTTAATGCATTGCACTAAATCTGAATAGGGAAAAAATCTCTACATCATTTACAGTGCTTGACATTTTCAGGACTACAATTTATTGTAATTGTATATTTTAAATGAAAATGTATTTATGCATTTTTAAATTCAATGCAAAAATATTGACCTTACTAAATTGCTAATTCTGCGCTTGGTTGGCTCACCAGCATCACTGGTCCTAAGCCCAGGTTAAGGGGGTGGGTGGACATGTCTCAGCCTTCCTCACCCTCATCACTGGAGCCCCCCAGCATTGTGTTCTGCGCCGCCTGCTGTATTCATTGTACACTTACGACTGCGTGGCCACTACCAACTCCACCAGCATCTGTTTGCTGACGACACCATTGTGGGACTGATCTTTCACAATGATGAGATGGCCTACCCGAAGGAGATTGGAAATCTGGAGAATTGGTGCCAGAGGAACAATCTCCTTCTAAATGTCAGCAAGACAAAGAAGTTGATGGTGGACTTCAGCACTAATCAGGAGAGGACCTACCAGAATCCCGTCATCAATGAGAGCCCAGTGGAGAGAGTGGACAGTTTCAGATACCTCTGTGTTCACCTCGCGCAGGACCTATCATGGTCCTGTCATATCAACACCGTGGTAAAAAAGGCCCAGCAGCTTTTCTATCACCTCAGACGCTTAAGAGACTGCCCTCCAGGGTGCTTAGGAACTTCCTTACGGGAAACATCACGACCTGGTTCGGGAACAGCACCATGCAGGGCAGACGAGCTCGACAGAGGGTGGTGAGATCAGCCAAGCACACCATCCGCACCGAGCTCCTTGACCCGCACTCAATCTATGGCAAGCGGTACTGGTCCAAGGCCAGGAAAATTGTGAAATTGTCACCCCAACAATGAACTGTTTTCTCTGTTGCGGTTAGGAAAGCGATTCCACTCAAGGCCAACACAGAGAGACTGAGGAGGAGCTTCTTCCCGCAGACGATAAGGTCTCTCAACCAAAACACCACACGACTAAAAAAACATCCTGCACTTTATGGACATTTATAGACATTTATACTTCATTTTATTTTGCACACTTCTGGTCATTTCATACTTTGTTTGATCATCATTTAATTTTTCACACTTTTGCACATATTTTGCATATTTGTACGGTCATCACTGTGTATATTTTGTACAGCTAGGTTATTTTTTTAAATATTTTTTTTTACTATATCCCATATTTTATTTTTTATATTTTATATTCTGTTCTTCTTATCATTTTCTTCTCTATATTTTATTCATTTCCATTCCCAAATTTATTTTAATTTTTATTTCTATTTTTATTGATAATTTTGAGTTCAAAGGTCACATAAGCATTTCACTTCATATGACTGTGTATGTGACAAATAAAATTTGAATTTGAAGTAACCCCACTCTGTAAAATACTTACCGCTACAGAAACAGAATCTGAAACGCTCCATATTCAATTGAACAACAGCATCAAAGAAGTCCGAAGTGATACAATAGTGACGGAACAAAGGGTCTGTCCAATGGCTGATGACAAGTGTTGGGGGATGTTACTTTTTAAAGTAACTAATTACATTACAAAATTACTGTCATTAAAAAGTAATCAGTTTGGGGGGGTGGGTTATCGGGGGCGGGGCTTGTAGGACGACTTGTAGGACGACAACTATATTTAGAGAGTATTCAGCGACTCTAGCGACACATTTTTTAAAATCCGATTAGCGTCAAATCTAGCGACTTTTTCTGGTGTTACTGGAGACTTTTGGAGACTTTGTGTCTGTACCGTTATCGTTCTTAGACTTCTCAACTTGCCGCAGCAGGAGGAGGGATGGAATTCTAACATTAAAAATAAAATAAAAATAATTCTTAAAAAAAATTAAAAAATAACATTAACTAATTAACACTAGCTTCTATGTTCCTTTTGTAATCTATTAATTTATTTTCTTTTTCTTAATCATACAATTAACAAAATCAAAACAGGCCTCTAACACTAGCTTGTTCTATTCTCATTTCATTTCACTTGATTACATAATAATAATAATAATAATAATAATTAAACCTTGCTATATGCACTGTGTTAAGCTAATTGAGACTTGTTATAGCACTTGCATATCATTGCTCTTTTGTTTTGTTTTATTTTGAGTGCTATAATTTAAAATAAATAAAGTTTAGGTCTAAACGTATTTAAGGTGTTTTTACCTACTCACTTTTTGTCACTTTTTGTCATGACATTAGGTAACTTTTGAGTTGGCAACACTGCGACTGCGACACACATACACACACACACACACACACACACACACACACACACACACACACACACACACACACACATCAGCGCTGCTAAATACACACACTATACATCCTACACACATACTGTATTATACACACACTTGCTACACAAACTACACACACACATACTACACACAAACTACAAACAAATACTACACACACACACACACACACACACACACAGATTGGGAATGACTGTTGTCTGGCTCACGGATTGCATAAATTGTCTGAATAATGGATTAAATTTTTTTAAAAGTAACTAAATAACTGTGTACTCAAATGGCAGTCATAACGGATTAGATTACTCATTACATCAAAAAAGTAATGCAGGTACTTTGTAATACGTTACACCCAACACTGCTGATGACCAGATCATTCTTCGATACACAAGGAACTACAAGAATCGGCACCTGGAATGAAATTGGGCCAACTATGCAAATTCAGCACCTACAGTATTGGATGAACATCCTTGGGTTGTGTGAAGTCTGATGGACAAGCAGCAGACAGTTGGTTAGCGATGATAAACTTCTACTCTAGTCAGGCCATTCTACTCAGTCATGGTGCTGGTATTGTGCTCTTCGACAAAAGCTAGACACGGCACCCAAACACGACGTTGTCATGTTGATCGGCAACTTGAACACACAAGATGGCAAACTGCTAAAGGATTTGAGTGGATGATAGGAAAACATGAATATGCTAAACCAACTCCTGCCCTCTACCTTTCCTGGTTGTTTTAGAACCAGGTGATGATCTTCCAGTCGATGTTGGACCTACTAAATAACGCCAGTCAAGACACTTGGATGAAATACAGTAGCACCGAAGATGATCAAGTTGGGCAGACCTGAAGTTACAGTAAAAATCAGCTTACGAATCTCCTCAGCCACTACTGAGTGCAGTCCTATGTCCCGGAGACATGGCACCAAGATTTCATTGTTCAGCTCCCAAAGAAAGGCAATCTTATGGACTGCAATAACTAGAGGGATATTAGCATACTCTCCATGGCTGGCAAGCCCTGTGTGCAGTCTTATTGAAATGCCTGAGACAGGCCATGGATGCAAAGCTGTGCCTCTGTGATCAAAGACCTGGACCTGGTGTCACAACATACTTCCTATGAAATATGCCTTGGATGTTCAATGATACACAAAAACTGGCAAATTTATATTCAAAACAAATATTCCTGAGAAGTCACTCACTAAAAATAGAATCTAATCTATTATCAGATCTATCCATGGATTTTTGGCCCTTGCCACATTGGTTGTAAAACTCATATTCAAAGAATAAAATATTTAAACCTAATATAAAATTGCAGGAAATGAGCATGGAAAAATGTGGTGTGGGTGGCTGGCAGACTTGGACATATTAGAATTATGTAGCATTTAAAAAATGCATCAAATCAATTTTATTTGGACCCACACAGGCAGGACAGCGGTGCCATTTCACTGGTGCTAATGAGAATGGTTAGGCCACTGTTTTCTCTTAACCAACCATGAGCATGAAAAGCACCATCCATTCCTGATAGGTCTTTTGGACTGACAGCACTATGGTGCTTAAGTACATTTCAAATGACGGCACTTGATTCAAAACATTTATATCCAAATTAGTTACAGTACAAGTTAGTTGTAGGATGCTTTTGACCTGTCATTGGAAAGTCTTCCTCTTCTGGCTGGAGATGACCTCCTCTTTTTGTAATCTCTTAATGATTATTATTCTGCTCATCAGCAGTGTGCAATACATGTATGTCTGGAAGAGCACCTGAACATAATGTATATATCTAGTGATGTCTCTTCTTTATTGTGTAAGGCTATAGCGTCCTGTATCACCAAAAAGGGATGGCCACAGACTAGCAGAAATGGCTACAGATTAATCAGCCTCTTATCTATGTGTACAACTGCATTGCCTATGAGACCTACTGTATGTGATGTTTGGGAGGGTTCCCAGGTTGCCAGTCATCCCCATGCTCCAGAATGTCCTCCATGATGACATTTGTAACTACATTACCTTATGTACAGTGGGTGACCTGAACTCTGCCATGCTTCTGCCTCAGGAAAACAGCAGTATAAGGCAGAAACACCAGTCTGATCAATTCAGTACAACACCATCCTCAATCAGGCCAGGGAGGAAAAGGAAATCTGCCATAACCTTCCTGACCCCAGCCTGTGGACAACCTCAAACTTAAATAGCCAAAGTGCCAAATACCACTGAGTAAACCACATTTTGGCATCTGTCACTGAATGGTTTGTTTGGAATATTGCATAAGACTGTATCCCAGTAGGTAGTACTTGAGTGTGAGACCTTCATGCTTGATGGCCAGATAATGATGCACCTGTTTGACAAATCAGTCTAAAAAAACAGTAAGGAAAGAAGAGTTAGTTAATTGTAACACTGGCCTTCCACATATAACTGCTTTTACCTGGTTGAATTTCTGTTCATATGGCCATCTGTTTGTATTAATTTTTTTCTTGACTAGAAGATTGACTTCCCAACGGATTTTTTCAGATAAACACTTTTTTAAAAATTATTATTATTTTTAAATACTGTATGTTTCATGTTATTTATAGTATCATTTTTTTCATCTAATATGTTTATAATGAAAAAGTATTATTATTATTATTATTATTAGTAGTAGTAGTAGTAGTAGTATTTTTATTATTCTTATTTTTATTATTACCTTACTCCTCTGTAACCTTGGCACAAACTTGGCACATGCAAATGTCATGCGCACTTGCACTACCATGTTGCAGTGCCAACATATAGACTATTTGCCCCAATCAATTTTTTGTTCACTCTTGTCCTGACCTCAGGCATTTGACCATCCACATTAAGCTATTGCTGTATTTTAGCCAGGCTTTATACTGTAGTAATGCATGGCTAATGCTCTTGTTTTCCTCTGAGAGATATTAATGCTTGATTCATTGCTTATCTGCCACATGCCAGTTCTCCTCCATCTTCTCTACAATTAATGCTCCTTGATTTTTAAGGTAAGGCAATATTTTTATAAATGTAAATATAATATCATGCTTTATGAATTCCAGTAGACATTTAGATAGATTTTATTGTTAAAACTTGATTGCTCAGCTCTGCTGAATTACTGGAAACTTTTAATTGTGCTACAAAATATTTTGTTTTTATTTCTTTGTCACCCAAGGAATGATTATTTAAGAAGGAATAAAACAGAATGATGTATTTATACAAATCAAGAGATGACTTAATGCTTATAGTTAAATAACCCTTACAAAGTTCCTGTAACTCCAGCTGGGCATAAGTGAACACTACAAAAATTAATGGAATAGAATAAGACGACTTGATTTGTCACACACAGATTTCAGTAAAGTGAAATTCTTTTCCTCACATTTTAAAGATGTTCTAAACAAAGAATACTAAGTGTGTTTTAAGAAATTTTGAATGAGCACAATACAAATAGTTTTACCATGGGTGAAAATAAAAGATTTCAGTGGCTGAGTAATATAGTACTTATGTTTGAGTGTCCAAATACTCATCTTTGGATACCGCAAAACGATGTTACTGTTTTAATCACTTAGGGGTATGTGTAATGTCTGATCAATTTATATATAATTGATATAACAATGTATTGCAGAACTCATTTTTCAAATTCTAGAATACACGTTATATCAATTATATTATATATATACAGTGGTGTGAAAAACTATTCGCCCCCTTCCTGATTTCTTATTCTTTTGCATGTTTGTCACACTTAAATGTTTCTGCTCATCAAAAACCGTTAACTATTAGTCAAAGATAATATAATTGAACACAAAATCCAGTTTTTAAATGAAGGTTTACGTTATTAAGGGAGAAAAAAAACTCCAAATCTACATGGCCCTGTGTGAAAAAGTGATTGCCCCCCTTGTTAAAAAATAACTTAACTGTGGTTTATAACACCTGAGTTCAATTTCTGTAGTCACCCCCAGGCCTGATTACTGCCACACCTGTTTCAATCAAGAAATCACTTAAATAGGAGCTATCTGACACAGAGAAGTAGACCAAAAGCACCTCAAAAGCTAGACATCATGCCAAGATCCAAAGAAATTCAGGAAGAAATGAGAACAAAAGTAATTGAGATCTATCAGTCTGGTAAAGGTTATAAAGCCATTTCTAAAGCTTTGGGACTCCAGCGAACCACAGTGAGAGCCATTATCCACAAATGGCAAAAACATGGAACAGTGGTGAACCTTCCCAGGAGTGACCGGCCGACCAAAATTACCCCAAGAGCACAGAGACAACTCATCCGAGAGGCCACAAAAGACCCCAGGACAACATCTAAAGAACTGCAGGCCTCACTTGCCTCAATTAAGGTCAGTGTTCACGACTCCACCATAAGAAAGAGACTGGGCAAAAACGGCCTGCATGGCAGATTTCCAAGGCGCAAACCACTTTTAAGCAAAAAGAACATTAAGGCTCGTCTCAATTTTGCTAAAAAACATCTCAATGATTGCCAAAACTTTTGGGAAAATACCTTGTGGACCGACGAGACAAAAGTTGAACTTTTTGGAAGGTGCGTGTCCCGTTACATCTGGCGTAAAAGTAACACAGCATTTCAGAAAAAGAACATCATACCAACAGTAAAATATGGTGGTGGTAGTGTGATGGTCTGGGGTTGTTTTGCTGCTTCAGGACCTGGAAGGCTTGCTGTGATAGATGGAACCATGAATTCTACTGTCTACCAAAAAATCCTGAAGGAGAATGTCCTGCTATCTGTTCGTCAACTCAAGCTGAAGCGATCTTGGGTGCTGCAGCAGGACAATGACCCAAAACACACCAGCAAATCCACCTCTGAATGGCTGAAGAAAAACAAAATGAAGACTTTGGAGTGGCCTAGTCAAAGTCCTGACCTGAATCCTATTGAGATGTTGTGGCATGACCTTAAAAAAGCGGTTCATGCTAGAAAACCCTCAAATACAGCTGAATTACAACAATTCTGCAAAGATGAGTGGGCCAAAATTCCTCCAGAGCGCTGTTAAAGACTCGTTGCAAGTTACCGCAAACGCTTGATTGCAGTTATTGCTGCTAAGGGTGGCCCAACCAGTTATTAGGTTCAGGGGGCAATTACCTTTTCACACAGGGCCATGTAGGTTTGGATTTTTTTTCTCCCTAAATAATAAAACCCCTCATTTAAAAACTGCATTTTGTGTTTACTTGTGTTATCTTTGACTAATAGTTAAATGTGTTTGATGATCAGAAACATTTTGTGTGACAAACATGCAAAAGAATAAGAAATCAGGAGGGGGGCAAATAGTTTTTCACACCACTGTATATATATATATATAAAGAGATTAAAACACAGACTGAAACAATGTACATTTCCAAGTGGTTTGCAGGTTAATCAATAATACTGTCAGGGCTGATTACTGGCTTCTCCGAGAGTTGCTGTTCATTCAGCATGAAGGACGGTGATCTGATGATTCTGAATCTATGAAATATTGTCCCATAGCAAAGCCTGCAAGTGAGTGATCTTTTTTATGTAGTTTTTTTTTTTATTTGTTCCTGGTTTTATTAATTTTTCTGGTGGCCATGCCAATCTTAAAGTTAATTTACTTTTCACTGTCTGAACGAGATGAATAATGTATTGATTATTTGCAATGCAGGCAGAGATATCCAGTGACACAAAAAAATATGTATGTGCTGACACTGTGGGAGCCCTGTTTTAATTACATGCTGATTGGCTTTTCCTCGCATTGATCCAGTAATGCTGCATGTCCACATTTAAGGTTTTACACTTTAATTGCCTATACACCCTTCACTTACCACAAGTATCACTTGAGGCCCTCAAATTAATAATGTGCTGTTGCCCCATTTCAATCATTACAAAGACATCAAATAACTTTGGCCCCTTTGGATTTCAAAAAAGTTTTTTCCCCTTGTCAATTGATCAAACTGACTACAGTTTGATCAATTTAGTCTGTTTCTAAATGTTGGGGAAATTTGTAAAAATGTGGTAAAATTCAAAGCTAAAATTCAGTTTTATTTCTATAGTACTTTTAAAAGTAGACGACATCACAAAGCAGTTTTACAGAATTCTAATGATCCATAATAAACAAGCCAGCGATGATGGGTCCCTGAGGTGCCATGAGATGGAAACCTGACACAAAAGGGATCCCATCCCCTAAGTTTAGACACTTAAAAGGATCAATTGTACTGCATCAAACGTTTGGCATGTTCATACCATGATTCAAACGTGCATCAAACGTTTGGCATGTTCATACCATGACATCAAGAAGTGCAGTTCTCTAATGTTTATCACCATTAACAGGAATTAAAAGGTAAATTGTAGTACATATGCTGTATACATATCTCACCATAACATTAAACTGCATCACATTACTGTATACAGCAGGAGTTCATATACAGCTTGAAAGAAATTGAGAAAATGTGCTGTACATTGCAACAAATGCTGTAAATTTACTTAACAATGCTGTAATTTATTTAATATTAAATACTTAAATAATGTACTTTACATAATAATACTGTAAATTATTGTGCAATTAAAACAGTGTATTTTAGGCAGAAATGTAACAAATGTTACAAATTCTCTTTGTTTTGACATCTGAAATTTTTGGGGGATTTTTGTGCATTTTTTTTCGGTGTATTCACCTAGTAAATAGTCCAAGTGATTATAGAACCCTAATTCAAGGTTAGAGATGAGTAATCCTATGTTAGAGGTGGTATAATCAGTGCATGCTAGTTGAATGATATTGTAGCCCAGTGCTTAAGCCTTTCATCTACAACTCAACAAGTCACAAGATCCAAGTTTCCAAGCTGAGTTTCATAACTGATTTTCGAACATCGACTGCATTATATAAAGTTTGTACTTGATTCTGCATGATGTTTTGGATTTGTTTAGCTGTGTGAATTATCACTAAATACTTTAACTTGTGTTTGCGTCTGTTTCAGCATCCCTATCCAGGAATTTATAGTTGCTGTACCACCTGTATACACTATTTTATGGAGTATTTTTTGTTTCTCTCATTCTCGAACATGACAGAATGGATCATGACTATTATCACAGCAGCAAAAGAAGCAGGTGCTATGAAGATGACGATGGTGGGATTTTGTGTTACACTTTTTAGAGCAATATTTTAAGATGCATTGATGTAGATTGTATCCAGGGTAATAACATTAACTACACTGGCTTTTAAGCATAAGGCAGGAATACACACTCAATGCCAAGTCGTTTCACTGCAGGGCACCATAAAAGCACAAGATCACATCATGCCTTGAGATAATTTTGAGTAGTACCTACTGGCATGTTTGTGGGAGGTGAAATGAAACTGGAGAACCTAAAAAGTCCCTTAGGAAAACCATTGAACACGTGTGTGTGCGCGTGCGCATGTGTGTGTGTGTGTAGGGGTGAGATTAAGCCTGGCTGTCTTAGTCATGGCTGATGATGTACAGCTGATTCACAAAGAATGTAATCTGATCTCTTGTACTCACTTGAAAGAGAAAGTTTGTGCTATTTATTGGCTCGATATTTTAGGAACAATTAGTCCAAGAGAAGAGAAGGAATGTTAATTGTGTAGAAATGAAATTTAATTGTGTGTGTATTTAAAAAATTGAGATGAGAATAGCAGTTTATCCAAAGTGGTTTAATGAACTTTTGTGTGTGTGAAAAACTACCATGTAAATTCAATCAATTCAGTCAATTCCTTTGTGGATTTTGGTTTTGTGTTAGGTCCCAAACAAACATTGATCTCTCCAATGGTTAAACAATCTTATCCATTTTTGTGGGGTCAGGAAAGTTGTAATATACAGTATGTTGTGAGTGCAACTTTTGGTGGAGAATTCATGTAAATTGAGGGAGATACGGTGACCTACAGTACCTGTAGCTCAAAAATTTACATTTTGAGAAACCCTTAAAAATGTAGTTGCCAGGGGCAGGGTGGGCCATTTCCAGGGGCAGGGGGATTTTGACACTTGCTTTAAAGTCTAAAGTAATACACTGGATAAACAGAACATCTACTGTATGGTTAAATATCAATCCTTCTATATCTGTCTTTCTTATTTTATGTGTTCTTATTGTCTTTGTTTCCCTCCTTTCACTTTTTTCTCAGAGTACCACTCGGTTTACATTGATGTTCCAGTGTCCAGAAATTACAGAAAGAAGCGGCGTCAACACAGACACACATCACGACACTTTCATGACCATGGGAGTCATGAAAGACATCATTGTGAGTGCCACGAGCAAGTGGAACAGGATGATCCATACAGTAGAGGACATGGTTCAAATGAGCAGCTCTCAGATATGAACTCTAACAGTAAGTTAAACACTTCATTGTTCTGAGATTTCAGCAAAACATTTTGATGCTTTTTCATTTCCCTTATGATAAGACCATACTATGTCATAATGGGGTGGCAAGACATATCCATATGTCTGATTACCCCTGAAAAAAAATCCAATTTCTACTTCATTGGGTCATGAAAAAATTTACAAATCATGGCCCACGTCACCAACCACAAAATCTCCCGTGAAGTCCAATCTAACCTAACTAATAAAAATGTAATACATGCACACACACACAAACACACGCACACACACAGAAATACACATTCTCTCCACTTTATTAAGAACACCTGGATGTTATCGAATGTGCTATTTATGTGGCAGCTGCACAATGCATAAAATCACGAAAGGACAGGGAAGAAAGATGGGTAACTTCGAGTATAATATTTTTGCATACAATAGCCTTTATTGTCTATGCAGAATGGTTATGGTTGAATTAATGGTTGAATTAAAATGATCAGACTGGGAATCCTATAGTAACTCAAATGATCACTCTTTACCCATCCATCCATCCATTTTCTTCCGCTTATCTGAGGTCGGGTCGTGGGGGCAGCAGCTTCAGCAGGGATGCCCAGACTTCCCTCTCCCTGGCCACTTCTTCCAGCTCTTCTGGGGGGATCCCAAGGCATTCCCAGGCCAGCCGATAGACATAGTCCCTCCAGCGTGTCCTGGGTCTTCCCCGGGGTCTCTTTCCGGTGGGGCGTGTCCGGAACACCTCACAAGGGAGGCGTCCAGGGGGCATCCTAAATAGATGCCCAAGCCACCTCATCTGGCTCCTCTCGATGCGGAGGAGCAGCGGCTCTACTCTTAGCCCCTCCTGGATGACTGAGCTTCTCACCCTATCTCTAAGGGAGAGCCCAGACACCCTGCGGAGGAAACTCATTTCGGCCGCTTGTATTCGCGATCTTGTCCTTTCGGTCACTACCCACAGCTCATGACCATAGGTGAGGGTAGGAACGTAGATCGACCGGTAAATTGAGAGCTTTGCCTTTTGGCTCAGCTCCTTCTTCACCACGATGGACCGATACAGAGCCCACATTACTGGAGATACTGACCCGATCCGCCTGTCGATCTCCCGTTCCATATTACCCTCACTCGTGAACAAGACCCCGAGGTACTTAAACTCCTCCACTTGGGGCAGGATCTCACTCCCAACCCTGAGAAGGCACTCCACCCTTTTCCGGCTGAGGACCATGGCCTCAGATTTGGAGGTGCTGATTCTCATCCCAGCCGCTTCACACTCGGCTGCAAACCTATCCAGTGAGAGCTGTAGGTCACAGGGTGATGAGGCCAACAGAACATCATCTGCAAAAAGCAGTGACCCAATCCTGAGCCCACCAAACTGTACCCTCTCAACACCCTGGCAGCGCCTAGAAATCCTGTCCATAAAAATTATGAACAGGATCGGTGACAAAGGGCAGCCCTGTGGGAGTCCTCCTCTCACCGGAAACCGGTCCGACTTACTACCGGCAATGCGGACCAAGCTCTGACACCGGTTGTAAAGGGACCGGACAGCTCTTAACAGGGAATCCGATATCCTATACTCCCAGAGTACTCCCCACAGGACTCCCCGAGGGACACGGTCAAATGCCTTCTCCAAGTCCACAAAGCACATGTAAACTGGTTGGGCAAACTCCCATCCCCCACCAGGACCCTGCTAAGGGTGAAGAGCTGATCCACTGTTCCGCGATCCGGACGAAAACCACACTGCTCCTCCTGAATCCAAGGTTCGACTATCCAACGGACCCTCCTTTCCAGGACCCCTGAATAGACTTTCCCGGGGAGGCTGAGAAGTGTGATCCCTCTGTAGTTGGAACACACTCTCCTGTCCCCCGTCTTGAAGAGGGGGACCACCACCCCGGTTTGCCAGTCCAGAGGCACTGTCCCCGATGTCCATGCAATGTTGCAGAGACGTGTCAACCATGACAGCCCTACAACACCCAGAGCCTTGAGGAACTCCGGGCGGATCTCATCCACCCCCGTGGCCCCGCCACCACGGAGCTTTTTGACTACCTCGGCGACCTCGGCCCCGGAGATGAAAGAGTCCACCTCTATGTCCCCAGACTCTGCTTCCTAATCGGAAGGCATGTTGGTGGAATTAAGGAGGTCTTCGAAGTACTCCCCCCACCAACCCACAACGTCCCGAGTCGAGGTCAGCAGCGCACCATCCCCACTATACACTGTGTTGACCATGCACTGCTTTCCCCTCCTGAGACGCCAGGTGGTGGACCAGAATCTCTTCGAAGCCGTCTGGAAGTCATTCTCCATGGCCTCCCCAAACTCCTCCCACGCCCGGGTTTTTGCGTCAGTAACCACCGAAGCTGCATTCCGCTTGACCTGCCGGTACCTATCAGCTGCCTCCGGAGTGCCACCAGCCAAAAAGGCCCGGTAAGACTTCTTCTTCAGCTTGATGGCATCCCTCACCGCCGGTGTCCACCAACGGGTTCTTGGGTTGCCTCCGCGACAGGCACCGACCACCTTACGGCCACAGCTCCGGTCAGCCGCCTCGACAATGGAGGCGCAGAACATAGTCCATTCGGACTCAATGTCCCCCACCTCCCCCAGGACGTGGTTGAAGCTTTGCCGGAGGTGGGAGTTGAAGCTCGTCCTGACAGGGGACTCTGCCAGACGTTCCCAGCAGACCCTCACAATACGTTTGGGTCTACCAGGCCTGACCGGCATCCTACCCCGCCAACAGAGCCAACTCACCACCAGGTGGTGATCAGTTGACAACTCCGCCCCTCTCTTCACCCGACTGTCCAAGACATGTGGCCACAAGTCCGAAGACACGACCACAAAGTCGATCATCGAACTGTGGCCTAGGGTGTCCTGGTGCCAGGTGCACATATGGACACCCTTAACATGGTGTTCGTTATGGACAATCCGTGATGAGCACAGAAGTCCAATAACAAAACACCGTTCTGGTTCAGATCGGGGGGGCCGTTCATCCCAATCACGCCCTTCCAGGTCTCACTGTCATTGCCCACGTGAGTATTGAAGTCCCCCAACAGAACGATGGAGTCCCCAGGAGGGACGTTCTCTAGCACCCCCTCTAGAGACCCCAAAAAGGGCGGGTACTCCAACCTGCTGTTCGGCGCATAAGCGCAAACAACAGTAAGGATCCGTCCCCCCACCCGAAGGCAGAGGGAGGCCACCCTCTCTTCCACTGCGGTGAACCCCAATGTACAGGCCCCGAGCCGGGGGGCAATAAGTATGCCCACACCTGCTCGGCGCCTCTCACCGGTGGCAACTCCAGAGTAGAAGAGAGTCCAGCCCCTCTCAAGGAGACTGGTTCCAGAGTCCAAGCTGTGCGTCGAGATGAGTCCAACTATATCTAGCCGGAACTTCTCAACCTCACGCACTAGCTCAGGCTCCTTCACCGCCAGAGAGGTGACATTCCACGTCCCTAGAGCCAGCTTCTGCAGCCGAGGATCAGACCGCCAAGGCCCCTGTCTTCGGCCAACTCACGCTGCACCCGACCTCTTTGGCCCCTCCTACAGGTGGTGAGCCCATGGGAAGGGGGACCCACGTTGCCTCTTCAGGCTGTGCCTGGCCGGGCCCCATGGGTGCAGGCCCGACCACCAGGCGCTCGCCATCGGGCACCACCTCCAGGCCTGGCTCCAGAGGGAGGCCCCGGTGACCCACGTCCGGGCGAGGGAAAACGTTTACCAAAGTTTGAAATTATCATAAGAGGTCTTTTGAACCACTCTTTGTCTGTTCCCTCACCTAGGACCAGATTGCCATGGGTGACTCTACCAGGGGCATGAAGCTCCCGACAACATAGCTCCCAGGATCATTGGGACACGCAAACCCCTCCACCACGATAAGGTGATGGTTCAAGGAGGGGATCACTCTTTACAGCAGTGATAAAAAGAAAAGCACCTCAATCTACGCAGAACATCAAATCTTGAGGTGGGTGGTGCCTACAACAGCAAAATACCACATATTGGGCTCCATTCGGTCCATATTGGGCAATGATAGCCTTAAATTCTTGTTCTTGACTGAAAAGAAAGGAACCTGATATGGCCACCTGCTGTAGCCCATCCACCTGAGTTGAGATGTGTTGTGCAGTCTGTGAAGTTTTTCTGCCATGGTGGTAAAAGGGGGATTATTTGAGTTACTATAGATTTCCTCTCATATCAAGCCGGTTTGGTCATTTTCTTTCTCTCTCTCTCTCTCTCTCTCTCTCTCTCTCATCATCAAGATATTTCATGCTCCCCACAACAGCTTTTTCATTTTCGTATGTATTGGGTGCAAACTGTAGAGACTGTTGTGTGTGAAATTTCCAGGAGCTCAGCAGTTTCTGAAATACTCCAATAGCCCATTCTGCACTTACAACATGCCACAGTTAAAGTCAATGAGAATACTTTCTTATGTCTGATGTGATCTTGCTCTTGATCCCATTAGACATCTCTCAATATTATCAATATTATGTGTCACACTACTAATTGGATGATTAGATAATGGCATAAATGTGCAAGTGTACAGGTGTTCCTAATAAAATAGATAATGAATGTGTACAATATTGAATAAAAAAATCTGGTTTTCTGGCATAAGGCAAATATTTCAGTTGTATTTGTATATTTCAAGATTCCAAAATGTTCCACAATTTTTGGCCAGTATACAATATGTAGTTATTTTTATTTAAGCTTTGGATTATGACTCAAGAGCTGAAAGGGAAAAATCTAGAGGGGGGCTCACTAGAGGTGGAGGAGGCGAACACTTGTTAGGTCTTTCATGCATAAGCCACTTTACTTTGCCCTCAACTTCAGCGTTGCTGAGGCTCAAACAAAAGCTCTGGAACAAAAGCAAACAGCACGATGTGTGGACATCATACAGGACAAGGCCCTGAGGAATGAACTGGAAAATAACTGGATAAAATTTGAAAATTAAAAGGCATTAAGAACAAAAAAATTGATGCAGTCATAGTTTTATGGGAGATATTTCTCTATACACCTAGTATTTACTTAAAAGTTGGTGAAATAACTGGAAGATGGATCGGAGAAGCTCAGATATACCACTAGCATCTTGCTCCACTCATGTTTCTTCTTCTTCCTCTGGTCTGGGCTCCTGTCTTTCACTTTCAGGTAAAACCACTACTTTATAGAACCGTGATAAAAAGTAGATGTCTCAGTGTTCTTTAAACACAGTAACAGTCATTGTCGAAGTAAGATGTTTTCAAACTGATTTGTTTAATGCTTGTGATATTTTGGTTGGGCCTTGCTCAATTGTTTTAGCCAGCTGTGTCTCAATGTGTTATCCTTTAGAGTTCATTTCAAGTCATAGAGTGGTCCATGTACAGTAAGATGCCTCACACCAGAACCTAACTGAAACCTAAGTGTAGTACAACCAGATAATAATTTATCTTATATTTTGATCCCTGAAAATAGCACTCCACTGTCTGAAATGGATTTGGTTGTGTGACACAGGATCAGTGGGATTACATAGCAGTTACCAACCAGAAAAACAACCATGATGGCAAGAAGCCAAGGTGTGGGAAAATAATAAAAGTTAAAATAATTGTAATGACATTGCAAAATACAGCATCTCAAGTGTGACATGCAAGGTGTCGGAGCTTCTGGTATGCATGAGTTTCCTAACAAAAGCTTACCAGACAAAAGCTTGTAAAATCATTTCAAAGTGGTACGGCGTTCAGGCAATTAGGCAATGTTTAAAGAAATTAGGTAACATAAGGCTGACACGGGGGGAAAAGTACAATCAGATCAAATCAGACCAAAATAATTCTCATTATTTGCTCCCTAAAGTGCTTGCTCACTGCTCACTCATCTCAAGCAGCTAAATTTAAGAATGCTGCTACCATTTAAGCAGGAATAAATCTGATTAAAGTAAGTCTCATCATGTGCTCCCTGGAGTGCTTGATTACTCATTTCAAGCATTTAAATTTAAGAATGTTGCTACCATCTGAGCAAGATTAATTATATTTAATTTTGTGAAGTTGCTACAGCTAACCACTTTTATCCAATTCAAGATGGTAAACACACTGACATAAAAAAAATAAGCCATAATTTTCCGTTCTGAAAATCACATTCCACTGCAAGATATCCCTTTGGTCGGGCCACAGGATCAGCAGGATTACATAGTGGTTAACATCTAGAGAAAAACAACCACGTGCTATTAATCCTCTTGGCCATGATGGCAGGGAGCCAAGGTTTAAAACAAATTAATAAATAATAATAATAATAATAATAATAATAATAATAATAATAATAATAATTGTGCTCACCAGAAGTTCTGAAGACTTTTATATTACACATAAAAAAAATTCCCCCGTAATAAAAGTTCATAGCAATTGGTCATTTGATATATTTTTTTCTATTGTTAATGGCCTTTTTGCATTAATGACCCTTGTCTGTTTAGGTATGAAGGACTCTAGATTAATGGTCTGAATAAATTATAGAATTTTTACCAGTTTATCTATTGTGACAAGCTTTGTTTCTCCTTTTCTGTGTGTGTGTGTGTGTGTGTGTGTGTGTGTGTGTGTGTGTGTGTGTGTGTGTGTGTGTGTGCACACCAGTGTCGCCAGCTGCAGAGAGACTGCGCTGTATCCTTGGAGAGGAAGATGACTCCACACCAACACTCTTTACAGAGATGGACACACTGCACCATGAAGGGGGAGAACTGGAGTGGAAGGAATCTGCAAGGTGATTGACACGAGTTAGATATTAGTTTTATTACTTGCATGCAAAAACTTGCCAGTCAATGACGAATGAAACACATCCATTTGTATATGTTGAGTTACTTTCCTTTGAGATGTTTTGCCAGGGTTTTTTTTTTTTCAGCTGCTTTTTTAGTTGCTGATTGTTTGGGGGTCAATGCACCATTCAGATAAAAAGGTTTAATTAATTGTGTTTTCTCAGGTGGGTGAAATTTGAAGAGAAAGTGGAGGAGGGAGGAGAACGATGGAGCAAGCCTCATGTCTCTACGCTGTCACTGCATAGTCTGTTCGAGCTGCGTACATGTTTACAGACCGGTAGTATTCTGTTGGACCTGGAGGGTCACTCTCTGCCTCAAATTGTTGGTAGGTTTAACCTGTGTGTGTGTGTGTGTGTGTGTGTGTGTGTGTGTGTGTGTGTGTGTGTGTAGGTGTGTGTATGTGTGTGTGTGTGTGTGTGTGTGTGTGTGTGTGTGTGTGTGTGTGTGTGTGTTTGTGTGTTTGTGCGTGTTTCACTTATAGATGTAAAATTATTATTAGTAAAAGTAGTATTAGGCCAAGGCAACTGAACCTTGAGTATGAGATCTATACCATCAGTTTTACATAGTTGACTTAACTCTAGGCCTTAAATACAGTATGACCTGGACAAGTAAGTCACTTAATATATTTGATTCCGTTCATCATTAAAACTAGATATCTGTATTTTTCTTTATATTCAGATGAAATAGTGGACAGGTATGTGCAGGATGGCCCAGTAGACTCTGAGCTCAGAGAGAAAATTAGTTTCATCTTGCTGAGGAAGCATCGACACCAGACCAAGAAGCCCATCCATCGCTCACTGGTCGACATGGGAAAATCCAATCCTTCAAGTAAAGGTGTGACCTCTAATTTGACTATAAATCGTGTTATTCCCAATGTGGGAAAAATTATTGGCACCCTTAGACCCCTTGCCCCATACACGTACTGTACATATATCAAGTAATATGCTATAAGAAACTAAAAACTAATAGAAATGTACAGCCAGGTCCTTATTTCCTGTATTTGGACAGGTACATGTCCTCCCCTTTCACCACCACAATTGATTTAAAATAAAGCAATAAATCAGTCAGTAAAGTGCACCTTTCAACTTTAATTCAAGGAGTTTAAATAAATAAATTAATAATTTACAGCCATTTTGGAATTTACAGCCATATGAAATATGAAATATTAGAAAATGAAATACCTTCATGCAAAAACTTTGCAGCATTAAGTCGGGAATTGCCAAATATTTCTCCATTGAGATGATTTGCCAGACCTTTACTGCGCTGTCTTCAATGCTTGTTTGTTGGTCTTTCTGCTGTCAGTTTTATCTTCAGTACATGGAAGGCATGGTCAATACGGTTAAGGTCAGGTGACTATGGTCACAGCCATTAAAAAAAGCCATTATCCATTTTAAGCAGTCACAACATTAATCAGCATCAGTGATGCAGTTCCATTGGCAGCCATATAGTACATGTACATGCTACAAATCGGCCTCCACCATATTTGCCAGATTTGGAATCTGACCCTTATTCTTATTCATGACCTGATTCAGCTGTTTGCATATAGAGGTAAACCCTTGTGTATTTACAGTTGGCAGACAGTTACAGTTACAGACTTTGGCAATGATATGGATACCTCCTCCAGAGTCTTGTTGCCATAACTAGATATTGTGAAGAGGTCTTTCTTTACCAAAGAAGCGAGTCTATGCGAGTCCACATGAGCAAATATGCCCCCTCCATCCCTAAGAGCATGGACAATCTGCTTCCTAGACTTCAACACCAAATCTGATGTTGGATCTGGCTGTACATTTGTACTTAACCACTAAGTTCCCATTACCCATTTTGTTTATGAGCTAGATATGATACTTACTGTACTACATTATGAGAGGAACCTTTCAATGATGATAAAAATCTTTATAAAATATCACCCATTTATTTAAATAAAGTGACAAAATAGTTGCACATTAGTTACTTGTATAACTAAACTTTTAATGTAAAACTATAAAAATCATCTGATTATAGGTGGTCTCAGCATTAGCCAAATACAACCTCAGACAAACAACAACATACAGTAGAGTATAATTTTAATTATACTTAAATATAATTAAAATTAACTGTTTAATTGCATTAATTATTTAACAACAATAAAGCCAGAAAAAAAACATGTGGGCAATACTAAGTACTTCCTTACTGCTTCCACAGTATTTAAGATAGTAAGTTGCATCCAAGTGCTGCTAATCATCAGCCCTTCATTAACTGATTATCCGCAGGTGTGCAGACGTTTTGGCAGTTTGCTGGACTGGAGCATTCAGGTGTGCGTTAACACAATGCCAAGAGGGAAAGACATAGGCAATCATCTTTGAGAAGCAATTGTTGCCCATCAATCTGGAAAGTGATAAATCCATTTCCATACAATTTGGAGTTCAACATTCGGAAGGATGACTGAGGTTCGCAAATCTGCATCTGAACAAACCACAAGAACAATCCCCTATGGACAAATGAGACCAGTCTGGTGTTGTTTGGCCATAATGTCCATCTCCCAGTCCATCTTTACAGCTCCTCTGTAAAATGATTCATTATAATTATTTGTCAAATGTACCCTGGAGCAAATGGGGTTAAGGCCTCGCTCAAGGGCTCAACAGTGGAAGCCTGGTGGTGCTGGGGCTTGAGCCCCTGACCTTCTGATCAGTAACCCAGTAACCCACAGCCTTAACTGAGTATTCTAGAGGGAAATGTGAGGTCATCTGTCTGACAGCTAAAGCTTGGTCGAAAGTGTCATGTGACATGACAATGATCTAAAGCACACCAGTAAATCTACATGAGAATGATGAAAAATAAAATAATTAAGGATTTGGACTTTAAGCCAATTAAAATGCTGTGCATAAGTGAATGTCAATTGTAGGGCGAAAAAGTTGGAAGACCTGCTACAATCAGATAATTTTTATCATGTTTTAACACAAAAAACTGACAGAGAATTAAAAGAGGGGGTACAAACATACTGTATGGATATGATGGTAGGGAACAAACTAAATAGATTTTATATATTTCACCATGCATCTTTCTAGTTCCTTAAGAGTTTATGATATTTACAATTCTTAAGCCACTTTTCATGAGTTTTAGAAGGTTATATTATGTCAAGAAGACTAGAGCAAAACTTTTTAAAATAGCCTTTATGCAAAATAACCTTTTTCCTTGAAATAAGTGCAAAGAATTCTTACAATTATATATTAGTACTGTATATATTTAGCCTCATAGAAAACTTTAATTCTTCCATTCTATATTTTGTGCTTTTTTTGTGTTCTCTCCTATTTACAACTGTACTCTACATTCTATAACCACTTAATATGTCTCTTGAGCTTTTTTTTCTCTTTTCTGTTGTTAATTTCACCCCTTCTTCCATCTTACACTGGGTCTGTCAGACCGGAGTCCAAGTCGTAGCCATAGCTCCATGTATAACTTACATCACTCCACCGAGGACTTGCGAGGTCACCGGAGTGGAAGTCTTGGGAAAATATGTGAGTTCAGGATTCTGACCCTTTGCAGTCTATTTACTGTACTGACTAAAAATCAGGTCCACAAGTATTAAATCAACGGCACATGAATTAAGTCACGTTAATGGAATTGGAATAAAGCAATCAAGATGTGATTTAAGTATAGGCTATTAAGATACACTATTAAAATGCATTTACCATTTGGTAATTACAGCCACGTTTTTTACAAGTTCCCCCATTTTTGCAGGCTCAAAAGTATTCGGACATAAGTATTCCTACTAATAATAAATAATAGGATTATTTTTACTAATTCATAACTTTGTTACTTTGTAACGTGTTACCCAACACTGCTAAAGATACCCATCTGCTAAGCAGGAACAGAGCAACCACACCCACATCATTATGCATGTTAATACTGTATAGCATCTTTTTCATATTTTACTCTTCAGTCTTTCTCTTCTCTTGACTGTTTCTATGTAAATGTTTAAATTAGTTTTGTCAGTGTCAGATAACAGCCTTTCTTTGTGAACAAAAGTTGATGAATAATGATAAATACAATTCAGCTTCGCCCTAATTCCTCCTGGTGACATCATATGACTGCCAGTCTTTGGCTGCCTGAGTGGTATCTACTGTATAGCCATTACTTTTCACCCCCATCACAAGCCATTTTTCCTTCTCTACAGTATTCTCTTACAGTGAAATATAAAATAAAAAGTTTTAATTTTTTAACTTGAGTGTTAACAGTGGTTTGCAACTTGAGTTAATTCTCTGTATTTATAATTATGAAGGCTTCTGTTGTACAGTATGTACAGTATGTAGAGTTCATAATAGATAAGGTTAACTCCTCCAGAGCATTCTTGACTTGAATAGATATTGTAAAAGGGCTTTACCACCAGTGCATGAATTCTATGATCATCCACTTTAACTGTCTCCTAGACCTTTTGGTGATGCTGAGCCCACCAGTGTACTTCTTTTATCGGTCTGTTTTTTCCCCCCCAGCTAAACAATGGTCTTTTTACTTGCATTGGTACCCAATAACAGCTACCAAATTCATCACTTGCCAGAGCTTTTATCTCCTAAATCTTTTGTAAAATCAAATTCAAATTTCTTTACATGCATGTCAGTCACTTGTGAAAATTTTGTTCAGCCTGTGAAAATGGAGGGACTGTAATTTCTAAATAGTTAAATTATTTATTTATTTATTTATTTATTGTTTAATCAAATTAAATGTGAGGGTGTACAGTGGTAAAAATAGAAAAAAGGTTTCATTGTCCAAATACTTACAAACCTGTATGTAAGTTTCTACATGTACTGTAACACATGTAACCCAAGTCCTAAATGTCAATTGTACATGACTATGTCTGCTTTAACACTTCTGTCATAGTCCTTATATACATACCAGAGTTGTCTTAATGTGTCTAACATACCAAGATGTACAGAATTAAATATATTATTACAACTTGCATAGCCATTCTTTCTTATTTCCATGACAATTTCTTTTGCATAGGCATTCTTCTTCTTCTTCTTCTTCTTCCTCGTCTTCTTCTTCTTCTAATTACTACATTGATTAATATGTTGAGGTGGCAACATTTTTTCCTAAACAACCGAGTTGAAAGATGAATCCTATAATCAGGAAAATATGTTTCTATATTTCAGAGCAGTCAAAGCATTGATCTATATCTACATTAAGCTAAGAAGACAAGGAGATTGCTGACAATATTGAAATTGGGTTAAGAACTGTCTAATGCATTATTACAACTTGGGAAAGATATTGCTGAACTGTCAATTTTGTGGATAAAATGTGGTTGGGAAAGAATTATGAATAATCGAGCCCACACACCACTTAAATGCTTGGTGAAGTTGCATCATTAAAAAAATCACACAATACAGTTAGAATTTACTGTATTGGGACAAAAACTGCTTTTTTTGTGGCCATAAGAAACCCCTTTGTTAGTAGGGTTGGACTTTGGAGCAAGAGAAAAAGGCTCATGTGGTCTGTTGAGCTCAGATTGACCCAGTTCCAAAGCAATAGATGTGCAAGTGTAAGAAGAGAAGATCACGAAGTGATGCGCATCATGCCTATTGCCTTTTTTTTTTTTTTACAACCTCCTGGAGGCAGTGTTAGGAACTGTGATTCAGTTAAGTAGGTCTAGGCTTAGCAACATTATGTGTCAATAAAATTAAATGAAGACTACTTTTTCTAGTCAATTGAATAAATTGAAGAATGATGAAGACTACCTGAATGTACTGAATGACCAGGTTATAATTTTTCCTCTTGAATTTTTGTTTACAATTTTCCATTTTTACCTTTTATATTTTTTGTACAGGGACAAAGAAACTGATCAGTGAGCAAATAAAAGTAAAACATTTAATATTATTAGGATGACAATAGACATTTAGAAACCATATTGGTCGTTTTGGCACTGTGGGCAGGGACTAAGTTTTGATGGAAAAGTGAATAGGCATGTCCATAAAGCTTGCCGGCAGACAGAAGCATGACGTACTATAAAATCTCCTGGTAGACGGATGCATTTGACTTTGGTCATGGGTTGTATAGGTGGCATGATCACCAGTTTGCTAGTCTATAGTTAGCGAAAGTAAGTAATCAGTGTTGTTCAGTTGATTGTGATGTCTTTGTTTTCAGAGCATTGGGTTAACATTCAACATTCTATTATCTTTTTATATGTGAGTGATGTGTATATTTCTTGTCTTTCAGATCAGGTTCAGAGTCGTAGTATGAATGACATCTCAGTTACTCCCAGTTCTGACCAGGTATGTTGTTTCTAATTTGGAGGAGCATCCATGGTTTTAATGTGTTTGCAAGGGTTAAACTGAGTAAATGAGCCTAAATAACTTGTAGGAATTTAAGAAATGCACCAATCTTTGTCACAATAATGTCTTCGCTGGTATGAGAGATATTTAAGAGATTTTGGTAATAATATTGCCATTTTCATGGAACCTTAACGGTGTTAAGTGTCAAGATGGACTAACCTGAGGTGACCAGAAGACGTAGCTTTAGCGGTTAGCCCAATGTAGCGTGGAGGATAAACCCAAACGCGGAAAGAAGCGAGTAGGCAGGATAGCCACGCGATTTAGTCTAAGGACTCTCACAAAAACGGAGTAAGGGAAAAACACAAATTTAACCCGCGTCCTGTAGATACACACACAATAGCAAAAGACAAACGGAACCAACATGTGAGCACTCACGGTTTGCTGAAACGACAACTGGAGCTGACATGGGCCGAACTCAATGACTGAGCGGTAAGCCATCGTTTGTTTACCTCTTTTATACTTCCTGGTTTTGCGCCCGTCTTACTTCCGGGTCCTAGTGCCGGGCGCAGATTGAGTGTGTACTGTATGACAGTACCCCCTTGTCCAGGACTGGCTCCTGACGGTCCTGGGGTGGAGGATACCCTGTGACGGTAGTCCCGAATTAGCTGAGGGTCGAGAATGAACCGGGCCGGGATCCAAGATCGCTCCTCGGGGCCATAGCCCTCCCAGTCCACCAGGTATTGCGTACCTTTGCCCCGAGGGCGCGAGTCAAGGATTCGGCGCACGGTGTAGGCAGGACCGCCGTCGATGATCCGGGGAGGAGGAGCTATATCATGGGTGAGGTGATGAAGGGCTTGAACTGGGATAGGTGGAATACTGGGTGAATCCGGAGCGCCGCAGGCAGCTGGAGCCGGTAGGTGACAGGGTTAATTCTGTGGGTGATGTGGTATGGTCCGATGAATCTGGGGGAAAGCTTCTTTGACTCGGTGTGGAGGTGGAGGTTCTTTGTGGAAAGCCATACCTTGTCACCTACGTGGTATAGTCGTCCCGGAGGATGTCGGCGGCGATGTTGGTGGGTGTAGCGGGCATTGGCACGTTGGATGGCCTGGTTGGTCGTTATCCAGAGCCGCCGACATCTGCGGACCAACTGTTGGGCCGACGGTACATCAACCTCCGGCTCTGGGTGGTTGAACACGGAGGGTTGGAAACCGTGGCATACCTCAAATGGGCTTAGGTTGGTGGCAGAGGAGATGTGGAGGTTGTGTGATAGCTCTGCCCAGATGAGGTAGCGTGCCCAGGAGCGCTGGCGGTCTGCTACGAAACATCTCAGGTAGCGCTCCAGTTGTTGGTTGGTCCGCTCCGTCTGACCGTTAGTCTGTGGGTGGTATCCGGAAGACAGACTGCAGGTGGAGTCGATCAGACGGCAGAAGGCCTTCCAGAACCGGGCTGTGAACTGGGGCCCTCTGTCCAAGACGATATCCTTGGGGAACCCATGCAGACGGACTACGTGCTCTAAAATCAGCTCTGCTGTTTCCTTTGCTGACGGGAGTCCGGCGAGAGCCACCAGGTGCACGGTCTTAGAGAACCGATCCACGATCGTGAGGATGGTGTCTTTTCCTTCGGAGACCGGCAGGCCCGTGATGAAGTCAACGGCAATGTGCGTCCAGGGCTGTTGAGGGACTGGGAGCGGTTGCAGTTCTCCTGGAGAT
Organism: Channallabes apus; assembly: GCA_030522415.1. Lineage (NCBI taxonomy): Eukaryota > Metazoa > Chordata > Actinopteri > Siluriformes > Clariidae > Channallabes > Channallabes apus. The sequence continues at coordinate 25,021,400 of CM060120.1, forward strand.
GGTTATTTGGTGTTTTTTGCCCTGGCGCACACTGGGCATGCCTGAACGAACTCTTGGACGTCCCTCGTCATGGACGGCCACCAGAAGTCCCGCTGGAGGAATTGGAGGGATCGTCGGGTGCCTGGATGGCCTGAAATTGGGGAGGAGTGTCCCCAGTGGAGAACCTCTGGTCTCATCCCCTCGGGCACGAAGAGTCGTCCAGGTGGCACACCTGCCGGTTCGGTCTCTGTACCTCGTGCCTGGCACACTCTCGTTTCCAGGTCCAGTTGCAGGGGGGCGATGATCTTGGAAGAGGGGAGGACAGGCGCGGGGTCCGCCCGGGGGAGGTCCACCTCTAGTTGTCGGGAGAGGGCGTCCGCTTTGGTGTTCTTGGACCCCGGGCGGTATGAGAGGTGAAAGTTATAATTCTCAAAGAATAATGCCCACCGCGCCTGTCGTGGGTTTAGCTGTTTGATGGTTCTGATGGTGATTAGATTTTGGTGGTCCGTCCAGACTATGAATGGCTCACTGACGCCCTGGAGCCAGTGACGCCACTCCTCCAGAGCCCACTTTATGGCCAGCAGTTCGCGGTCCCCTACCCCGTATCGCTGCTGAGTGGAGTCAAATTTTCTGGAGAAAAAACCACATGGGTGTAGTTTTTGGTCTGGACCTTGCTGTGAGAGGATAGCTCCAGCGCCCACATCTGAAGCATCCACCTCTACAACGAATGGTTTATTGGCATCTGGGTGGTGGAGAATCGGTGCACTGGTGAAGCGGTGACAAAGTGATCGGAAAGCGGAGACAGCTGCCGGGTTGAGGTGAAAAGGGAGAGAGGAGGGACGGGTCAGAGCGGTTAGGGGGGCGGCAACTGCACTGTAGTCCCGGATAAAGCGACGATAAAAGTTCGCAAACCCGAGAAACCGTTGAAGCTGCTTGAGGATCTTGGGTAGGGGCCAATGACGCACAACCTCTAGCTTCTGCGGGTCCATGGCCACACCCTGGGGCGAGATGACAAAACCCAGGAACGTGGTGGAGCGCTCGTGAAAAGCGCACTTTTCCAACTTACAGTACAGTTGGTGGGCGAGTAATCTCTTTAGAACCGCCCTGACGTGCTGGGTGTGTTCTTCCATGGTGCGTGAGTAAATTAGAATGTCAGGTAAGCGAATGCCCACCGACCGAGCATGTCCCGAAGGACGTCATTGATGAAGTGTTGGAATGCGACGGGGGCATTGCACAGTCCGAATGGGATGACGAGGGTTTCATAATGTCCGGTGGGGGTGATGAACGCCGTCTTCCACTCATCGCCCTCTCTGATGCGCACCAAGTTGTAGGCGCTCCGGAGGTCCAACATCGTAAAGACGGTGGCACCAGAGAGGGCGTCCAGGGCTGAGTTGGTAAGAGGCAGAGGATGTCGGTTTTTGATGGTGAGATTGTTGAGCCCCCGATAGTCGACACAAGGGCGAAGTTCACCGCCTCTCTTCTTCACGAAGAAGAACCCCGCGGCGGCAGGTGAGGAGAAGGGCCTGATGTTTCCTTGGCGCAGGGCGTTGTTTACATATTCCTCCATCACCTGGGTCTCGGTGGATGTGAGTGAGTAGAGATGGCCGCGGGGTGGGACCGTACCGGGTTGGAGGTCTACGGCGAGGTCGTATGGGCGATGAGGAGGAAGATGGGTGGCTAGTCGTCTGCAGAGAACCTCCGCTAGGTCTCGATACGGCTCGGGGATGGAGTTGGTGTCGACGTCGGGGGCCTCGGACTCCCTAGAGCACGTCCCAGCCGCTGCCCGTAGGCATAGTTCGTTGCAGGTCGCGCCCCACTGGAGGATCCGGTTCTGGGTCCAGGAGATTAGAGGGTCATGCTGGAGCAGCCAGGGATGTCCTAGGATGATGAGAGGTGAGGAGATGGAGGTGACGAAAAATTTTAACTGTTCGTGATGTTGATCAATGGAGACGGTGATGGATTCGGTCCGGGTGCTGATTGGGCTGGTGGATAGGGGGCGACCGTCTACAGATGTGATGCGAATGGGCTGGGATAACGCCTCGAGTTTTACCCCCAGGGTTTTGGCATATGCGGAATCAATGAAGTTACCTGCTGCCCCGGAGTCGATGAATGCAGCACTTCGGACTCGTTTGTGGCCAACCTGGAGGTGTACCTGAACCGTGAGACGGGAGGAGTTGGTGGTGATGGCGGAGAGACGAAGGTGACCCGGCGAGTATTTCTCTCCTCTCACCGGGCCTGGGCGTTTCCCGGTCTGAGAGGACAGGTTGCCCTGTGATGTGTGGCTGACCCGCAATAGGCACAGAGCCCTTCACGGAAGTGTCTCTCCCGTTCTGCAGCGGTCAAGGAGGCGCGTCCTAGTTGCATGGGTTCCCCGGCTCCTGTGTCAACCACGGCAGGAGGTGGAGAACCGACATATCCAGGGGTGGAGTAGGTGACGGAGTCTGCGGGTCGTGGAGTGGTGACGTTGAAGGCGGGTGCGGGTCGTGGAGTGGTGACGGTGAAGGCGTGCGATCGAGCAGTGAAGTCATCAACAGCTGCGCGGAGATCCGCATTCTCCCGCCGGAGCTCAGCGACCTCGCGGCGGAGAGAAGCGAGATCCCCGGTTAGCTGATTGATGAGCGCGGCATGCTGATCTACAACGCTGCAGAGACTCGCATAATCCGCTGGGTTTACCGCGGAGGGCTCAGTCATTCTGTCAAGATGGACTAACCTGAGGTGACCAGAAGACGTAGCTTTAGCGGTTAGCCCAATGTAGCGTGGAGGATAAACCCAAACGCGGAAAGAAGCGAGTAGGCAGGATAGCCACGCGATTTAGTCTAAGGACTCTCACAAAAACGGAGTAAGGGAAAAACACAAATTTAACCCGCGTCCTGTAGATACACACACAATAGCAAAAGACAAACGGAACCAACATGTGAGTACTCACGGTTTGTGCCGGGCGCAGATTGAGTGTGTATGACAGTTAAGTACCTGACTGAGGTGACATGTTAAATTTTTTTATAATAGGAAGGGGGTATCAAATATTTTCTATTAAACAAAACCATTAAAATTTTTCTTTGGACTCCATCAACAACAAGAAGATTCCATAAAACTCACCTCAAATCCACTGAAAGTATTTTCTTTGTGAATACATACTATTAGTAGTAAATGGTAGCTTGTAATGTTCTGAATGTTGTTTCTTCCATACAGAGAATATTAATGCACATGATATAGTGCACGTCAAAAAGGTGTTTCATGAGGTTGAATATTCATTAATGGCTGTTGCTTAATTTTGGGGGATCGAATTTCCCTCTTTCTCACACTGGAGGTAGATTATCCCGCTGTTCCCCTGATGATTACGCCCCAACTCAACCCTCAGTTCCACTGTTAGAGCAAAATAGAACAAACCCACCACAACCCCAGCCACCACTATCCATTAGGTCTCTTACCTCTATAGTTACCATAACTTCAAGTATGAACCCAAAATACCAGAGACTTTGGCACTGCTTCCTGAATTGAGTCTGTCAAAATGCACCATATATTGCTTAAGAATATACTGTACAAGTTCAGGTCAGCAGTCCCCCAACAGTGTTGCAAGTGGTCTTGTCCCTGTTCAAAGGTGCCAAACCATTTGCCACTACAATCTGACCTCACATATTCTTTGATATATTTATTAAGGAAAAACTCTATGTCTCAAAGTGTACTTTGCAAAATTTGACAACCTTGTAAACTGATATATATATATATATATATATATATATATATATATATATATATATATATATATATATATATAAAACTGAAATATATTTTCAACAAGGGCAAATCTGAGTAGTCAATCTCATAAGTGATAACAGTGTTACTGAAGATAATGATGAAATATCTTTTCATGTTTCATTCACTCACCTTTGGTAACCAGATTATCCTAGTCAGAGTAGCAGTAGATCCAGAGCCTATGAAAACTGGGTATATACTGGGTGTAAGATTATGCCCTGCATCAGATGGTGGTTTTTCAAGGGGAAACATGCACAAACATTCACCTACATTTACAGCTAGTTTCAATTCATGTTAGTCATAACATGCAGAGAAGCTTCACATAGACTTTAACATAGTTTCAGGATTAGGATGGCTTTAACAAATTCAATCAGTATTTTTTAAATCTTATTTGAGTATGTGGGTAGATGTAAAATCTTTGACGCTTGAGTCTTGGCTATAATAGTTTCTCCAGAGACAATGATACATTTCATCACTAAACATAGGCAAGAACCACCTACTCTGACAGAAGGTGTTTTAACATTAGACATGGCATGATAAGGATCAGCAACAGAGCCTGCTATCTATACTCTATAGCCTGCTAGAAAACACACATTTATAATGTTACAAACAAAAGTATTTAATCATTTTAAGCAAAACCGATTGAAACCTTCCACATTCTGAAGCTTGTGACCAGAAAAACGACACACCGTTGCCAATCACTGGGTGGAGACTGTGCATGCCATGCTCATAAACCAGCAAGGGAGCATGAGATTTTGCAGTTTTCATTTTTACCTTTCATATTTTTTCTACTGGGGCAAAGAAATTGATCAGTGAACAAACAAACAATGAACAAATAAATGTAAAACATTTAAGAAATGTCTTAAATGTGAACATCTTTTTAAAAATGGGTTCCAGATATCTTTTTATATGTTAGCACTTATACGGTCCACATTAACATGTATACTCATAAATAACTTCAGTGATGGCACAACAACATTGATTCACTCTTAGGCAAGTGGCCATATCCTTACTGCCTGACTATCATATGTAGACCCATCAGACACAGAAAAGAAATAGTTAATGTTACCTTCATTGACCTTCACCCACCAGCTTAAGAACAAGTTTATGAAGAAAATCCCCAGAGATGCTGAAGCTTCCAATGTGTTAATTGGAGAGGTGGATTTCCTAGACAAACCCTTTGTGGCATTTGTCCGTCTTGCTCAAGCCACATCGCTGGGTGGACTCACTGAAGTTCCTGTACCAACCAGGTAAAAATACTGTAGCTTTTATTTATTTATTTATTTATTTATCTCAATCTTGAAAACTTATGCTCAATACTTTTACTTTTTTTTTTACTAGGTTTCTCTTTGTTTTGCTTGGACCTCATGGCAAAATCAAGTCCTACACTGAAATTGGCCGAGCCATTGCCACCCTGATGGTTGATGATGTAAGAATGAGTGCATAAATTGCTTCATAGTTCTAAATGACTTGTATATAAAATTGTATATAATGAATTACACAGGGAAATAAAAAGAAATAAGAGAAGTACAAAAACCAATCTATACATTATTTATTTTGTTGTTTGTTTCTCCAGCTCTTTAGCAGTGTGGCCTATAAGGCCAGACATCGTGAAGACTTGATTGCAGGACTTGATGAGTTTTTAAATGAGGTGACAGTTCTCCCACCAGGAGAGTGGGATCCAAAGATTCGTATTGAGCCACCAAGAAAAGTTCCTTCAGCAGAAATGAGGTATGCAGATGTTAATTATGTTGAATGGACAGTGTGTACTCTGATTTAAATATCTGTAAAAAGGAACCAAAAATTGCGAAAAAGATAGACTAAATGAATTTTCTTTCTATTGTACTATAGAAAGTCAGTGTTTTCACTTAATGAGTTGGGGCAAGCCAATGGAATAGCAGGAAGTGGAGGAACAGCTGATGACGATGATGAGATGCCTGTAGCTCATGAACTAGGAGAAGAACTGACCTTTACTGGGAGGTAATGTTTCCAAGGACACTATGAACTATAATAAATATCAGATGTTTTTATAATAATTATGTTAAGTAGAATTCCTGGATGTGTGAAGCACCACTTTCTATGGAGATACTGGTACTAAGTTGATTTTAAAAAAACTAAACAATTATTGGACCTTTCCGGGTTAGAATTAAGTTATAGTGTTGTATTCAGTACATTTCATGCTTTAAATATAGCACAAAACACATGACCAGTATTTTTTGAAAAATTCTTCTATTTCACATTGTACTTGTGTCAAAAAATTCTGTGTTTGTATACTTGTCTAAACATTGGAGATTGGATCAGTGTTCTTTAGTGATGAAAAAACTCTAACAGATGTGTTGTAATTATCTTGCAATGTGTCCTTTAACAGTTTACTTGTTTATTGCAAGTGATAGTATGAGCTGTAAGTCATTATTTGCTTTGACTTTGTATATTATGTATATGTCAGATTTTGTGGAGGTCTTTGTCTTGACATCAAACGGAAACTACCATGGCTGCTAAGCGACTTCTGTGACGGCTTTCACATCCAGTCTATCTCAGCTGTGCTCTTCATATACCTGGGATGCATTACTAATGCCATCACATTTGGAGGACTCTTGGGAGATGCCACAGACAACTACCAAGTACCGTTATTTATTTGAAAGCAATACCAAGCTCAGTCTTGTTTTCCCCCATACTTGCCCTTACATAGCTAATAACTGATCCACTTATTGTTCCTTAAGAGTTCCCAGATACTCAGAGTGTGGATATGGCTTTTTATGAGCATTTTCTGAGACTTTTGCACATTCGAATATCCTTAGTGTTTTAGCAATACCATTTCTTTTGGGAAAGATGACTTTCTTTTGGTGTGGAAAGATCCTAGGTTTTTTGGTAACATCTACAATAAGCATTGTCTTTGTTTAGTTTTTTTTCATAACAGAATATGAATCGAGTTTAAAGGATATAGTACAGGTATTTGTATCATTATAGAGCCTGTTCTCCCTGACTAGTGCAAACATTAGGAGAAAACGTACACTACCGCTCAAACATTTGGGATCACTTAGAAATTGTATTGTTTTCCAAGGAAACACACAAAATTAGTCTGAATACAAAATACAGTATAGCAAAAGAACAAGACAAGCTCACGTTGTCAGAGTTAGAAATAATGATTTTGATGGAAATGATGAATCAGTTTTTCAAACTTTGCCTTCATAAAAAAATAAATAAATAAACAAAAAGAACACCTTTTGCAGACATTCTAGCTGTCAATTTTTTAAGATAATCTTAAAATCACCCCATGCTTCTTGGATGGATTGGCTTGATGAAGTCTTCCTCCGTACTATACAGTCAAGCTGCTTCCACAACAATAGGATTCAGATGTGGAGACTGTGCTTGTTTGTGGAATGGATAAAATTGTTTGTGAATTGCATGAAAATGTGCTTATCTTTGGGAAGCAAAGAAATTTGCAATTGATGCAAACTTTTGAGCGGTAGTGTATGTCCTAATGAAAGAAGAGATCTGTGGAAGATCTACTGTACGGTATAAGTTATGAATTATTATTATTATTAGTAGTAGTAGTAGTAGTAGTAGTAATAGTAGTAGTAGTAATAATATTATTATTGTTGTTGTTGTTATTATTATTATGTTTATTTGTTTTGTTTTGTTTTGATTAACATTAAAAACAAATCTACAACGCTGCACTGGATAGTTTGACTAGAGGAGCAGTTATAAATTGCTTTTGTGCAGCATTTTGTGCAGCACTTTTGATACACTATGATCTGGTTAAAAACATGTCTTGTGATGATTGTTGTTCAGTTGAATTTGATGAGGCGGCACGGTGGTGTAGTGGTTAGCACTGTCGCCTTGCACCTCCAGGGTCTGGGTTCGATTCCTGGCCAGGCTCGATTCCCGTCTCTGTGTGCATGGAGTTTGCATGTTCTCCTCGTGCTTGGTGGGTTTCCTCCGGGTACTCCGGTTTCCTCCCACAGTCCAAAGACATGCAGATTAGGCTAATTGGCGTTCCCAAAATTGACCATAGTGTGTGAATGTTTGTGTGTGTGTGTGTGCTCTGCGATGGATTGGCACGCTGTCCAGGATGGATTGGTGTACCCTGCCTCGTGCCCAGAGTCTCCTGGGATAGGCTCCAGGTCCCCGCGACCCTAAATACAGGATAAAGCGGTATAGAAGATTTTGATGATTTGTGCCTATGCCAACTATTATTCCAAACAATATTTGCTATTTCTAATTAGACAGCCTTTTGCATAGTTCTCAAATGCCACTCTTGTACAGTAAATGCAGATTCTCCTTCACAACCATCCAATCACAGGTGACTAATCTATTTGCTGAGACTACAACAGGTACAGTCTTAGACAATCTTAAAAGATTGGACAAGATTGTAAAAAGTGAGCTTACTGTAAGTTTAATTACAGTACACACTTTCAGTTACACACAACTCCTTGTAGCACCAAATACGCTTAAGACAATTATTTTATTTCTGGTGCTAGCAAATTATGTTCCATTAGGTTCTTTAACATCTTGGAAGAGATAACTGAAGTGAAGGTTTTCTACAGAGTTGAGAGACATTTGATGGGCCTACAGTGTTTGTGATTTAGGCTGCTGCTTTCTTTGAGTAGCATGTATGTCTCACTTGTCATCAAGTAGGATCCCGCAACATGCTGTGTAAGATGTGCAATGCTTCTCTGTATGCTAGTAAAATTGTCCAACAGAAGTGGATTTCAGATATGGATTCCATCCATATCTAATGTCATCCGGTTAAGTTTTAAAAGATTTTTAAGGTTTTATAATGTCAACGGTTGTGATACTGACTTGAGGTATGCAGACCTCTTCTTCTTTATGCAGCCAATACACATTCTTGTTATAATCCTTTAGCAGTAACCAGATATTTGCCCAATATTTAAACATGGAGTCTTTGTCTGGAAAAGGGAAACATTTTCTGTTTCAGTCTCTAATCTAAGATAGAATTCCTGATGGATGAAGGAGAGTATTGTCTCTTGAGCCCTTGGCTCGGAAGGTCCCACGTTCAAACCCCACGGCCACTAAGTTGCCACTGTTGAGCAAGGCTCTTAACTCTCAACTGCTCAGATGTATAATAAGATAAAAATGTAAGCTGGTCTGGATAAGTGTGTCTGCCAAATGCCTAAATGTAAATATTCAAGTACAAAATGCAACTATTCGTTGTCTAAGCTGCTGATGACATATGGACATACGTATGAGTCTTCTTGCTATTGCCTTAATGCCAGTTTTCACTCATTTAGAGTAAAAGAGTTCATTGTTCATGGTGAACTTGTTATGTGGCCTTTCTTGGCTTTGTGATCTTGTCTTCAATCCTCTGCTTTCACGCAGGTGAGTTTTTCCTAATTTTGCTGAGGTCCCATCTAGCTTTGCTCAAATTTCTATCCCAAGTGAGGAACCTACAGCCAAAACAGTATACTATGCCAGAAAGCTTTTTTAATTATCTCTATGAAGCTCTTCCTGAAGCTCTTCTTGGTAGCTCTATATGAATTAGAGCTGTTTCTGACGTTTGGTATCCATGGTCTGTCTTGCAGTCCAATGTTCTGGTATTGCCTCTTGCACTTTTCAAGGGGATTCCTGAGTACTTGGGTCAGATCTTTTCATTGAGTATCCACCTGTAAAACGACAACTTCTTCCATACATGATGCTTCAGAACCTTCTCCTCAGATCATGTTACTGCCCTCTGCCTCAGGGGCTTCTTCACGAGAAGATTCATCTTGTTGAAATTCTCTTGTAACCTCCTGTTTGATATGGTCCAGCTCTGCGCTAGAGAGGGTTGGAGAGGTGTATTGGCTGCAGACATGCTGCTCACTGAGCATGCTGTCTGGGAACATCCCCTGTATCAATCTTGCCTACCATTCTTCGCCCGAATCCCTCGATTTCAGTCTCCCCTTTTGTGCTTTTACCACATATGATGAATTTCCTACAAGTCTACCTATAACTAGTCTCCAATAACTACCTGGATTTCATATGTACATCAGTTAACATCAACTGTTATAGCTGAATTGCCTGCCACCTAACACACTGTATAAATGCAGATAATTTCCTTCTTTCTGTTTCACCCAAATGAGGATGGGTTCCCTGTTGAGTCTGGTTCCTCTCAAGGTTTCTTCCAAACCATCTCAGGGAGTTTTTTCTTGCCACTGTCACCCTCGGCTTGCTCACCAGGGACTATCTGACTATTTTGATTCATACACATTCACATTCCATGCAAACTTAAATAATTCTTTGGATTGTGTAAAGCTGCTTTACGCGTTAAAACTGTTAAAAGCGCTATCCAAATAAAATTTAATTTAATTTAATTGAATGATGGAGATTTTTTTTGTCCACTTCATGTACTGGCATTGATACCTTGGAGAAGAGGAGGGCCCTAAACTTGCCAGGGTCTGCAAACTGCTGGTAGGATACCTGATCTTAAAGTTTTGGTAGCCATTAATGGATTAGTCTCACATCTCCTCTGTTGGTCAAAGAGAGGTCCACTACTTTCCACTGATACAGGTAATATATTTAACACTGTATCAGCTGTAGGGTCTTGCGGGGACCCATTGCCCACATCACGATTCCATAATCTTCTACTCAATTCATTTCCTTCTCTGGTATGACCAGTAATGAACATTAGCCGAAGAAACCCCCCATACCATGACAAGCCATTGGAATAGGCATGTCCCTATGCACATGCAAGCAAGCAATGCCCCCACTGCTGGCTGCCCCTTTTCAGATGCATCCAGTTTTAATAGAATAACTACCCACACATGCAGAGAGTTATAGGAAAGGGAGTTAGGGGACTTGTTGTTATTACTATTATTATTATTATTGTTACTATTATTATTGTTGTTACTATTATTATGTCCTCAGGGTGTGATGGAGAGCTTTATTGGCACAGCTCTATCGGGAATCGTCTTTTGTGTTTTTGGTGGCCAACCCTTAATTATCCTGAGTTCCACAGGACCAATACTGGTCTTTGAAAAGCTGCTCTATGACTTTTGCAAGTGAGTGCACAAGGCTATTAGACATACCACAACTTCATATTTGTTGTTTTATTAATGCAAATCTACTAATTAATATGGACAGTATTTTCCATTTATCTGTAACAGGATATTAGATATAAATTAAGACAAACAGCCATTATGTTCCTTAGTAAAGGAGGTTTATGGTTATTGGCAATTGTATGACTTTTTTTTTTTTTTTGCTTTCCACAAACAGGACTAATGACATTGATTACATGGAGCTGCGCTTGTGGATCGGACTGCACTCCTGCCTTCAGTGTCTCATCCTGGTGGCCTCAGATGCTAGCTATATCATCAAATACATGACACGTTTCACTGAGGAGGGCTTCTCCAGCCTCATTTCTTTTATCTTTATCTCTGATGCTATAAAGAAGATGGTGGGAGCATTTCAGTACTACCCTATTAACATGAACTTTAAGCCCGAGTACATCACCACATACAAATGTGAATGTTTGGCTCCAGACCAAGGTGAGCATCACTGAAGTGTAAATCACTTTCTGTTTGTCATGTAGAATCCTTGTAGTGATATATACTGTACAGTAGTTACATGCAAAAGTCTTTTTATATATACAGTAGTTACATGCAAAAAGGCATCCAGTCTTTTTATTCAGTACAAAGTTTGTTATACATATTTATTGTATGACTGCACAAATTGTACCTGAGACTATATTTTAAGCAAATGATTGTCACACCATTTCTTTCTTTCATTTTTTTTAAACGTAAAAACATTTAAATACTGCCTCTGGTGTGTGTGCATGGAGTTTGCTTGTTCTTCCTGTACTTGGTGGGTTTCCTCCCACAATCCAAAGACATGCAGATTAGGCTAATTGGTGTTCACAAATTGCCCATAGTGTGAGTGTGCGTATGTGTGTGTGCACTGCGATGGTGTCTCCCGGGATAGGCTCCAGTCACCCCGCAACTCTGTATACAGCATAAAGCGATATAGTCGATAAGTGAGTAGAATTATTTCCTTGAAGACATCCTTGCTCTACAGCAGTCATTTGTAAGTGCCTAAGACTTTTGCACAATACTGTTCATGGGGAATGAAGACATTGCATTTTTAACTTACTGTATGTACAGTATATACTTTTTTTTTTTGGTAATAGGTACTTCAATGGTTTTCAATTCATCTGTTCTACTTGGTTTAGACAACTTTACTGAATACTCTCTGGTAAGAGAAAACTGGAAAACTGTTTGTAATGTTAATTTTTTGCTGCAAAAGTATGTTATGAAAAATGTTAACATGTAATTTCTTTACTTACCATAATTTTCCTGTATTTACTCAGTGTATGTGCTTTTCTTTACACATAGTACAACTTTACAGTTCTGGACTGGAAAGAGTTGAGCAAATATGAGTGTCTAAAATATGGTGGATCTCTGGTGGGGAAATCCTGCAAGTATGTTCCTGACCTGGCTCTCATGTCCTTCATCCTGTTTTTCGGCACCTATTCCATGACCATTTCCCTCAAGAAGTTTAAGTCCAGCCGCTACTTCCCTACAAAGGTTTGAATGAGCCAACAAGAATATATAAAAAATAATCTGAAATATCAATGCCAAATAAAAGTAAAAAATGCTAATTTAAACATTTATATAAAAATGGTTATATTAATAGTCACTTTACCCTTTTTTCCTATTTACCCTGTGTGAAAGATTTTGCGTTACAAAAAGTATTATAAATAAAAGTAAACTATATTGCACTTTTCAAAATATGTTTTATAGTTTAAGTTATGTACAAGTTTTAAAAATGACCTTGGATCCATTGCTACAGTAAATAATAAAAAAGCATGCGGGTTATTACTTGAAACTGTGAAACTCTATTTGGACATTAATGAAATCAGGGGAACATAAAACTTATTTTTAAATATATTTTCCTGCTCATCATATTTATACCATTTTTTAATGTTTTTTTTTCTCCCCCTTCAATCCCAACCTCATCCCTCAGTGGCGTACCTTGATTGCAGATTTTGCCATTATTATATCCATTATGGTCTTCTGTACCCTGGATCACCTGATGTCCCTGGAAACTCCCAAACTGCATGTGCCCACTGAGATCAAGGTCTCATCCTTACGTGTCATTGCTATACCCTTAAAGAAGAGATTTTCTTTACTCAAACTTACCCTTTCTAAATGAATTTGAAATCTAATCAAGTTGATAATCGACTACTGCAGTTTTAGAATATTATCTGTTTCAAATGCTGTTTTCTACTCCTACTTCAGCTCTTTGTGTACAGTTGTATGTCTACTATTTATGTCTTTCTTATTCCTTTCTGTAAATGTGTAGCTTCGGAAACTCATCACTGATTTTGCCATCTTCACATCAATCATGACTTTTCTTGGTCTTGATATTTTAATGGGGCTTGAAACACCTAAACTTATTGTTCCTACAGAGTTTAAGGTATGATCCTGATGATATGAAGTCATGCATTTTAGTTAAGAACTATTATTAGTAAGCAATTTCTATTATATTTAAGGCACATTGTTTTTATTGCTGTGTCTGTATATTGCTTGGTTTCTGAATGCAGTGTAAAATAGTTCTTAACTAAATTACATGTCAGAAAGCATGGGTTAACATAGGGGGAAAAAATTCTCTCTCTTTACTATTATTTTTTTTTTCATCACAACTTACTTGTGATTACTTGTCATTTGTGTCACTACACTATAGCCCACTCGGCCAGATCGTGGTTGGTTGGTGATGCCCATTGGAAAGAACCCCTGGTGGATGTATTTGGCTAGTTTTGCACCCGCTCTTCTTGTTACTATACTTATTTTTATGGATCAGCAGATCACTGCTGTTATTGTAAACCGCAAAGAGAACAAACTTAAGGTACACTATGGTAAAAATCAATCTCTCATACAAATGAGTAATTATATCTCATACAAATTGGTGATATAGATTTGAATAGTATGGCTAATAAATGATGACCTTTTATATATACACTATATGGACAAATGACATTGTATTTAAATACATATACTTCAATATTGTTGGTCCCTTTTGTATGGAGGCAGATCGGTGTCATAAATAATTCACACAAAAAACACGATGTTCACGTGCGTAACCCAATTCACCTGCACGAAAAAAAATATATTCCCAAAAAAACACATTCACATGCATAAAAAATATACATATTCATAATATACATTTCACATATGTACAACTGTGCAAAAAATTTGGAATGTTTAAAATTTACGAGTGCATCATGGGCTGTGCACGTGAAAATCGACTTACGTGTGTGAATACTGTATCGCTGGATTTGTGTGTGTGCTTTTGGGACTTTGCTGGCACGTTGGAACGTCATTCGTGCTCTTTAGCCAATCAGATGCGATCTGACTATTCAGTCAATCACAGCCTTCCAGGTGCGCTCGAGTAGCTCAGCTTTGCAAACCTTTTGCGCAGTCCGAGTTATTTACAACGAAAGTCAAGTTTTACGTCTAAGTTATTACTTTATTTCATAAAGTTTATTTAACGAACTTCGCCGAAAATAACACAGAGCTGTTAATGAAATAAAAGCAAATCTGGTGGCATTCAGATATATCAGAATACACTATGATCCATAGAAACATCTATTCTCCAAATTAAAAACTGTGAGTGTCTTGATTGACAAACATGTAATGAGGGTGAAGTGTTTATAAAGATGATAAAGTGGTTAACTGTTATTTTCGGCGAAGTTCGTTAATTAAACATTATGAAATAAAGTAATAACTTAGAAGTGCATCCTGTTCTTGGTTTGAGTCGGTAAAACTTGATTTCCGTTGTAATTAACTCCGACTGCGCAAAAGGTGTGCAAAGCTGAGCTACTCGAGCGCTCCTGCAGGGCTGTGATTGACTGACTAGTAAGGTCGCATCTGATTGGCTAAAGAGCACGAATGACGCTCCAACGTGCCAGCAAAGTCTCAAAAACATACACACAAATCCAGCGATATTCACACACGTAAGTCAATTTTCACATGCACAGCCCATTATCCACTCGTAAATTTTAAACATTCAAAACTTTTTGCACAGTTGTACATTTGTGAATTGTATATTATGAATATGTATTTTTTTATGTACGTGAATGTGCTTTTTTTTGTGAATATTTTTTTCCGTGCACATGAATTGGGTTACGCACGTGAACATCGTGTCTTTTCTGTGAATTATTTATGACACAGATCTGCCTCCATACTTTTGCAGCTATAACAGCTGCCACTCTTCTTGGAAGGCTGTGCACAAATTTTTGGCCTGTTTCTGTGGGAATTTGTGCCCATTCATTTTGTAGTACAGGTCAGGCATTGATGTTGGACGAGAAGGCCTGGCTCGCAATCTTCATTCAAATTCATCCCAAAGGTCACAGTCATGTTGGAATAGAAAAAGGGCCTTCTCCAAACTGATGCCGCAAAGTTGGAAACATAGTTTTTCCAATATGTCATGGTATGCTGAAGCATTAAGATGCCCTTCACAGGAGCTTGAAACACCTGAGTTCAATAATTAAACACTTTTGCCCATATAGTGTATATTTTGCCCATGAAATCACTGCATTTCATGCAACATTGTATACTAAAGGTCAATGTATCTTAACTCAGTGTAAATTAAAGAGTGGTACATGTACCACATGTACATGGTACATTTATTTGTAACATATTTTACCCATTTTTCACATGTTGGACTTGAGCAGAAAGGAAGTGGCTACCATTTAGACATGTTTTGGGTGGGAATCCTCATGGCTGTCTGCTCTTTCCTCTGCTTACCATGGTATGTAGCAGCTACAGTCATCTCCATTGCTCACATAGATTCTCTTAAGATGGAGAGTGAGTGTAGTGCTCCAGGGGAACAGCCACAGTTCCTTGGAGTACGGTGAGTCAATAATTAATTATAATTACAAGTAATATTTTATTCTCATTATTAAAATTAAAACATTATTTTCACATTTAACTTTATTTTTGTTCTGTTAATTAATTAATTTATTTATTAAATAAGTCTATCTACATTTTTTCCTCATTTATCACAGAGAGCAGAGGTTGACAGGTATCCTTGTTTTTGTTCTCACTGGAGTTTCCATTTTCCTTGCTCCCATACTGCAGGTGAGTCTCGTAAACATGAGTTAGTTTACTTAAGAAAGAAAGGTAGATGATTTATGCATCTGGTTCATCATGTCATAATGTGAAAGTTGTATTTCCTTTCCTTTGCTTCTCTGATTTGCATCTTCTCTGATTTGTATATTTATACATACATACACTACCCAGCCAAAAAAAGTCAAACACTAAAATATATCTTTGGACTGCATTTTGTTTTTATTTAATGGCATGCATTTGCGGTGGCATCATTTCGATAAGCTTCACAATGACACAACATTTCCATCCAAAGTCACTTTTTAATTTCTCTCCAAGATTTATTGATAGTGGGAGATGTCTGCTCCAGCACATCCCAAACATTCTCAGTGTTGTAAATCTGGACTCAATTCTTGCGCCGGCTCTGCGCGCAAGGAGTTTGCATGTTCTCCCCATGCTTGGTTGAATTCCTCCCACATTCCAAAGACATGCAGATTAGGCTAATAGGAAGTCCCAAAAATTGTCCATAGTGTGTGAATGTTGACCAGAGGTCCTACCACGGTTGTACAAAGTGAGAACAAGTACAATGGTCCCCATTGGCCGCCACGGTCCCTAGTTGGACTACAGACGTTCCTAGATGGATGGATGGCCAGTCCATTATTTATGCTTCATAGCAAATTGTAGGCTTGTTGCCAGGTGAAAAATATTAATGACTGCTGTAATTATCCAATGGAAGGTGCTTACCTATTTTTTTTCCCTTTTTTTCGGGCAGCGTGGTTTTAACCAATCTACCTTTTTCTAGTACATTCCAATGCCAGTTCTTTATGGCGTGTTCCTGTACATGGGTGTAGCATCTCTCAGTGGCATTCAGGTACTCTCTTTCTCACACACACACACACACGCACGTGCGCGCACGCTTGTTTTTCTAATGACACTGACATAATTTATAAAGCAGCTAATTAATGCCATATCTACTCATAAATTAAACTCTACCCATAATCTCCCTTTTTTAATTCTTAAATAGAAATGCTTGTAAAACTCTACCCTGACCACACATACACACGGCTGTTTAGAAGAGTCTTTAGATTACACTTCCTGTGTTCATGTAAAGGCGCTTTATCATGTTTAGTTTTGGGAGAGGATCAAGCTAATCCTGATGCCTGCCAAGCATCAGCCAGACTTTGTTTTCCTCCGCCATGTCCCTCTGCGCCGGGTGCATCTCTTCACCTTAGTCCAGATTACTTGTCTGGCTGTGCTCTGGATCCTCAAGTCTACTGTGGCAGCAATAATTTTCCCTGTCATGGTAAGATCTGTGCTTTTTGTATCCTCCAGATTCCTTTATTTACTTTTTATTATCATTAATTGTAGAAAAAAGAGAGAGAGAGAGAGAGAGAGAGAGAGATATTAACTGAATATTTACTATATATATTTAATATATAACTGATATTTAACATAACTGGACATACAGTATAACATTACGTACATCATAGACAACCACTGTATGTAGATGCTTGTTCAGCTGGTGGGCCAGTTCAATATTTAAATCTCTTACTAAAATAAAGGAGCTTCTGATGAACTTGTGATGCTTGTGATTGATTTCCAGATCCTGGGACTGATGGTAGTGAGAAAGATTCTTGACCTTGTCTTCTCGCAACATGACCTGGCTTGGCTGGATGACATCCTCCCAGAGAAGGATAAGAAGAAAAAGGAGGATGAGAAAAAGAAGAAAGAGAGAAAGAAAGCAAAAAGCAGAGAACATGACAGCGATGAAGAGGTTGGTGCACAAATAACTCCTGCTTAACACACACATTAACATGCTAACACACTCTGTGTCAATATTTTGTAATTAATACTTGGCATTCATCACTTCTTTTTACAGTGTTGCTAAAGAAGCACTATGAATCTTTTACTGCAGTCTGTATGTCATTTATCTAATATTCACTTCCCTTATACCAGCCCCAGCATGGCATTTGATTTAGTGTGGCCTCCATGTGTACCTTTGCTGAGTGTTTTATGTTTAAATTAGCATGTAAAATTAGTTGAATGGCAGTAGACTGTAGTATCTGCATCTCTCCCAGTTGAAATGTCCCAGTGATAACCTTCCTTCAGTGAAGATCCCAAAGGAGCTGTCAGAATGTCCATCATCCTCCCCAGACCCTCCTGACACACACCCTGCTTCATCAAACTGTGAGTGAAGCTTATAGTTCCTTCCTCTGATGTCATAAATGACTATTGTATGTCTAATATGATATATAAATGCTTTGATCATTAGTACTGAAATAATAATAAAATTTAAAAAAGCCGTTCATTTTAGAGATTAATTTGGTATGAGAAAGCTCTTCTAAATACACAGCCTTTTATTATAATTAAAATAAATTCTTTAGACCCTTTCATTGAATAGTTTACTATAATTAAAATATTTCAGCTGCAACCATTATTTTAAGCACAGCTGATGCAGTGAGTAGCTTCTCATTTCTTATACAACCATGTCAGAACATGTAAATCTGTGGTCATGAAAAACATGTTACTGTGTTTCTGAAGAGTGACAATAGAGATTGCTGGCATTTGGTTAGAAATGCTCCAGCAAATTATTAAAACCTAAAAAACAAAGTGTCTTGTTCAAGAGCACAGTGTGTTTTAGGGTAGGAAACACATGAAACGGTGCACTCATCACACATAATGCCCACATTACAAGCCATGGGAGGCAGTGCTAAGATCTGGGGTTGCACTGTATCTCCTATGTGGCAATAAAATTAAGTCAGCTGACTACCTGAATGTATTGAATGACCAGGTTGTGATGTGCTTGAGAAGACTTTACGTCATCATTACAAGATATGTGCCATTAATTAATGCATCTCTGGTTGAAAATGAATGTTATAAAGTTGCTTAAGACTACATGGACAAAAATATTTGTCCAAACCTGCAACTACAATGTATACAAATACATATACTTCAATATGCAGCTGAAATATTAGACTGTGTAACATTTAAATTTCAGAATTAATGAAAATGAGCCTTAGCTTCATCATTACTCACCAAAGAAACAGAACAAGAAATTCTTAATTATTACAAAACTGGAAGTGAATTGAATTATTACAAAAACTACAAACTAAAATATGAATGCTGTAAAATCACAACACAGTCCACTGTAAACGTCAACATAAAAAAAATGAAGAATCGTGAGTGACATATTGTGACATAGAGCAGCCATTTCACCACCCCATGTTCGTTCCTTCATTGCGGAGGCTGTAACTGGGGAAAGCATAATTCCGAACGTAGCAGAGACAGCATAGTTCTATAGTTGGACATTCCAAGATGAATCTGTTGAGGTTGGCTGCAGGGTTTGACTAGGGCTGGGCGATTTGGCCTAATATCAAAATCTCGATTAATTGAACATTTTAACTCGATTTCGATTAATAAAGATTTTTTTTTTTTGCCCTCATAGTTCACTGACAAGTTTTGTACAGTAAATATGCTCACAAGTGAGAGATTTTTGAATGAAGGGTGCATTACTTGATTGATTAATTGAAGGCAACACACACTATCTACTATCTGATTATTTATTGAACATCAATGTTGAACAACTTAAATTAAACTGAAGCCTCCAGATAAGTCTCCAGAACAGATTAAAATATACCAAATGTGAAATTGTGGGATAAAGGAACTATGATCCTTTGTCGAGGTTGGCTGCAGGGTTTGACATTAACTTTTTTTGTCACTGGCCAATGTGGCTAGTGGATTTCCGGAGTCACTAGCCATTCAGCCTTTTTACTAGCCACAATTTTGTTACCAGAAAATCGCAGTTTGTTAGATCTAGATTTACTTATAAATGACAGCATACACTGTATCACTATAGTAGTAGTCAAGTATTCAGTACTGTTAAGATAGCTCCCAATATAAAAACATGCAAACATGAACAGTATATTCTGCTTATTGAACTTAAATTCAAGCCTCTTACCACATGAAATTGAAAAATTAACAGATTCAGTACAACTGAACTCATACAGAACATTTATCATTTTTGTGTGTTATGTGTACTATTATCAGGTATTATTATTCATTATGTATTATAATATCAGAATTCTGAGTTAGGACAATGGACTCTGGTCTATCTTGTTGTGTTTCTAGCATTCAACATGAAATCTAAATAGATTTTAATAGTGATTACTTTTTTATATATAATCAGTAAATAACCTATGCGAAGGGGGGCAAACATTCTCATCCTGTTGAGAAGCAATAGCCCTTTAAGGAAATGATACACACACACACCAAACAGGAAGTAAAAGTGTGTGTGGGTGTGTGTGAACATGTGTAGAGAGAGGTATTAAATGTCTTCATTACATTCACGCACGTTTTATGCGCGTTATATCACGTTGCAATGCGTTTATTATATCAGATGCCTTTATAGAAAACTACAACAAAAATATATTGTCATACCAAAGAATAAACTACCCGCCAAAGTGGCTAGTGAGACTAAAGTTATTACCCGCCACAGCTGAATTTTACCCGCATTTGGCGGGTGGGTGGGTGCCAATGTCAAACCCTGGTTGGCTGTTGTCAAAACATCTCCCATCACCCATTCATTGTTATATGTTTATTTTCTGCACTTTACTTTGATTCATGCGAGTGAGGTCTTGAATAAGAACAAAGAAACAAAATAACAAGAGGTGGCGGTCCTGAGGAAAATTAGGCTAATGGCTTAGTCTTCTCGGGGTAATTTCAGGACTGCATCCATCTCTGCTACACAAAAATATGGCTGAGGTTTTTAAAAAAAAAATATTTATTTATATATATATATTTTTTACAGACAACATAAAGTGCACGTGCAAATGTGCAAACAAGAGCAACAAAGTGACAGTGCGACAAACACGATATAACATGACATAATACTCTGTGGTGATTTGAGGTAGTGGAGAAACAGTAAATGTTCCTTAACGTAGCAGCAAGAATTAAGTTAGTGCACAGGTAATCCAGTAAAGAATACTGCAAAAGAGCATTTTCAGGTTGGTGTGTACGATAGTTTGGTAGTGTAGGTCAGTGTGTTTGCGCTTGTGTTGATTATCAGTCCAGTCATGTATCAAGGTAGTTGAGTTAAGCTGAGTAATAATGTGTGTGTGTGTGTGTGTGTGTGTGTGTGTGTGTGTATCAGTTCAGTCCCTTTTTGTTGAGGAGACAGATGGCTTGAGGAAAAAAGCTGTTGCACAGTCTGGATGTGTGTGCCTGGATGTTCGGTACCTTTTGCCAAATGGCATGAGTGTGAAGTGTGTGTGAGAGGGGTCTGTCCGATCAGCCACAATGCTGGTGGCTTTGCGGATGCAGCGTGTGGTGTAAATGTCTTCAACAGAGCGGCGAGAGACCCCGATGATCTTCTCTGCTGTCCTCACTATCCGCTGTATGGTCTTGCGGTCCGATATGGCACAATTCCCAAACCAGACAGTGATGCAGCTGCTCGGGATGCTCTTGATAGTTCCTCTATAGGAGGTGGTCAGGATCGGTGGTGGAAGCTGGGCCTTCCTCAGTCTTCTATGAAAGAAGAGATGCTGTTGAGCTTTCTTGTGCAGGGAGCTGGTGTTGAGGGACCAGCTGAGGTCCTTCTCCAGGTGGATACCCAGGAATTTGGTACTTTCAACGATCTTCACAGAGGAGCCGTTGATGCTCAGCGGAGAATGGTCGCTTCGTGTCCTCCTAAAGTCAACAACCATCTCCTTTGTCTCAACATTCAGAGACAGGTTGTTGTCTTTACACCAGCCCGTTAGCGTCTGCACTTCCTCTCTGTACGCTGACTCGTCGTTCTTGCTAATGAGACCCACCACGGTCGTGTCATCAGCGAACTTGATGATGTGATTCGAACTGTGTCTCGCTACACAGTCGTGAGTCAGCAGTATGAACAGCTGGGACTGAGCACACAGCCTTGTGGGGCCCCAGTGCGCAGTGTGGTGGTGGTGCTGGAGGTGCAGCTCCCGATCCGTACTGACTGAGGTCTTTCGGTCAGAAAGTCCAGGATCCAGTTGCAGAGGGAGGTGTTCAGGCCCAGCAGACTCAGCTTCCCGATCAGTTGTTGGGGGATGATGGTGCTGAATGCTGAGCTGAAATCTATGTACAGCATTCGGATGTATGTGTCCTTATTGTCCAAGTGTGGACGAGATGGCGTCGTCCGTTATGCGGTTAGGACAGTACGCAAATTGCAGTGGGTCCAGTGAGGGTGGTAACAGGGTCTTGATGTGTCGAGCCGCTCGAAGCACTCCATGATGGTGGGTGTAAGTGCAATGGGATGGTAGTCATTGAGACAGGACATAGAAGACTTCTTGGGCATGGGGACGATGGTGGTGGCCTTGAAGCACGTGGGAACGACGGTGCTGCTTAGAGAGATGTTGAAGATGTCGGTGAGAACATCTGCCAGCTGTTCTGCACATTCTCTGAGCACTCTGCCTGGGATGTTGTCTGGTCCAGCAGTTTTACGTGGGTTGACTCTTGCATAGATTGTTCCTCACATCAGCTGTAGTGAGACACAGCACCTGGTCGTTCAAAGGAGAGGAGGTCTTCCTTGCCTCCACATCGCTCTGCCTGTTGAACTGAGCATAGAAGTTGTTCAGCGCATCTGGGAGGGAGCCGTCACTGTCACAGGCAGGTGATGTTATCCTGTAGTGTGTGATGGCTTGTAAGCCCTGCCACATGCGCCGTGTTGTAACGCTCAGAATGGGGACGAAAATAATCGAAAGGGGTCAGTTTGTTGGTGCAGGTGAGCAACATTACCTCCTTCTTTTTTCCCCTGCTGTTTAACTGCCCCTTTACGTGGCCGCGCTACATAGATATGTAGCATATAGATATGCACCACTGCCCTCTGCTACTCTGGCCCAGGCCGGACCGTCCAACGCCCAGCCCCTCTCTGCACCCTCTCAGCTCTACTACGCCGTGCCCACAAAGGCAGAACCTCCTCAACCTACCTCGGAGCGGTCAGCCGCCCCACCCAGAGACCTCGCAGAGGTGGAACCGCCACAGCGGGAAGGTCTCCAGGTGGTGCTACTAGCCACTGTGGTGGATGTCGGAGCGACCCAGAGCCTGGGCGTCTCCTTCGAACACCACCAGGGGGCGTTACACCGTAGAGTTCCGAGGATGAAGGGAGGAGCACTCCCGCTGGTAGTCCCACCTACAAACGTCCAGACATTCCTACAAGACTTTCACCAAAAGCCGTCGGGTGGCCACCGGGGGGGGCTAAAAACCCTACTAAGCCTCCTAGACGTCGCCTGGTGGCCCACCATCCGCAAGGACGTCTGGCGGTACGTGGGAGCGTGCGAGGTCTGCCAGAACACCCGGAGTGAGGCTAAGCGAACCAGGGGCCAGCAGAGATCAGCCACGCCCGAAATTGTGGGATAAAGGAACTATGAAATAAAATGTGTTCCTGACAGATTAGCGTTCAGTCATCTGCACAACATGGTGCATGATAAATACCAGCTCAGCAACATGTAGAAAGAGAGTATGCTGCAAAAGAAGGCAGAAACGAGGTAAGTGAGGGGGGCATTCGGGCAAAGTTGAGTATGGCCCCACATAAGCCTATTGTGCCCAGCATTTTTTTTCTGTGAATGCCCCTTCTCTCAAGATGGATGACACCAAATTGCAGATTATCAATAAATACAGGTCCTTCTCAAACAATTAGCATATTGTGATAAAGTTCATTATTCTCTGTAATGTACTGATAAACATTAGACTTTCATATATTTTAGATTCATTACACACAACTGAAGTAGTTCAAGCCTTTTATTGTTTTAATATTGATGATTGTGGCATACAGCTCATGAAAACCCAAAATCCCTATCTCAAAAAATTAGCATATCATGGAAAGGTTCTCTAAACGAGCTATTAACCTAATCATCTGAATCAACTAATTAACTCTAAACACCTGCAAAAGATTCCTGAGGCTTTTAAAAACTCCCAGCCTGGTTCATTACTCAAAACCGCAATCATGGGTAAGACTGCCGACCTGACTGCTGTCCAGAAGGCCATCATTGACACCCTCAAGCAAGAGGGTAAGACACAGAAAGAAATTTCTGAACGAATAGGCTGTTCCCAGAGTGCTGTATCAAGGCACCTCTGTGGGAAGGAAAAAGTGTGGCAGAAAACGCTGCACAACGAGAAGAGGTGACCGGGCCCTGAGGAAGATTGTGGAGAAGAACCGATTCCAGACCTTGGGGGACCTGCGGAAGCAGTGGACTGAGTCTGGAGTAGAAACATCCAGAGCCACCGTGTACAGGCGTGTGCAGGAAATGGGCTACAGGTTGCAAATTTTGCATGCCATTCAGAAATCAAGGTGCCAGAGTCTGGAGGAAGACTGGGGAGAGGGAAATGCCAAAATGCCTGAAGTCCAGTGTCAAGTACCCACAGTCAGTGATGGTCTGGGGTGCCATGTCAGCTGCTGGTGTTGGTCCACTGTGTTTTATCAAGGGCAGGGTCAATGCAGCTAGCTATCAGGAAATTTTGGAGCACTTCATGCTTCCATCTGCTGAAAAGCTTTATGGAGATGATGATTTAATTTTTCAGCACGACCTGGCACCTGCTCACAGTGCCAAAACCACTGGTAAATGGTGTACTGACCATGGTATTACTGTGCTCAATTGGCCTGCCAACTCTCCTGACCTGAACCCCATAGAGAATCTGTGGGATATTGTGAAGAGAAAGTTGAGAGACACAAGACACAAGAATCTGCAAAAGGATTCCCGACCAAGTATTGAGTGCATAACTGAACATAATTATTTGAAGGTTGACTTTTTTTGTATTAAAAACACTTTTCTTTTATGAAAAGTCGGATGAAATATGGGATGACCAATGGTGGAGCAGAGCAGAGCCTGTTTCAGGTGCTTCAAGAACAACATTCACTTCACAAAATAGATATCATCAAGAGGAAGGAAGGTTACAGTATATGGATGTACTAAAGCAGCATCTCAAGACATCAGCCAGAAAGTTAAAGCTTGATCACAAATGGGTCCATCAAATTAACAATGACCCCAAGCGTACTTTCAAAGTTGTGCCAATAAGGCTTAAGGACAGTAAAGTTGAGGTACTGGAGTGGCCCTGACAACAATCCGATAGAACATTTTTGTGTAGTAGGGAGGCCTATAAACCTGAATCAGTTACCCCCTGTCAGGAGGATTGAGCTAAAATTCCAGCAAATTAGAAGAATATTCAATTATTTGTCACATGTACTTTTTACAGCACAGTGAAATTTCTTCTTTGCATATCCCAATTAGGAAACTGGGGTCAGAGCGCAGGGTCAGCCAGCTTACAGCGCCCCTGGAGCAGATAGGGTTAAGGGCCTTGGTCAAGGGCTCAACAGTGGCAACTTGGCGATGCTGGGGCTCGAACCCCCAACCTTTCGATCAGTAATCCAGTAAACCCACAGCCTTAACCGACTGAGCCACCATTGCACCTACAAATTATTGTGAAGCATTATTAAGAAGCTTGTGGAAGACTATGTGAAATGTTTGAGCCAGGTCTATACTATCGTATATCGTATGTAAATTTCTGAACAACTGGCAGTGTGATGAAAGAAAGAAAAGCTGATCTAAATCTTTGTCTACTATTATTCTAAAATTTTACTTTTTTAAAATAAATTAGTGACGCTAACTGACTGAAAACAGGGAATGTTTACTACTGTTTATGTACTTACTTGTTTACTTAATATTTACTTACTCACTACCGTGAGTTGTTTCAGTTCCTATATCTTGCACAAATCACAGCATGCTTCTCTTCTTTCATGCAAATCACATGTGGCATTAATTTTTACAGATGATAAAATTACTATAATTGCTATAATACATTCACACCTGCACCGCAATGACTGGGGAGACAGTAGCCTTGAAGGGCTGATAAAATGTTTTAATATAACAGGAGTGTAGATAATTTTTAACTCGCACTCATGTATTAGGGCGTTTAAGTTAAACTGTAAACTGACTTCTGGTAAAAATTTTCATCAATGAACTCTATTTGTAGTTTCCTCAAACCCAAAACCACCACGACACCCTCTGCCCCCTGTTTCTTATTTCCATTTCACTAAGATGGCAACCTTGACTCAGCTGTTATTGTTGCTTTTCTTTGTGGTAGTACAGTACCACTGTTCCGCTGGTTGTGGTCTCTTTATTGATCATCATGCAGAACAGCATATTTAATTTTCAGTTTGACATGAAATTTGCTCATGTGTAAACAGATTTTTTTAATAACTACATAAAAAAATGAAAGCCTAACAGTACAATATACTGTAGACATACTGAAATTAAATTTTTAACAAACTTTAACTTAGTGGCTGGCAGTGCACTTCAGTTGTATGTCATGTTGGAAAAACAATTACACTGCATGAGCCTATGTGTGACGGCGTATTAAGTGATCAGAAACTGAATTGATTCACTCCGTTGTTTGTTTTATGGCAAGCTTATCAATATTTTCTTCGGTCACTGTATATGCACAACATGCCACACATTATTTGAACTGTGTACCGACCTCAGTTAAAACTTTTTGCTCCCTGTAGTGCAAACTTTGGTAATAAAGTGAACTTCAATTTGTGATCAATAAACGTACCTAAGAATGCTGGGAAACCGCAACACAAAATGTAAAGACTGATGAAGGTGTGTTAATTAATTATTCTGTCACAGAATAAGTCACAGAAAATAAAATTTATTTCATTCATCCATTCACCTTGTATAAACCATCAGATACTGATTCAGTATCAGTAGTACATTATCATGTACTGTATCCTGGATTAACACTCACACTTAGATTAGTGATTAAAAAAATCTCCTTCCTGCTTCACACTGATCAATAGACAATATAAAATAAACCTTATCACGTCGAATATGTCAAGGTGCCACTACCAGTTTATATTTAGTCTGTTTTAAAGTTCCTGTTTGAAGTAAAAAAAAAATAATAATTGACATGTTTAACTCTTATAGTTATGGCACTTTTTTACCTGCTGATGAAGAACTTATTATATACTGTATTTATTTAACTTTTCTTCTAATTCATTCATTCATTTTGAATATTAGTATTATTTGTCGGAGAAAGTCTGGTCTTTTGAATGTGTTTTAACTCCTGTTCACTGTTCCTCAGCATCACTCTGCATATGAAGATATCCTGCCCTCCATCTCCAGCTCGGCCTGCACTCCATTTAGCCATTCTCCCATCTTTAGGTGGAGCTCAGTGGACCAAGATTTACCAGCAGCAGTGTGAGATTAGCAGTGAAACCACATTGCAGTGAAATAAGAATATTTTTTGTTGTTTTGGTGAAATGTTTATTAAAGGTGAAATAATGCCTTAGTTTGGCTAATAAATGTAGAAATATTTTCATCTTTTAGCTAACATGTAAAATTTTATAGACAGCTGTGTTTGTTAGCTCTTAAATTACAGGTTGTATGAAATGCACACGTGAGCTCAGAAATCCATGATAGTAGAGCAGCTACTGTACTACATAAAAAACATTTAGTCATGTGTTAAATTCAACCGTAGGCCTTGGTGATGCTTTATAATAAAAGCAGATCATTTAAACATCCCCAAGCAATACAGATCTTCAGTCGACCCTGGATTTAATAATAATTACTATTATAATTATATAACAATAATAAAAACTGTAGTAATATAGTGCTATATGTTTTAGACTATATGTAGTATTTCCTTTATTTGAATGACTGTACTGTGTATGAAGATGCAGCCAGTTGTTAAGTCCTGCAATGCTATCAATAAAGTATTTTACATTCATGTTGATATATTTTTGTACATGTACACAGACACACATTTACATTGTTCTTACAGCTGTTCAATAATTGTTTTAAGGTTGTTACTTGTCACACATATTAAGATGTGTCAATGTGTGAACATTAAGATATGCTACTTCACTACTGTATATGCAGTCTGAGTATAAGTACTTTCGTTTTGGTACTTGCTGATACATTTTATTGGGCAGGAATTCAGCTTGAAGAGGAGAGAGCACAAGCTGACCTGATTGTTTATTGTTGCCCTATTGGGTGAGAAAAGTCCTGCCTGTACCAGCACCAAGTTTCTGGAAAAACTGCAGCAGGTTTTTGGATAGCTAAATAAGTCCTTGCCCGCTTTCCTCCTAGGATAGATATAAAATTTTCTGCGGTACTCAATGTAACTTATTCCCTAGTCATTAGATCCACTGGTAGGTTCAGCAGTGGATCAATGTGGGCTAGTTTGTGCCATAGCATTGGGTTGGATTATTTATAACTAAAGTGCTTTAACTATGTCATTTTTGGAACTTGCCATTTTCTTAGTACTGTAAGTAGGGCTTTGTGTAAAGTGAATCAAATTCCAAAGAAAGCATGAGTTTGCTATATTTTTGTTAAAGGTCAACCAACATATTATTGATACTAAATTTGCATACTTACATACATAACCACAAACACAACTGCAGGATGAGTTATCCATTGTGCCAAAACTGTGGGAGATTACGTTATAACCAAAACCTTTTTTTTTTGCTTTGTGCACATTTGTGCTTTTTAAAAGCCTCGTGACTCATAGAAAATATGCACAATACATTTAGTTTACAATACTTGCTTCATGTGAAAAAAAAAAACTTTATTTTTTGCTGCAAAACTGTTCATATATTTTGTCACAAGGTCATTGTTTGTATGAATGCCATGAAAGCAGGCTATGAATGACTGTTGAACTCAGCTGAATGGACAATAGAAAAGTGCAAATCTGTCATCTGCACTGGATGTATGTGCTTTGTTGGAAATTGGAAAGTGGAAAAATTTG
The DNA here is from genome assembly GCA_030522415.1 of Channallabes apus. Taxonomy (NCBI): domain Eukaryota; kingdom Metazoa; phylum Chordata; class Actinopteri; order Siluriformes; family Clariidae; genus Channallabes; species Channallabes apus. Next base: position 25,049,932 of record CM060120.1, read on the forward strand.
TATCATCTATTCAGGTTCTATATACGCCTACAATGTGTGCCATGGTTTCGGTATAGCTGATGACTTCTGCTTGAAAACTTGGACTTGAAACTATTGGACAGAAGTAGATTAAAGCCAAAGAGAAAGAATATATTAAAAGTACTATAGCTTTGTAAACATATCTTGTGGTCAACCAAAACCCCAAGCAGCTCTTTATGACTCATGCTCAGACTCTCGTAAGTTTTATAATTTTCCTTATTTTTTTTTTATTTATTTGACACAACCATAACATGTCAACATTGTATGGCTGAGTTATATTAAATGTGGGGTAATCTTTAGTGAAATTAATTAATTTCAAGCATATTAAATATGCCTCTAGCAAATTATGCAAAGACAAACTGGGTCCCACATATATTTCAGAAGCTTTATCTAGCATAACATGGAATATTGTAACATGTGGAATTCTGACGGTGGGAACTTGTTGATAAATACATTCAAGGGTTTTATTACAGGTTTTATTTCACTGCTTAAATTTTTTATTTTTTTTTTACATTTTCTTCAGCAAAAAAAATGTTTTTGTTAATTTCCTGTTAAAATTAATTTATTGTTTTGTTTAAAGCATGATTAATTTCTTTAAAAGGGCGCATACATATGCTCATTTACACACTATAGGCAATTTGGGAATGCCAATGAGCCTAATCTGCATGTCTTTGGATAGGAAACCCACCAAGCACGGTGAGAACATGCAAACTCCGTGCACACAGACCCAAGGTGGAATCAAACCAGGGCACACAGACCCTGGAGGTGCAAGGCAACAGTGCTAGCCACCATGCCACCTAAATCCTATTTCAGTGGTTTGAAAAATGTGAAAGCTGGATTCGAAAATTCTTTGATGTTAACTGCTCAAGTGCTCAAAGCGCTGCCACAATGTTTCGGCAGCCTTTACTACTTCTACCTGTTGTATGCAGCGTTGCTGTACTGTAGATGCTCTGCAATCTGATCCAGGGTTTCAGTAGCCATAAGCTCAGCCTGACGTGCCCGTTTTCGCCGCAGATGGCGCTGCCTACCATTACCGTTGGTCAGGTATGCCTGTGACACGCCCATAGTACGACACAACAGCCTGTAACTGCTGATAACTGCAAACAAATTTGTTTTATACAATATGTAGATGTCAACAGTGTATTTCTAATAAAACATTGCATTTCTAAACATGAAGGAAGATTTTATTAATGGGATTACTACTTTACAGTTTTTTGGTAAAAAGCAAGGATGGATTTTTTTTGTAATAAATGAAAAGAAAATTAATATAATTTAAATACATCTTTTAATGTCTGAAAGTGTTGACAAAAATCCTGTAATGCACTGAAAAGGTTATTTGTACAAAAATGGTACAACTGGGAGGTTGTTCCAAAACAGAGTTTAATAACCCATGCCACACTGTTTGGGGCAGTGGTGGCTCTGAGAGTTAAGGCACTTAACCGTATCTGCTCCTGGGGCGCTGTATCATGGCTGCACCCCTGTGCTATGACCCCAGTTACACTGGGATATGCGAAGAACGAATTTCACTGTGCTATAATATATATGGGACAAATAAAGACTTAACAATATAACAATTTTTTTTTTCAAATTAAAAATGTTTTGTCCCAGTTCTCAAGAATGACTCAAACTTGCTTATAACTTATAAGCAATGTACTGTCTATTCACATTTGAGACAGTCTAAGGCATAATACAGTACATTCAAATCTACAGGGGACAAAATGAGAGTTTGACTGCAATGCGCTGCTTAAACCAAAGCAACTCAAATTTAAAGCAACATACAGGACATTCAAGTGTCACAAAGATTAAAATTATGTAAAAATTATTTAGTGCAAAAGTAATGGCTGGCTGGGCGCCAACAGGCATAGATGAGCATTGGGTGCCCCTGATCCTGTGGTGCCCATGATACAGTGGTGACTAATGTGTAATTTAAACGTTTTAACAGCTTCCCAATTTGTAGAATACGAAATAATACTAATATATTGTTTTCATTTTTTAAACAATTGCAAAATAGGTTTGTGATTACAGATATTTGATTCATGAATTTGTCTTCTGAAAGTATTAATTAAAAATATATATATATCTTTCTTACTGGATGGATAGTTAAGGAAGCCAAATAATACACTTAATAAGAAAGACTAAATTCATGATAAATAAATTGCAGGATAAATGTAAAAACCTTTCCAAACAAAAATAAAAAATAGGGGGGGTAGGGCAAAACCAAAAAAAATTAAATTTTGGAATAAGATAAATAATTTTTGGAACTGTTCACATCAATGTCCTTCTTATATACTGTATCTTAGTAGAAATTCCTTTGAAGGATAAAAATGAACTATTTAAATTATTACTTTAATTATTAACCTTGTTTTAAATTAGATATTTCAAAACACCATGCAGTGCTGGTTATTATTATTGGCACCCCTGGTTAAGATGTGTTCTTAGGCTTCTAATAAACTATTTATTTATTTATTTATTTAAACAATATAGAACCAAAAGAGAGAGAAAAATCCAACCTTTAACAAAGTAGTTAGTTGAAGTACAGTGGGGGAAAAATCCCACATTAAGAATTCTTCTTTTATATGGGATCATGTGTTTGCCACAATTATTGTCACCCCTGATGTTAATAATTCGTACATCTCCAATACAGCACAATCAACATGTATAACAAACATGTCACAAAATCTTTCTAGATCATTCAGAATCCTGGGTCCTCTTTTATGTCCTCTCCTGTTCAGCTCACCCCACAGGTTTTCAATTGGGTTGAGGTATGTGGACTGAGATGACCATGGGAGGAGTTAGATTTTTTATTTTTTTTTATTTAAGATGTCCTGGTGTTTCAGAGGGGTGGCATGCTGCTATAGTGGTGTAGTGGTTAGCACTGTCGCCTTGCACCTCTGGGTTCGATTCCCGGTGAGACTCGATTCCCGTCTCTGTGTGCATGGAGTTTGCATGTTCTCCCCATGCTTGTTGGGTTTCCTCCAGGTACTCCAGTTTCCTCCTACAGTTCAAAGACGTGCAGATTAGGCTAATTAGCATTCTCAAATTGCCCGTGTATGTGTGCCCTGCGATGGCACCCTGTCCCCAGGGTGTACCCTGCCTCGTGCCCTAAGTCTCCTGGGATAGGCTCTAGGTCCACGTGACCCTGACAAAGTGGTATAGACATTGAGCGAGTGAGTGGTATTTCAAAGTTCACGATGTCATGCACCCTAACAAGGTTCCCAGGGCCTTTGGAAGAGAAACAGGCCCAGAGCATCACAGATCCCTCACCATACTTCACAGTGGGCATGGGGTGCTTTTCTGCATACTTTTGTTTTATGCCTGACCCAGACAGTGTTTGTTGCTAAAAAGCTCTATCTTAGTCTCATCTGACTACAGCACACAGTCTCAGTTGAAGACATTTATGTTTGTGATTGTAGGTGAGAAAAGGTTTTTTTTTGTCCTTGCAAGCCTCCCAAACAGCTTGTTGGCATGTAGAGAGCGTCTGATGGTTGTTATGGAGACTCTGTGACCCCGATATGCCTCATTTTTAAACACCTTCTTGAATGTGAACTCAGTACCCCTGCCAAAGGACCTCTACCACTACCCCGAGTTCACGAACATGACTTTCGAATTTTGACTTTCTTTGGCTTTTCCTGGTCGGTTTCTGGAAATTACGAGTTACGATCTCTAGTTGAACGCAGCATTAACAACCCACGAGTGATTACATCTTAACTACGTCACTTGGCGCGCCTCCCGCGTTCTTATTGGACAAGAATTTCATTTCCGGTTGATGGAATAGCAATCCTTGATGGTGGAGTAGCGATGGGGGAAATATTTGGGTTCGCGAGCAAATTTAGTTCATATTCGATGACACAGCTAAACGAATTACTGGAGGATGATGACAAGCTCAGTGAAATTGTCAAAGAACTGGACGAGGTAAGCGTCGCTGGGGACAAAAACAACCGCCTGAGTTTCTTGCTTGCAAATCTCCTCTCCTTTGTCACGTAATTATCTCGCTACACACAGCGTAGCGTCGTTTATTATCGTCTATATTCGCTGTTGTTTAACAGCACTTACAGTGTTGACAGGAGTCGTGAAAGTAATGAAGCACAGATTGGAGCTTCTTCTGTGTTTTAAAACTCGGTTCTGTTATGTAATGCGATTGCAAGACAGGACTACTTTTGTATTGTCCTGTAGAGCCAATCGTCTCAAAGTGGGATCACTGACGGTATTGCAAAACAATGATTTTACTGTGAAATAGTGGTTATTATTCAGGCGTCGTACATGTCAGAGGGTAAGAACTAAGTTAATGTCGGAAAACCAACTGTATATTATGTAACTCTGCAAGAGCTTCCTGGGTGCTGGAGACGGGGGAGTGGGGGCGCGGTGCTGGGGTCTCCTCACACACACACACACACACACGCAGTATATACATGGCAGGGGAATCAGCAGGCACCTCTCGATTTAATATTATAATTGCGATTCTATAAATATCATGGTTTTATAAAGAGCAGCCGAAATACCAACAGCAGCCGAGTCCCTAAACAGTTGAACAATATATTATAGCATTATAACGTTTTCACAACAACAGCCTATTCCCTATAACATCGCATTTAAAAAGTAAGTGCAGCATTTAAACAATATGAAACTACTTTAAGTACAAGAGCATTTAATGTTTGTAAACTTGGCACATAACTTGCTAATTTACTCAGAATTGAAAGAATTTTAATCAGTGGCTTTTAACACACATGGCTTATGAAAACGTAATGCCATAAAAATGCGTTTCTGCTGCGCCACTTGTCCGCTCCTGCGCTCCGTACAGAATAAGTTTATCTGAGGCTGATCGACCAATCACCGGTCACGGCCAATTAAACTATAAACCAGCAGATTGTCGTCCCTCACTGATCGACTGGTTCATTCCTATTATACACGTGAAAATTTTGGAGTCAGTGTGGCAATACGTGAATCCCCACACACAAGAATCACAATTCATAACTGAATCGACCCCCTCCCCTTCTCTAATTCATATAATGTTTTACAAAAGATGCACACACAGTCAAATTCAAATTTTATTAGTCACATACACAGTCATACACAGTATAATATGCAGTGAAATGCTTATACGACCGCCAGTGACCTCAAAAAAAAAAAAAAAGCTTGTACGTAAAATAAATAATCAATAAAAAGGAAATACTAAAGAAATAATTTTAACTAGTAAAATTAACTGTACAATAAGGGCATAATAAAATATTGCAAAAATATAGAAATATAGGGTAGATAGAGTCTCGCTTTTGCCACCTTTTAAGTTATTTTTCAGCTTCTTTAAATTTACGCTTGTGGCATTTAGCAGATGCCCTTATCTTGAGTCACTTTCAGAAGTGCCTTGTTTTAGTTTAGAATATTTTTTATTTTTATGTTTTCCAGTATTACACTATGTCTGTGTGAAGTGCAATCATATTTAAGGTTTACCATACCAAAATTAGTCACTCACTCGTATGATAGTGGTACACTGGGCATTAAATAAAACAAAAAATGCATGAGTAGTGACCCCTCAGCTGTCATCTTTAACATTTACCTTAGCACAAGCAAGAGTGCACAGCCCAATGTCATGTGCTCCCTGATCTTCCTTTTCCTTCAGATGCAGGAGATGCAGCAGACTAAAGAGATGACCCTTGCCAGTAACCGCAGTCTCGCAGAGCAGAACCTCAGCCTCCAGCCCAGTTTGGAACAACAAAAAATGCAGCTAACCAAGCATTACTGCTGTTTACAAGAGCTCTATGAGGCCTATCAGGTCCGCAAATGCACTCTTGGTTAGTTAATCTCACTTGAACACACAAAAGGACATTTTTACTGTCAAGAGAAAATCCACCACAATGTTCATCATGCAGAACCCTGTTGTCCATCAAACATATTTTATTTGACTGTAACTCATTTACGCCTTTAGGGAACTTGTTTTACTCTGTTGACACTTTAAAAAATGTTTTTGAACAAGTAAATTCAAATATGGTTTTAAAATTCTTGGAAAAAAATAAATTTTAAACATCTTATCTAGGTTTGAATAACAAAAATGCTTCTCGCCATCAATATAGCCATAGAAGCTGGCATGCCGTTAAAAAAGAAAAAGAATCTCACTTGACTTGAGTTAATCTCTCATAACTAACTGTGTGCAGCACTTGTCCAGTTCCCTTTTTCTCCCAACAATGTTAAAATGTAAAATATTTAATTAGTCCTTATAAACCAAACTACTCCTTAGAGAACCCTTCAGGGGTTTTTTTTTTTTTTTTTTTGCTGGCTTTAGATTGTGTTTTTCTGGATGTTTTACATTGGTCCAGAAGTTTAAATAAGCAACTAACATGAGAATAATGGAGCCATATCAGTCTAATTCATTCAGCTTCAGTAAAGTTGTCTGTTGAATGGACAGTCCACCACAATCACCAATTTGCATGAACACTTTCTCTCTTGCTCTCATTTATTCACACCTAGGGACATTAAATAATTAACGGCATGCATTTTGGGAGATGGAAGGAAACTGGACGACAACTCTACAGACAGTAACTCAAACCCAGACAATGCTTTGTTGAGTTTAAACCATTTACAGTAAACCATGGTCCACTAGTTGATCCTTCCTTTAGATGTTTTGTAATAAGTCTCTTGGCTTTATTTCAGCATTTCTTCTGAAAAACCAAAGTAAGTGTCAGATAAAATGAAATTTCACTAAGTTAATTCTATACAGGCTAATCAGTTTGTCCTCTGTTAAATCAGCCGTCTATTACAATACTGTTGAATTCTAGAATCAGGTTGGACAGAAGCTGCTAATTTTGTTAAAACAGCAGATCTAACACAAGTTAATGTACACTGTCTTTCATATCACAGCTTAGTAGTATGATGAGTTAAACCATTTTAAATTCTAGAAAGAGATTAACACAAACCGGTGAGGGAGCAAGTATTTTATAGTCCAAATAACAAAAGTAATTAGAACTAACAGAACCAGCTTAGTGGATAATCAACAACATTACATTTTAAAACCGATAACCCACTAGGAAACAACATATTTTAAATAAATGATCAACTGTAACTATTGGCAAAGGGACATAAACACTTTTGGTCATGTATTTACAGGAATAAGCTTTGAGGTGGTTATAATAACCTCACTTGAGACCTTTAGGTGATCTCTAAAAGTGATTTTTGAGCTATAGGTTGTAGTTCCTTAAAAAAAAATAGTATAAATATTGTGTGCAGTGGTGTTACATCACTTATTACATAAAATTTTCCAAACATCTGTCTACACAAAATGAACACTATCTGTTCCTGCTGTGGCCATCCATGCATGGAAGTGCGGCACTCGGATTGCTAGATTTATGTAGCTCCTAAACTGTTGTAAAAGTTGTTTGTTGATGGGACAAACTGTGTTTTTATTATTTTGGGCTGGTTTCTGGGTAGTCAAAATGGAAATAACCCTGCCTGTTTGGACAATTTGATTTCACTAAACAAATAAAGATGAGAACAAGTGGTGGAGGGGTATGCGAATGAAAAAGATGCTTTGATAGAGTAGAATGTTTCTCACAGTAACCCTGTTATTGACCACACTGTTGTGCACTTGTATGAATACGCATGCATGTGACTTGGGGAGTCGTGGTGCACACTGCAAAATAGAGCTCGCCCGAAAGCCCATGTGTAATTCGAACCCTGATTCTGTCTGCCAAGATGCCTAGTTAGAATGAGTTTCACGAGACAATGTCCCAAAACAAACTGCCAACACAAGGATTTTGTTAGTTGAAATGTGGAAGGTTTTAGACCGGCCAAGTCAATCACGCGACCTTACCCAGATATTGCAACCAAATATGTGATGTAATTTTATCCACATGAATCATTTTGGATAATGCTTGGTGTTTGTAATTGTATTGTGTTTGCTCAGATCACCACTCAGGGAAAAGCTCGCTGGACACACTGTTGGCCCTACTACAAGCTGAAGGTGCCAAAATTGAGGAAGAAACGGAGGTAAAATCTGTTTTAACATCAATATACGTATAAGCTAGGTACAGTTAGGTATTTGATCTGACATCTTAATTTTCATAACTGTATTTATATCTGATATAATACACCAACACATAACATTATTACCTCCCATCTAAAACATCTGACACCTTTCTATCTTCTATTTGATCGGACTTCACAAGCCAGCCTTTGCTCCCCATGTGCATCAATGTGCATAGCTTCTAGCTGTAAGCTATCGCTATTATTTCTGAAATGGTTAATGCTGGTTCCGATAGAAACGTGTCAGAACACAACGCATTACTGTTTTGGTTGCAAAATGAGGGATCTACTCTATATATTAGGCAGATGGGCATAATGTTATGGCTGATTGATGTATATCAGGGCATATATAAGGGCAGTGGTGGCTCAGTCGGTTAAGGCTGTGGGTTACTGGGTTACTGATCGGAAGGTTGGGGGTTCGAGCCCCAGCATCGCCAAGTTGCCACTGTTGAGCCCTTGAGCAAAGGCCCTTAACCCTATCTGCTCCAGGGGTGCTGTAAGCTGGCTGACCCTGCGCTCTGACCCTAGTTTCCTAATTGCGATATGCGAACAAGACATTTCATTGTGCTGTAAAGTACGTGTGACAAATAATTGAACATTCTTCTTCTTCTTCATTCTGATTGATGTATATAGCTATATATTACCGATTCTCATTGGAACTGAAGAAAAAAAAAAATTCAGTCTCAGATCATCCAAAACGAGTCACACAAGTTACTTGTCACTTGGTAGTGTGAATGTAACGCTTTTAATGTTGGGTTAATCCAAAGCATAGCACCTTCCTTTTATTCCTATCAACATTACTGTTTTTAAGTTGATTATTATTCTAAATTACCTAATGGGCATTTTAGAACATGGCAGACTCCTTCCTTGATGGTGATTTGTCTCTGGACACCTTCATCGAAACCTATCAGAGCAAGAGAAAGTTGGCTCATTTGCGGCGTGTGAAGATCGACAAGCTGCAGGAGATGGTGCTTAAATGTTTCCAGATGGCACAATCATCCACAGAGCATGGTAATTCTCAGACGTCCACCTCCACTGCACCCTTCCATGACCAGGTTAATGGCTCCCCACTTGCTATGAGGGCAGCACCTTCAACTTCAGTCCATCACACAGGGCAGCAGATCACTTTACCCTACCCAGCAACTCCTTACCCTCCTGTCCAAATGCCCAGCATGGTGCCATCCTACACAGGTCCACTAACACAGCCGTACACACCAGCATTTCCTCAGAGGCCTGGTCTTCCCCCGAGGACTGGCTTCATCATGCAGTGAAATAATACTCAAGCATTTTTAATTGTAAAAGAATTAACCTGGGCATTTACCCTGTTGGTAAAAATGAAGTTTTATGTAAGCACTTTGGTCTTGTACAGGTTTATCCTCAAGTGTTGATGGATTATTCTAAACTGTTCTTACTTTATTATTATTCTTATTATTATTATTCTTATTATTATTATTATTTTAAATATTGACCTTTATCCACAAAAGGGAGCAACAGTGTCCAACAAAATCTAAAGAAAGTAGTCCTTGGATGTTAAAACCAACAAATCATGGAACTAGCTCTGCAAAAAATTAAACATTCTCAAGTCCCCATGTTTTACAAACGAGTGAGATAGTGTGACCAGAGCGTAAGTATCAAATCCTAAACTGATCATTATATACTGTACCAATCAAAGGTTTGCACATATGTCAATGGTTTGGATACAAATTTCAATTCATTTTCTACATTCTAAAAAAATACTGGATTTATAAAATACCTATAAAATAACATATGGATTAGGTAATTATGAAACAGCAGTCAATTGTTATTTTAAGACAAAAAGATCAGCTCTTCTGGAACAGTTCTTGATGGAACAGTATTGTCAAGTGCATTTGCAAAACTACTGTAGTCAAGCACCATGATGAAACTGGCTCTCGTGAAACGATCCCAGTAAAGCAAGACCAAAACGTACCTCTGCTGCAGCGAAGTTCATTAACAGTTAGTTACCAGCCGCAAAAATCACCAATTAACAGCACCTCAGAATAGAACCGTTAGGAAGGCTTTGCAGAGCATAAGTAGCAGACAAATCTCAATATCAGCTGTTCAAAGGAGCTTATTGCATTGCATATTTTGAATGCCTTTAGCATTGTTCTGTAATGTAAAAAAACACAAATCAGGAAGGACCATGGAATTAAATGGTGTATCCAAACATTTGACTGGTAATGTGCACTGTATGGCAAAAAAAAGTGGCACACACCAAGATTTCATTGACTTAAGCTTTGATTACGGTGCATGGTGTGTTCGTAAATTCATATGCAAACATCATTCCCTCATGCTCCCAGATCCACTCTTTCACAACTCTAATCCTGGAATAACCTGGTCATTCTGGTCATCAGCTGTCTTAATTTTATTGCCACATATCATTGCTGGGCTTAGACCTGACCAACTGAAGCAACCCCAGATCATCCAGAGGCATGATGGATGCATTGCTTTATGTACTTCCCTTTTTACCCTGACACACCTATTGCTTTGGAATAGGATTGATCGGCACTCATCAGACCGTATGACCTTTTTCCATTGCTCCAAAGTCCAATCTTTATATTCCTTATGCACTAACACGTGGTTCTTATGGCCACATAACTGTTTATTTGAAATCCCAGAGCACAGAAATGCTCTTACATTCACTATTTCATAGCTGTAATTTCTACTGTTAGTTTTTTATCATGCATCTTTTCTAAGCTTTTAAGTAATCTCTGTTCATAATTATTTTTTCTGACCATTTCTTCCATGAAGTTAAAAGTTCGGTACCTTAAATGTTTTAATAATGTGTTGGACAGCTCTTAACCCAGTTTCAGTCATTTAAAATCATGTTTATTGTTTCCGGTACTTGATGCAGACTAATAATTTGACCTTTTTGAACTTGTGACTTTTTTTTGGCCGAGCAGGGTATGTGTATACGCCTATACTTTCCTTATGTAATTTCCTTATGTAATTTTCATTTCCATATGTGTATATATACATCTATATACATACAGTACTTCTCCAAAGTGAGTACACCCCTCACATTTCAGCAACTACTTTCTTATATGTTCTCAAGGAACGATACTATAGAAATAAAGATTGGATATACTTCAGTAGTCAATGTGTATAGCAACTTGTATAGCAGTACATATTTACTGTCTTGTAACAATAACTCAACATGCAGACTTTATTGTCTAAATAACTGGCCATGAAAATTAGTACACCCTAAGTGAATATGTTGAAACTGTATCCAAAGTGTCAATATTTTGTGTGAGCACCATTGTTCTCTAGTACGACCTTAATCCTCCTGGGCATTGAATTTACCATGTTATTGCTGGGATCCTTTTCCATTCCTCCATAATGAGATCCACGTATCTGCTGGATGTTGGACACATGGCGCCTCGCCACTTGAGGACACTACACAGGTGCTCACAGGGTTCAGATCTGGAGATGTACTTGGCCACATGAACTTTAAGTATAGGGCATGTGACTTTGCATGGTTAAAGATGTACAGTGGTTATCACTTAGGGTGAACTCACTTTTGTTGCCAACTATTTTGACAATGTTCAGTTATTTTCAGAGGACAGTAAATCCTTTGTCTTTCTTTAACGGCATGCCAGCTTCTACGGCTATATTCATGACGAGAGGCAGCTTTTGTATTCAATATTATTCAATATTATAATATTTTGTTATTGAAAAATAAAACTAAATAAGATGTTAATGTATTGTCCTTTTGAGAAGATGTACAAAAATGTTTGCTGAAATTAGAGGGGTGTACTCACGTGTGTGTGCGTGCGTGTGTGTGTGTGTGTGAGTGCGTGCGTGCCTGCATACAGTGTGTGTGTGTGTGTATGTATGTATATGTAACATACATATGCACACATACACAAGCATTTTGAGGGAGATGTCAATTATATAAGGAATGATTATGCTGTGCAAGTAAGGAAATATGATGCATTCAAAGAAAGACATAAATTCTAACTATATCATACATTCCTGCTATATCTTGGATTTAACTGGCCAGTAACCAAAGACCCTTTATCTGCCTCACTGAAGCATAAGTTATTTTATTTTGAAGTCATTGTCATTCTAATCGATCTTAAAACTGTAACATTACAATTAGAGCTAGTGGAAAATTCAGCATTAAGCACTGAACTGATCTGATTCAAATCATGAAGAGTTACATGACTTGTAATGTTGTAAATGGCATTTGTACTATGCAGCTCTTTTTAAACTTCCCCACTGTTTTTCCATCCAACAGTGGAACTCTAGGTGCCTGTACAAAGTCATGACAAAGTTGTACAGCCTTACATATGTTCTACATCTGGGGAGGTCTCAAAATCTCTATTGAAAAAAATATATACTGTGTGATTCTTATCAGTTTCGTCTATGATGAAATTATTGATAAGGACTAAAGTCTTGCTGCATTCAAATGAACAGCCATAACTCAAGTGTGCCTTGGAGAAAAGTTAAGTTAAAAAAAAAATCCTCTCATTAATATTCAAAAATGAGTTTGTCCTTGGTGTCTGTCAGCTACAGATGGTGTTGTTATAGAGTAATGCACAGTACAATTCTGTGGTACACTACATAGATCACTTGTGTATAGTATATTTTAATGTTTTCTTTAGTGGTGAACTTTTGAAAGTATGTGACTTTTTTATAAAAATGCTAATTAAAAGAAAACTGTACTCAAATATCTCAAGTCTTTGAGTTAAAATTTGTCAGATCCTGCACAACTGTTGCCCTCTCAGGTAAGTTCCAGTTAATGACCTTTTTGAGCAAAAATTATACTTGATGTCAAACTTTAACCAATCAGTGAAATACTTTTGCAAATTTTTTATAAAACAACTAAATTTAAAATACTTGATGTTGCTTAGAAAGTAAAAGAAAAATGTAATGATTGTTTTCGCTGCTATATCAGAAGTGTGTGAACAAATGTTTTCTCTCACTACAAAAAAAATACCATAAATTACTGTTAACTGTCCTCTGGTATATGGATTTCAACATCACAAATGACAACAGATTACTCTTGTATAAATCTCCTGATTTGGCAAATTGTCTAATTTGGTTTGCTGTTCATCTTTTAAGCCTAATGTCCTGGTATATAGTTTAATGTTTTTGTGTTCTGATTTGTAAATATCAATTTATAAGTAAAATGCTAACCTGTAATTATATCATTTTCACATGTATATTGATTGCACTGCTGTCAGGAAAATAAGTATGACTCATGTATGCTTTATAATGATTTGACAAAAGTAATGTGAATGTAAAGTCCAAAATGTAAATATGCTGGTAAATAGTAGTCAACATTTACACACAACACACTGCTCTCCGTGATGTTATCTAGCTCTTACCTGTAGTAAGTTACTCATCTGAAAGAAGTGTGCTCTTATGCTTTGTGTAGCAGATGTGTACGTTTTCTCTCTCTCTCTCTCTCTCTCTCTCTCTCTCGCTCATGTTGTGAAACTGAAAAAGAACTGGCACTTATTTTTGGACCAATGTGCCGTGCCATTCATTACCTCTGGAGTTTAACAGACAGTGGTTTTCCCCAATTAACTTGATAAAATCAGTTCAGGAAAAAGACACATTATGTTATGGAGAAACCATGTGCAGTGGACCACATTTTTACATGTACATTGTAAAAATGCCTGTTGACATAATTGCAGGTAAACTCACATTTAATAAAGACATGGTACTGGCAGTCAAGCCAAACAAGCGTCTTAGCTCAGAACCAGTAAACAGACAAGGATCATACGAGCAACAAAACACATAGACATGATACAAAAAAATTCCCTGATTGTATTTAACATTAATTAGTTAAAAAACATGCCTAATGGTAACAAAAGTTAACCATATATACTGTAAATACCACATGTACAGTATCTTGTACACATGTATCGTGTGTGTTTTTTTTTTTAAGGCTGAAAAAGCAAGAAGCACATGAAGTGGCTTTAGTTTAGTAAATGTAATGGGTATAAGTATACACAAGTTTTACAGGTAACATACTGTAGTAAAGGGTTACATGTATTTTGACATCTGGCAGGATTACTATTGATCCACAAAAATTCTCTGATCATTAGCTGCTGCTCAGTTGTGTTCTAACTTGCATATAAAATGATAGGACTGAGTAAATTGCTCAGAGCCCTCAAATGTTCAGTTACCTTGTCAATTGCTAATGAGTAATGAAATAAACATTAAAATAAAGTTGCAATTTCAGCCTTTCTGCTTCATTAAAGCTATTCTCAGTAGTAGACTTTTGCTCTCAAAAAAATACTGTTATTTTTCTTCTGTGCCCCATCAGTAAACTCTTAACTGACATAAAAGCAAACATTACTTAGAATGATCAAAGGTACTGTGTGACTTTGGGCTCTCCATAAACCATGTCCATTCGTGTTTTTCCCAGAGGGCAAAGAGCAAGATTTGTGAATACCTTATAAATACAACAGATAGAGGAATATGACACAGCAGTAAAAGCAATTCACAAAAAGCAACTTGCGAAATAATTAATTAATTTACGTAAAAAATAAAATGAGTGGCCGTGTAGGAGATCTTAGTCCTAACCAGGCTGCTGCCCTGGAACAGGTGAGCACGGTTAATCCATTTTAAACTGCAAATGGTAAGATTACACCTTGTAAAATTTGTTATTTCGACTAGTTTGGTGAGAGAATTGAAGATGTGTATGGCCATCTTCCTGATCAAAGTGACCATTACCTGCTGCGCTGGCTCAGAGGTAAGCAGTGTTTTCTGGGAATGTAAGAAATTTTACACATTTTGAGGTTTTTGTTTATTTATATATATATATATATATATATATATATATATATATATATATATATATATATTTTTTTTTTTTTTACATTACAGGCCTGTTCACAAAAATGCCTGACTTTTCACAAATTATCATTTTGAATTATAATTAAATTATTAATTGAAATTATAATAAAACTTTATGAATACACAGTGGTCTGGTGGCGTGGGAGTTTGTAGGCTTGGTCGGTTACGTCTGCGTACTCAGGTTTTCTACAACAGTACAAAGACACCCAGAGTAACCTAATTGGCATTTTCAAATTGCTCCTTGTATGTGAGTAATTGCAACCTGTAAAGTGTGTACCTAGTGTGTGTGTCTGCCTAGTACCCCGAATCCCCTTGGTTAGATTCCAGGCCTCCTGTGACCCATCATAGGATAAGCGGTATAGAGTATGAGTGAAGGTTAAATCTACTGATACTCTCAAGACAGGCATGATCCATCTTGCCATCATTACTTCACATGCAAAATAATAAATTTTTAATAAATAATTTAGGTATTTAATTTTGAGGAGATAATGGTATTAGCTGGCTCTATTAACATCTTAAAAGTTGATAATGATAGTCTTTATTTGAATAATGTTGGAAATGTGCTTCAAATGTTCACTCACACTTAAAGAAATGATCAATAATCAAGGTTGGATAACATGTTTTGAAATATTTGCAGGTAAAGTGATTTCAGAATTGGACGTTTTTCATTCACCCAGGGGGAAAAAAAAGTACAAGGATTATTTCCTAGGTCATGTGTCAAAAATGTGTGCCTAAACCGTGGGCTTGTTCAGGTAGTCACATTTATAACACCAAGCCATTACTTTGTTTGTCTTAATGACTTTTACGACGTGCGTTAGAAGAGAAGTTCAAGGTAAAATTCTTGATGCTTTTGGTGCAAATATTTGTAGTCCTCTCACCTGATTTTTTTTTTCCATTGCAAAAATACTTGCTTGTTCCTTTTGAACCATATTAATGATTAAGCTGTGTTTTATTTACTATCAATGAATTATGACGAACACTTGCGTACAGACTCAGAATATTAAAGCAATAAATTAAGTTTATAATTAAAATCATATAGTCTTTATACAGTAGGTGTAAATAGCTTCGGCAGTGTAATTTCCTCCCTATCACCCATAAAACACATTTAATAATCGTTTTATTTACAGATCATTTTGTGATTCTATTGTTTGTTGATATGGTATTTTAATTATATCTGCGAAATTACTGTGTACTGTGCTGCTGCTAGCAATGTCCATTTAATGCCATTACAAGTTAGTTCATATTTAATAATGCAATTGCATTACACAATGCTACATATATCCTGCAGAAAGCTTATCTCTTCTATTTAATATAATTACTTTGTGATCTTTCATTTGAAATTAGTCATTTGAGGCAGTACATAAGTCAGTACTGTTCATGAGTACTGCATGAAGCACAGAAATTTATAATATACAGTGGTGTGAAAAACTATTTGCCCCCTTCCTGATTTCTTATTCTAATCACTTAGGGGTATGTGTAATGTCTGATCAATTTATATATAATTGATATAACAATGTATTGCAGAACTCATTTTTCAAATTCTAGAATACACGGTATATCAATTATATTATATATATACAGTGGTGTGAAAAACTATTCGCCCCCTTCCTGATTTCTTATTCTTTTGCATGTTTGTCACACTTAAATGTTTCTGCTCATCAAAAACCGTTAACTATTAGTCAAAGATGATATAATTGAACACAAAATGCAGTTTTTAAATGAAGGTTTACGTTATTAAGGGAGAAAAAAAACTCCAAATCTACATGGCCCTGTGTGAAAAAGTGATTGCCCCCCTTGTTAAAAAATAACTTAACTGTGGTTTATCACACCTGAGTTCAATTTCTGTAGTCACCCCCAGGCCTGATTACTGCCACAACTGTTTCAATCAAGAAATCACTTAAATAGGAGCTACCTGACACAGAGAAGTAGACCAAAAGCACCTCAAAAGCTAGACATCATGCCAAGATCTAAAGAAATTCAGGAACAAATGAGAACAAAAGTAATTGAGATCTATCAGTCTGGTAAAGGTTATAAAGCCATTTCTAAAGCTTTGGGACTCCAGCGAACCACAGTGAGAGCCATTATCCACAAATGGCAAAAACATGGAACAGTGGTGAACCTTCCTAGGAGTGGCCGGCCGACCAAAATTACCCCAAGAGCGCAGAGACAACTCATCCGAGAGGCCACAAAAGACCCCAGGACAACATCTAAAGAACTGCAGGCCTCACTTGCCTCAATTAAGGTCAGTGTTCACGACTCCACCATAAGAAAGAGACTGGGCAAAAACGGCCTGCATGGCAGATTTCCAAGGCGTAAACCACTTTAAAGCAAAAAGAACATTAAGGCTCGTCTCAATTTTGCTAAAAAAACATCTCAATGATTGCCAAGACTTTTGGGAAAATACCTTGTGAACCGACGAGACAAAAGTTGAACTTTTTGGAAGGTGCGTGTCCCGTTACATCTGGCGTAAAAGTAACACAGCATTTCAGAAAAAGAACATCATACCAACAGTAAAATATGGTGGTGGTAGTGTGATGGTCTGGGGTTGTTTTGCTGCTTCAGGACCTGGAAGGCTTGCTGTGATAGATGGAACCATGAATTCTACTGTCTACCAAAAAATCCTGAAGGAGAATGTCCGGCCATCTGTTCGTCAACTCAAGCTGAAGCGATCTTGGGTGCTGCAGCAGGACAATGACCCAAAACACACCAGCAAATCCACCTCTGAATGGCTGAAGAAAAACAAAATGAAGACTTTGGAGTGGCCTAGTCAAAGTCCTGACCTGAATCCTATTGAGATGTTGTGGCATAACCTTAAAAAGGTGGTTCATGCTAGAAAACCCTCAAATAAAGCTGAATTACAACAATTCTGCAAAGATGAGTGGGCCAAAATTCCTCCAGAGCGCTGTAAAAGACTCGTTGCAAGTTATCGCAAATGCTTGATTGCAGTTATTGCTGCTAAGGGTGGCCCAACCAGTTATTAGGTTCAGGGGGCAATTACTTTTTCACACAGGGCCATGTAGGTTTGGATTTTTTTTCTCCCTAAATAATAAAAACCCTCATTTAAAAACTGCATTTTGTGTTTACTTGTGTTATCTTTGACTAATAGTTAAATGTGTTTGATGATCAGAAATATTTTGTGTGACAAACATGCAAAGGAATTAGAAATCATGAGGGGGGCAAATAGTTTTTCACACCACTGTATATTTGAATATTAAATGTACTTTGCATGTTTATATATATGTTTCAATAACTTCAGTCTAAGTTACAAGTTATTGTTACTCTTAGTCATAATATGATTCATAGTGGCATATTATGTTGTATCATTTCCATTATATGTGATTCATAGATTCAAAATATATTGTTTAATGTTTAACCGTATGTCCTGCAGAGGGCACACGTCTTTCATTTCAAGACTACGCTTTTTCATGTGTATAAGAGAAATAATATGTTTACGTAATTTCTATAATATTTCAATAATTTCTAAAACTATTCTGTTGTAACAACATGTTGGAAAGTTACTTACATGGAGGATATTATTACATTATCAGTTTGGTTTGTCAATGATTCCATAATAGTGGAACATAAATCTGTTATTCTAGCCCCTCTGCCATCTTCACATTTTTTTTTTACCATTCGGATGTTTGATGTGAACCTTTATCTTCATAATGTCATGCATCATCTAGCTTTTTTTTTGTTTGTTTTTGTCTCTTGTAGCCAGAAGCTTTAATATCCTGAAGGCTGAAGCAATGCTTAGAAAGGTGATTTTCTATTATTCCTAATTAACAGAATCTAAATAAATTCAATGCTTTAAAACCAATCACATTTCTCTTTTGAGGGGAAAAATGTGGTTATTTCTCAATTGTATACGAATAGAATTGAACAAAAAGTTATAGTAAAATAATCAATATTTTAGTGTCCAGTGCATAGTGGAGTTGATGTTGCTAACGATAAAACTTACGTGTTTTAATTTTAATTAAACTTGCGTGTCATAATACAAATATATATTTTTTATTGGTATTTAACAATACCAAAAAAGCAGAGCCAAATCAATGTACAATTAACACCCACAGCAAACATTCAAACAAACAATAATCTGTTAATATAAGAGTGAGCATGGAACAACCAAAGAACAAAACAGTTCAGTAAAAGAAAATATTAAAACAAGAAAGAGGTATGATTGTTCAAGAAAATCTCACAAAGGGGCCCATATCTGCCAGAATAGTCCGGAATTGGTCTGTAAGTCGTATGTAGGTTTTCTCATGGGAGAAGATTGCCACTTGTGCCAAACAGATCTTTAAAGTTGTTACACAAGATGATCATAAGTATAAATTTTTTTTGCCAGATAAGTAATGAAATTTAGTAAACAATTTAAATCAGAAGAAAGATCTATTGATATTTTACAATTTAGCGGGTATATAGTTGGAGACAGTGAATTTTCTAGCCAGTATTTTCTGAACCAGATCATGCACCTCATACCAAAAAGTTTTAATTTTCTTATATTCCCAGAAAAGATGTCTTAATTTTGTCAATGTATAATTAATGAGATTTTTAGTTTGACAGCAAGTGGATCCTTACTCATTTTGGTACATAATTCTTCTCTGACACAAGATTTTCTATAAAAAAAATCTTATATACTCTTATTTAGAATCTTTGGACTTCCATGTTTTAAACAAACCTCAATAGGTAGCAACCCCTTTTTAAAGCAAAAGCGATGTATCACAATGAATCAATCATATTACTTCTTTTGTCAAATTAAAATTTAAGAAGATCTGATCAATAAAACAATCTTCAAGCCGAGGTGTTAAAATTCAGATCTCTACATGGGCAGTTATTGTACACTATATGCACAAAAGTATTTGGCCAAACCTGTTAATTATGGAACCCGGGGATTTCAATCAGGCCCAGTGAAGGGAAATCTTAATGCTACCAAGGTCTGGACAAACACTTTTGTCCATATAGTGTATATATAAAAAGAGTAGATTAAAATGTGAAGCTGTGCATCACATAAAGTAAATGAAATCCTTTGATGGATTTGTGGAAAATGTCGAAACCTAATTTTTTTTTTACTGTCACTGTTTTGTTGATCATGTTTCTCATGATCTTTTCATTAAAAAAATCTTTTGTGTGCATAACATACTATATAATACATCTTTTAATATGTAGGTTTAAATTAAATTACATACAGTACTTAAATGACCATAAACACCAATGCAGGCTGATTTATCCATTGTGACAAAACTGTGGTATACTGTATGGAGTTATAGCTTTTTGCAAAATCACACAAAATCCACACTGATTTTGTTAACAAAGAACAAAACATGTACAAAATATTTAGTAAGTTTGTTACTTCTTAAGCTTCCTAAGCTACTTCTTTGTTACTTAGTAAGCTTCTCGCTTTATTTGAGGGGGGAAAAAAACCCTGCAAAACACTTCTCAGTTTGCTGTCAAACTGTTCAGATATAAACTCATTCTTTCTCTAGATATAATCATAAACAGTAATTCATACCATTTTTTCCACTAGCTTAAAGTTAATTCAAAACAATGAGCCTTTTACCAAAATTATAATCTTGCATCTTGAATACTGTCCTAGGGTCCAATTTGTCTCCATTTGTTTATTATCAGGTTTATATTGTGTGGATCCCAGTAAATTAGCTACAGTACTACTATACAGTAGAAATCCTAGTGTATTCAGTTAACTACTGTACATTAATATGAATCCGTTCTCTTTGCAGCTAACAAATCTTTTTCAGAGCCACGCTCTCAGAGAAAGTTAATCCACATCTTCTGATAGGGTTTAACGTTTTGTTCTCTGAATAGTTAAGGCTAGTTTTTGCTTTAAACATGTTGAGCGCAAGCAAGTTTATCAGTGTGATTTAATTTCCAGCATGTGGAATTTCGCAGGCGTTTGAAAGTAGATTCAATCCTAGAAGACTGGAAGCCACCAGAGGTAAGATCTTTGTCAATAAAATTTGAACGGATTAGCACAGGTAATAATGATGTCCTGTGTATTTTGTTTTACAATTTACACGGGATGATATGTTCAGGTAATCGAGCACTATGTGTCTGGCGGGATGTGCGGCTATGATCGAGAGGGAAGTCCAGTCTGGTATGATATTATTGGTCCCCTTGATCCAAAAGGCCTCCTTATGTCTGCCACCAAGCAAGACTACTTCATGACCAAAGTTAGAGACTGTGAACTTCTACGGAGAGAGTGTTTAAGGCAGTCTGAGAGGGTAGGATCTGTCTGCTCTGTTTTTAAACTTGACATCTTGTTCTGTTTATACTTAAGCTTTATTCATGTTTAAATCTGTACTCAACAAGTGCATATTGTGCATATTTTGTATATACAAAAGAGGTCTGTCTGGAAAGTATCTAGCAATGTAATATAAAAAATAGAGACATTTATTAAGTAGATACAAGAAACCTTGTACATAGGACAATGACACCTCTGTCCATCTGTAGGCAGGTTGAGACATCACATACTCCTAGTGTCTCTCCCACTGTTCAAAACACTGCAAAATACTTTGTTGGAATTGCCGCCAGCTACCTCAATGTATTTTCCTGAACCTCACAGATGGTTGGAATCCACTCAATGCATCGCTCTTGAAAGCCTTTTGAATCATCCAAATAGCTTCAGTGTAGGAATATTCATGCTTAGAGCAAAATTTGATGCAGATTTCTTGCTCCATGCTCTATGTACACATATTCACTCAACTGCGTCTAGTGTCCCACTGACAAGTACAGTGAAGTACATGTTGTTCACGCATGCGCATTCCAGTCCCATCTCCATGGATGACATTCTTGTTACATAAACAATGCCTAAATACTTTCTAGACAGACCTTATATAGTGTGTAGGTATGTATGAATACTCACACACACACACACACACACACACACACACACACACTACATATATACTGTATATATAAACACTGTGTGTGTGTGTGTGTGTGTGTGTGTGTGTGTGTGTGTGTGTGTGTGTGTGTGAATAAACATAGACTGTATGTTAATCTTATGAACATTTCTTTATTAGCTCGGAAGAAGAGTGGAGTCCATCACTCTTATCTATGATTGTGAAGACCTTGGCCTTAAACACATCTGGAAGCCTGCAGTTGAAACTTATGGAGACGTAAGTCATAACAAACAAAAAGTCTGTCCAATTAAATAATTAATGTTCTGCATACTTGATACTATTTGAATATTGTGATTTTTTTTTTCATAATTGAATTTGTCACATATTCTAAAACAGCTACACATAAAATGAAATATTTCCAACATTTTTTTTTTGTTTGTTTAAAGATTATGGCTCACAGGTAATGAAAGTCAAAAATCCAGTATCTCAAAATATTAGGATATTTTATTTTAACTTTGGGTAAATTGCTATTCATACAGTTTACACTGTGTTCCAAATTATTATGCAAATTGGATGTAAGTGTCATAAACATTAAATGTTTAGTTTTTTTTAAGTAAACTCATTATTGGTATTGCGTTTCAGGGCTCTTTGGATTACTGAAATGAATCTCAGACACCTGAGATAATTAGTTTGCCAGATGAGCCCAATTAAAGAAAAAGTACTGAAGAAGGTTGTTCCACATTATTAAGCAGGCCACAGGTTTCAAGCAATATGGTAAAGAAAAAGGATCTCTCTGCTGCCGAAAAGCATCAGATTGAACAAGGTATGAAAACATTAGATATTTCACGAAAACTCATCAGGATCGTGCAAATGAAGGCAGAATGAGGAAGGTTTCTGCAAACAGGTATTTGAAGCTGCTGGTGCCTCTGGAGTCCCACAAACCTCAAGGTGTAGGATCCTTTAGAGGCTTGCAAACCTACTATTCGGCCACCCCTAACCAATGCTCACAAGCAGAAACGGTTGCAGTGGGCCGAGGCATACATGAAGACTAATTTTCAAACAGTATTGTTTACTGATGAGTGTCATGCAACCCTGGATGGTCCAGATGAATGGAGTAGTGGATGGTTGGTTGTTGGCCACCATGTGCCAACAAGACTGCGATGTCAACAAGGAGATAACGAAGTCATTTTTTGGGCCAGAATCATGGGGAGAGAGCTGGTAGGCCCCTGTAGGGTCCCTGAAGGTGTGAAAATGACCTCTGCAAAGTATATTGACTGACCACTTTCTTCCATGGTACAAAAAGAAGAACCGTGCTTTTCCGTAGCAAAATCATCTTCATGCACGACAATGCACCATCTCATGCTGCAAAGAATACCTCTGTGTCATTGGCTGCTATGGGCATAAAAGATCAGAAACTCATGGTGTGGCCACCATCCTTCCCTGACCTCAACCCCATTGAGAACCTTTGGAGAATCCTCAAAAGATCTATGAGGGTGGGAGGCAGTTTGATTCAAAACAGCAGCTCAGGGAGGGTATTCTGACATCCCGCAAAGAAATTCAAGCAGAAACTGTCCAAAAACTCACAAGTTCAATGGATGCAAGAATTGTGAAGGTGATATCAAAGAAGGGAACAAAATGCAACAAGCCCTGTTAGGATGTTTTTTATTTAAATAGGTATTGATTTCAGTAAATATGACCTCCTAATGCTGCAAATTCAACAAAAGTCTATTTTCAGTTCTTTACAACCTATAAAATGTTTTAACTCTGTTGTGCATAATAATTTGGAACAGTGCGTTTTCAGTTTTTTATTTTTTAAATAAATATTGTTATCATTAGGAGGTTTGTTCAATAAAATTCAAATTATACCCTAATAGTTGATAACTAGAAAATTATACTGACTGTCATTTGCATTTACTAATTATGAAAATCAGAGAAAGATATCATTAGCGTAATAATTTGGAACACAGTGTAAATACAGTGTATTTCTCAGACTATTTTGGTACACACATGGGGAAGACTGTTAATTTGACAATTTTGACATCATCGACACCAGGTACAAGGCGAGTAAGCCACAGAAGGTGTTTTTACAGTCTGTGATGATTTATCATCTGCTGGTGTTGGTCCACTGTTTAAGAGCATGTTATGCTTCTATCTGCTAACAAGATTTATACAAATGCCGATTGGCTTTTCCGGTAGGACTTATCTGCCTGCAGTGCCAAAGCTACCACTAACTGCTATGCTGATCATAATTTTACTGTACTTTATTGGCCAGCCAACTTACCTGACCTGAACCCCACAGAGGATCTAGGGGGCATGTGGATGGCTGCTATCAAAGCAATCTGGTTTTCAATAACATCTCAGTAGTGCCACAGGCTGTTTGCCTCAATGCCATGTCACAGTGATACGGTAATTTGTCCTAAAGGAGCCTAGACTAAAGTTTTTTACAAGATCTTAGGAAATATTCAAATATTTGAAAATACTGGATTTTTAATAATAAATAATAATCAAAAGTTAAATAAAAAGTTTTTAAAAAATCACTTAATATTTAATGAATCTAGCATGTAAGTTTCACTTGCTAAATAAAATTATTAAGGAAAATTAACTTTTTCATGATATTAAAATTTTTTGAGATCCATTGTGTTTCTTATTTTATTTATGTTTTGGCAGATTCTGACCATGTTTGAAGAAAACTATCCCGAGGGCCTTAAGAGGGTTCTTATTATTAAAGGTAATGTGTAAAGTATGTATATGTTATGACCTTACATTATAAGATGAGCAAGTGATGGGAAGGGGACTTTCCACTCACTCACATTCACGCACACATATACATACCGTTTATTATACAATGGAACCTCGGATTACGAACAGAATTAGTTCCGGAAGCGGGCTTGTATTCCAAAACACTCATAAAAAGCAAATTTCATTTTCCCATAAGAAATAATGGAAATTCTAATTATTCATTCCACAGCCCAGAAAAAAAAGACATAAAAATAATTAACACAAAATATAAAGTAAAAATAGAACAAATTAACCTGCACTTTACCTTAAAAAAAATAAATAAGTAAAAATAAATCCAGACAGATAAGTGTTACCATTTATGCGCACAGGCACTGTGTGTGTGTGTGTGTGTGTGTCTCTTGCGCTGCAGAGTGTGTGTGTGTTATGTGTGCGCGCGCGCGTAATTTGACACCGTGCCGGTTGTGTGTGAGTGAAGCACCACCTCTCTGCTTCACACACACACAAAACACACATTAAAGGTGAGAGAGAGAACCGGAATGGTGTCAAATTACGCGCGCGCGCACACACACATAACAAACACACACTCAAACACTGACTCACACTAAAGACGAGAGAGTGTGTGTGTATGTGTGTGTGAACCGGCCCGGTGTCAAATTACGCACATAATATACACTTCTCAGCTCAAGAGGAAAAAAAAAAACACACACACACACACATGTTGATTATACCAATAAGAGACGAGCACTAAGACCCAGCAGGGGAGACGGTTACCCGCCATTCCGCAGCGCAAGAGAGAGAAAAAAAGTTGGCTCAGTTGTAATCACATGACGCTCGGCGTCAAATCAGGAAGTGCATGTGTGATACATGATACTCCGTGCTCATAAACCAAAATAATGCTCGTTTTTCAAGTCAAAATTTATTACAAATCTTTGCTTGTCTTGCGGAAAACTTGCAAATCGCGTTAGGGTTAAAATTAACTGGTCGTTACACGGTAAAACCGATGCCATCTTTTCTATGTATTGACATTCAGTTATGGTAATGGGCGTTTCGTTTTCCGACACTCGCTGTAGCGGTAGACCAGTCTTAAAGGACCGCACCATCTGACCAATCACAGCAGTGAGGGCTCACGGGAAGAAGGGGTTTAGACTGAATCTTCGAACTGCCTCACACAAGTCGTTTACGAATCATTTAGAAATGGGGTAAAATTAAATCTATTTTTTGGAGAAAACTAAAGTGTTTTTTGACCTTGCATACATGTAAACCTGTTTTAAGAGACTCATTAAGCAATATTAGCAACCTTTAAAATGGCATAATTGGGGCACTTTAAAGACTGGCTGACGCTTTACAAAATTGCCCATAGTACATGACTGCGTGGGTTATTGTATGTACTTGGGTACTATAATGGGATGGCACCCCTTCCCAGCTGTCCCCTGCCTTATGCCCTGAGGCTTCAGGCCCTTAGGATAAGTAAAATGAAAATTGGATGGAACTGACTGTATAACACTCAAAGTGCAATCAGTTCAGAAATTTGAGACCAACATGGAATTGTCAAAATGTGCTTTTCCACTGTACCATAGAAATGAATATGTTTGCAGCCCAGTACAAAAATCTCATGGCTAGTTTTTCCATTCATGATAATTGTACTAGGGTGAATTTTTATGTAACATACTGTACATTAAGTCAGGGGCATTTATGTGTGACAGCTGATCACACTAATCAAAACATCAACTGTCTGCTCATTTGCCTGTTTATGGATTAACCGTGGTTCAGTTGGAGTCAGCTCCTGCCAAGATACCACACACGGTTTAGCTTTAAAAACTATGGGTGACATAACAGATCTGGTCTGTCCAGTTCTTATACAGTTTCTGATAACAACTTCCATTGTATGTGACCTGTGGATTATTTTTCTTATTTCTTGTAGCACCTAAAATCTTCCCTATTGCCTACAACTTGATCAAACCATTCCTGTGTGAAGAGACTCGGCGAAAGATTGTCATCGTTGGCTGTAGGCCTGCCGCATTTGATATTCTCATTTCATGTATATAGAAGAATGCTGTTGCAATTACTGATCTACATATATAGAGATAAAGCCATATTTTTCAAAAATAAATTATTTTATCCTCCCACAGCCAACTGGAAAGAAGTACTTCAGAAATATGTAGCACCAGATCAACTGCCCGTGGTCTATGGCGGCACACTGACAGATCCAAATGGGAACCCTTATTGTAAATCTATGGTCAGTATGTCTATAGAAATATGTCCACCAAACATGGAAAAGTATCTTTTAAGTAACTATTCACATAGTTAACCGTTTAGGATGATATTCGATTAAATATAAACACAAGAGGGCAAAAACAGGACAAGTAATTTGGTTGATTAAAATGATAAAGGATTTCACCTTTGCCTTTAGTAGTTTATTATCATATTGCTACTGTCTAACAGTGACATTATAACTATTTCAGATGTCCTCATCACGGTACAGGTATCATAACATTGAGTTGTTACACTCCTAGTTCAGACATAGCAAAGTGACTATGGACACTTCAACTTTTTCCCAGGTGTTCCACATCTATCTAATATTATTTTAATGGGATAAGCATAATTTTTTTTTTTTTAATAGGCTTGTCTACTTTTTTAAAGAATAATAATAATAGATTTTATTTGTAGGCGCCTTTCATGACACTCAAGGACACCTTACATACCATAAAAAAACAACAACAGGCATGGACAATTAAAGGACAATATACATACAATGCAAAATATGTCAGCCTGAAGAGATTTGTATGAACTAGTCTCATTCACTTTTTCCCATCTAGCTGCATTTTTCTTCCAGATTAAATATGGTGGTGTAGTGCCCAGGTCATACTACATAAAAGATTCTGTTAATGTGCAGTATGAGAAGTGCATCACCATTAGCCGTGGTTCTGACCACCAGCTTGAGTTTGAAGTTCTTGTCCCCAACTGCTTGTTAAGGTGAATAATGAAATCTATATCTTTTCTTGTCTTTTCTGATGCCATTCATTCATACATTTACATATGTTTAATTCTAGATGGCAGTTTGCTAGTGATGGTAGTGATATTGGTTTTGGCATCTACATGAAGACTAAAATAGATGTGAAACAGAAAATCACAGAAATGAGGGAGGTGTTGCCAACTACACGTTATAATGCACATCTAGTGCCAGAGGATGGATCCTATACATGTGAAGAACCAGGCATCTGTAAGTACAAGCTTTGTCAATATTTGTTGTTTTACAATCACCTGTCCTCTTTGTGTGCAATTTTTTTTCACATACAGTGGAACCTCGGATTACAAGCATAATTCGTTCTGGAAGCGGGCTTGTATTCCAAAACACTCGTAAATCAAATATAATTTTCCCATAAGAAATAATGAAAACTCAAATTATTTGTTCTACAGCCCAAAAAAATAAATACATAAAAATAATTAATACAAAATATAAAGAAAAAATAAAAAAAATTAACCTGCACTTTACCTTTAAAAAAAAAGTAAAAATAAATCCAGATAAATAAGTGTTTCCGTTTGTGCACGCAGGTGCTCTGTGTGTGTATGTGCGTGTGTGTGCACGCACATTACACAGACACACACACACACTAACGGAAAGACTGTTTTATCGGAAAAATTAGCAAGGAACTTCGCTAGTCACGGAGATGATTACCTACAATTCCGCAGCGCAAGAAAGAGAATAACCGTTGTCTCAGGTGTGATCATGTGATGCTCGGTGTCAAAACAAGAATACTCGGTGCTCGTAAACCAAGACATACCCCCTTGATATTTTATGTCATTTAAAATGTATAATTTTCAGTGCTATCTGTGGCTATGTCTAATTCTGCCTCTCTCCACAGATGTGGTGAGATTTGATAACACTTACAGTATTCTTCAGTCAAAGAAGATAAGATTCACAGTGGATGTTGTTCTACCTGAAGTACACACACAAAGCATGGAAGAACAGGCATGACTTGCGAGTACTTCACCTAGCCAATATGAGACATGGTTATATTGTTTATGTTTAAAATGTATATTTTCTTAGATAAATTTGAAATTCACTCGTCACATATACACAATAGGCTTTGTGTTTACTGTAACCCTGATCCAGATAGAAAGGTTTTCCTGGTTTCATTTTTAAACATGGGAAAACTTTGCATTTTTAACAGGTATGTGTAAACTATTAAAATCCATATTGTCTTAAATGTGTGCCCCTTTGTAGACACATAATGGGTCATAATTCAATTACTGTCAAATTTGAAGTCCATTAGTATTAGGGTAAGGTGTCAACATTCTGAGGTGTTTTAAGTACATTTTTAGATTATCCAAATCACTGCCTCCAAAGCTGCCCGACATTTTTCGAGCAGAGCTGTTTGAATTAGTGTGATAAGGGAAGAATATTTCATCACATTTTTCAAATGTATTTCCATATATTTTTTTAATTCTGTAAAGCTGCTTTGTGACAATGACCATTGTTAAATCAACAGTATAAATAAAAATGAATTAAATTGAATAAGGGGCACCCACTGGACTTGCAAGAGTGTAAAGACCTTTGTATTTTTAGTAAGATTTCAGTATTAAATCCTCACAACCTGTGCTTAAATCAATTATTAATATGACACCTTATGCAGGCCTTAATCGCTCATGGGGAACAGGGGGACATGCCCCCTCAATGTGCAAAAGAGGGAAATTTTAATTAATTAATTAATTAAATAAATAAATATGAACAAAATATGTAAAAAAAAAAAAAAAAGAAAGAAATCTAAATAAACTGACTATTAACCTATTCAAACTCATGAATACTTCTTTAGACATGAACTATCTTATGCATTTTTACACTTAATTTGGAGGAAACGGCATTCAATGTGTTACACATGATGCGTATAAACCAATAATACATTTAGCACATTTTTCTACATGTTGTGATTCAGAATAGAATGTGCAGGGTGTCCAATGCATTTATGTGATTTAAATTAAAAGTTATTATATGGATATGGAGCTTTACTCACTTTTTTCAACACACTGCTATTATTTTGAACACCACTGTAGATGCCAAGTGAGGGTCATGTCATCTCATCATCTGTACCACTTAATCAGGGTCGCAGGGCCTGGAGCCTATCCCAGGAGGCTTAGAGCACGAGACGGGATACTACGCTGGACAGGGTGCCTATCCATCACAGGGCACACACACATACACACACACAGACACTACAGGAAATTTGGGAACACCAATTAGCCTAACTTGCATTTCTTTGGACTGTGGAAGGAACCCGGAGAACCTGGATGAAAAACACCGCCAAGCATGGGGAGAACATGCAAACTCCGCCATCTCATAGAACTGAGGTTCTCTGGGCCACTTCGCTCCAAGGAAGGATAGTGGAAAAAGTGCAGTTATTTGCCTTTATAGTTTGCTTATGTTATTTATGATTTTGTAGTTTGTTGATACTCTCAGGTGTCACAGCCATCATAGATGACATACAGTATAGCCACGTCACAGAGGAATACAACATGAATATTCAAGTTGTGCTAGAGAAAACAAAATAGAAGCGCACAAAATAGAACAAAGGAAAAAGTATTATCTGGGTGAGGGTGTTGGAATATTTCAGCCACAAATTAACACAAGGTGGTGTCAGACCAGACCCTACCAAAGTCAAGGCTTCAAAGACAAGGCTTCGCCACATAACGAAGCAGAGCTCAAGACCATACTGGGCATAGTCATTTACTTCTCCAGGTTCCCCCCAAAGACCAAAAGCTCCACTCCAACGGTTCTAAAAGAAGAGTAGTGAATTTGTGTGGTACTCAAACCGTTAAGTGAAGGGCCTCCTAACACAGGAACCCGGACCAGTCCATACTTTGAGCACACCAAAGATGTGAAATTGATGGTTGATACATTCAAATGTGGCTTAGAAACAGTCTTACTTCAGGACAGAAAAAATAATATGGCATTAAATGAGACAAATGTGCCCAGATTAATAAGAGCAGTGTTATATGCAGTGTTATTTACTGTATACATGTATGGTATCGCCAGTTCCTGAATGGGCGAATTCAAATCAGACCACAAGCTGCTGGAATCAATTATGCGAAAGCCATTGGTAGTTGCACCATCATGGCTATAGCTTGTGATTTTGCAGTTGCAAAGGTATGACATCATTACACATAAGCCCGGAAAACAAATTCAAATTGCAAACACTCTTTTCACAAATTCAGTTCAATGCTATGACCTCATGAGTGAAGGCATGGACTTACAGGTGAAAAAGCCATATTGACATATTGATACAGGGACAAAAAAAATGAGTGTTCCACACTCGATTAGAGTTGAAATGCTTACACACATACATACAGGACATTTATAGATAGAAAAGTGCAAACAGCAAGCAAAGGATGGGTTGTTTTTGCCTGGGCTGGGAAAGCAGATAGAGGCACTAATAAAATCATGCAGCATCTGCCTTGAGCAACAGAGCTCTGTACCAAAAGAGCCAATGATCTCACATGACCTTATTGCCGAATCACCTTTGCAGGTAATATCCACAGACTTATTTACATGGAACAACCTTGACTATATAGTCACAGTTGACCACTACAGTAAATATCTCGAGGTAGAGGAAGTCACCAACGTCACATCAGCAACAGTTGTCCAGAAGCTGAAAGGCAGGTTTGACAGGCTTGGAATACGCCAGACCATAAACAGTGACAACGGTGACAATGCACCTTGCTATACAGTAGTTCGCAGGAGTTCAAAGCTTTGCTTGTGTATGGGACTTATCACAAATAGTCCACTATTTCCACAAAGTAGCAGGTTACCTGGAAAGACTGGTCAAACAGTTAGAACCCTCAGAGACAAAGCACATGCAGGTCCCTGAGTTTCCCTGCATTTCATGAAGCATCTCTTGAAAAAGTGTGTGAAAGTGTGTGGGGATTGTATGATCTATTCCAGCCTCTATCCCAGTGTTACCAGGACAGGTTTCAAATCCGCGATGTATAAAGCAGAAGAGAAATGAATGCAATTTTATTCATAGTGTATATAAATGATTTTCTTAGGAAATGTTTAGCACTTTCCAGCAACTTTGGGTAATTGAAAATTGGGTAAAACAACAGGCAAAATTCGAGAGAAAAAACAAATCATATACCAAATTACTTAATAAATGGGAAACGACACTGTGTATCTAATGTACTGTAGCTAGTGTGTATTAAAAAAAAAACATTATTTTTTTCCTCATTAATTGCTTTATTCTGGTCGGGGACACGGTGGATCTAGAGGCGAAAATAAATAACAATTGCGGAATGCTAAATCACTCCCATATCCCAGGAACACCGAAAATAAATCAATCGATTATACAGCATATGTAGTGCGTTTATATACAGGGTGTCCCAATTTTTTTTTAACATAATCCATATTTTAATAACATATCCAATTCTTGCTCAAATGATCTGAAATTTTAACAAGATGTGTAAAAAATAACTAAGTTTAATGTCTAATTAAAGTGGATACAGAAATATATATATATATATATATATATATATTCATTCATTCATTTTCTATACCGCTTAATCCTGTGTTCAGGGTCGCAGGGGACCTGGAGCCTATCCCAGGAGACTTCGGGCACTAGGCGGGGTACACCCTGGACAGGGTGCCAATCCATCGCAGGGCACACACACATACACACACTCACACACTACGGGCAATTTGGGAACGCCAATTAGCCTAACCTGCATATCTTTGGACTGTGGGAGGAAACCGGAGTACCCGGAGGGAACCCACCAAGCACGGGGAGAACATGCAAACTCCATGCACACAGAGACGGGAATCGAGCCTGGCCGTGGAATCGAGCCCAGACCCTGGAGGTGCAAGGCGACAGTGCTAACCACTACACCACCGCGCCGCCTTATATATATATATATATATATATATAAATTTTTTTTTTTTTTTTTTTTCCACTGATAGTGACAATGTTCTGTTTGCCACCACGTTCACCTGACTTGACACCTTGTATTTTTTTTTCTACGATGCTATTTGAAAGAATGGTCTTTATCTCCCCTTTTCCTGTAAACCTAGAGGAACTCAAGCAAGAAAATGATTGAGGCGCTGGAGAATGTTATGAAAGATTTGTGAAGATTTGTGAAGCTTTGTGAAAAATCTATATCCATTTGAATATGTTGTTGGATTTTGGTAAATAGATATTTTATTATTTAACATGAAGCCTATGTAATTCGTTTACATGTAGTTACTCAGAAATTCATATTTCAAATGATGTCACCCTGTATATACAGGGTGTCCCAACAATTTGATTGACATCATATTTAAATTTGTTTGGGACCCCATTGTTAATACAAGTTAGTTGTGATGCCGCAGTTGGATATTATTGCGCGAGTTTGGCTTTGCACATGCGCGGACAATGTTTATCAAACTGTTGTACGTAACAGCACCTCTTTTAATTAGCGGAACAAACATGATAAAAAAGGGCAATAAAAAACAAACATGGCCACACAGTGGAGCGGACAGGGCGGCTTATTAACTTTGGTTGTGGTCCTTTGGAGCGCTGTTTGCGGTCAAACGGAGACGACGGTCATAGGCTGGAGCCAGATTCTGGGCATGAGACTGGAGAGGAGTAACAAACCGGCCACAATCATTGAGGACGGTGTCATTCAGGTGACAGAAGAGAGCAGCGTCCAGCTAAGGTTTTACGGGCTGCAGCTCAGTTCGGACTCCGCGTCCCAGATCCGGTTTGTGGAGCTCGTTGAAGTGGAGGATGACAGAGACTCGGTAAACAGGACTTGTGTCGATTTCACCAAAGATATCAGCGTTGGGACTTACATGAACGTCAGCAGTCGAGGGACATCAGGTTTGGTGAATGTAACCGTTAAGCCGCTTCGCAAAACTGAGCGCGAGCGGGAGTACATCGCGTGCATCAGGAGTCCGGAAGGCAAGTGGCACCTGCTGTCAGAGAACGACGGTAGGTTACAGGTTGTAGAGGAGAGGAGCTCTCTGCTCCCTCTGTGGCTTCAGATCATCTTGGTGTCATGCCTGCTTGTCCTGTCCGGCATGTTCAGTGGACTCAATCTGGGGCTCATGGCGTTAGATCCAATGGAGCTACAAATAGTGCAGAGCTGTGGTACTGATAAAGAAAAAAGGTATGCACGCAAAATCAGTCCTATTCGTAGCAAGGGGAATTACCTGCTCTGCTCATTATTGCTTGGTAATGTCCTTGTAAATACCACACATACTATCCTGATGGATGGTCTTATCGGATCCGGCATTGGCGCAGTAGCGGTATCCACTGTGGGCATTGTGATCTTTGGTGAGATCGTGCCACAGGCGCTTTGTTCTCGCCATGGTTTGGCAGTCGGTGCCAACACCATCCTGCTGACAAAGTTCTTCATGCTCCTTACCTTCCCATTGTCGTTTCCCATCAGCAAGCTCCTGGACTGCATTCTGGGGCAAGAAATCGGCAGAGTGTACAACAGGGACAAGCTGATGGGAATGCTGAAGGTGACGGAAGCGTACATCGACTTGGAAAAAGAAGAGCTCAACATGATTCATGGTGCATTGGAGTTGAGGACCAAAACAGTTGAGGATATCATGACACCACTGAACAACTGCTTCATGATCAAATCTGATGCTGTGCTTGACTTTAACACCATGTCCGAGATCATGGAGAGCGGCTACACACGGATCCCAGTCTACGAAGATGAACGCTCCAACATAGTAGACATTTTGTATGTAAAAGATTTGGCCTTTGTTGATCCGGATGACTGCACAACACTTAAATCGGTTACCAAGTTTTACAACCACCATGTCCATGTTGTCTTCCATGACACAAAACTCGATGCCATGTTGGAGGAGTTCAAAAAGGGTCAGTTATTCTTTATATTTATTAGCGGTATCAAAACTGAATCGCAGAAGTTGTATCTGTTAAAACAGATTATGAGTGCACAAGCTGAATCGATAACCACAGCGATGCCATACTAGCTTAATTTTCAGTGGTTTTGTACAATCACATTAATTATTAATTATTATGTATAATTATTAATTACACATAAGCTGTTCTTTGTATCACTTACAGTATAACAGCTACAAACATGTCTTTGTCCTGTAAGCCTCTCTCTTTTTTCCTCATTTTAGTATGCAAATTTCAAATTGTATAGGACATCTGAGTAAATACAGTCTACTTTTGACTAATGCTGGGCAATTTTCTCCATTATTCAGTTAACTCGGATTAAAGGAGCAGGCAGCATGTCACTGAGAACTTGTACAGTAGCAAAATATTCAATTATCACAAGAGACAAACAAAACAGGTTTGACCTCACAACTTAATTAAACAGAATTGCAGCTTGTCATGTTACTTGTTTGTTTTGGAGACAGAGAACACTTTAAACTTTACTTCTGTCAAAGCTGTTACACAGCATTGACACTGGAAACTCCATAAATATTGACTAAGGCTCTACTGGGCGGCACGGTGGTGTACTGGTTAGCAGTGTCGCCTTGCACCTCCCGAGTGCAGGTTCGTTTCCCAGCCAGACTCGGTTCCCGTCTCTGTGTGCTTGGAGTTTACATGTCCTCCCCGTGCTTGGTGGGTTTCCCCTGGGTACTCCGGTTTCCTCCCACAGTCCAAAATTATGCAGGTTAGGCTAATTGGTGTAGTGTGTGTGTGCCCTGTGATGGATTGGCAGGGTGTACCCTGCCTCGTGCCCTAAGCCTCCTGGGATAGGCTCCAGGTCCCCGCGACCCTGAATACAGGATTAAGCGATAGGAGATGAGTGAGTGATTGAAGCCTCTACTGTTTGCGTCTGCTTTCGGGGCCATGAACACTAACTGAGTAAAAGCCCCATACGCTACTTTCATGTTGGTTTATATGCTGTTTCTCTGAGGGTTACATGATTACACTTTTGGCTTTCTTAAATGACATGAAAATTACCTTATTCTTCAGATAAAAAAAATTATAGTAATAAAATAAAACACATGAATAAAATACAATAAATGAAAAAAAGAAGTAAAAACTTCCAGGTTGGGCCACTTGTGTCAGATGAAAGAACGAAAAATTATGCTCATTATCTGTTTTTTCCATTTTTGATTCAAGCACAAAATCAGAAGTTAGTCCATTAAATAAATGCATATTCACAAAACATTGTTTTATACCGAAAAAAGAATGAATAAATGATACAGTACACGGATTCAGTCAAACAACTTCCTAACTGAAGTCTTTTGAATATGTGAACCATTATCAGCATTTTTTATCTATTTATGTTTAAACTTGGCCTGTAATATTCTTAAACATCTGTATTTAAGACGTTAAAAATATAGTGCATCTCAAAAAATATTATATTAGTGAAAAGTTAATTCTTCTTAATTTAATTCAAGAAGTGAAACTCTCACTTTAATCCTAGATTCATAGACTCAAATACAGTTTTTTATTGTTTTTATATCAATTTCAATGGTTACAGCTTTAGAATTTTATATATTAGAATATTTATTTTTGAGAATATTTAATTTTAGTGAATCACTAATGGTACAGTATAAATATCCACAGTCTAGATATTACACACATAGGGAAGACTGCTGACTTACTGTAACAATTGTTCTGGAAATTAAGATTTATGTGGAGAGGCAGAGAATCCAAGTTGCTCAAAGTCCAGTATGAATTTTTCACAATCAGTGATGATTTGGGATGTCCTGTCATTTTCTGGTGTTAGTCCAAAATCAACGAGCCATCTACCAGGAGATTCTAGAGATTCTTTTTCTTCTGTCTGCTGACAAGGTTTATAGAGATGCTGAAGTTCTGTTTCAGCAGGATTTAGCATCTACCCAGCAATGTTATTACTGTGCTTGAACCCCATTGAGAATCTACAGCGTATTATCAGGAGGAAGATGAGAAACACCTGACAAAACAATACAGACGTGCTAATAGCTGCTATCAAAGCAATGTGGTCTTCAGTCATGCCTCAGCAGTTCCACAGGTTCCACTGATTGCCTCCGGCATGGTACATTGACATAATAATTTATATAAATGAAATAAAGGTTTGGTCTAAACTCGCTTCTTTTAATTATATATTTAAGTTTCAAACATTGGAGAACCCAAAACCAGTTGTACTATCTACTGCCTTTTTGGTCGAGTATAGCGCTTTTGCTCGAGGTGGGCATGGTTATAAGAGTCACTCAGCAGAGTTATAATAAGTTACAGACAGAAAGATATACTGTATGTGGGCTTCAATCTGAAATAATTTTAAACTTGATCATCTTATTTTTAGCTTTAACCTTTTACCTATTTCTACAAACTCTTTTCCCGTCAATGACAAGTACCTTATGTTAGTACATACTAAAGGAGCCGTGACCAAATATTGATTGCATAGTTGGGTTGTAATTTTTTTCATCGATATTAGGAAATATTCTAATGTATTTGAGATACTAGACTTTTGATTTTTATGATCTGAAAGCCGTAATCATAGAAATCAAAGCAAAATAGGACTTGAAATATTTCACTTTACATATAACAAATCAGGAATATAAATTAAAAAATTCATTAACTTTTGTTTAATATTCTAATTTTCATTGCCCAGTATTTCACCAAGACAATGTAAAAATATGTTTTGCATTATTCTTTTCTGTACATTGGGTAAGGATGCAGTTTAATGCAGTTGAGAAAACAGTAAATCTATCAAAAGACATCTAAATGTTGCTAGGTAAGCGGGATTTCCTCACACAGTGATTTTCATGCTTTTATCAAGTTATTGTATTTGACACAATCTGTGTTTGATGTTTTTTTTAAACTCTCAAGCCCTAAATGCAGGTGTCTCTGATTTATTCCTCTGTCTCTGAATGATGAAAGCATTATGTTTTACGGTTGTTCAGGTGACTAATTTCATTAGAGCCATATCTCCAGTAAAAAAGTGTTTGAATGTTCATAGTCTTTATTTGAAATTATTAATTTAACGAGCAGTTTAAGTGATTCAGTTTGGGAATTGTTTCAAACAGGATCATAGTCAAATTTGTAGTAAATCAGAGCCTTTTTGTCTTTTTCTCTATTCATGTATCTGTTTGTGCATCTGTCCCTCTGTCCGAGATTATCGTTAGCATGAATGAATGTTTGTGGGCTTTATATAATTTTGTAACCAGTAAATGAAGTTTTGAAACTTGGACATTTACAAGGTGTATCTGGCATATTAATTTAAGAACAAGGAAGACTAAACTTTCTCTAAAATACAGGCAACTCTGGTGTTAACTTGTTCAACACATTTGGTGGTTGGCCAATCTTTACATTGTTATAATTTAACTCTTTATCGTGATACATGCATAAGAAAAATGCATATTTCAGGAAAGCTTGCATGCCAGAATTTTACAATTTGAAGGTTGTGAAGACACCTCATACATAAAAAAAATTTTGGATCTTGATTCTAAATTGGTTTTATTCTCTTTCTCCAGGCAAATCTCATCTGGCCATAGTCCAAAGGGTAAATAATGAGGGGGAGGGAGACCCTTTCTACGAGGTGTTGGGTCTAGTGACGCTGGAAGATGTTATTGAAGAGATCATCAAGTCAGAGATCCTGGATGAGTCGGACCTATACAGTGAGTTGCCATGAATATGTGCAAAAGTCTTAAGCACAATATTATATGCTCAGAGGTGTCAAGTAACGAAGTACAAATACTTCGTTACCTTACTTAAGTAGAAATTTTGGGTATCTATACTTCACTGGAGTAATTATTTTTCAGCCAACTTTTTACTTCAACTCCTTACATTTTTAAGCAATTATCTGTACTTTTTACTCCTTACATTTTAAAAATAGCCTCGTTACTCTATTTTTATGATCAGAACGCGCAACCCCCCAGGTCGCATGATAAGTACGCGCACAACACCCCCCCCCCCCCGGTCGCATGATAAGAACGCGCACAGCGCACCCCCCAACTTCCTAACAGCTGTTTTACTTATAGTACTGTGCAAAAGTCTTCAGCACATACAAAAATATTGCTTAAGCAAAAGATGCTTTTGAAAACATTTCTGCATAAAATAAACTTCTATAAAGAGCAATAATAAAGAGTAATAAAATAAACAGTCAATATTTGGAGTGAAAACTCATTGCTTAAAATCAGGAGTTTTTGACACAGATTTGTGCAGAAAATAGCTGTTTTGACATGAGACATGAGACCGAACAATGCAGAAGAGCCGAAGGCCGCTATTGAAGCATCCTGGTCTTCCATAACACCTCAGCAGTGCCACAGGCTGATAGCTTCCATGCCAAGCCACATTGAAGCAGTAATTGCTGCAAAAAGGGCCCAAACCAAGTACATACATACTGTATGCATACTTATACTTTTCAGAGGTCCGATATGTTTTATATGCAATCCTTGTTTTATTGATTGCATTTAATATTCAAATTTTCTAAGATTGTGGATTTGGGGTTTTCATGAGCTGTATGCCATAATCATCTCAATTATGACAAATCACGGCTTGAACTTAACCTTTTAAGTTGCATTACTGAAATAAATTAACTTTTGCACGATATTCAGATTTTTCGAGTTTCAGTTTATGTGTGTCATAAGCTATCACGGTCATATATATACAGTCCTGATCAAAAGTTTAAGACCACTTGATAAATGGCAAAAAATCATATTTTGCATGGTTGGATCTTAACAAGGTCCCAAGTAGAGCTTCAACATGCAACAAGAAGTAATGGGAGTGAGACAAAACATTTATTGAGCATGCAATTTACTGAAAACAATTAAATTGAAGCAGGCTGTTTTACAGCTGATCAAA
Organism: Channallabes apus; assembly: GCA_030522415.1. NCBI lineage: Eukaryota > Metazoa > Chordata > Actinopteri > Siluriformes > Clariidae > Channallabes > Channallabes apus. Next base: position 25,089,131 of record CM060120.1, read on the forward strand.
TGTTTAGGACCACACCTCCAAAAAAAACCCGTAAACCCCCCCAAAACAGAAATCAAACTTCCTAACGTGAACTCAGTACTGAGTAGCTCCACCATTATTGTTGATCACATCAAAAATTTGTTGTGGCATGCTTGACGCAAGCGTTTCCATGAGGCGAGTGGGAACATTTCTTCAAGTGGTGAAGACGGCCACACGAAGGGCCACTGTCTGGAACTGTTGTCCATTTTTGTAAACTTCCCTTGCCATCCATCCCCAAAGGTTCTCAATTAGATTTAGATCAGGGGAACACGCAGGATGGGCCAAAAGAGTGATGTTATTCTCCTGGAAGAAGTCCCTTGTCCTGCGGGCATTGTGTACTGTAGCGTTGTTCTGTTGAAAAACCCAGTCGTTACCACACAGACGAGGGCCCTCAGGAATACTCTCTGCAACATCTGGACATAGCCAGCGGCCCTTTGACACCCCTGCACTTCCTGAAGCTCCATTGTTCCACTGAAGGAAAAAGCACCCCAGACCATTATGACAGACCCTCCAGACCCCAGACCCTCCACTGTGGCGCATAGAAAACATCTCAGGTGGGATCTGCTTGTCAAGCCAGTAATGTTGGAAACCATCAGGATCATCAAGGTTAAATTTTTTCTCATCAGAGAATAAAACTTTCTTCCACCTTTGAATGTCCCATGTTTGGTTCTCTATTGCAAAGTCCAAACGAGCAGTTCTGTGGCGTTCAAGGAGATGAGGTCTTTGAAGACGTTTTTTGTTTTTGAAGCCCTTCAGTCTCAGATGCCGTCTGATGGTTATGGGGCTTTATTTTTTTTTTTACATTTCAGTAAGCCGGGAGAAGCAATGCAGTCATACAAATCATTAAAACTCATACATAAAATATGTACACGGACACAAACTAGCTCAAAGGGCTAACTGTGCTAAATGGGGGGGGGGGGAACAGACATGTCAGCACCAGTAACGGCCTTAATTTGGGTCAAAGATCGTCCAGTGTCTTGACGGACAGCCAATTGGATCCTCAGGATCATTTAAGAAATTCCAAATGACTGTCTTACTGTGTCCCACCTCAGCAGCGATGGCGCGCTGTGAGAGACCCTGCTTATGCAGTTCAACAACCCGACCACGTTCAAAAAGGGAGAGTTCTTTTGCTTTTGCCATCAGAACGTGTGACTACCTGACAGAAAATGACACATTTCTGTCAATATGACAGATGAATCCACATCTTGGCCTTTTAAAGGCATGTGGTCCTAAAATTTTGATCAGCTGTAAAACATCCTGTTTCAGTTTAATCGTTATTTTCAATTAATTGCATGCTCAAAAAATGTTTTGTCTCACTCCCATTTCTTCTTGTTGCATGTTGAAGCTCTACTTGGAACCTTGTTAAGATCCAACCATGCAAAATATGATTTTTTGCCATTTTTCTAGTGGGCTTAAACTTTTGATCGGGACTGTATACAGTATATGTATTTATTATTACTTTATTATGTATTTCATCTCTTTGATTGCTTACTTGCATGTTTGATGTCATTCTCTTTTAGTTGATAATCAAACCAGAAAGAAGGTGGACCCAAATAAAAATAAGAGGGACTTTTCAGCCTTCAAAGATGAAAGTGAATCCAAAGTGAAGATTTCTCCCCAGCTGCTCTTAGCTGCTCATCGTTTCCTAGCGACTGGTGAGCCGTAACAGTGAACAAATTATTTGTTGAAAATATCATTTGTTTCACATTTTATCATTCAAATCAATACATATGTCAATATAATATAATATAATATAATATAATATAATATAATATAATATAATATAATATAATATAATATAATATAATATAATTTAATCCTTAAAGTGCCCCTATTATGCGTTTTCAAATATGATCTTTGATGCAGTGTGTCATGTAGTTGTATGTGAACATAAACTATCTGCAAAGTTGTGACGCCGACAGTGCACGATAAATGAAGTTTTTGTCTATTAAAAAAAAAGAATCGGCTCACATTTGCCTAAACAATTCGAATCTTTTTCTGTTACGGATACACGTCACTAACACGTCACTAACATATTTGCATAATGTCCGCCCACGTTCTACGTTGCGAACAACTTGCCTGACCACACTCTTGTTAACATATGATACACTTACCACTGAGAAACTTCCTGCTCCAGTCGTGCTTGTGAAACAGTTTCTTGTCGATGTCCCACTTCAACCGTTTCATCATCAGACTCCGGCTCGAATTGATAGGGTAAAATCGAGGCCATCTTTTCTATGTATTGACGGGTCTCCAGAGACATCATTCAGTTATGGTAATGGGCGTTTCGTTTTCCAACACACGCTGTAGCGGTAGACCAATCATAAAGGACCGCGCCATCTCACCAATCACAGCAGTGAGGGCTCACAGAAAGGAGTGGTTTAGACAGACTGAATCTTCGAACTGCTTCACACGAGTCGTTTACGAATCATTTAGAAATGGGGTAAAATTAAATATATTTAATTTCAGTGTTTTTTGATCTTGCATACATGTAAACCTGTTTTAAGAGACTCATACAGCAGTATTAGCAACCTTTGAAATGACACAATAGGGGCACTTTAAAACTCAAGCGACACAGATCTGTGCCCACAACACAGCATTGGTCATGAGCGATTAAAAAAAATGCTTATCCAGTGTCCTGCTGTATCAACGGAGGAGGCTTCAGACAATAAAAATGTTTGTATAGTTGGTTAAAATTAATTTAACCAACTATACAAACGTGTGGCAAGCACTTTTTTCTCCAGTTGCATTCCAATGCCATCTCCGTGGTTTATAAATGGAGTTGTCAGAAGGTTCTATAAGCTGATTACTGTATATGGGACCATCCTTGGAAATTGTGATTGGTGTCCATGTGATAACTTCAATCAGTTGGGAATCAAGATGTATCAGGCAGGTCCAGGGGGCAGAGTGGATCAGGATTACTGGTAACTCAGGATGGCCATGCTTAGCTTAAGAGAAAGACATAAACACAAACACATAATCGGGTATGCTCTATGTCTCATAATGAAAAAGATCAATGTACATTTTGTACAAGGTCTCCATCATGTCTACATATAACGACATAACTCAAAAGGTGAACCAGTAGCAACCACAGACAAAAGGACGAGGTAAGGTACAGTAGCAAGCCACTTCACTGTGAACAACTCGTGAGAGTGGGGGAATACAGCATCCAACACCAGATTACCATAAAACTTCATGCCCCTGAATACCCCAGATCAGCTCATTTACCTTAGAAAAACTATTCACAAAAGTCTATTTATCAAGACAGTATTTTTAGTATACATAATATTTGATATCTAAATAAAATGTATGGGATATTTTTTTTTTTTTTTTACCAGAGGTGAGCCTCTTCGGTCCACAACAGATCTTGGACAAGATTTTGCTGCGAATCCTCAAGCATCCCGATGTCATCCAGGATCTACGGTTCAATGAAAATGACAAGTGCTCACAGCAGCACTACCTGTATCAGCGTGGCAAGCCTGTTGACTATTTCATTCTCATCTTACAGGTAAGTTTGGTGCCTGCAAATAGCTTCTAGATAACACATTATTCCCCTTTCCCCATCATTGAAACCTACAGTACCACATATACACTATATTGCTATATAAGTATTCGCTCATCTGTCTTTATGTATGAACTTGAGTAACGTCCAATTCTTATTCCATAGGGTTTAATATGATGTTGGCTCACCCGTTGCAGCTATACCAACTTCAAATCTTCTGGGAAGGCTTTCTACAAGGTTTAGGAGTGTGTTTATGGGAATTTTTGACCATTCTTCGAGAAGCGCATTTGTTACAGTATGTTGGATGAAAAGGCCTGGCTTGCAGTCTCTGCTCTAATTTATCCCAAAGGTGTTCTATCGGGTTGAGGCCAGTCAAGTTTTCCAAACTAAACTAACTCATCCTTGTCTTTATGGACCTTGCTTTGTGCACTAGTACGCAGTCATGTTGGGGTTGTTTTTCCAGGAGTTGGGCTCAGCCCCTTAGTCCCATTGAAAGGAACTCTTAATGCTTCAGCATACCAAGATATTTTGGACAACTTCTTGCTCCGAACTTTGTGGGAACACTTTGGGGATGGCTCCTTCTTGTGTCATTGAGGAGAATGGGAGTTAATAATAGCAACACAGTTACTAATTATCCACATTTTCTTCAAGTGTGAATCCTTTTCAACAGCTGACTTTCGCGTCTTTCACAAAGTAACACTTGGCCACGCCCCCGCCAGAGTCCTTTCGTTCGATTCTAGCAGCTGTTTTGAGAAGTTAAGAGAGAAATGTTTTCACATTTGGGAGATTTTTGGTCATGAAGGTGTTTGCCATCGCGCTATTACTCACTTCACTCCAATAAGCCTAACACCTACAGTACATGTCAGAGCATTGAGTGGCAGGTTAGTCCTCAGTCGTCCAGACATGCTGCTTTCTCTGAAATACGTTTAGTGTAAACTTTTAGAAATATATGTACTACATGCATACAAGTTGTTGTTAGTCTTTCAGCTGCTCAATTCAATCCACATACAAGTTGGGACAGGTTTTACGCCTGATGCCCTTTCTACCACAACCCTCCCATTTTATCTGGGCTTGGGGCCGGCACTGCATGCAGTGGCTGGGGTTTTGGGCATTGGGTGGGAATTGAACCTGGACCTTCTGCATGGCAGGCGAGAAACTCACCACTGGGCCACCCATGCTTTATACTACATAAATGTAGTAAACTTTTTAAAATGAGGCTATGTATTGGTCTCCAAACTGTTGTCACAAAGTTAATAGCAGATAGTTGTATAGGATATCATTATAGGCCTCCTCTGAGCACAAAATGAGCTTCATTGAGACATGGTTTGAAGGCACAGAAGTGTGGGAGTTCCAAAATATGATTCTGAATCTCAAGTTCATGGAAGAATCATATGAAGCTTGTCAGGAAGTTTGTTAGTTCTGTATGGCTTGCCATGTTTTAAAGATATTAAAGCTTTAAAAAAAACAATTATGACCACAATCAAAACATGCAATCACCAACTAATAACATAGTAGTGTTGTTGTTGTCTAATACCCCTATCTCACCTACGCGGTTTCGCGCGGTGGCCATAAGTACGGTTCATCATGATTCACCGCAAGTTTTTGGCGCTGTGAGTACGTTTCCATATTTCCACACGAAAAATTTAATATGTTTAACTTTTTTGCCGGTCCTTACAGAACTTCGCGGAACGTCAGTGGGCAATCGCGGCGACTGACTGTGCCTAATACCCCTATCTAACCTATGCGGTTTGACTCACGGTGAGATGCGAAGTTAGGCACCATGAGTCGCAGCGATTACCCGCCGTCGTTCCGCTGGCGTTTTGCGAAGTTCTATAAGGACCGCAAGCTTCCGCGAGGACTTCCGTGAGTCAAGCTGCATAGGTGAGATAGGAGTATAAAGTTGGATTGTTGCTGTTATACAGTCCTGTTCAAAAGTTAGTAACCCCTCTTTTAATTTTGTGATCTATTCTATTGGTGTAAAAAATTGTTTCCTTTATGACTTTATCAATTTCTTTTGAAAATTCTTCAGTTCATTGAGGGTTTATGGGAATTTGCATATGCACAGCATTTCAATTGGGTTGAGGGCTAAACTTTGGCCAGGCTATTCAAAAACCTGTTCTTTTTTTCAGCCATTCTGATGTAGATCTACTGGTGTATTTCGGATCATTGTCCTGTTGTCACGACCTTTTCTCAGGAGATTTTCTCAGGAGCATTTAGCTTTGTTCAGATGCAGTTTTGCAAACCTTAGTTGTAATTACATGTTCTTTTTAGACAGAAGAGTTATAAATAGGGCTGTCAATATTAGCACATTTGATAACAAGATTGACCCTATTGGCTTTCCATCTCAGCATGGTTCCTTGGCTGTGTGTGATAATGGCAAGTTTTTACTGTGGATGTTGAGGAAACATCACCAGGTGAACTGCAACTGTTTCATTGTAAAAAGCGTCTTGAAGCAAGTTTGGATAAAACCAAAGTTCTGTGCTTGAGCTACTTTCAATAGGAACTATTTACAGAGAATACATTAAATGTAAGACACTGAAAATGCTATGAAAGTGAGACAGTTGGCACTACAGTACTTTTATTGCACTGGAGACCACTGGACATCAGTAAGTAACCATAACTACCTCTGTGTAACAGTGCACCTAATCTATGACAAACTGCACCCATTTACACTGAGTGTGGTAAAAACAAGAGAAAGTCATTTTGCTAGCCAATTGCTATAGCCAAGTTTAAAAGGAGTTAATGGACATGGTATCCACAGCAGACAGGGCTCACAATATGACTGTCGCTACAAAGAGTTTACCATTCGAGAGGTTTACATTTGTTAAATGTTAATGTTTGCGATATTATAAAGCTGCATAGTCTGTTTTCTCAAACTAGTTTGGCATTTCTTTATTTCAACATTGCATGTATATAATACAAGTAAACCTGAGTATTTTAAGGTTAACTGGGCAAAATGTTTTTTAATCGATTAACAGTACTAGTTAAAAGGCTATCTACCCTAATACATTACCATTATCACATCATCATACAGTACCTGGTGTCGGTTATGTTTCTTGGTTAACCTCTCAGGTTGTATTGTGTTGTTCCTAATATTGTCTTCATTAACATTCCAAAAAAATATTCAGAATAGAATTTATAGATGTTTAAGGTAGATAGCCAGATGAGTCTTTGGACTTGATGTACAAAACAAAGATTATCTTGCTTCTTAATGTGTTTGACAAGGTAGATATTTTGATTGTGTCCTACTTTTTAGTATTTGACATACTACTTGGTATGATGCAGTAATCTGCAGTTTTTCTCCATAGCCCTGGATATTCCTAACTAGTTCATTTATTAGTCGAACAAAATCATATGTCTAAACTGTTTTAAACTAACTTTAACACAGTATTGATGTCTTTTTCCACCTGTCTTGTTCAGGGCTGGGTGGAAGTGGAGGCAGGCAATGAAAACATGAAGTTTGAGACTGGTCCCTTTTCTTATTATGGAGTCATGGCATTAACCACATCATCCTTGCGTGAGTACTTTTAACATTGACATCTTGTCTTTATTGTTTTGTTTTTCACACTATAAAAGGAACAGCAGACACTTCTTTTGTAGTTTAGCTAGTTTGTAAAAGCTATAGTATGTAAGATTGTGGAACTTTGCCCTTTCTGAGACATGCTTGCAAGCTACTTAGGGAACAAGATTTCATATTGTGGGTTGATCTCCACTTGTCCTCCCTGCCTGCTCATGAGCATGTCTAGTTAATACTGACACCAAGGGCTTGGTCTTGCTAGTATGGTTGCATACAGTTTGGGATACTATCCAAGTATCGATTGCTCACAGGGATCAGTATTCAACAAGTGTTTATACAAGATTAGAGATTCTACCAAATGGTTTATGTCACAAATTTTTTATTTCTAGATATAATACAAGCTTTGGTTGGGAGGAAAAAAACTTTTTTGTTGAGGGTTTTACATTTAGGCATTCACCCTTATCCAGAGCGACTTAAGTTATATATATTACATATCTGAGCAGTTGAGGATTAAGGGCCTTGCTCAAAGGCCTAACAGTGCCGACTTGGTGGTCATGGGGTTTGAACCCGGGACCTTCCGAACTGTAGTCCAATGGGCAGACCACTGTCCACACATAACTATGTGGGCAGACCGCATAGTTAATACCACAAGTTTAAAATACCCATAGTTTTCCATAAGATTCTGTACATTTCCATGAGTAATGCTCCACCTACAGTAGGCATATTTTTTTTCGAGTTTGTGTAAATTACTATTCATAAAGTGTAAATGCAGTCTTTCTATCAGTCTAGTTCAGCAGATACAGCCGCAAGCATGGAGAAGACAGTTGGCAATGACAAGACAATGATTTACACCCTCCATGAGAAGGATAAGCCACAGATGGTCATTGATAAAAGAGTTGGCTGTTCACAGAGTGCAGTATCAAAGAATTTTCATGAAAATTTACCTGGAAGGGAGTAGTTTAATAGGAAAAGGTGTACAAGCAACTAGGAATGAATGCAGGCCTTAAGAAAATTCAAGCAAAGCTGATTCAAGAACTCTGGAAAGCTACACAAGGAGTAGAATTAACCTGGTGTCAGTACATCAAGAACCGCCTGTCATGCACACTCAATCTGCGCCCGGCACTAGGACCCGGAAGTAAGGCGGGCACCAAACCAGGAAGTATAAAAGAGGTAAACAAACGATGGCTTACCGCTCAGTCATTGAGTTCGGCCCATGTCGGTTCCGGTTGTCGTTTCAGCAAACCGTGAGTACTCACCATTTGGGTTATCTGCATTCTGCTATTGTGTGTGTATTTATAGGACGCGGGTTAAATTTGTATTTTTCCCTTGCTCCCCTTTCGCGAGAGTCCTTAGATTAAAGTCGCGTGGTTATCCTGCCTACTCACTTCTCATCCGCGTTTGGGTTTACCATCCACGCTACATTGGGCTAACCGCTAAAGCTAGTCTTCTGGTCCCCGAGGTTAGTTCACTCTTGACAGAATGACTGAGCCATCCGCGGTAAACCCAGCGGATCATGCGCACCTCTGCGACGTGGTAGATCAGCATGCCGCGCTGATCGACAAGCTAACCGGAGAGATCGCTAATCTGCGCCTGGGCCTCCAAGACGTTGCGGCCATGCGCCGCGAGGTTGCGGAGCTCAGGCGGGAGAACGCGGATCTCCGTGCGGCTGTTGCTAACGCGGCTAGCGGGCTAGCCCCACTGTTGTCTTCTTATCTTTACCAGAAAAGTGGAACGGCACAGACGGGAAGTGCAGTGTGTTTTTGACAGCGCTCGATCTGGTGTTCGAGTTCAATTCCACCAAGTACTCCACCGATCGGCTACGCATTGCTCTCCTCATCTCATTGCTCACAGGGCAGGCAGCTGAGTGGGCCATAGCAGTCCTCAAGGCAGACACGGACACCGCCCACTCATACAATGAGTTCACCCATCAACTCAGGCTCACTTTCGAGCATCCAGCGGGCGAGGTGGAGACCGACACAAAACTCTACCACCTGAGGCAGGGAGGATCGTCCGTGAGTCGCTACACGGCTGAATTTCGTACCCTCGTCGCACAGACCACCTGGGGAGATGCAGCGTTCCGGGCATACTTCAAGGGCCTGGCTTCTCGGATCAAAGATGAACTAGCCGGGCGAGAGCTTCCTGCTACATTGGAGGGTTTGATCCAGCTCGCTCTCCGGATCGACCAGCGCCTTCTCTCTCGCCCGAAGCCAGCTCCTCGCACCCCGCCACCTGCACCCACCTTCACCGTCACTGTCCCACGATCCACAGACTCCGCTACCTACACCACCCCTGGACATGTCGGTTCTCCACCTCCTGCCGTGGTTGACACAGGAGCCTGGGAACCCATGCAATTAGGACGCGCCTCCTTGACCGCTGCAGAACGGGAGAGACGATATCGAGAGGGACTCTGCGCTTATTGCGGATCAGCAACACATCACCGGGCAGTTTGTCCTCTCCGACCGGGAAACGCACAGGCCCAGTGAGAGGTGAGAGACACTCGCCGGGTCACCTTCTTCTCTCCGCCATCACAGCCACCTCCTCCCGTCTCACGGTTCAGGTACACCTCCAGATTGGCCACAAACGAGTCCGAAGTGCTGCATTCATCGACTCCGGGGCAGCAGATAACTTCATTAACTCCTCTTATGCCAAAGAACTGGGGGTAAAACTCGAGGCGTTATCCCAGCCCGTTCGAATCACATCTGTCGACGGTCGCCCCCTATCCACCAGCCCAATCACCACCCAAACAGAACCCATCACCGTCTCAAATCAATCAACATCAAGAACAGCTTCACTTTTACGTCACCTCCATCTCGTCACCTCCCATCATCCTTGGACATCCCTGGCTGTTACAACACGACCCACTCATCTCCTGGACCCAGAACCGGATCCTCCAATGGGGCGCGACCTGCACCGAACTATGCCTGCGGGCAGCAGCTGGGACGTGCTCTAGGGAGTCCGAGGCCCCCGACGTCGACACCAACGCCATCCCAGAGCCGTATCGGGACCTGGCGGAGGTCTTTTGCAAGCGGCGAGCTACCCATCTTCCTCCGCATCGTCCCTACGACCTCGCCATTGACCTCCAACCCGGTACAGTCCCACCCCGCGGCCACCTCTACTCGCTTACACCTACAGAGACGCAGGCCATGGAGGAGTATGTGACCAACGCCCTTCGCCAAGGCACCATCAGGCCCTCCTCCTCACCTGCCGCCGCGGGGTTCTTCTTCGTGAAGAAGCGGGGCGGTGAACTTCGCCCCTGTGTCGACTATCAATATAACTATCAAAAACCGACACCCATTGCCTCTTACCAACTCAGCCCTGGACGCCCTCTCTGGCGCCACCATCTTTACTAAGTTGGACCTCCGGAGCGCCTACAACTTGGTGCGCATCAGAAAGGGCGATGAGTGGAAGACGGCCTTCATCACCCCTACTGGACACTATGAGAATCTCGTCATCCCGCATTCCAACATCTCATTAATGACGTTGTGGTGGATTTTTTATTCTCCCCACACTGAAGTTGCCCTAATTTAAAACATTAACCAAATACTGTAACTTTTAGTAAAAGAAATCAAAGAAAGACTTCGGACTCCGTGCAGATCTAGATGAAGTAAGGATAAGTTTTTATTGCAGCAATAAAAACAAAGTGAGCCAGCCTAGGTTATGAATCCAGCCATCACCAAGGACAGACTGATCTGGCAGTGCCGTACATGCCTTTTTATACAGTTTTTTTCAAGGGGAGGGGAGCTCACCTCGTCCCCTCCTCTGTACATCTCTTCCCAAATTATTAACCCATTACAATCATGCTTTCCTCTACCTTGTTTCGTTACATCATATACCTCGTCATCTGACTCCATATTTTTCCCATTATAACTTATGTTTATTGCAAATAACTTTCCATTACCTTTTCACTTTGTTTATTTTAAATATATAGGGGTGGCGCTTATTTTTCTTATACATTTTGGTTATTTGTCTGTGTTCCTTTAATTTGACCTCACAGTTAAGATCACCCCATGAGTCAGCTGACATTACATCATGTCCAGGGACTTTCCCTTATCAGGTGCTTTTGGGTACAAAGATTACATCATATGTTCTAAAGTACACTCTGTCCACTAAGCATATCTAGAGGTCATTTGAGTTCAGGTCCTTTTGGGTACAAAGATTACATCATATGTTCTAAAGTACACTCTGTCCACTAAGCGTCTCACTTCTAAGATGGCGACCTAAGCATCTCAGACCTAAGATGACAACCTATCTAGGGTTCATTTGAGTTCATACTGCACACGATCTAAGATGTCCTTGCTACTGTGCCATCGCCTTGTCCTTGACTCAACTCTGTTCTCCTTGCCCCATCTCTATAAGATAAGATTAATAGTTTTCTGTCATATTACTGCGTGCACAAATATTCATTCATTCATTCATTCATTTTCTGTACCGCTTTATCCTTATATACAGGGTCGCGGGGGCCTGGAGCCTATCCCAGGAAACTTAGGGCACAAGGCGGGGTACACCCTGGACAGGGTGCCAATCCATCGCAGGGCACACACACATACTCACATACACACACTCATTCACACAACAAGGGCAATTTGGAATGTCAATTAACCTAACCTACATGTCTTTGGATTGTGGGAGGAAACCGGAGTACCCGGAGGAAACCCACCAAGCACGGGGAGAACATGCAAACTCCATGCACACAGAGACGGGAATCGAGCCTGGCCGGGGAATCGAACCCAGACCCTGGCGGTGCAAGGCGACAGTGCTAACCACTACACCACCGGTGCACAAATATATCTTGGCCCCTACCCAAGACCCTCAAGCAGCTTCAACAGTTTCTCGGGTTTGCGAATTTCTATCGTTGCTTTATCCGGGACTACAGTACAGTTGCCGCCCCCCTAACCGCTCTGACCCATCCCTCATCTCTCCCTTTTCACCTCAACCCTGCAGCTGTCTCCGCTTTCAAGTCACTTTGTCACCGCTTCACCACGGCACCGATTCTCCTCCACCCAGATGTCAGTAAATCATTCGTTGTGGAGGTGGATGCTTCAGATGTGGGCGCTGGAGCTATCCTCTCACAACGAGGTCCAGATCAGAAACTACACCCATGTAGTTTCTTCTCCAGAAAATTTGACTCCACTCAGCAGCGATACGGGGTAGGGGACCACGAGCTGCTGGCCATAAAGTCGGCTCTGGAGGAGTGGCGTCACTGGCTCCAGGGCGCCAGGGAGCCATTCATAGTCTGGACGGACAACCAAAACCTCATCACAATCAAAACTTAAAACAGTTAAATCCACGACAGGCGCGGTGGGCATTATTTTTTGAAAACTATGATTTCCACCTCTCATACCGCCCGGGGTCCAAGAACACAAAAGCGGACGCCCTCTCCCGACAGCTGGAGGTGGACATTCCCCGGGCGGACCCCGCGCCTGTCCTTCCCTCTTCCAGGATCATCGCCCCACTCCAATTAGACCTGGAAACGAGAGTTCGCCAGGCACAGGCTACAGAGACCGAACCGGCAGGTGTGCCTGGACGACTCTTTGTGCCCGAGAAGATGCGATCTGAAGTCCTCCAGTGGGGTCACTCTTCACCAATCTCGGGACATCCGGGCACACGACGGACCCTCCAATTTCTCCAGCGGGATTTCTGTTGGCCATCCATGACGAGGGACGTCCAAGAGTTCGTTCAGGCATGTCTAGTGTGCGCCAGGGCCAAAAACACCAATCAACCAGCCCCAGGTGAACTGCAGCCACTCCCAGTTCCTCGACGGCCCTGGACGCACATTGCCGTCGACTTCATCACGGGCCTGCCGGCCTCCGAAGGAAAGGACACCATTCTCACAAACGTCGACCGGTTCTCTAAAGCCGTGCATCTGGTGGCTCTCGCCGGACTCCCGTCAGCCAAAGAAACAGCAGAGCTGATTTTAGAGCACGTAGTCCGTCTGCATGGGTTCCCCAAGGACATCGTCTCAGACAGAGGGCCCCAGTTCACAGCCCGGTTCTGGAAAGCCTTCTGCCGTCTGATCGACTCCACCTGCAGCCTATCATCTGGATACCACCCACAGACTAACGGTCAGACGGAGCGGACCAACCAACAGCTGGAGCGCTATCTGAGATGTTTCATAGCAGATCGTCAGCGCTCCTGGGCGCGCTATCTCATCTGGGCTGAACTGTCACACAACCTCCACACCTCCTCTGCCACCAACCTAAGCCCATTTGAGGTATGCTACGGTTTCCAACCTTCGATGTTCAACCACCCAGAACCGGAGATTGATGTACCGTCCGCCCAACAGTTGGTCCGCAGATGTCGGCGGCTATGGATTACAACCAACCAGGCCATCCAACGCGCCAACGCCCGCTACACCCACCAACACCGCCGTCGATATCCTCCGGGACGATTGTACCATGTAGGTGACAAGGTATGGCTTTCTACTAAAAACCTCCACCTTCACACCGAATCAAGAAAACTTTCACCCAGATTCATCGGACCATACCGCATCACCCACAGGATTAACCCTGTCACCTACCAGCTCCAGCTGCCTGCGGCGCTCCGGATCCATCCAGTATTCCACCTGTCCCATTTCAAGCCTTTCATCACGTCACCCATGATTCCACCCACCCCCCCAGCTCCTCCTCCCCGGATCATCGACGGCGGTCTCACCTACACCGTACGCCGAATCCTCGACTTGCGCCCTCGGGGCAGAGGTACTCAGTACCTGGTTGACTGGGAGGGCTACGGCCCCGAGGAGCGGTCTTGGATCCCGGCCCGGTTCATCCTCGACCCCGAGCTGATTCGAGACTACCGTCACCGGGTATCCTCCACCCCAGGACCGTCAGGAGCCGGTCCTGGACAGGGGGGTACTGTCATGCACACTCAATCTGCGCCCGGCACTAGGACCCGGAAGTAAGGCGGGCGCCAAACCAGGAAGTATAAAAGAGGTAAACAAACGATGGCTTACCGCTCAGTCATTGAGTTCGGCCCATGTCGGTTCCGGTTGTCGTTTCAGCAAACCGTGAGTACTCACCATTTGGGTTATCTGCTTTCTGCTATTGTGTGTGTATTTATAGGACGCGGGTTAAATTTGTGTTTTTCCCTTGCTCCCCTTTCGCGAGAGTCCTTAGATTAAAGTCGCGTGGTTATCCTGCCTACTCGCTTCTCATCCGCGTTTGGGTTTACCATCCACACTACATTGGGCTAACCGCTAAAGCTAGTCTTCTGGTCCCCGAGGTTAGTTCACTCTTGACACCGCCGTATTCAGGAAATGGGTTATAACTGTTGCATTCCTAGTATCATGCACCCATTTGGAAATCAATGTCTGGAGATTGGGAGGAGGAGTCGAGAAGCACAGAATCCTAGTTGCTTGAAGTCCAATGTGAAATTTACAAAGTTTGTATTGTTTTGGGTGCACTGTGATCTGCTGGTGTTAGTCCACTGTTTTTTTTTCTCTTTTTATCAAGTTCAATTAAATTTTATTTGTATAGCGCTTTTAGCAATTGTCATTGTCACAAAGCAGCTTTACACAATCAAAAGAATTATTTAAGTTTGTATGGAATGTGAATGTGTATGAATCAGAATGATCAGATTGTCCCTGGTGAACAAGCCGAGGGGTCGACAGTTGGCACAGCCATCTACCAGGAAGTTTTATAGCACTTCTTTTCCTCTGCTGACCAGAGCTTTATGGAAATGCTGATTTAAATTTGCAACAGGACTTGGGTTAAGGACCATGGTATCCTTGTGCTTGATTGGAAAAGCAAACTTGCCCAACGAAAACCCCATAGAGAATCTATACGTAGGGTATTGTAAACAGGAAGATGCGAGACACCAGACCCAACGTCCCAACACTATTAAGTGCTGTACATGTTTTTACTGTGAAGTGTCACTGGTGGCACTTTTGCCTTATGAATAAATGGTAGCTGGTATTTAGACCATTAACACATTATGGTACACATTAAAAAATATGATAATGTTGACTGTGTGAGCAACACCCACTTTAAAATCTAGAAGTTAGAACGTAGCATGATGTCTGATAACAAATGTATATAGGCTTAAAATTTATTTAAAAAAATTTTCAACAATACTTTTTATTGATTTTTAACACGGATATAACAGGGTAAACATGCAATGTTTTAATACAGGTTTTATAATCCCCTTATAAACCCTATAACACCCACCCCGTCCCTCCCTGACTCCAAGCCAGTTTTACATGCATAAGAAAGGTTAGACGGCAGGCATTGAGAGAGAACAAAAAAGAAAAGAATATGGAGCTGGAAGTTTTTTGGTTCTACGTGCAAAAAATAAAAAGGAATAAAAAGGGGAAAGAAAACAAACAAGTAATTAAATAAGAAAGGAATCAAACTATAAATGTATATGAAAAAAGTGAAGGAAGGGCCCCCACACCTGTTGAAATTTCAAGTCTGAATAACGAATTGTGTAGTGAATCTTCTCCAGGGACAAACAGGACATAATATCTCTGAGCCACTGGGCGTGAGTGGGTGACGTGGCATCCTTCCACTTGAATAAAAGAGAACGCCTGGCCAGGAGTGTCGCAAAAGATAACAATCGCTTTTTAGCTGGAGTTAGACTCTTATCTTCCTCTCCAGTGATACCAAAAAGAGCAATCAGAGGGTCTGGTTCAAGATTGCATTTCAATACGTAGGACAAGGTCGTAAAAACATCCCTCCAGAATTTTTCCAAATTCGGGCATGTCCAGTACATATGAGTAAGAGTCACCTCTCCGCTTTTACATTTATTACAACAAGGATCAATGTCTGTATAGAAACGGGAAAGTTTAAGTTTGGAGAGATGAGCCCTGTGTACAACCTTAAACTGTAAAGTGGCGAGCACATAAGGAGGTAGAGTTGACAAGTTTAAGAATTGAATTCCAAGTATCATCTGATAGTGACAAATTTAAATCCTTCTCCCAAGCAGTTTTAATTTTACACAAAGGGGTGTGACTCGGGGAGAGCAGATCCAAGGAGTGCAGAGACAGAGAGATTTTTGACAGACTTTATCTCCATTTCCACCCAGGCAGGCCGATTAGGTTGGTTATGAAAATATGACGAAAAGATGACAGATCGAATGTTTGCTGCCCAGTAGTAGAAACGAAAATTAGGTAGAGCCATGTGTCGTGGGGATGCAGAACGTGGGCTGTGAAAGTGGACCCAGTTCCAGGTAGAGAGCGAGAGATCAAAGCCGTGTGATCAGTCGGCAAGGGCGTTGAGCCAAAACATGAAGCTGAGCCGTGGTCGAGGAGGGGAGAGCAAGAGATCAAAGCCGTGTGATCAGTCAGCGAGGGCGTCAAGCCAAAACGTGAAGCTGAGCCGTGGTCGAGAAACGAAAGCGAAAGTTCAAAGCCGTTAAATCCAAGCGTGGCAATAATCCAAATCGGGAGGCGAGGGGAAAAACGAGAGACAAGCGAGATCGGCAACGTGAAAAGTCATGAACAGAAACGTGAGAAAACTATGGCCAAAAAACACACAATAATCCAGCGCGAGGCAGCACACTGCGCTTCCTTATAAGTTGGGTGAAATCAGCGCCAGATGAGAAACCGGTGTGCCGGCTGGGCGGTCCGGGAGGAGCGATGACGGCGTGGGAAAGCATGACCACGTGATGAGGGTCTGACAGCGTGGGAAAGGAAATATCAAGTGCGCAGGTATTCTAAGTTCCTGTGATCGGTCCACACTATGAAGGGAAGCTCGGTCCCCTCCAGCCAATGTCTCCACTCCTCTAGTGCTAACTTGATGGCCAGGAGCTCTCGGTCGCCTACATCTTAAGTTCTCTCAGCTGGAGATAGACGGCGGGAGTAGAATGAGCAGGGGTGCAGCTTGTTGTCTCGCGGGGATCTCTGGGAGAGAATTCCCCCAAGGCCAGTTTTGGAGGCGTCCACTTCTACCACAAACTGGCGAGATGGATCGGGTATGGTGAGTATGGGGGCTGAGGTGAACCGCTTCTTGAGGTCCGCGAAGGCCTTGTCTGCCTCGTTGTTCCAGTAGAACTGTGTCTTGGAGGAAGTCAGGGAGGTGAGGGGGGCGGCGACAGAACTGTAACCCCGGATGAAGCGGCGATAGAAGTTCGCGAACCCCAGGAACCGTTGGAGGTCATGTCGAGAGGCTGGCGTGGGCCAGTTGGAGATGGCCTGGACCTTGGCGGGCTCCATCTCCAGTCTGGAGGGAGAGATGACAAACCCTAGGAACGTTGTGGAAGTTGTATGGAACTCACATTTCTCGGCTTTAACAAAGAGATTGTTCTCTAGGAGCCTCTGCAGAACTTGGCGAACGTGGTGCTCCTCCAGACCTCGAGAAAAAATCAAAATGTCGTCCAAGTACACGAACACGAAAGAATTCAAGAAGTCACGGAGAACGTCATTAATGAGGGCCTGGAATACGGCAGGGGCGTTGGTCAGTCCGAACGGAACCACCAGATACTCGTAATGCCCAGTGGGTGTGTTGAAGGCAGTTTTCCACTCGTCGCCCTCCCGGATGCGGACGAGGTGATAAGCGTTTCGTAGGTCGAGCTTGGTGAAAATGTCCGCCCCTTGGAGAAGTTCGAAGGCAGTGGCCATGAGAGGTAACGGGTAGCGGTTCCTGACGGTTATCTCGTTAAGCCCTCTGTAATCAATGCATGGACGAAGGGACTTGTCTTTTTTCTTGACGAAGAAAAATCCTGCCCCAGCGGGCGAGGAGGATGGACGAATAATTCCGTCGGCGAGGGAATCTGTGATATACTTATTCATGGCCTCTCTTTCTTGGTGTGCCAGAGAGTAAAGTCTGCCTTTCGGAGGAGAGGTGCCCGGGAGAAGATCAATGGGACAGTCGTATGGTCGATGCGGCGGAAGTGACATGGCTCGGGTCTTATTGAAGACCTGCCCGAGATCATGGTATTCGGTGGCTACGCTGGAGATGTCCGGGGTTTCATGGGGCATGACCAGGATAGGAGCTGGAGGGAGTGCTGAGTGCAGGCATGTCGTGGAGCATGAGGGGCTCCAACCCGTGATGACTTGCTTGTTCCAGCCGATCTGGGGTCCATGGAGGGCTAGCCAGGGAAGTCCGAGGACCAAGGCGGCGTGTGATCTCTCCATAATGAAGAAGGAGATCTCCTCAGAGTGGTTCCCTGACGTTCTTAAGGTTAACGGTGGGGTTCTAAGTATGATGGGTGGAAGCCGGCTCCCATCCAAGGCCTGAACGGCGAGCGGAGTGTCTAGTGGTACGCAAGGGATCTTTAATGCTCTCACCGTAGTCGCGCTGATCAAATTTCGATCGGAGCCGGAGTCAATTAGTGCCTGAATTGGGTGAGCCTGACCACCGATGATTAGGTTTACGGGAAGTAGGGGACGTGATTGTGGAAATCTATCAGGAGGGGAGCCCTCTAGTGTTCCCAGTCTGACTAGGGGGGGCCTCCCTTTTAATGGGCAGTCTTTAAGCCTGTGTCCTGAAGCTCCACAGTAAAATCAAGCCCTTTGTAGGCGGCGTCGGCGTCTCTCCTCGTCAGAGATGCGGGTCCTGCCTAGCTGCATGGGCTCCTCTTGATCGGTTTGCTGCAGGGCAGGAGGCGCGTGCCCTATTCTGGGGTGCCATCTTAACTGGAGACGTGAGTCGACCCGCGCGGCGAGATCCATGAGTTCGTGGAGGTCCGTGGGGGTTCACGGGAGATGAGCTCATCCTTAAGAGCTTCTGATAGCCCTTCCAGAAAAACATCCGCTAGGGCTCTGTCATTCCATCCACTAGAAGCGGCTAGGGTGCGGAACTCGATGGCATAGTCGTAAGCAGAGCGGGTTCCCTGACGAAGTCTTAATAACCTTGTTCCAGCCTCCCTGCCGGCGAATGGGCAATCAAAGACCCTCCGCATCCCCTTGGAGAAGTTGTCGAAGTTCTCGCAGCATGGGTCGCTGAGAGCGTGACACCATGCCACCGACTCTCTTAGATCCTTGAAGTAGAGACTTATTCAATCGTGGATGTTTACCTTTCCGAACGTAAGAAGATATAATTGAGTCTAAAGTACCAAAGTAAGATTTGGGAATAAAAACAGGTACAGACTGAAAGAGATATAAAAATTTAGGGAGAATACTCATTTTAATGGCATTAATGCGGCCCACCAGGGACATGGACAGTGGTGACCATCGTCCCAAGTCCTTTCTTGTTTGGTTCAACAACCTAATAAAATTTTCTTTAAAAAGGTGTTTATGTTTCCTTGTAATTGTAATACCAAGATAGGTAAACTGATTTTTCACTATGTTGAATGGAAAATTGTGCATACCAGTTGTTTCTGCAGTATTATCTAACAGAAAAAGTTCACTTTTGTGCACTTTTATGTACATAAATTTAATTTATATCCTGAAAAATAGCTAAATTCCCTGAGCAATGACAGCACAGGTGGCAGAGAGGAGACTGGATTTGATAAAAAAAAAAGTAGAAGATCATCTGCATAAAGGGAAACTTTATGTTCTTCTCCCTGCCTCCAAATCCCAGATATATTTCTACAACTATGGAATGCAATTGCTAGTGGTTCAATGGCAAGGTTAAAGAGCAGTGGGCTAAGGGGACACCCCTGACGAGTTCCCCGCTGAAGACTGAATGGTTGAGACTGTTGAGCATTTGTCAGACCTGAGGCAGTGGGACTTGAATATAATAATTTAACCCAAGTGATAAAACTTGGACCAAAATGTTATTTTTTTTAAAGCCCTAAACAAATACTCCCATTCCACACGATCAAAAGCCTTTTCAGCATCCAAAGAAAGGACACACCCAGGGGTCTCCTCTGATGGTGTGTACAAGATATCCATAAGGCGTCGAATGTTAAAGTAAGAATAACGATTTAAAAAAAAAAACGGTCTGGTCCTCAGATACTGTATAATTGAGGGTAGAACATTCTCTAATCTACGAGCCAAGACTTTGGCAAGGATTTTAACATCCACATTAAGAAGAGAGATTGGTCTACTGTATATGAAGAGCGCTCTGTTGGCTCCTTATCCTTCTTTGCTATGAGGGTGATGCGAGCCTCATTAAATGACGCAGGCATCTTACCTTGCTTAAAAGATTCAGATAGAGCCAAAGCTAGTTGTGGTGCAAGGTATGAGGAGAATGATTTAAAAAACTCTGCAGGGAACCCGTCAGGTCCCGGGGACTTACCAGATTGCAATGATGAGATAGCTGAACTGATTTCCTCTTGTGATATGGGCTCTTCTAATCTTAATCTAGAATCAGGGGACAGTGTTGGGATATCTAGTTGAGTCAAGAAAGTCTCAACTGAACGATGGTCCTTTGGGAACTCAGAAGTATATAATCGAGAAAAAAAATTCCTGAATGCATCATTAATTTTAGAATGGTCGGTAGTGATGGTACGGTCCTCCATCCGGATTTTTGTGATTTGTTGCTGTGTTCTAAATCCTTTTAACTGATTAGCTAAAAGTTTCCCAGATTTGTCACCATGAATGTAAAATTGGCTCCTACTCTTTAATAATTGCCGTTCAATTACATGCGTTGAAATAAGTTCAAACTTAGTTTGCAATTCTACACGTTTTTTTATAGAGATCAGGGTTTTTAAATAGAGCATACTGTTGGTCAATTTCTTTAATTTGGTTGGTCAAATCTTTTCGTTCTTTATATGCCTTCCTTTTCATATTTGCAGTGTATGAAATTATCTGTCCCCTGAGGTAGGCTTTCAGAGCATCCAAAACAATTAAACGTGACACTTCAGGTGTTTCATTTGTGTTTAAGAAAAAAACTTTTGCTTCAACAAGCATTGATCCACCAAATGGCCTGAATTGCATTGGAATTTTATTTCTCCATTTTCTTATTAAATTATATGCTCGGCCACAACTTCACTCTGCCTCCCCCATCCCGTAAACCAAAAATGATGGTGGCACAGCTTTCAGCTAAACTACATTCAATATATTCCATAATTTTAACTAACATTCAGAAAAGCAGCAAATCATATTCTTGTTCTCCATTTTTTTCTGCTTTCTAACTGTTCCTGTTGCTTTGGTCATGACTGATTGTGTATGATGTCTTGTGTGTGACCACAAAAGTGGCACTGCAGTAGTAATGTAGTAATAACAGTTACTTACAGACCTCTAGAGGGAGCCAATTAATTAACTCATAGTGTAGATGTCTTTAGCTGTCCTGATGATTTTGTTGTATATTTAGTCACCCTAATCACATGATGATCAGGATGATGTAGCTTAATTGAGCTGATCATCATAAGCATATGCCACTGATTTGTCTCATTAATGTCATATCATCATACAATCATTGTTTCGTGGTTTATTGATGATGGTGTTTGGTGTGTCCTTGCTTAACTTATTCAAACACACAGTAAGTACTGCTTGACCCATATTGTGTTTGAGATGAATGTGTGAATATTATTCACCAACTTACACACATTTGAAAAAGAGTGCACCAGTGTGGCAGTAAGATGTGTTGGAACTTCTTAAACGTTTTTATCTCAACTGACTTAGCTTTCTCTGGCTGTTTCAGAGTTTCGTTCTACTTCAAACCTTAGTGGTCTGAATCACTCAGCTTCCTTGGGCTGCACAGAGAGAGTGGACTCACTGTTCACCTGCAGTAGCAACTCACAGCTCAACAGTGCCTCCACACCCCAGTATGTACCAGACTTCAATATGCGTGCCCTGTGCGACCTGCAGTTTGTTAAGGTATGAGTAATTTTACATTAAGTAGTGGCACAGTGACTTACACTATTGCCAAAAATATTTGCTCGTGCCTTCACATGCATTTGAACTTAGCATAGTAACATCCGATTCATAAGGTTTAATATGATGTTGGCAACTATAACACCTTCAACTCTTCTGGGAAGAATTTCCACAAAGTTTAGGAGTTTGTTTATGGGAATTTTTGACCATTCTTCCAGAAGTGCATTTGTGAGGCCAGACATTGATGTTGGACGAGAAGACCTGGCTCGCAGTCTCCACTCTAATTCAATCCAAAGGTGCTCTATCAGGTTGAGGTCAGGACTCTGTGCAGACCAGTCAAGTTCTTCCACATCAAACTTGCTCATCCATGTCTTGATGGACTTTGCTTTGTGCACTGGTGTGCAGTCATGTCGGAACAGTAAAGGCCATCTCCAAACTGTTCCCACAAAGTTGGAAGCATGAAATTGTCTAAAATGCCTCGGAATGCTGAAGCATTAAGAGTTGTTCTCATTGTAAGTAAGGGGCCAAGCCCAACTCCTGAAAAACAACCCCACACCAGTTCCAACATCCCAGAAGAGTTAAAGCCGTTATAGCTGCTGAGGGTGGGCCAACATCGTATTAAACCCTATGGATAAAGAATCGGATGTTACTTAAGTTCATATGCATGTAAAGGCAGGCGAGTGAATACTTTTGGCAGTATAATGTACTAGTGTAACTCCTGCGGGAAATAAAGATAAAATTTTTCTTTATGTTTCAAGTGTGATCCAGTCTTGACCATGGAACGAGTTAAACCTGGTCATATCTTAATGTTTAACTCAGTTTTGCATTCAAATTTTCAAAGTTACTGGTTTTGTGCTGTTAGATATATGAGCTTTACCATTAGTTAGCGTAAGCATTAATAATTCATATTAAAAATGAATCAATTAAAAACAGGGCGGCGCGGTGGTGTAGTGGTTAGCACTGTCGCCTTGCACCTTCGGGGTCTGGGTTCGATTCCCCGGCCAGGCTCGATTCCCGTCTCTGTGCATGGAGTTTGCATGTTCTCCCCGTGCTTGGTGGGTTTCCTCCAGGTACTCCGGTTTCCTCCCACAGTCCAAAGATATGCAGGTTAGGCTAATTGGCGTTCCTAAAATTGCCTGTAGTGTGTGATTGGGTGTGTGAGTATGTGTGTGTGCCCTGCGATGGATTGGCACCCTGTCCAGGGTGTACCCCGCCTAGTGCCCGAAGTCTCCTGGGATAGGCTCCAGGTCCCCCGCGACCCTGAACACAGGATTAAGCGGTATAGAAAATGAATGAATGAATTAAAAACATTATTTCATCATTTCATTTTTGTTTCCTAACTTCCCCCTAGCTAATTAACATGAAGTAAAACAGTTTTATACATAATTGTATTCCTCTATATAGGCAAATTATTGTTATGCGTATGCATAATTTCTGTGCACACAGTGCAACTTCACGTTTCTCTCTTAATGTAATATAAAATAAATTTAATGTTCATTATAGAATTACTAGGTTTACAGCAAGATTAAATAATTAAATTGGTAATATTACTCTTATGAAAAAGGATCTCAGTGTCTTCTCACAGAATTTCCGCTTCAAACATTCAGTGTCGCACAAAACACTGTTAGGATATTGGAGGACTGCTGTTCTAAACCTGATGCAACATTCATTTCATGAATTATCAGAACTTCAAATGGCTGGCCAGCGCACACTGACAGATAACAGCATTAATGACTTTTCTAAATGCCCATGAGAAGTGAACTTGAGGTAGACATCAGCAGTTGATTTTCTCATAACCTGAGAATTATGGGGTGTCCTGGACTAAATGTGTTTACATTATTGGATGAAAAGTTACCCAGTCCTGCCCTACTGTGTTAACAAACCTTAGTTGACTTCTCCTCTGTTTTCCACATGTGTAAAACTCCAGTGTTAAGGAGTTTTAACTAACCTGCCGATAAGACTTTATCTGATGCAGTTTATTTCTGAACAATAACAAAAAAGTGAATAGGAGAAATAGAATGAAAAAGAGTTAGGACAGTGATACTGTATGATTCTGTTGACTATATAATTCAAAAGAAATGGTTTTATCTATATTATGCTATTCACTCCCCACTTCATTTTCTTCACTTCTTGTGCAGCCATGATTTACATTTCTGTGATGATGAAAGATTTATTTTGATTTGTTATCTCTCTTCATTTCCCTTTTCTCCAGGTCACCCGATCTCAGTACCAAAAGGGCCTTTTGACATCCAAATTGGAAAGCATACCACAGACCCCTGAACCAAATTAGACCACGGCTCTGTAAAGTCACGATTTAGTTTCAAGAAGTGTAGTTTGGACATTCAAAACCTGCTGAAGACCCAGGAACGTAAAGATAAATGGACGGTAATGTACCTTCCACATAAATAAAAACTCAGCATATCTTCAGATATTTATTCCTTCATCGTGAGTAAGAGCTTTATCGTGTCTGCATCCTGTGTCTGCAAAGGTTAAGCTGAATGATTGAGAATACCTAGTAGGAATTTATGAAATGCACCAATCTTTATCATACGTACCAGTCAAGACATTGCCGATATTTAAGAGATTTTGATACCAATAGCACTCTAACAGCAGGACTTAACAATAAATCTTCCTTAAATCTGAACAAATATGTAGAGTGCCAGTGGTCATTTCCTTTAAAGGAAGACCTGATGTTAGCATGCTATAGAGAAATGTGCATGTGTTAAAAATTAATCCATCCTTACCAAAATTACGTTCTTTCCATGGCCGGTTAGTTAGCCAAGTAATTGTTAACTATTGAGCACCAAATAATTATCACACCACAACCCAACAAAAACAGTTCAGACTGAATCTAGTAAACACTTGAAATTCTATCCATTTCTATTAGCTACAGTAGCTACGTAACGTGTTTCACCTTAGTTTGAAATGTTTCAAGCTTACTGAACAAGTGGCTGTGATATATTGAGCGATCGAACAACACAGTTTCATTGTTTGTTACAACACCCAAAACAAAGATTTTTATTTATCAAAAAAAGGGAGACTGATATATTGATATTTGGTTAAATGTGTGATCTTTCAATTTTTTCTGGTCCTGTTAAGTTTAAAATACATGTTAAAAGCAACATTTGCCTGTTCTCAAATCCTATTCAGATCATAACAACTCAGATCTCCCCGATGGAAATTGTTTACCTGCATGTTGACTGTTCGTGATAATGTTAATTGATGTCAGTTTCAGACTTACTGTATGTAATGACTTTATATTTCTCAATCTGTTTGCACAGTGACATTAAAGCCTTATTATCTACAATAAGTAGATTAAACAAGAAGAGCTAATTACAAATATAATAATTAAATCATTGGAGCCATAACAATCACAGTAATTTTACTTTTACTTTTTTACTTAATTGAATAAATGAGAAGGCAAGTACTTTTTGTGCTTTAATCCAAGGGAAAATTTAAATGGACTACTTTTAGCAAAATAATGTTTGAACTAAGGTATGCCTACATTTACTCAAGTATAGGATTTTTGTACTTTTATCTAGCGCTGCTTGAAATGCCCTGTCTAATTGCTAGCAGGCACATGATTTTGGAGAGTTTGTTTGTGGGAATTGGCAGGCAACAAAATCTTGGAGAAAATGGGGAAGAGGTGTGAAATTAGATCATGAATAAGTGATAGATAAATGGATAGATATATAGATTTTTAAGTACCTCTTGTGCTTGCATTTTATTCAATACTAACTGTGACCACAATTTTGTTCGCATTGAATACACTAAAAATGAGCTAAAACACAAACCGAAATAGGTGCTCAAATACAGTGGCTTGCAAAAGTCAAAGCTGGCCATGATAGAACAACAGATTTACAGTACATTTAGGCATTTGGCAAACGCCCTTATCCAGAGCAACTTACATTTTTTCTCTCATTATACATCTGAGCAGTTGAGGGTTAAGGTCCTTGCTCAAGGGCCCAACAGTGGCAACAGAGGCAACCTGGTGGATGTACAGATGTACTGAATGACCAGGCAATCAAATTACAGTATTCGGCCCCCTTGAACTTTTCCACATTTTGTCACATTTCAGCCACAAACATGAATCAATTTTATTGGAATTCCACGTGAAAGACCAATACAAAGTGGTTTACACGTGAGAAGTGGATCGAAAATCATACATGATTCCAAACATTTTTTACAAATAAATAACTGAAAAGTGGGGTGTGCGTAATTATTCAGCCCCCTGAGTCAATACTTTGTAGAACCACCTTTTGCTGCAATTACAGTTGCCAGTCTTTTAGGGTATGTCTCTACCAGCTTTGCACATCTAGAGACTGAAATCCTTGCCCATTCTTCTTTGCAAAACAGCTCCAGCTCAGTCAGATTAGATAGACAGCGTTTGTGAACAGCCGTTTTCAGATCTTGCTACAGATTCTCGATTGGATTTAGATCTGGACTTTGACTGGGCCATTCTAACACATGGATATGTTTTGTTTTAAACCATTCCATTGTTACCCTGGCTTTATGTTTAGGGTCGTTGTCCTGCTGGAAGGTGAACCTCCGCCCCAGTCTCAAGTCTTTTGCAGACTCCAAGAGGTTTTCTTCCAAGATTGCCCTGTATTTGGCTCCATCTATCTTCCCATCAACTCTGACCAGCTTCTCTGTCCCTGCTGAAGAGAAGCACCCCCAGAGCATGATGCTGCCACCACCATAATTTGACAGTGGGGATGGTGTGTTCAGAGTGATGTGCAGTGTTAGTTTTCCGCCACACATAGCGTTTTGCATTTTGGCCAAAAAGTTCCATTTTGGTCTCATCTGACCAGAGCACCTTCTTCCACATGTTTGCTGTGTCTCCCACATGGCTTGTGGCAAACTGCAAACTGGATTTCTTATGGTTTTCTGTTAACAATGGCTTTCTTCTTGCCACTCTTCCATAAAGGCCGACTTTGTGCAGTGCACGACTAATAGTTGTCCTATGGACAGATTCCCCCACCTGAGCTGTAGATCTCTGCAACTCGTCCAGAGTCACCATGGGCCTCTTGGCTGCATTTCTGATCAGCGCTCTCCTTGTTCAGCCTGTGAGTTTAGGTGGACGGCCTTGTCTTGGTAGGTTTACAGTTGTTCCATACTCCTTCCATTTCTGAATGATCGCTTGAACAGTGCTCCGTGGGATGTTCAAGGCTTTGAGGATCTTTTTGTAGCCTAAGCCTGCTTTAAATTTCTCAATAACTTTATCCCTGACCTGTCTGGTGTGTTCTTTGGACTTCATGGTGTTGTTGCTCCCAATATTCTCTTAGACAACCTCTGAGGCCGTCACAGAGCAGCTGTATTTGTACTGACACACAGGTGCACTCTATTTAGTCATTAGCACTCATCAGGCAATGTCTATGGGCAACTGACTGCACTCAGACCAAAGGGGCTGAATAATTACGCACTTTTCAGTTATTTATTTGTAAAAAAATGTTTGGAATCATGTATGATTTTCGTTCCACTTATGTACACCACTTTGTATTGGTCTTTCACGTGGAATTCCAATAAAATTGATTCATGTTTGTGGCTGTAATGTGACAAAATGTGGAAAAGTTCAAGAAGGCCGAATACTTTTGCAAGCCACTGTAGGTATTTGCAAACCGAGTCAAATAGTAAGGAGGACAACAAAAATCCAAGTCGTCACAAAGCAAATTTCTTAAAAAATCTGCATTTCAAGCCTAGTCAAATAAGAGCAAAAAATACTTACCAAACAGCAATTAAGTAAAGCCTTTGCTTGTGTTGTATTCATTTCCATTTAAGTTAGCATATCTTAAATATAATAGGCGATTGCAACATATTATTTATTCGCCCTCACCTCAGACCAGATATGTTTGCTTTAAAGACCCGTGTTTTTTTTTTATTTTTTTTTTTTAATAAATTTAGTCCCGTCCAATTCTTTTTCCCCCGATTTTAGTCGTGTCCAATTCCTCTCCGTCACTAGGGGGCTCCCACATTAAGGCTACTACTACCTAGGGCTGGGCGATATGGCTGAAAACTGTATCACGATATCAGTCTTTCATATCGGTCGATATCGATAATTATTGATATTTTTTATGACCCATTTAAAATAAGGACCAGGAGAAGAATATATTATATTTAAACATTTTTATTTTAAACTTAACTTTCCTATGATCATAGTCCCATCAGTTATTAAGACAGAAATGGCAACAACCATGGAAAAATCTAATAATTAAAATGTAAACATAAGTATAAAGTCACAATGAACACTTAACAATTATCTCTTAACATTTAAGGTGCAAAATTAAAAGAAAATGTAAGAAATGCTTAATAATGTGTAATAAAATAGTGCAATGCATTTATTATATCAGATGCCTTTAGAGAAAACTACAACAAAAATATATTGTTGTAATATATTTGAGTTTGATGTTAATTCACTGGCGGGCCACCAGGGGGCAATACCGCGCTGTATACTATATGTGTTGTGTGCACTGAATACAGTAAAAGAAGAATACCGTTTTTCTCCATGCCTCTGGTTGTCTCACACAAAAAGCAAGTAATATTATAGATGTTAGTTGTGCATATTGATGCAAACATAACAATTGTCATACCAAAGAATAAACTACTTTACTACCAATGTGGTTAGTGAGACTAAAGTTATTACCCGCCACAGTCGAATTTTACCCGCATTTTGCAGGTGGGCAGGTACCAATGTCAACGCCATCTTGTCTCCGTTTATGCTTCCTGAAACGCGACCGTACTACGTCCGGGTCCTAAAGCCGGTTGCGGAACGAGTGAGCATGACAGCAACCAAACTAGCTTCGCGACTTCTGTTTTCTTCCGACAGAGAATAAAAAATGTCGAACGTTCTATCGATTAATTGATATCGATCCCGTGTCTATCGCGAAACATATCGTTATCGTTTTATCGCCCAGGCCTACTACTACCACTCAGCCGGGAGGGCCGAAGACTATCACGCATTTCCTCCAAACTACGTGACGCCAGCCGGCCACATCTTTTCGAACTGCTCGCTCATGCACCGTTGGGGGCGTCGTAACACACTCGAGGCCAGCGCTTTCCGCTCCCTCCACGTGCGCGAGCTCGCAGATGCCCCGAATGGCGTAGAGCCGTGCAATTAATGTGGGAGCACTAATACCTCTCATCCCTCCCCGCTGAGAGAGCTCGGCCAATTTAGCTTTCTCGAGGCCTCCGGCTGTGAAAGGAAAACAACATCACCCGGGGTTCGAACCTGCGATCTCCGGATGATAGGGCGAGCGCTTTTACCTACTGCGCCACTCGGAGGCCCAAAGACCCGTGTTTTATCTCATAGTGGCGTTCCACATCACTGCATTAACTAGCACCATGGTTTTGGAACAGATGAGACAAACTGGTTTTAAACTTCCCAAAGGAAGAATAAACATACAATGTTATGTCCGTACACCTTTTAAAATAATTTTTTTTTAAATTACATACCTTTTTTTGGAATTAAATGCCTGGTCGCGATTTTTAAAATGCTGTGTCGCGTGTTTGTGTGTGTTTTGTGAAGATTTGGGTGCTTTATTGGGGCATTACGATGATTTCTGTTCATTCCACATACTCTCCGAATAGTTCCGTAAATCGCCTTGATTGGCTCTGTTGAGTGACACATATAGCCACACCAACAGCATTAATGACTCCTTTAAATGCCCATGAGAAGTGAACTTGAGGTAGATGGCAGCAGTTGATTTCCTCATAACCTGAGAATTGTGAGTTGTCCTCAACTAAATGTGGTGACATGCTGGGATTAAATGGTTCCCAGTCCTGCCCAACTGTTTTAACAAACCCTTGCTGCCCCTTGCCCCTCATGTGTAAAATTCAACTTTTGGAAAATTTTGTAATTTGGACAACTAGTTAACCCTAGTAACCAGAAGAGGTAGGACAGTGATATGATTCTGTAGCCTATATAATTAAAAAGAAATAGAGCAAATAGGTTAAAAAAATTTTTTATCTACATTGTTTTCCATTCAGCATTTAATTTCCTCCACTTCTTGTGCAGCCATGATTTACACTTCTAAATCATGAGAGAATAAATGTTGATTTGTTTTGTTCTTTTTCCCTTTACCCCAGATCATCCATGCTCATTACCAAAGGGACCTTTTGGCCTCTAAACTGGACAGCATGTTAAAGTCCACCAAAACAAATGACACCGCTGCAAAGTCGTGATTCATTTTCCTACTACTATATTGTTTAAGCATTTAATTTGTTGAAATGATCATTAGCAGTAAGACCATTTTAAATATGTAACAGCTAAGGTTTAAAGGCTTCTTTTTATCCAATAAAGAGTTTTATCTGTTACAGTAAACCAGAGGTGGAAAGTAACGAATTACATTTACTCGCGTTACTGTAATTGAGTAGCTTTTTTGTGTATTTCTACTTTTTAAAGTAGTTTTCAAAATCTGTAATTTTACTTTTATTTACGTTTACTTTTAGTTTGTTTTGTTTGAAGTATTGTAATTCGCTACATTTTAAATCATATTCGCTACTGAGTAAAAAATAAATGAATGAAAATGCTAAAATAATAAAAATATTATGCTTTGTATAAATGCTCCGTTGTACCGCGTGTATGTATCATGTCCTGGTCGCGCGCCGCTCCAGACTCCACTTCTGACTGTCTCCACATCGGCAGCTACCTGACCTTCCACACGGTCGCTTCCGCCCTGAGAGTGACGTCATCGACTAGCGCGACCATAGATAAACCGGAGAGAGACGCAGGAAAGATGAAAGAGGTTGTGATTTTGGCGTTTTGATATTTGGTTGTGTATTCTGGTTTGACTTTTTGCCTCCAATTGACTTTGATTATTGCTTTGTCCCTTTGGTTTGGTTGGTCTTTGTATATATTTGTAGATAATTTCATTGTTTTTGGTTTAGGGAGTATTTTTGTTTGTGTGTGTTTTTTTTTTTTGCAGGTAATCTAGCTACTAAATATAAATACCATTTTGTTTATTATTTTGGCCTGGGTCCATCCTGAATCCGATCCTCCTGTTGTGTGTGTGTGTTTGTGTGTGTGTGTTTGTATATACAAACCTCATTATTTCATCAGTTAATGATTGGATTTAGTTCTTTCTGCCATATGACACCATTTCCATACAGTTTAAAATAGAACCCTGAACCATTCTTTTGCTCTATGGCCCTAGACTGGGACGTAACACCATATTTAAGTGACCACTTTGATTTTCTAGCACAAGAAAGACAACAGCTTTATTATGTTCCTTCAGTTAAAAACAAGTAGTTTGAGATTTATATCTGCTCATCTTTTTTGAACTATGCTAGAATGCCTCATCCCACCCCCGCTGTTAAAAAAATACAAATAAAAAAGTAACTCGGTAACTTTTACTCTGAGTAAATTTTTTACTGAGCTACTTTTTACTTGAGTAGATTTTTATAATGGTAACTTTACTTGTACTTAAGTAAAATTTCACTGAAGTAACAGTACTTGTACTTGAGTACAAAATTTTATTACTCTTTCCACCTCTGCAATAAACTCCCAGGAGTGCGGTTTGCGGATTCAAAAACTGGTGAAGACACATGTTTTCCTCTGTATTTCACATCTTCACTTCTTAGTTCTCTAAGGCCGATTTTCTTCTGTTTAACAATTCCACGAGTCCAGCTCATTCCTGCATTATTATGTTTAGTTATGGATCTGCCTTCTTCTTCTTCTGTCTTCCTGTTCTCTGAACACTGCTTGACTAATAAATGTTCTTAGTCTTTGAGCTGTTCCCTGTCGAGGGGTCACCACAGCGGACGATTCGATCCGCACAAAAACGTGATACAGTTTTTACGCCAGATGCAACACTATGTAGTATAAACAAATCAGGGTGAATATTCAGTGCATAGACTAGTGTAAATTGAAATGAGCAACTGAGATATACAGTACAGTAAAGAGCAACTGAATGTGACAAAAAGTGAGAATGTTAAAAAAATAAATGAGAATGTTATGAAGAAGAGCTACATGTACAGTGCCTTGCAAAAGTCTTCATACCCCTTGAAAGTTTTCCACATTTCGTCACGTTACAACCACAAATGTAAATGTATTTTAGTTGGATTTAATGTGATATACCAACACAAAGTGGCATATAATTGTGAGGTGGAAGGAAAATGATAAAGGGTTTTCACTTTTTTTTTTTTTTTTTTACAAATATATGAAAAGTATGGCGTGAATTTGTATTCAGCCCCCCACAGTCAATACTTTGTAGAACCATCTTTTGAGTTTACAGCTGCTATTCTTTTTGGCTATGTTTCTACCAGCTTAGCACATCTAGAGGATAACATTTTTGCCCATTCTTCTTCCAAAATAACTCAAGCTCAGTTAGATTGGATGGAGAGCGTCTGTGAACAGCAATTCTCACATCTTGCCATGGAAATTGGATTTAGGTCTGGATTTTGACTGGGTCATTCCAACACATGAATATGCTTTGATATAAACCATTCTATTGTAGCTCTGGCTGTGATCGTTTCCCTGCTGGAATGTGAACCTTAAGTCTTTTGCAGGTTTTATTTTAAACTTGCCCTGTATTTGGCTCCATCCATCTTTCCATCAATCCTGATCAGCTTACCTGTCTCTGCTAAGGAAAAAAGAATCCCCACAACATGATCCTGCCACAACCATTTTTCATGGTGGGAATGGTGTGTTCAGGGTGATGTGAAGTGTTCGTTGCATTAAGGCCAAAAGACACCACCTTCCACATGTTTGCTCTGTCCTCCACATGGCTTGTCACAAACTGCAAATGGCAGTGGATCTCTGCAGCTCCTCCATAGTTACCATGGACCTCTTGGCTGCTTCTCTGATTAATGCTCTCCTTGCCCAGCCTGTCAGTTTAGGTGGGTGGCCTTATCTTGGTACGTTTGCAATTCTGCCTTCCTCTTTTTCTATTTTTGGATTTCACATAAATAAAATTGAATAGAATTGAATTTTAAAGAGAATTTGCCCATGCTGGTAACATGGAAGAATGGATGAACCCTAACGAGAGTGACTTCTTAACATACATATTCAATTCAATTTTATTTATATAGCGCTTTTAACAATGGTCATTGTCTCAAAGCTGCTTCACAAAAATTAAAGAAATTTAACCAAAAAAAAAATTATATATATATATATTATATATAAAATAATTATATATAAAATAATAAATAAATAAATAAAATTATAATAGAAAATAAATAAATAAAAACAAATAATAATAATTATAGAAAAGAAAATAATTGGAAGTGTGGATGTGTGAGAAAAATGTGCAGATAATAATGAGACGAATGAATGAAATTTCTCTGATGAGCAAGCCAAGGGTGACGGCGACGGTGGCAAGGAAAAACTCCCTGAGATGGCATTAGGAAGAAACCTTGAGAGGAACCAGACTCAACAGGGAACCCATCCTCATTTGGGCGATAACAGATAGAAATGATATAACATCTTGTGTGTTGTGCAGGTGAAAATACAATATGACAGAAATTATTTAAATTGACATGAAGACCAGTTCAGCATAGGGACGAGTCAGTAGGTGCAGAGGGCAGATGAGGTCTGGATCACTGGAAGCACAGGAGCAGCATGTGTAGCTCCAACCATCATAAAGCTGAATCCAGCTGGTCCTTCTCTGGATGCCTCAGGAACCTCGCAGGGTCGGCCTTTGTCTACTGAAGCTGGCAAAATCTCCCGATGCCTCGGGATGGGTAGAGAAATACAGAACAGATGGGGAGAATTAGCGTAGTTGCCATTCGGTATAGGTGTACTGGAGTATGAGTACTGGGATGAGTTATGTGTATGCCAGATTAAAAAGATGCGTCTTGAGTCTACTTTTGAACTGAGAAACCGTGTCTGCTCCCAGAACACTGTCTGGAAGGCTATTCCAAAGCTTTGGAGCTAAATATGAAAAAGCCCTACCCCCTTTTGTAGATTTTGAAATTCTGGGAACTACCAGAAGTCCGGAGTTTTGTGATCTTAAGGCGCGTGGTGGATTGTAGCGCATCAGAAGACTGGTTAGGTATGTGGGAGCTAAACCATTTAAGGCCTTGTATGTAAGTAATACTATTTTGTAATTTATTCTAAACTGAACAGGTAGCCAGTGCAGGGATGATAATATTGGGGTTATATGATCATATTTTCTGGATCTAGTGAGAACCCTGGCAGCTGCATTTTGGATTAACTGAAGCTTGTTTATTGAGGATGCAGGACAACCACCTAGTAATGCATTACAGTAGTCTAGTCTGGAGGTCATGAATGCATGAACTAGTTTTTCTGCATCAGATACGGATAAGATGTTCCTAAGTTTAGCAATATTTCGAAGATGGAAAAAGGCTGTTTTTGTGATATTTGAAATGTGATTTTCAAAAGACAAGTTACTGTCTAATATTACTCCCAGATCTTTTACTGCTGAGCTGGTAATAACAGTACATCCTTCTAAGCGCAAGCTGAATTGTGAAAGCTGTTGTGTGCTGGTTTTTGGGCCAATAAGTAATATCTCTGTCTTATCTGAATTTAATAAAAGAAAGTTATTGGTCATCCAATCTTTTATGTCCTGGACACACTCAGTTAATCTAGACAACTTAGGTATTTCGTCTGGTTTAGTTGAGATATATAATTGGGTATCATCAGCATAACAATGGAAACTAATCCCATGTCTTCTAATGATGTTACCCAAGGGAAGCATGTATATTGAGAACAACAGAGCTCCTAAAACTGACCCTTGTGGGACCCCACATTTCACTGGCATTACACCAGACGGTTCTCCATTTAGATCTACAAAATGGTAGCGATCAGACAGGTAAGATCTAAACCATTTTAATGCCTGTCCCTGAATACCTATATAATTTTGTAAGCGATCTATGAGAATATTATGATCTATAGTGTCGAATGCAGCACTAAGATCAAGCAGGACTAGCAATGAGATGCAGCCTTGGTCTGAAGCTAAAAACAAGTCATTTGTAATCTTAACTAGTGCAGTTTCTGTGCTATGATGGGGCCTGAAACCTGACTGAAATTCTTCAAGGATGTTGTTATCCTGCAAGAATGTGCAAATTTGAGCTGATACTACTTTTTCTAGTATTTTTGATATGAACGGGAGGTTTGAAATCGGTCTGTAATTTTTTATTTCATTCGCGTCCAAATTAGATTTTTTAAGAAGCGGCTTAATAACTGCTAACTTGAAAGGTTTAGGGACGTGACCTAGATGTAATGAAGAATTAATAATGTTTAGGAGTGGCTCTCCAACCGTAAGCATCACTTCTTTTAAAAATCTGGTTGGGATTGGGTCTAACAGGCACGTTGTTGATTTAGCCGAGGTGATGAGTTTATACAGCTCTTCCTGTCCTATACCTGTAAAGCAGTGAAAATCTAAATGTGAAGCTATAGGCTGAACTGGATCGTGAGATACTATTAGAGGTTGAACCTCCATTATTTTCTTCCTGATATTATTGATTTTTTCATTAAAGAAGTCCATAAAGTCTTCACTTCTAAACTGTGATGGGATACTCTCTGCGGGCATCTTAGGTTTTGTTAGGCGAGCCACTGTACTAAATAAGAACCTGGGATTGTTTTGGTTTCTTGCTATCAGTTGGCTAAGATGCTCGGTCCTAGCAGTTTTTAGAGCCTGTCTATAGCTGCACATACTGTCTTTATACGCAATTCGAAAAACTTCTAATTTAGTTTTCCTCCATTTTCGCTCGAGGTTACGGGTTGCTCTCTTTAGGGCGCGAGTATGACTGTTGTACCACGGTGCAAATGTTTTATCTCTGACTTTTTTTTTAATCTGATGGGAGCAACAGTGTCTAATGTACTGGTAAAAATAGTGCCCATGCTGCTAGTCACTTCATCTAGATCATCTGCATTTAGGGGTCTAATAAGAAATTGGGACAGATCCGGCAGATTACTTGTGAATCTGTCTTTAGTGGTGGGATTCATATTTCTAACAGATTGATAACATGGGGAGACACAGCTAATCTGTTCTACGGGTAGAGTATATGTCAGGAGGTGATGATCTGTGATATCATCACTTTGAGGTATGATCTCTATATTAGAGACATCTATACCATGGGATATAATTAAATCTAGCGTATGATTAAAGCGGTGAGTTGCTCCAATTATATTTTGCTTAACCCCAAAGGAATTTAGTAAATCCATAAATGTGAGTGCTAAAGCGTCGTTAGCATCATCTACATGAATGTTAAAGTCTCCTACTATCAACACTTTGTCAGAGTTAACCAATAGGTCTGATAGCAGATGTCCAAATTCTTTAAGAAAATCGCCATATGGCCCCGGGGGTCTGTACACGGTGGCCAGGGTAAAATATAGCAAGGGTTTATTACGTATTTCATTTAGTGCAACATTAATGATAAGCACTTCAAATGAATTAAACCTGGGCCTTATTTTCTGGGTAACAGTGAGTACATCATTGTAGATAGTGGCGACACCACCACCGCGACCAATTAGACGGGGCTCATGCTTATAGAAATATCCTGACGGAGTAGACTCATTCAGACCAAAATATTCATTTGGTTTAAGCCAGGTTTCAGTGAGACAGAGTGCGTCAAGGCAATAATCTGAGATAATTTCATTAACAATAAGTGCTTTAGGCGCAAGGGATACTGTAGAAGAACAGCCTGCCCCGATCAAAAGGTCTGTGGGGAGGCAGTTTCTGCACCTACCGGTTAGAAAACACCTTGAGGTCCCAGGAGTCTTGTGGAACAGCTGATAGGTCATCTGGGTCATGTGGGGCTGGGGGAGGGGATTGAATCCCCTTCAGGCAGCTCTAGGAGCACTAGGACTCCAGATGTAAACAGATTGGGTTGACTAGTCAAGAAGGTTGACTAGTTGTGCTGCTAAAGCCAGGGGAACCCTTGCACAACTTGCAATTCTGGCATCTGGGTTAGCAGAAATGACACTCGCTTGCATAGAATTCTATGGTGTAATCAGACCATCCGACCCTGATAATCTTCTTAGTGGTCCTTATTATTCTCTATGGAGTCTTGCTGTCTGAGATGGGACCCAAACCAAACTAATCTGTGGAATCTTGGGCTGTCACAGACAGTCCAGTGCAGGGCTTTAAAGTGTAACAAATGGGAGTGACAACAAATAATTCCCTCATCTCTTCAAGACAGGATTCTCTTTTCTTTGCACTTGTTTCATCTTCTTCACTTTCCTTTTGTACTTTTCTCCTAATTTTTGCTTTCTCTTTTCTTTTTACTTCAAAGTGATGATATCACAGATCATCACCTCCTGATATATACAGTACTCTACCTAGAGTAGAACAGATTAGATGTGTTTCCCCACGTTTTCGATTTGTTAGAGATATGAATCCGACTTCTAATGACAGATTCACAAGTAATCTGCTGTATCTGTCCCAATTTCTTATTAGACCCCTAAACGCAGACGATCTAGATGAAGTGACTATCAGCATGTGCACTATTTTTACCAGTACATTAGACACTGTTGCTCCCATCAGATTAAAAAAAGTCAGAGATAAAACACTTATACCGTGGTACAAGAGTCATGCTTGCGCCCTAAAGAGAGCAACCCGTAACCTCGAGCAAAAATGGAGAAAAAATTAATTAGAAGTTTTTAGAATTGCCTATAATGACAGTAGTGTATGTGCGGCTATAGACAGGCTCTAAAAGCTGCTAGGACCGAGCATCTTAGCCAACTGATAGCAAGAAACCAAAACAATCCCAGGTTCTTATTTAGTACAGTGGCTCGCCTAACAAAACCTATGATGCCTGCGGAGAGGATCCCATCAAAGGTTAGGAGTAAAGACTTTATGGACTTCTTCAATGAAAAATTCGATAGTATCAGGAAAAAAATAACAGAGGTTCAACCTCTAATAGCATCTCATGATCCAGTTATGTCTAAAGCTTCACATTCAGATTTTCAGTGCTTTACAGGTATAGGACAGGAAGAGCTGTCTAGCTAAAGAGCTGTCGGCTAAATCCACAACGTGCTTGTTAGATCCAATCCCAACCAGATTTACAAAAGAAGTGATGCATACGGTTGGAGAGCCACTTCTAAACAATATTAATTCCTCGTTATATCTAGGTCATGTCCCTAAACCTTTCAAGTTGGCAGTTATTAAGTCTCTTCTTAAAAAATCAAATTTAGACCCGAATGAAATAAATTACAGACCGATTTCAAACCTTGCGTTTATGTCAAAAATCTTAGAAAAGATAATATCGGGGTCAGTTTTAGGACCTTTGCTGTTCTCAATATACATGTTTCCCTTAGGTAACATCATTAGAAGACATGGGATAGGTTTCCATTGTTATGCTGATGATACCCAATTACAGTATATATCTCAACCAGACCAGACGAAATACCTAAGTTGTCTAGATTAACTGAGTGTGTCCAGGACATAAAAGATTGGATGACCAATAACTTTCTTTTACTAAATTCAGATAAGACAGAGATATTACTTATTGGCCCAAAAACCAGTACACAACAGCTTTCACAATTCAGTCTGCATTTAGAAGGATGTACTGTTACTACCAGCTTGACAGTAAAAGACCTGGGCATAATATTAGACAGTAACTTGTCCTTTGAAAATCATATTTCCAATATCACAAAAACAGTCTTTTTTCATCTTAGAAATATTGCCAAGCTTAGGAGCATCTTATCCGTATCTGATGCAGAAAAGCTAGTTCATGCATTCATGACCTCCAGACTGGACTATTGTAATGCATTACTAGGTGGTTGTCCTGCACCCTCAATAAACAAGCTTTAGTTAGTCCAAAATGCAGCCACCAGGGTTCTCACTAGATCCAGAAAATATGATCATATAACCCCAATATTATCATCCCTGCACTAGCTACCTGTTCAGTTTAAAATTAATGACAAAATAATAGGGGCCTCCCACATTAAGGCTTCTACTACCACTCAGTCGGGAGAGCCGAAGACTATCGTGTGTTTCCTCCGAATCACGTGACGCCAGCCGACCGCATCTTTTCGAACTGCTCGCTCACGCACTGTTGGGGGCGTCATAACACACTTGGAGGACAGCGCTATCCGCTCCTTCCGCTTGCATGAGCTCACAGACGCCCCTGATTGGCTGTAGAGCTATGATTAATGTGGGAGCACGAAGTACCTCTCATTCCTCCCCTCTGAGAGAGCTCAGCCAATCAGCTCTCTCTAGACCTCCGGCTGCGAGAGGTTACAGCATCACCCGGGAATCGAACCAGGGATCTCCGGATGATAGGGCGAGCACTTTACCACTGTTCGGGTTTGATTCCCAACCAGGCTCGAATCCCGTCTCTGTGTGTTTGCATGTTCTCTCCATGCTGATGGGTTTCCTGCTGGTACTCCAGTTTCCTCCAACAGTCCAAAGATATGCAGGTTAGGCTAATTGGCCTATGCGTGTGTGCTCTGCGATGGATTGGCACCCTGTCCAGGGTGTCCCCTGCCTCATGCCCTAAGTGTGTATGTGTGTGTGCCCTGCGATGGATTGGCACCCTGTACAGTCTCCTGGGATAGGCACCAGATCCCCGCGACCCTGAATACAGGATAAAGCGGTATAGAAGATGACTGAGTGAGAACAAGTGAGTGAGAACATGTTGGCTCCTGAATTTGTTACAAATACAAGTAAATTGGTAATACACATTTTTTTAGAAATTGTATCACATTTATTCTTAATACTGTATGTTTGTGGAATCCTAGGATGATTAACTTTATGTTGACTTTTTTAGATGATACTGTGGATACACAGTAATCCCAAAGGAACTCAATGAACCCTAAAAAACAATGGTTACAAATTAAATCCATCAAAACCCAATGACATAAAACAAAACAATATAAACCCCATTAAAATCCAGTAAACCCAATGAAACTGAACGCAATCCCATAAACCAAACAAAATCTATTAATACCTGATAATACTCAAACACTGGGAAACAAAATAAAACCCAAGGAAACTCATAAAGTAAAATAATAATCTTATGGAATCCAACAAGAACCCAATAAAACAAAATCAAACCCACTGAAAACAAAAACCTTATGAAACTAAATACACCCAAATGAAACCCCATAAAAAACAGTCAAATGCCATAAAAATCATAAGAAGTAATCAGTTGTATAAGCTGTATAGATCAGTCCAAGTGTTTTATTATTTCAGAGTGATTCTGGTGCAACCGACTGCAAGTTGTGAATGTTATTGCATGAGGTATCATTTACGTATAAATGGTGTTTAAGACAATCTGAATCTTGCAATGAAATTTCTTATGAATGAAGGCATAAAACCAATTGACATTTACAAAAGACTTAAATAGTGGTGCAAACATTTTTAAAGGCCATTCATCTGGCTGTTACAATATTGGATTTATTTGTGTCTGGGTATGCTTGCTTCTCTGCTGTGTCTCTTCTGGTGGTGGGATTGGGGTTGTCATCCTTGTTCTTGCAGGTTCCGCCCACTTCTGCCATTTCCTGTTAATCTATTGGCTGTAGCTCTGTCTGTCTTTTGTTGGACCCGCCTCCTCCCAGCTGATTGGTTCTCCAGGACACCCAGAGGCCTACTTAAGGCCTTCAGACCACCATGCTACAGACCTTGTTTTTGCTTACTGTTATCTTATGCTTGTTCCTAAATATTATTCTGTGTATGACCCCTTGCTACGTTTCTGACTATTCTTAGACTTTCCCCTTTTTATATTTGATTGGTTTTTGATTGCCTATTTCGTGTATGACCCTTTTGCTTGTTACACGTACAGTGGTGTGAAAAACTATTTGCCCCTTCCTGATTTCTTATTCTTTTGCATGTTTGTCACACTTAAATGTTTCTGCTCATCAAAAACCGTTAACTATTAGTCAAAGATAACATAATTGAACACAAAATGCAGTTTTTAAATGAAGGTTTATGTTATTAAGGGAGAAAAAAAACTCCAAATCTACATGGCCCAGTGTGAAAAAGTCATTGCCCCCCTTGTTAAAAAATAACTTAACTGTGGTTTATCACACGTGAGTTCAATTTCTGTAGTCACCCCCAGGCCTGATTACTGCCACACCTGTTTCAATCAAGAAATCACTTAAATAGGAGCTACCTGACACAGAGAAGTAGACCAAAAGCTAGACATCATGCCAAGAGCCAAAGAAATTCAGGAACAAATGAGAACAAAAGTAATTGAGATCTATCAGTCTGGTAAAGGTTATAAAGCCATTTCTAAAGCTTTGGGACTCCAGCGAACCACAGTGAGAGCCATTATCCACAAATGGCAAAAACATGGAACAGTGGTGAACCTTCCCAGGAGTGGCCGGCCGACCAAAATTACCCCAAGAGCGCAGAGACAACTCATCCGAGAGGCCACAAAAGACCCCAGAACAACATCTAAAGAACTGCAGGCCTCACTTGCCTCAATTAAGGTCAGTGTTCACGACTCCACCATAAGAAAGAGACTAGGCAAAAACGGCCTGCATGGCAGATTTCCAAGGCGCAAACCACTTTTAAGCAAAAAGAACATTAAGGCTCGTCTCAATTTTGCTAAAAAACATCTCAATGATTGCCAAGACTTTTGGGAAAATACCTTGTGAATCGACGAGACAAAAGTTGAACTTTTTGGAAAGTGCGTGTCCCGTTACATCTGGCGTAAAAGTAACACAGCATTTCAGAAAAAGAACATCATACCAACAGTGTTACATGCAGAGGTGTAGTGCACGTATGTGCGACGGCGGGTGGCGGCGCGTGCGCGATCTCTCTCTCTCTCTCGCTCTCCTTCTCACAGGAAGTCCCGCCCCGATGGAACGTGACGTGCGCCGCGATTGGCTGGCCGTGGATCTGCGCGACTTTTTAAGCCTGCGGGTGAAAGCAGGAAGTGCGCGACTTATGCCTTGGTGTGACTTACATGCTCAAAAGTTTGGTTTAGTGATTGATTGTGTGTGTTATTGTTTGTTTGTTTGTTTGTTTGGTTGGTTGGTTGGAGAGAGAGCCTGTGTGTCGCACCCTCGCTCTCTCCTTCCCTTTTTTTGGGGTTTTCTTTCTTTTTTTTGTGTAAACGTGGATGGAAGTGTTCCTCCCACTATTGTATATAGTCTTTTTTTTCATTGTAAATATTGTATATATATTGTCTATTCTTCTGTTTGTATATAGTTTCAAGGAAGCAGTAGGGGTTGGGCGCCATTTTTGTTGTCCCCCGTTTTCTCCTGTTTTGTATTGACAGTTAGGAAGTTAGTTTAGTTTTTGTATTTTGATTTCAATTTTCTTTTTGGTAGTAGATAGAGGGGGGTTTTGTTTATTGTTTTGGCCTTGGCTCAATCCTGAAGCCCAGAGCTTCCTGTACTGTGTGTGTGTGGGCGTGTGTGTAAAAATAAAAGCCCACGCACTGAAATCTTGGTTGCAAGGTTTATTTATTTATTATAAATTTAATATTTTCTTTGTTGCATCCCTTGACCCTAGACCGGGGGTCGTAACAACAGTAAAATATGGTGGTGGTAGTGTGATGGTCTGGGGTTGTTTTGCTGCTTCAGGACCTGGAAGGCTTGCTGTGATAGATGGAACCATGAATTCTACTGTCTACCAAAAAATCCTGAAGGAGAATGTCCGGCCATCTGTTCGTCAACTCAAGCTGAAGCGATCTTGGGTGCTGCAGCAGGACAATGACCCAAAACACACCAGCAAATCCACCTCTGAATGGCTGAAGAAAAACAAAATGAAGACTTTGGAGTGGCCTAGTCAAAGTCCTGACCTGAATCCTATTGAGATGTTGTGGCATGACCTTAAAAAGGCGGTTCATGCTAGAAAACCCTCAAATAAAGCTGAATTACAACAATTCTGCAAAGATGAGTGGGCCAAAATTCCTCCAGAGCGCTGTAAAAGACTCGTTGCAAGTTATCGCAAACTTAAATGGCATATCTTACTAAACATATCTTACTAAAATGGCAGGTTTAGTTGTTGCTCAACATGCACACAGCCTTCTGTACTTTACCACTAACTGACTCCACTAAGAGCCACAGTTGGTGGAGGCTTGATGTCAAACTTGGACCAATCAGTGAAAAACTGAATCTTTATAGAACCCCAACACAATTTAAAACACAATGTTTCTTAGAAAGTAAAAGAAAATTTTAATGA
The DNA here is from genome assembly GCA_030522415.1 of Channallabes apus. Classification (NCBI taxonomy): domain Eukaryota; kingdom Metazoa; phylum Chordata; class Actinopteri; order Siluriformes; family Clariidae; genus Channallabes; species Channallabes apus. The sequence goes on from CM060120.1 coordinate 25,131,838, forward strand.
TTGTCTTTACAGCTACAGTGTATCATAAGTGTGTGAACAACTACAAGATTTCTCCAACTACAAGAAATACTAAAATAAATTATTGTTAACTTATGGGAACATATGGACGGAAAGATGACAGTGACTAACAAACAAAGTGGGTAATTTTCTGTATATAATTTAATGTTTTGTGGTATTATTCTGGTTTGTAAATATTTTTATCTGCAGTATTGTAGTTGCTGTTTCTGTTAAAATACTGCTGCTATTATTCAGAACCATGCCACTGTCTTAAAATTCAATATACTCACTATTTTGATTTTGTGTTTCCTTTAAGTGGTCAGCTGTCAGTTGTTATATTGACAGTCTAAACCCATAGACCCAAATATAAAATCAGTCAGTTGTAATGAAATTTGAGGTCATTTTTAATAACAGTAAGTGCCCCAAACAAGAAAATATCTTGTAATGACTCTTAGATACGTGGGCTGGAGAACAAGTAGGATTAGCAACCAGATAAAGAAAAAACCCTACCCACTTCTATGTCAAGTACACAGAAAAACAAACCACTAAAATTACTGAAAGGTGAAAGGAATAAAATTGATACCTCATTAGTTGCGGCACCTGTCAAGGGGTCGCATATATTAGACAGCAAGTGAACAGTCAGCCTTTAAAGTAGTGCATGCAAATTGGGCAAGAATACTGTATGGGCCACACTGTGATGGCTTGTGTGGTTTTCCTGGTATGTAATGGTTTTAAAAAGTTCCAAAAGTGGCAAAAGGAAGGACTATTGGTAAACCGGTGCCAGGGTCATGGGCGCTTACACCTCATTGATAGGCATGGGGAGGAAAGGCTGGCCAGTCTGGTCCATTCCCTCGTCCCTGATACACTACTTGAAGTGCAACTTAAAACGCCACTTCAGCTGACTGACAAGTGCAGCATTATCAATTAATAAGTAAAATGCTAAACTGTAGTTGTATCATTTTCACATGTATCTTGATTGCACTGCTGTCAGGAAAAGATTTGGCTAATGTACAATTTACAACGATTTGGCAAAATCCATCATTTTAATTAAAGTAATGTGATTATGAGTAGTGAAGTTCCAGAATGTCCAGCAGAAGTTACCCATCTGAAAGAAGTAGTATGCTCTTAGGCTTGTGTTGCAGATGTGTACTCTTGGGTTATGATGTTTAATGCAATTGGTACTTTTTTTTTTTTAAACTATTATCTCATTTATTGCCTCTAGTGATAACAGAAAAAATTGTTCAGGCCTGTTTGTACATTTTGTGAATGGTGTTCATTAAACTCAAATTCAAGATTTTAAAAGACCCAATAAAACAACTTTCTGCACCCCACTGATCAAGGCAGATCTTTGGCCACTACCCGATCACCTGGTTCATACACCAGGATGTCTCCTCTGATATCCCAAGACACACTGGAATCGAGTCAGCTGGGTGAGAATGAGTGAATGTATGAGTTCTAGGCATACTCAGCCCAAAGGAGGAATAGGCCCAATCTACTTGATTACTGGCACAGAACAGAAATTGATACCTAGTCTTCCCCCTCCACTTAGCAATGTGTCTGTGGATGGTACTGCATCCTGACATCAGATGCACTGAGACTACCGTTCAAAAGTTTTAGATCACTTGCAAATTTGTTTTTTTGTTTAGTGATTTATTTTCTACATTCTACAAAAATACTGTGGATTTCAAAACTATAAAATAACACATATGGAATTAGGTAATTACGTAACAACAACAAAAACAACAGTTAGTTGTTATTTTAAGACACAGAGGTCAGCCTTTCTATAATAGTTCTTGCAAGAACAGTATTGTCAAGTCCATTTACAAAATCCGTCAAGCACCATAATGAAACTGGCTCTCATGAAGGCCATCCCAGGAGGGCGAGACCAAAACCTACCTCAGCCGCAGACGAGAAGTTCATTTAGTGTTATCAGCCTGAAAAATGACCAATTAACAGTACCTCAGATTAGAGGCGTTATGAAGTCTTTACAGAGCCTAAGTAGCAGACTAGAATAGATTAGAATGCTGTCTACTGTATATAGACAAATACATAGTTTTCCCTCTATGCCTCTTACCACATAATTGATTAGGCATTGGAACGCTGCTAATACTGAAAAAAGCCCATATGGCATTACCAAGTACTCACAGTCCTGCTGCACGTGATTAGCTAAATTCCACACAGTCATACGTGCAATGTACGTATATGTATATGACAATATATACATTGTACTCGGCCACTAAAGGATCTCTCGCTACCTCTGCATTACCTGGGGGTCATGAGCTTCATGCAGTGGAGCCCCAAAATGACTAGGAACTGAATATTTACAGTGACAAAAAGAGCCATTCTTTCAAAATTAAATTCTCAGAAATAAAGGATGATGAGCTCAGTGCATTGTGTAACAGCATTACCAGTTCAACCAAGTACAGTGGAACCTCGGATTATGAGCATAATTCGTTCCGGAAGTGGGCTCGTATTCCAAAACACTCGTAAACCAAATTTTATTTAATTTTAGTGCAGGTTAATTTGTTTTATTTTTACTGTATATTTTGTGTTAATTATTTTTATGTATTTGTTTTTTTGGGCTGTAGAACGAATAATTTGGGTTTCCATTATTTCCTATGGGAAAATTAAATTAAATTAATAATTTACATTAAACGCCTCTAAAAAGACGGTAAATTCCATCGTAACCTGCACGCTATGCGAAATCGAGCTTTCATGGCATGGCAGTACCACAGTCATGCACGAACACTTAAAAAGAAAACATGTTGGTGTTACGGATGGCGAAACATTAGTAGAGTAAGTAACAACTTATCTCTTCATCGTGTAAAAGTTGTGTAGTTTAGTTTAAACTGTTTGCTAACTTCGGGACAGTAGCGCTAGATCTGTTCATTTGCTACTCGCTAGTATCTGTGAGGGTTGCCCAGTAGAGGGCAGTGTTTTGTGTTTTGTAGTTTTTGTTTGTAGACTCAATTTCCCAGAAGGCACCTCGGTCAGGTGACGCGGATGCTCAGCATTCCTTAACATAGCAGCAAGAATTGAGGAATTAATGCAAAAAGTAGTCCAGGAATGATTATTGTGCAAAAGAGATAAACAGTGAAGCATTTACAGGTTGGTGTGTATGATAGTTTGGTAGTGTAGGTCAGTGTGTCTGCGCTTGTGTTGATTTGTCAGTCCAGTCCCAATATTTTGAGGTAGTTGAGTTAAGCTGAGTGTGTTTTGTGTGTGTGTGTGTGTGTGTGTGTGTGTGTGTGTGTGTGTGTGTGTGTGTGTGTGTGTGTGTGTTTATCAGTCTAGTCCCTTTTTGTTGAGGAGACGGATGGCTTGTGGAAAAAAGCTGTTGCACAGTCTGGATGTGTGTGCCCGAATGCTTCGGTAACTTTTTCCAGATGGCAGGAGCGTGAAGAGTGTGTGAGAGGGGTGTGTCCGATCAGACACAATGCTTGTGGCTTTACGGATGCAGCGTGTGGTGTAAATGTCTTCAATAGAGGGGAGAGAGACCCCGATGATCTTCTCTGCTGTTCTCACTATCCGCTGTAGGGTCTTGCGGTCCGATATGGCACAATTCCCAAACCAGACAGTGATGCAGCCGCTCAGGATGCTCTCGATAGTTCCTCTATAGAAGGTGGTAAGGATCTGTGGTGGAAGCTGGGCCTTCCTCAGTCTTCTCAGAAAGAAGAGATGTTGTTCGGCTTTCTTGTGTAGAGAGCTGGTGTTGAGGGACCAGCTGAGGTCCTTCTCCAGGTGGACGCCCAGGAATTTGGTGCTTTCGACGATCTCCACAGAGGAGCCGTCGATTTTTAATTGACTTGTCCATGAGTTCTAGGCATACTCAGCCCAAAGGTTCTTATCAGACACCTTAATGTTACCACCCCAAGAGACCACAGCGTAAAAAATTACACTCGCGGTTGGCTTCCGGTGGTAAGATGAGGAAGTAGTCGTGTTTCGCTCGCGCTCTCATTGACTTTTATTTTATTAGCGTTAATTACGCATAACTTTACCCTGAAGTGAGTTAATTCTGTTCTTACCAAGAACCTGCATCTAAGGTCGACATATTTGTAGGAAAATGGCAAGTAAAAATGTAAAAAAATCGACGACAAGACAAACGCGGCTCGATAGCCCTGTCTTAAAGTAAAACATGGAGGTCGCTGTGATTCCTACAAGTGGCGTCAGCAACTGCGGTGAGCCTTCCTCGCTTGAAAAAAATTCCCTTCTTCAACTGATCAAAACTGAATTGACATCCTCCCGTGAACAGATGACAGAGATACTTAAAACAGAAATGGCAAGTTTCCGAACTGAGGTCGGGTTGATGGTCGAAACCCTCCGCTCGGATGTCAAAACTAAAATAGATGCCTTGCAATTGGAGATAGCGGGCCAAATTCATTCCGTTCAAACCAAACAAGCTGATATATCTGACACCATGGAGAAAATGGAAACAACACTCAACTCTCATCATGACTCGCTCGGAACAATTGAATCCACAGTTTCAACTCTAAAAAAACAAATATTGAAGCTGCAGGAACAACAGCAAGATCTCGAAAACAGGAGTCGCCGCCAAAATCTGCGAATTGTAGGTATACCTGAAGACTCGGAGAAGGGCCGACCCACTGAATTTATGTCTGATTTCTTCTCGGAGGTGTTAGGTGAGGACATATCGGATCTTCAGTCAGTGGTTTTGGACCGTGCTCATCGTACCCTCGCCCCGAAACCTCGCGCCGGGGACAGGCCCAGAGCAATGATTGTTCGACTTCACTATTTCTGTGATAAAGCCAAGATTCTTCAAGCTTCCAGGAAGCGTGGGGAGCTTACATTTCGCGGAGCACGGGTGCATATTTTCCCGGATATGAGCGCTGATTTGAGTCGCAAAAGAGCAGCTTTCAACTCGGTGAAAATTAAACTTAAACAGGCGGGATCTCCTTCGGTATATACCATCCAGCGGATTTACGGTTCACCTTTGAGAACACCAGACTATCCTTCAAGTCACCGTCAGAGGCAGACGCCTACTACGAGCAACACATTAAACCGAAACTGAGTGCTCCGGCCGCCGAATAGCTCGTTGGTCCCTTTTGATGTTTGTTACAGGGTATCCGGTAATATTTAGAACAATAATTTCTTTTGGAATAACAAGGTAATTACGTGTTTAAAAATCATTTAAGTTGAGCGCCTGAAAGAAGCCCGATGCGTTTGTAAACGCCAAAGGGTAGTTACATGTGGGATGTTCTTTTTCCCTTGCTTCTTGTTCGGGAAGCTGTTTGGGGGGTGGGGTGGGTTTCGAAGGGTTTGTTTTATATTTAAATGTGTTCATGTTTTCAGATGCTATTGTGCACTGACGTTAAGAATATTTCAGATAGAATGCATCAGTTGTGTATACAGTGGTGTGAAAAACTATTTGCCCCCTTCCTGATTTCTTATTCTTTTGCATGTTTGTCACACTTAAATGTTTCTGCTCATCAAAAACCGTTAACTATTAGTTAAAGATAACATAATTGAACACAAAATGCAGTTTTTAAATGAAGGTTTATGTTATTAAGGGAGAAAAAAAACTCCAAATCTACATGGCCCAGTGTGAAAAAGTCATTGCCCCCCTTGTTAAAAAATAACTTAACTGTGGTTTATCACACGTGAGTTCAATTTCTGTAGTCACCCCCAGGCCTGATTACTGCCACACCTGTTTCAATCAAGAAATCACTTAAATAGGAGCTACCTGACACAGAGAAGTAGACCAAAAGCACCTCAAAAGCTAGACATCATGCCAAGATCCAAAGAAATTCAGGAACAAATGAGAACAAAAGTAATTGAGATCTATCAGTCTGGTAAAGGTTATAAAGCCATTTCTAAAGCTTTGGGACTCCAGCGAACCACAGTGAGAGCCATTATCCACAAATGGCAAAAACATGGAACAGTGGTGAACCTTCCCAGGAGTGGCCGGCCGACCAAAATTACCCCAAGAGCGCAGAGACAACTCATCCGAGAGGCCACAAAAGACCCCAGGACAACATCTAAAGAACTGCAGGCCTCACTTGCCTCAATTAAGGTCAGTGTTCACGACTCCACCATAAGAAAGAGACTGGGCAAAAACGGCCTGCATGGCAGATTTCCAAGGTGCAAACCACTTTTAAGCAAAAAGAACATTAAGGCTCGTCTCAATTTTGCTAAAAAAACATCTCAATGATTGCCAAGACTTTTGGGAAAATACCTTGTGGACCGACGAGACAAAAGTTGAACTTTTTGGAAGGTGCGTGTCCCGTTACATCTGGCGTAAAAGTAACACAGCATTTCAGAAAAAGAACATCATACCAACAGTAAAATATGGTGGTGGTAGTGTGATGGTCTGGGGTTGTTTTGCTGCTTCAGGACCTGGAAGGCTTGCTGTGATAGATGGAACCATGAATTCTACTGTCTACCAAAAAATCCTGAAGGAGAATGTCCGGCCATCTGTTCGTCAACTCAAGCTGAAGCGATCTTGGGTGCTGCAGCAGGACAATGACCCAAAACACACCAGCAAATCCACCTCTGAATGGCTGAAGAAAAACAAAATGAAGTCTTTGGAGTGGCCTAGTCAAAGTCCTGACCTGAATCCTATTGAGATGTTGTGGCATGACCTTAAAAAGGCGGTTCATGCTAGAAAACCCTCAAATAAAGCTGAATTACAACAATTCTGCAAAGATGAGTGGGCCAAAATTCCTCCAGAGCGCTGTAAAAGACTCGTTGCAAGTTATCGCAAACGCTTGATTGCAGTTATTGCTGCTAAGGGTGGCCCAACCAGTTATTAGGTTCAGGGGGCAATTACTTTTTCACACAGGGCCATGTAGGTTTGGATTTTTTTTCTCCCTAAATAATAAAACCCCTCATTTAAAAACTGCATTTTGTGTTTACTTGTGTTATCTTTGAATAATAGTTAAATGTGTTTGATGATCAGAAACATTTTGTGTGACAAACATGCAAAAGAATAAGAAATCAGGAGGGGGGCAAATAGTTTTTCACACCACTGTATATTAAACAACACTGTAAACCTGGGACATAATGGATCACCCATAGTGAACTTTGTGAGCTGGAACGTGAAAGGGGTTAACAATATTATTAAGCGTAATAAGACCCTTACTCATTTGAGGAAACTAGAGGCAAATATATTATTTCTGCAAGAAACCCACTTGGTATCAACGGACCATTATAAATTGCAAAAACCCTGGATTGGACAAATATACCATTCAGACTTTCAGTCAAGATCTAGAGGCGCTGCAATTCTTATCAGTAAAAACACTCTATTCTGTGTAAACAATGTTCAAAGTGATAGAGGAGGAAGATTTGTAATAGTAACAGGTACGCTTTATGATATCCCCTTGATATTAGCCAATATTTACGCTCCAAATTGGGATGATGTATCATTTATGAAAAAAATATTTACCAGTTTTAAATATTATCGGCTATTTTTTCCAATATTTATTTTATTTATGAAAAAAATATTTACCAGTTTTTCTAATCTGACCACGCATAAACTAATATTAGGGGGAGATTTTAACTGTGTGCTCCACCCCACTTTAGATCGGTCTTCAACATCACCCTACAATATCACTAAATCCGCCACGTTTATAAATGCTTTTGTGGAGACCTACAAATTATCTGACCCTTGGCGTTCTCTATATCCAAATCTGAGGCAGTTTTCTTTTTTCTCTCCAGTACATCTGTCATATTCCCGAATCGACTATTTCTTAATAGATGATAAACTACTCACCTCTGTCACTGATTGTAAATATGAATCTATTGTGATTTCAGATCACTGCCCGGTAATACTAAAACTGACATTTCCCAAATCATCAATTCGTAAGACATGGCGCTTTGATAATTTCATTCTTTCTGACCCATCCTTTGTAGACCTAATTAATAGTAGAATAGAATTTTTTCTATCTGTCAATGTGACCCCAGATATCAGTAAAGCTATAGTGTGGGAATCTTTAAAAGCCTATATCAGGGGAGAGATAATTTCATTTACTTCATGGGATAAAAAAAAAAGAAATCAGAGGTTGAATGATCTTATGAACCAACTTAAACAATTAGATCTGAAAGGGGCAAGTAAACCATCTCCGGATGTTTTTAAAGAAAGAACTAAGATACAAACGGAGATTGATCTAATAACATCCGAGCAAACGGAACGACTTCTACTCCAATCCCGCTCCAAATTCTTTGAATCATCAGACAAATCAGGAAAGATCCTCGCTCAGCAAATAAGGCAGCATTCTGCAGCAAATATTATAACTTCTATTCGTAAGAGTGATGGGAAGATCACAAAGGATGAGTTAGAAATTAATGTGGTCTTTGAACAATTTTATTCAACCCTATATTCATCTGAAATTGATTATAACTCTCAAGAACTTGATTCTTTTTTCGATTCTATCAATTTACCCCAAATCTTACCGGATGATAATACAGGACTGGAGAAACTTCTAGCACTAGAAGAACTTAATGCAGCACTCTCATGCATGCAAAATTCAAAAGCTCCTGGGCCGGATGGCTTCACGGTAGAATTTTACAAAACATTTAAAGATAAACTAATGCCGCTGCTACTTGAGGTACTTGAAGAATCATTCTCTAGAGGTCTTCTCCCTCATACATTTTATCAAGCAACGATTTCAGTTTTACCCAAAAAGGGCAAGGACACTTTGGATTGTGGTTCATTCCGACCTATATCTTTGCTAAATGTTGACTGTAAAATATTGGCGAAGGTCCTGGCCAGGAGATTGGAGGATGTTCTTCCTACTATTATAGATCCGGACCAAACTGGTTTTATTAAAAAACGATTTTCTTTTTTTAATGTACGCAAGGTATTTGATATTGTTTACTCCCCTAACTCGGATAAGTATAAACCAGAAATTTTAATATCTCTAGATGCGGAAAAAGCCTTTGACAGAGTAGAATGGAGATATCTTTTCTACTGTCTTGAAAGATTTGGCTTAGGGTCCAATTTTCTAACCTGGGTAAAACTTTTATATGCTTCACCTTCCTCTTCTGTCATCACAAATAGCACCAGCTCACAATATTTCAAGCTGGGCAGAGGAACTAGACAGGGCTGCCCCCTGTCCCCTTTACTATTTGCAGTGGCAATTGAACCCTTAGCTGTTTTGTTGAGATCAAATACAAATATACTCGGTATATCTAGAGGTAACAGAGAATATAAACTGTCACTATATGCGGATGACCTGCTGTTATTTATTACAGATCCTCATAAATCTCTCCCCCATATTATGACGGCTCTTGAACATTTCAGTTACATGTCAGGATATAAACTCAACCTCTCTAAAAGTGAGCTATTTCCCATAAATCACAGAGCAAAAACCTCCTCCTTCTCTCATTATCCATTTCCAGTAGCCTCTGATAAATTTACATATTTAGGGGTTAATATTTCAAACAATATATCCAAGCTATTTAAACTTAACTTTACCCCACTTCTGGAAAAAAACAGACTATCCCTTAAAAATGGTCTAACCTCCCCACTTCTTTAGTGGGCAGGATCAATATTATTAAGATGAATACGCTTCCTAAATTTTTGTATCTATTTCAAACTATACCTATCTATATTAAGAAATCTTTTTTCTCCCATTTAAATACAATAATTTCGTCTTATATCTGGAACAAGAAACCCCCCAGAATACAGTACGTCTACAACATCTCCAAAAACCTAAAGAGGATGGAGGAATGGCGCTACCAAATTTTGAATTTTATTACTGGGCCTGTAACTTGAGGGCTCTGACGTACTGGCAAAATTCTCTTTACACTGATCAGACACCAGATTGGGTTCAGATAGAATCGGCTGCCTGTCTCTCCTCCTCGCTCCCAGCTCTCCTGTTTGCACCTTTGCCGTTGGGTTTAGACTCCCAATCTCTACACCCAGTGGTATGGAACTCTATTCAAATTTGGAATCAGATCCGTAAATTCTTTGGCTGGCAGAGAGCTTCAGTATTTACCCCAATTGCCAATAATCATAGATTTCCTCAGCCTTTAAATGACCAAGCATTCATAATTTGGCAAGAGAAAGGCATTTTAACATTTAAAGACCTCTTTATTGATGGATGTTTCCTATCTTTCACTCAATTGGAATCCCAGTTTAAGATCCCCAAAACGCACTTTTTCAGGTACTTACAGGTGCGAGACTTCACACGCAAGAATTTTCCCTCTTTTCCAGCATTACCTGAACAAAATCCTATTGACCAGCTCCTTCCTGACGATCCAGACCAAAGAGGAAATATTTCTGGTTTATACATTAAAATTGCGTCAGTACTATCCGTTTCTAATAATATACAAAGAGACTCCTGGCAACAGGATCTCAAGGTTAAGCTGACAGATGCGGAATGGGATGAGGCTATATATAGGATCCACGGATCTTCTATTTGCGCTAGACATAGCCTTATTCAATTTAAAGTGGTGCATAGACTTCATCTTTCTAAAGCCAAACTAGCAAAGATGTATGCCTCGGTAGATCCTACCTGTGTGAGATGCAAGCAGTCTCCTGCTACATTGGCTCATATGTTCTGGTTATGTCCCAAACTATCTGTATTTTGGTCAAACATATTTCTATCTTACTCCAACATATTCTGCAAAGATTTGTGTGTGAATCCTTTAACTGCCATCTTTGGCATCGCATATGAAGACAATAACCTGTCAAAAAGTGAATTGGACTGTATTGCTTTTACCTCCCTGTTGGCAAGACGCCTGATTTTGATCAATTGGAAACAATCATCTCCCCCGGCCTTTAAACAATGGGCAAATGATGTCCTATATTTCCTTAGTTTGGAGAAAATAAGACTGAATTTAAGTGGTTCAAGATCCAAGTTCACGGCCAGGTGGCGTCCTTTCTTGGATTACATCAAAAACAAGATATGACTACGAGAGGTCAAAACTATGTGGCTGTTACCAGGTTTTGTTTATGATGTTCTGATGCTATTTCCTGTACACAATAGAAGAACACTTTGTATATATGTTATGGTGTTGGTTATGTTATATACGGTATACATATGCTTTTCTTTTCGTTTTTCTTTTCTTTTATTTGTTGTTGTAAAAAAAATGAGAAAACAATAAAAATTTTTTTTTTTTAAATTTAATAAAATTACACTCGCCACAACGGTTTCATAACACATCCCTAGAATAGTGTTACAGACGTTAAAAGACCTGAGCCTTCAAAGAAAGTACAACCGACTCTGTCCTTTCCATCACTCCCTTACTTCTTTTTTCCCCTTCTTTCCGTCCTCCCTCCTTAAAACCCTTTCCTTTTCCTATTTTTCCCAATAAAATTATTTTCCTCGTGTCTTACTTGTCTTGTGTCTGTGTGTCTGTGATGCGAAAGATTTCAACAGCCTGGGGACTCCGGAGACTACAGCAGCATGGGAGCCTTCCATGGTAATGAGAGAAAGCTCTTCAACATGAATAGCCGATAACTCTTAGAGTTAACAGAGAGGTTAGAAAAGTGAAGGGCGGCAGAAGACTTTCGTTGAGGGTCTGTACCTTGAGATTGGAGTCTTAAGACTCTGGCTATAAAGGCATTGACAGGTTTCTGTCGGAACCAGAGTCAATTAGTGCTTGAACAAAGTCTGGAGCTCATGGATCAGGATTGCAGGGAGTACTGGACGTTGGGGCTTGGCAGTTTCTCTAATATCTGATCCTCTATTGCTCCCAGCCATACTAGAGGGCACCCCTTTTTCAGGACAGGGCTTAAGCATATGTTCAAACCTTCCACAAGAAAAACAGCCAGCGTCATAGTCGCTCATCTGGAAATATGTGTGCCCAACTGCATAGTGTAACAAGAAATGACCGACTGCTCCGACATAAATTCCACGATAGAGTACTGTATGCTCTTCATGGGCGACCTCATCCGAGCCAAACCTGAATTATTTTCTCAGGATGCACACTGGGACAAGCGTGGATGATTCCACATGCAGAAAAATTAGAGAAATGGAGTCTGTGTGCTTAAGAAGTAGGTAGTTGAAAATCTACAGGTCATACTATATAAATGTTTCTGTTGATGTGCAGTATGAAAAGTGCATCACTGTTAGCCATTGTTCTGATCATCAGCTTGAGTGTGAAATTCTTGTCCTGTTTTCAGATGTCATTCATTCATTTATGTTTAATTTTAGATGGCAGTTTGCTGGTGATGTTAGTGATATTGGTTTTGGCATCTAAAGAAGAAGTGAAATAGAAAATCACAGAAATACAGGAGGTGTTGCCAAGTTTAAATACTGTGCATTTTCCGATTGTCCAAATTCCTTGTGTGTCAAGACCCTGGTCTGATCACTAAGATTTTCTTTTTTTTTTTCTCCCTTCCTCTCTCCCCGTGTTTACATGTCTATTCAAGCACATGGCGTTTGTTTTGATCCTTCATGTGTCTGTGACATCACCACCATCCCTCCCACTTCCTCTTTATCACTCTATCAACATGATTTCACTCACCTGTTCCCCTTGCTTTCGTTGTAATCAATCGCCCTATTTATTTCCCTCTCGTCCGCTGTCCTGTGTCAGATCGTTGTCTCATGTCGCTAGCCATTTCGCCTGCGAGTTTCTTGTCCTGTCTGGTCCTGTATGTGTAGTTTATTTTGGCTCCAAGCTGGTATTCTTCTGTGTTTTTTCCCCCTTTTTCCCCCTCTCTCCAGTGGTTTTCTTTTGCCCTTTTGCATCCAGGCTGGGTCCTGTTTTTCTTTTTTTAGTTTGCACTGCAGTTTCCCGTCCCGAAGCCGGCCGGCTCTCGCTCTTCTTCGCGGCCGTGCAATTCAGCGCATTTCAGCCATATCGCCCCCTGCTGGCCGCCAAAGGAACTACAGCCTCGTCTCCTGGTCAAGGCATTTTTTCCTCCTCGGAGTGGTTTCTGTTTTTTCCGTTTTTTTGGGGAACGTAGGCGCTCAAGGATTTCGAGTTAAAAGGACAGCGCAGCTTGCTCCTGATTTTAATCTTTTTTAATTTTTAATTTTGTTTTGTTTGTTTATTCTGTCTGAACCCAGACATCTCTGCACTAAATAAAATTTTGAAGGAGACCTGCACTTGTGTCCGTTCTGATTCCCTGACAGAACGATCTGACCATCATGGACGCAGCAGGTCCAAACCCCATCAGATTGGCAGTAGCCCACCAGGGGGTGCTCCTAGGCCAGCATGAGAGCCGGTTGACCAGCACCACGAGAGAGGTCGAGTTCCTCGCTAGCCAAGTGGCAGACCTCACTGCGCGCATCCAGGAGCTTCAGCAGGAAGGCGCCCAAGCAGGTTCTGCCCACCTTGCCGCACGTCACGATCAAGAACCCCGCTGCAACAACCCACCTCCCTATGACGGGGACCCTAACTCCTGCCGTGCCTTCCTGACACAATGCTCTGTAGTGTTTGCCCTCCAGCCACGCACGTTCGCGGCAGAGGAGACAAAGGTGGCCTTCGTCCTGACTCTTCTTACGGGCAAAGCTCGTGAATGGGGTACTTCTGTCTGGGAGTCCAGAGCCCCATGTTGTGACACATTTAACGAGCTTCGACAGGAGATGTTGAGGCTTTTTGACCGGTCTGTCAGAGGACAGGAAGCAGCGGACAAGCTCGCACGGCTCCGTCAGGCAGGTCGCTCAGTTACAGAGTTTGCTATTCAGTTCAAGACCTTAGCGGCCACCTGTGACTGGAATGAGGCAGCCTGTCGGGCCATGTTCCGGGCAGGCCTCGAGGAGGATATCCAGGATGAACTGGCCACCCATGACCTGCCCCGCGACCTTGAAGACCTCATCGACCTGGCACTCCGCGTCGAGACTCGTCTCTGTCGTCGGCACCAGCGCCGGATGGCCCGTTCCTCTAGCAGGGTGGAGGGTTCTAACTCTCCCTTGGCGACCCTTGACCTGTCAGAACCTGAACCCATGCAGCTGGGACGCCTCCATCTAACACCCCAAGAGAAACAGCTGCGTCTGATCAAAGGCCTGTGCCTCTATTGTGGCAAGCCAGGCCACTTTGCCGCAGCCTGCCCAGCAAAAGCCAAGGCTCACCAGTGAAGCGGGGGATCCTGGTGAGCGCTATTCCTTTTTCACAATCCCCCTCCTCTCGCACACTTTTATCTGTTTTAGTTCAGTATGGGGAGACTTCACAGTCGTGCTCGGCCTTGGTAGATTCAGGGGCAGAGGGGAATTTTATGGACAGCTCGATTGCTGCACGTTTGGGTATTCCGGCTATCCCCTTACCTGAACCTATCCCTGCCCGGTCCCTAAATGGGACCTTAATTACTACAGTCTCTCACCAGACCCCCAAGGTTAGCCTAGTGGTCTCAGGCAATCACCGTGAGGAGACCACGTTGTACCTTCTAGATTCTCCTAGTGCTCCCATAGTGTTGGGGCACCCCTGGTTGGTACAACATGGCCCTCACGTTGATTGGTCTGGAAATTCGGTCCTGTCTTGGAGCCAAAATTGTCTTGCTTCTTGTCTTGGTCCTGCCCCTTTTTCTGGTTCTGTTTGTCCTGTGTTGCAGGTGGAGGTTGCTGATCTGTCTGGGGTCCCGGCGGAGTACCACGACCTGCGGCTGGTGTTCAGCAAGTCCCGGGCCATGTCCTTGCCTCCTCATCGCCCTTATGACCGCGCCATTGAGCTCCTTCCAGGCACTTCTCCGCCCAAGGGTCACTTGTATTCCCTTTCAGGTCCAGAAAGAGAGGCCATGGACACATACATTAACGAGTCACTCAAAGCCGGCCTCATCCGTCCCTCCTCCTCTCCTGCGGGTGCGGGGTTCTTCTTTGTCAAGAAGAGAGATGGTTCCCTGCGTCCCTGTATTGATTATCGCGGGTTGAATGACATTACCATTAAGAACAGGTACCCCCTCCCTCTTATGTCTTCAGCTTTCGAACTTTTGCAGGGAGCCAAGGTCTTCACCAAGCTTGACCTGCGCAACGCCTACCACCTTATCCGTATTCGGGAGGGAGATGAGTGGAAGACAGCTTTCAACACACCCACGGGACACTTTGAATACCGGGTCCTTCCGTTTGGTCTGACCAATGCTCCTGCTGTCTTCCAGGCCCTGGTCAATGATGTGCTGAGAGACATGGTAAATCAATTTGTCTTTGTGTACCTAGATGATATCCTGATATTCTCTCCTTCTTTGCAGGTACACACTCAGCATGTCCGCCAGGTGTTGCAACGGCTTTTGGAAAACCAACTATTCGTAAAAGCGGAGAAGTGCGTCTTCCACGCAAGGTCGGTTTCGTTCTTGGGGTTCGTGATTTCGGCGGGTGAGATCAGAGCCGACCCTGCTAAGATAAGGGCGGTAGCCGAGTGGCCAACTCCTGATTCTCGGAAGGCTCTGCAGCGGTTCCTGGGGTTCGCCAACTTTTATCGGCGTTTCATCCGGAACTTCAGTCAGAGGGCTGCACCCTTAACAGCGCTCACCTCTCCCAAGGTACCGTTTAAATGGAGTAATGAGGCCCAGGAGGCCTTTGATAAATTAAAGTCCCGGTTTGTCTCTGCTCCTGTCTTGTCTACTCCAGATCCTGAACAACAGTTTATTGTTGAGGTGGACGCTTCAGATGTCGGAGTTGGTGCGGTCTTGTCACAACGCTCTCTTCAGGATGGGAAAGTGCATCCGTGCGCCTTCTTCTCCCACCGCCTGAACCCCACTGAGCGGAATTACGACATAGGTAATCGGGAGTTGTTGGCAGTCAAACTGGCTTTGGGTGAGTGGCGTCACTGGCTGGAGGGTGCGGTCCAACCATTCATGGTCTGGACCGACCACAAGAATTTAGAATATGTTAATTCGGCCAGGAGATTAAATTCCAGACAGGCCCGCTGGTCCCTTTTCTTTAGCCGCTTCAACTTTACACTCTCTTACAGGCCTGGGTCTAAGAACACCAAACCGGACTCCCTTTCTCGCCTGTTTGAGACCCCTGAGAAGGAGGCCTCTATAGACACCATCCTGCCCAAGGGCGTGGTGGTGGCCAGACTCTCATGGGATGTCGAGAGGGAGGTTCAGGAGGCCCTACATAAGTGCCGTGTACCCAGAGGGGTTCCAGCGGGCAAGTTGTATGTCCCTTTGAGACTACGCTCCAAAGTCATCCAGTGGTGTCACTCATCCAGACTGGTTTGTCACCCAGGAGTTCGGAGATCGCTGGCCTCCATCCGTCAGCGATTTTGGTGGCCCTCCATGACCAAGGATGTCAGGCAGTTCGTGGCAGCTTGCTCAGTTTGCGCCCAGAATAAGAGTTCACCTTCGCCTCCCGTTGGTCTGCTTCGTCCATTACCCATCCCCGCCCGCCCGTGGTCACATCTAGCTCTTGATTTTGTCACTGGCCTCCCCGAGTCGAGGGGCAACACCGTCATTCTCACGGTGGTGGACCGCTTCTCCAAAGCAGCCCACTTCATCCCCCTTCCCAAGCTCCCCTCTGCCAAAGAGACTGCTCAGGTGGTGGTTGACCAAGTATTCCGGATTCACGGTCTTCCGGTAGACGTGGTCTCTGATAGGGGCCCACAATTTGTCTCTCGGTTTTGGAAGGAATTTTGCAGACAGATCGGGGCCTCGACGAGTCTGTCATCTGGATTCCATCCCCAGACCAATGGGCAGTCTGAGCGGGCTAACCAGGATTTGGAACGTGCTCTCCGCTGCCTGGCATCCCACAATCCGACCTCCTGGTGTCAACAGCTGTCGTGGGTAGAGTATGCCCACAATACCCTACCGGTTTCAGCCACAGGTATGTCACCATTTCAGTGTTCTGTTGGCTATCAACCCCCTCTGTTCCCTTCACAGGAACCCGAAGTGGCAGTCCCGTCTGCCTTGGCTTTTGTTCAACGTTGCCGGCGCACCTGGAGAAAGGCTAAGGAGGTCTTGGCCCGGACTAGTAGACGGACCAAAGCCGCGGCTGATCGCCACCGGACCCCTGCCCCTAACTATGTTTGTGGTCAAAGAGTATGGCTTTCTACCAAGGACTTGCCTCTCAGGGTAGCCTCACGTAAGTTGGCCCCCAAGTTCGTCGGTCCATACCGGATCACAAAGGTCTTGAACCCGGTGGCGATTCGGCTCAAGCTCCCTTCCACGCTTGGTCGGGTACACCCAGTATTTCATGTTTCTAGGGTCAAACCTGTGTATTCCTCCCCTCTTGCCCCTTCTGCTCCGACCCCCCCTCCCCCCCGTCTAGTGGATGGCTCCCCAGTATACACTGTTAGGAGGTTGCTGGACGTCCGTCGCAGAGGTCGGGGTTTTCAGTACCTAGTGGACTGGGAGGGCTATGGCCCAGAGGAGAGGAGTTGGATTCCGGCCCGGGATGTTCTGGATCGGGCGCTGGTTGAGGACCTCCGTCGACGACGAGGTGAGCCCCTCCCTGGGGGCGCCTAGTGGCGCCCATCGGGGGGGGGGTACTGTCAAGACCCTGGTCTGATCACTAAGATTTTCTTTTTTTTTTTCTCCCTTCCTCTCTCCCCGTGTTTACATGTCTATTCAAGCACATGGCGTTTGTTTTGATCCTTCATGTGTCTGTGACATCACCACCATCCCTCCCACTTCCTCTTTATCACTCTATCAACATGATTTCACTCACCTGTTCCCCTTGCTTTCGTTGTAATCAATCGCCCTATTTATTTCCCTCTCGTCCGCTGTCCTGTGTCAGATCGTTGTCTCATGTCGCTAGCCATTTCGCCTGCGAGTTTCTTGTCCTGTCTGGTCCTGTATGTGTAGTTTATTTTGGCTCCAAGCTGGTATTCTTCTGTGTTTTTTCCCCCTTTTTCCCCCTCTCTCCAGTGGTTTTCTTTTGCCCTTTTGCATCCAGGCTGGGTCCTGTTTTTCTTTTTTTAGTTTGCACTGCAGTTTCCCGTCCCGAAGCCGGCCGGCTCTCGCTCTTCTTCGCGGCCGTGCAATTCAGCGCATTTCAGCCATATCGCCCCCTGCTGGCCGCCAAAGGAACTACAGCCTCGTCTCCTGGTCAAGGCATTTTTTCCTCCTCGGAGTGGTTTCTGTTTTTTCCGTTTTTTTGGGGAACGTAGGCGCTCAAGGATTTCGAGTTAAAAGGACAGCGCAGCTTGCTCCTGATTTTAATCTTTTTTAATTTTTAATTTTGTTTTGTTTGTTTATTCTGTCTGAACCCAGACATCTCTGCACTAAATAAAATTTTGAAGGAGACCTGCACTTGTGTCCGTTCTGATTCCCTGACATTGTGTGTATGCCTCCAAAGTTGCCAGCTTTTCCTGAGTATTGCTTTTCGAGTTAAGTTCCTCAATGAGAAGGGGAAGAATATTTATTCTTTTTTTTTTCTATTTGCCAAGTTTATTTTATTCTTTCTTGAAAAAAAAATGCCCCTGACCTATGAAATTGTGGTCTGGACTAATGCTGATTGGGCCATTCCATTCTTATTCATCTGAAGCCAGTCTTATGATAACTTGATTGGTGAATAGGGTTGTTATCTTCAGCTGGTTCACACTGACATTCATGGTTTGCAATAAAGAAATGAGCCCACTGCCAGCTAAAGAGAAGCAGTTTCTTAGCATGATGCTTTCTTTAGGTGATGATCAGCATTACTTTGCACCAAAGTTGCATTTTATAATCATGCTCAAAAAAAAAAGTCCTTGTTTTTTTTTTTTTGCCATATGTTTTGGAGTGAACTAAGAACTTTTATTGCATAAAATATTTATCTGCTAATTATTTTTATTTATTTATTTATTTATTTATTTATTTATTATTATTATTATTATTATTATTATTATTAAAGCATTCATAATTAAATGCTACATAGTGTTTTACAACCAAATAGTTTTTTGTCAACTTTTTGTGAGTTATGTAATTATGTTCTGATTTGTATAAATGCTTACAATAATGCAATCAGCATTTTATACTTTTTTTTGTTTGTATCTTTTGTGACTGTGACCTTTCATAGCATAAAGTGTCTCATGTTTTGCAAAATATATAGTGATAATTAGGCAAAACTGAACTTAGTCTGGCATAATTGTAACAATTACACACGTTTTATAAATAGCAACCCATAAAATAACCAAAACCAGTCTGTGCTTACTCGCTTGTGTTTGATTTTTTTTTTTTTTTTACTTATATAGGACCAATGATATTATTTTTAACAAGTTTACAGTACATAAGTCTTAGAGATCACCAAAATGTCCCATTCAACTCATTCAACTGATCTGTTGTATGTAAATCGATGAAAAATGTTCATTAGTGATATAAAAGTTAAATCATGACGACTTTAGCTCTTAAGAAACAGACAGCCGAGAAGATGTAGCTCTATTTCAATCATGTTATAACCATTATATCAATAAACAAGTTGAGGACATATTCGTGGGTTAACACTACCGTTCACACACTTACATGTATCCCTAGAATAAGTGTGTGAACGTGTGTGAGCATGGTATGGGCGTGATATACCTGATATCATATGATATACCTATGTACAGTACGATGTATTCCAGCCTCAATCCCATACAGTAGCACAGGCTGCAAATCCACGATGCATACGGCAGAAGGTGAACTAATAAAATATATTTAAACGTATTTCAACAGTGTATTTTTTTATTATTATTATTATTATTATTATTATATAATTAGCACTTACCAACAAAACAACAGGCAAAATTAGTCATTTGATAATTAATAAAGTATCAAATGACTACCAAATTACTGTAACGGCTTTATCCTGTTCAGGGACGCAGTGGATCTGGAGTTGAAAATAAGATCAATAGTGAACGCTAAATCATGCCCACGCCCAGGAACCCCAAAAATAAATTAATCGATTATACAGCCTATGTAGTTCATATATCTAACAGTGCTCATATGAGAATTGTCTATAGACAATGAAGTTGGGAGAAAATGTCATGTAATCATGTAAAGACATTGGGGGCTCAAGAGGATATACAAGTTATTTGGCATACCGCAGTTAGAGATTACCTGCGCGTGTTTGGCTTTGCGCATGCGCAGATAATATTAACGACCAAGCGTGTGACGTAGCATGCCGCTCTGAATGAGCGAAACAAACATGGCCACACAGTGGAGCGGACAGGGCGGCTTATTAACTTTGGTTGTGGTCCTTTGGAGCGCTGTTTGCGGTCAAACGGAGACGACGGTCATAGGCTGGAGCCAGATTCTGGGCATGAGACTGGAGAGGAGTAACAAACCGGCCACAATCATTGAGGACGGTGTCATTCAGGTGACAGAAGAGAGCAGCGTCCAGCTAAGGTTTTACGGGCTGCAGCTCAGTTCGGACTCCGCGTCCCAGATCCGGTTTGTGGAGCTCGTTGAAGAGGAGGATGACAGAGACTCGGTAAACAGGACTTGTGTCGATTTCACCAAAGATATCAGCGTTGGGACTTACATGAACGTCAGCAGTCGAGGGACATCAGGTTTGGTGAATGTAACCGTTAAGCCGCTTCGCAAAACTGAGCGCGAGCGGGAGTACATCGCGTGCATCAGGAGTCCGGAAGGCAAGTGGCACCTGCTGTCAGAGAACGACGGTAGGTTACAGGTTGTAGAGGAGAGGAGCTCTCTGCTCCCTCTGTGGCTTCAGATCATCTTGGTGTCATGCCTGCTTGTCCTGTCCGGCATGTTCAGTGGACTCAATCTGGGGCTCATGGCGTTAGATCCAATGGAGCTACAAATAGTGCAGAGTTGTGGTACTGATAAAGAAAAAAGGTATGCACGCAAAATCAGTCCTATTCGTAGCAAGGGGAATTACCTGCTCTGCTCATTATTGCTTGGTAATGTCCTTGTAAATACCACTCTTACTATCTTGATGGATGACCTTATCGGATCCGGCATTGGCGCAGTAGCGGTATCCACTGTGGGCATTGTGATCTTTGGTGAGATCGTGCCACAGGCGCTTTGTTCTCGTCATGGTTTGGCAGTCGGTGCCAACACCATCCTGCTGACAAAGTTCTTCATGCTCCTTACCTTCCCATTGTCGTTTCCCATCAGCAAGCTCCTGGACTGCATTCTGGGGCAAGAAATCGGCAGAGTGTACAACAGGGAGAAGCTGATGGGAATGCTGAAGGTGACGGAAGCGTACATCGACTTGGAAAAAGAAGAGCTCAATATGATTCATGGTGCATTGGAGTTGAGAACCAAAACAGTTGAGGATATCATGACACCACTGAACAACTGCTTCATGATCAAATCTGATGCTGTGCTTGACTTTAACACCATGTCCGAGATCATGGAGAGCGGCTACACACGGATCCCAGTCTACGAAGATGAACGCTCCAACATAGTAGACATTTTGTATGTAAAAGATTTGGCCTTTGTTGATCCGGATGACTGCACAACGCTTAAAACGGTTACCAAGTTTTACAACCACCCTGTCCATGTTGTCTTCCACGACACCAAACTCGATGCCATGTTGGAGGAGTTCAAAAAGGGTCAGTTATTCTTTATATTTATTATCGGTATCAAAACTGAATTGCAGAAGTTGTATCTGTTACAACTGATTTTGAGTGCACAAGCTGAATCGATAACCACAGTAATGCTTACTGGCTTACCTTTTAGTGTTTTTGTCCAATTCACGTTCATTATTGAAATCCCAGAAGTGTTTTATGCTGCATAATCATTTGGTGGTCCTAAAGTAAATATGAAACGTTGTTAAATTAGTAAATCTTGTTCTAGTCCTCAGTGAAATGTTTGATATTGTAATTTCTACTCAATTGGACTACAGCATTTATGATATATTATCATCTTTTTGCTAAATATTTGTTCAAATTCACAGTGTAAAGAATATATGCAAAGGGAATGTTTTGAAGTTCTAGTTAAGCCTCCTACATTATGAACTGTTATGGTTCTGTGACATAAGTTTGATGTGATTGTGGCTGGCACGACTACAAACATACCCTAGCAGGGTATCACCTTGTCTAATTATATGTGCTTCTGCTTAAGAGTTTGATAATAATCTGCTGATAAATCTAGGCAGTCATGATCACCCCCTTATTGGATTAATGTACTGTAAAACAACATGACATTTGAGGAGTAGTAAATTAAGCTGATCTGGATGTTCCCCATAATGAAATGGATAATTATACCAAGGTTAATTTGGGGTTAAACTCCTGGTAATTAAATTTCTTCAAGCATTTACTTATGTCAGGACCCCACCTGAATATGACCTCAAAATCCCTATGAGGACATTGGATTTTTACTACTCTAGTATAGAGTTATTAATTTTATATTTATTATATATATTATATTAGTTATTGTATACATTTTTTAATAGAGTAATTGTCTATAAATCAACTTTAGTTTTTTACTGATCAGCATTGCATAATATTGTGTACTGCATGATAACATGCTGTCTCCTGCAGATTTAAACCAAGGTCTTCCGCAGTCTGTCTCATTAGTTGAAAGGTTTAGTACGCAAGATTACCCATCATCATCTAAGGAATAAAAAAACAACAGGACTTGATGTCATATGAAAGCAATCAATTAATTTTGTTAATTGTTTTTCCATGAAAGTACATCTCAAACGTTTATATTGACTTTTGTTTCATAGAAATGCATTTTTTAAAATCCGTTATTGAGCAAGTGGTTTAGCAATATTTAATATAGTGGAAATTGTCTTTGAAGCTTATGTTCATGGTGTCACTTACTGTACAGTATAGCATCTGCAAGCATGTCATTGTGCAACAAGTCTCCATTTTTTCCTGTCTTGGTATGCAAATTTCAATTCGTACTGTTCAGTATAGGACGTTCAGCAAAGCTGTGATCTGAGTGAATGCAGTCTAACTTTGACTAACTAACAGTTTACTTCACTTTATTCAGATTCAAGGAACAGGCAGCATGTCACTGACGACTTGCAGCAAAATATTCTAATATTGCTATAGAGATGAAAAATGAATACAGATTTAACCAGAACTTAATTAAACAGAATTGCAGCTTTTCATGTTACTTGTTTGTTTTGAGACAAAGAACAGAGAAACTTTACCTCTGACAAAGCTGTTACACGGCATCAACACTGGAGACTCCTTCCATAAATGCTGAATAAGTCTCTATGCACGTATATGTTTTCTATTATACAGCTCTGAAAAATAAGAGACCACTGCAGCATTATTTCGTTCCTTATCTTAGTTTTTTTCTTACAGGTGCATTTTTTATTTTATTTTTATTTTTTTGTGAACTGCTGACAATATTTCTCCTAAATTCAAAATATAAATCTTGTTATTTAGAGTGTATATTTAAAGGTAATGACAACATCAAAGCACATCAAAATAACCAAAGATCATGCACTATTTGCAGAGATTTAGTAACTAAAAAAATGAAACTAATTTGTATACAAATTGTGTTAAAGTTTTTTGTCTAAATAACATTAAAAAATCAGTATTTGGTGGAATAGCACCCTTTTTGCAAAAGAGCAAGCAGCTCAGCTTTGCTTAATAGCTTGTGACCATCCATCTTCCTCTTGATGACATTCCAGAGGTTTTCTGGAGTAAAGTGCAGTGGTGTCTTATTTTTGTCAAAGCTGTGTGTGTGTGTGTGTGTGTGTGTGTGTGTGTGTGTGTGTGCACGCGTGCACAATGTATAAGGATAAATCCAAGGGGATTATGAGCATAATTCGTTCCGGGAGCGGGCTCATAAACCAAAGCGAATTCTCCCAGAAGAAATAATGGAAACTCAAATTATTCATTCTACAGCCCCAAAAAATAAATACATAAAAATAATTAATCCAAAATATAAAGTAAAAATAAAACAAATTATTCCCAAATTGTGTGTGTGTGTCCTGCGATGGATTGGCACCCTGTCCAGGGTGTACCCCGCCTCGATAGACTCCAGGCCCCCTGCGACCCTGACTACAGGATAAAGCGTTATAGATAATGAGTGATTGAGTAAAACAAAATAATCTGCACTTTACCTAAAATAAAAATAAATCCAGACAGATAAGTGTTTGTTTATGCGCGCTGTGTGTGTGAGAAGCTAAAGTAAGAAGAGAGGAGGAATCAGACCCTCCCCCCTTCTCGTCTTACACAGTAACCCTTCTTCCTCTCTTATGAGTTTTTCACACACACACACACACACATTAACGAAAAGATTGTTTTATCGGAAGAATTAACAAGGAACATCGCTAATGACACTCGCATGAGCGCATACTAACGGAATCACTACTGTAAAGTAAATATAAAACAAATGAACCTGCACTTTACCTTTGAAAAGAATCACAGCAGAGCAGTGTTTCCATTAGGGCTGCAACAACTAATCGATAATGAAATTCGTTGTCAACGAATGCCGTTATCGATTAGTTGGGCTGCTCACGTTACTGAGGAGCGCGACCACAAGATGCACAAATACACACAGACACACAGTCGCTCGCGCAATGGAGTTTACAGAAGCGTTTGCAGGAAAAAGCGCGCGCCCCAAGTCCTCCAAGGTATGGGAGCAATTTACATTAAACGCCTCTTATCGGGCGTTAAAATCGAGCGTTTTCTGCCGTTCGTAGTGTCCGGTGAGCGCGGATAAAGCGCAGAGGGTTTTCTACACATAGGAGTTAATGAGTGTTCACACGGGCTTTGGTGACGTGCGTTTGTCCGGCTGCGCGGTTATATGGTGTCAAAAAAAAAAAAAAAAAAACGTTGCATGCAGCTTTTTCTTGGCGCTCAAATCCCAACGAACACAAGGAAAACACTTCTAGTTCGTTTTCTTCACGTTAATGTTACACTTCGGAGGACCGGATATATACCATGATCCTACATGCTATACACAGGAAAATGCGGAAAAAGGGCAAAATAAAGAGTGAACCCAGTAGCTGCGAGTTTTCTCTCTCCCTACGTCGCCGTATTACGAGAATGTCTAGTATAGCAAAGTGGTCTATATATTTATTTTTATTATTTTTTTTATTGAGACAAAAAAAAAAGGATAAAATACACACGAGAGGATCGAAATAAACTGTGTAAACCGTGAAAAGGATGTAGTAGACACTTCAATTAAAAATAATATCATAATCTAGAAGTCTATTCTTATTATTAAGTTGAATTAATTTAAAAATTGAGGTCATTCTTAACATGTATTTTTTTTAACTCTATATATATATATATATGTATGTATGTATATACACACTGTCAACTTGCCATCTGCAATTATTGTTGAAAACAAAAATGTTGATTTACATAAAATAAGGTTTAAATGTAAGGCGGTGGTGTAGTGGTTAGCACTGTCGCCTTGCACCTCCAGAGTCTGGGTTCGATTCCCCGGCCAGGCTCGATTCCCGTCTCTGTGTGCATGGAGTTTGCATGTTCTCCCCGTGCTTGGTGGATTTCCTCTGGGTACTCCGGTTTCCTCCCACAGTCCAAAGATATGCAGGTTAGGCTAATTGGCGTTCCTAAATTGCCCGTAGTGTGTGATTGGGTGTGTGAGTGTGTGTATGTGTGTGTGCCCTGCGATGGATTGGCACCCTGTCCAGGGTGTACCCCGCCTAGTGCCCGAAGTCTCCTGGGATAGGCTCCAGGTCCCCCGAGACCCTGAACACAGGATTAAGCGGTATAGAAAATGAAATGAAATGAAGGTTTAAATGTCAAAATTAAAGATAATTAAACTCTGTGGCTATTGCATTTTTTAAAGTTTACTTTTATACATAAATAATACCCTGATTTATGGTTTTATATAGTTAAGCAAAACATCCAATTAAAGCGCCTAGCTTTTATCCAATTAATCGAGATATATATCAATATATATATATATCAAATCAAAGAACCGTTTAGCTTTTATCCGATTAATCGAAACAATAATCGGCCAACTAATCGATTATCAAAATAATCGTTAGTTGCAGCCCTTGTTTCCATTTGTGAGTGAGTGAGTGAAGCCTGCATGGTGTCCAATGACGTGCGCGCAGACAAAGTGCAGGCTGATATTGAGAGGGAGAGAGAAAATGGATCTTTAACCTCTCTAATGAGACTTTCTTTTGCTTTACACACGCACACACATGTGTTATAATAAACAGTACATGCGCTGTACATGCATGCATACAAAATAAAAGATGTTTCACGCGCACACACGTGTTAAGTGTTATAGTAGTAAAAGTGTTGTAGTAAACGCGAACACGGATGTTGATTATACCAGTGAGAGATGCGTCAACGAGCTGGGGGGACGATTACCTACAATTCTGCTGGGCAAGATAAGGATAAAAACCATTGGCTCAGTTGTGATCACGTGACGCTCGGCATTAAAATTACACACCTACTTCACATTTTTGTTTTATAGAACTGTTGTGTAAAAGCAGTAATGTTGGTCCATCTTATACAATATTATCACAATACTTGACAATTCAGTTTGTAATGTGTAAGATTATGCCTGCAAATAATTTACTCCTTCCATATAGGATGCTGTTCCTTGTTAATAGTTCAGAACACACCACCTGCAGGATTATAGAGGAATGGCAACATTTTACCACCTCAAATGCAAACATAAAAGTTGAATTAATTCATTCATCTTCTATACCGCTTTATCCTGTATTAGGGTCGCGGGGGCCTGGAGCCTATCCCAGGAGACTCTGGGCACAAGGCAGGGTACACCCTGGACAGCGTGCCAATCCATCGCAGAGCACATACACACACACGAACACACACTCATTCACACACTATGGTCAATTTGGGAACGCCAATTAGCCTAATCTGCATGTCTTTGGACTGTGGGAGGAAACCGGAGTACCCGGAGGAAACCCACCAAGCATGGGGAGAACATGCAAACTCCATGCACACAGAGACAGGAATCGAGCCTGACCGGGAATCAAACCCGGACCCTGGACGTGCTAACCACTACACCACCGTGCCGCATAAAAGTTAAATATTTATTTTAAAAAATATATTTTGGCGACTGTGCCAATACATGAATCGCCACACAAAAGATTAAAGATGGATCACTTAACTAATTAGTCAATGAGAAAATTCTTGAAATTAATTGAATATGTCTGCTAACAAGATCAGCGGTATAACATTACATTGCAGTTATTTCTCTGCCACTGATTGATGAAAGCAATCTGTTTTAGGGTTGTTCATGTGACTGGTTTCATTAGAGCCATATCACATAAAAGTGTTTGATTATATTGATGATTATAGACTTCATGTTAAATAATCAGTGTAACCAGCAGTTCAACTGATTTGATTTTGGAATTGTTTCAAACAGGATCAAGGTCACAGAGATAAAATTTTTAAAAATTTTCTTTAATAGCTCTCTTCCTGTTTGGCATACATAGATGTTATTCGAAGTTTATTTACAGGAACTGAATATATTCTTCTGCCACTGAGTGTGTACTCCATCTGTATGAGATTCTTGTTGGGACAATATCTCGAGAATGAGTGGTTGAATGTATATAGGATTTGTAGGTAATTATTATAACCAGCCAATGGCTTGATTAGATTTTGTAACTGATCCAAACAGGATTGTGGTTAAATGTCTAAAATATATTTGATCCTGTTACTGTTAATTATGCTATCCTGATGTTAATTATGCTTTAAAATTTAGTAAATCAAAGCCCTTTTTTATCTAGTTTTATCAATATCTGAAGAACGAGTAAATGTTTGCAGGATTTATATGTTATTAGTATTGCAACCGGCAAATTAACCAATTTGAAGATTTGACATTATAAGGGTATTTCTGGCATATTAATTTAAGAACAAGGAAGACCAGATAGAGGCAATTCTGTTATTTAACTTGTTCACAATTGGTGGTTGTGCAATCTTTACAGTGCTATAATTAAACTCCTGGTCGTGATATATGCATAAGAAAAACATAATTCAGAAAAGCCTGCATTGCAGAATATTACAATGTGTAATGATTTTCTCATAAAAAATC
This sequence comes from Channallabes apus, assembly GCA_030522415.1. Lineage (NCBI taxonomy): Eukaryota > Metazoa > Chordata > Actinopteri > Siluriformes > Clariidae > Channallabes > Channallabes apus. Next base: position 25,159,556 of record CM060120.1, read on the forward strand.
ATAATAAAACACAATGTGCTTCACTTTTTCGAGTTCTGATTCTAATTTGGTTTTATTCTCTCTCTACCAGGCAAATCTCATCTGGCCATAGTCCAGAGGGTAAATAATGAAGGAGAAGGAGACCCTTTCTACGAGGTGCTGGGTCTAGTGACACTGGAAGATGTTATTGAAGAGATCATCAAGTCAGAGATCCTGGATGAGTCGGATCTATACAGTGAGTTGCTATAGATGTGTGTGTATATATATATATATATATGATACATGTATCTTTCTGATTGACTAGTTTCATGCTTGATGTCATTCTCTCCTAGCTGATAACCGAACCAGAAAGAAGGTGGACCCAAATAAAAACAAAAGGGACTTTTCGGCTTTCAAACATGAAAGTGAATCCAAAGTGAAGATTTCTCCCCAGCTGCTCTTAGCTGCTCATCGGTTCCTGGCGACTGGTGAGCTCAGTGTATCTTCTATGAATTTTATTTTCTACAAATAATTTGTGTACAATAACTTTTTTCATATTTAATTAATACATAAAACATTATTAATAATTGTTAGATTTATGACTATTAATAATTATTAAATAATAATGCATTACATTTAGTGTATATATTTTAAAGGTTATAGTTTTATCAGTTTTTTAATCTAATCTGAAGCTGACGTTAGCAAGGAAAACCTCTTTGAACCAAAGGAGGGAACTCTGAAGGGAAACCATTCTTATTTGGGTGATACTGGATAGGGCAATCTATTCATTATTTCTTCTATACCTCTGTGCTGTAAGGTTAAAAGAGCCACTTTAAGATAGGAAATTAATGTTAGTTAACATTAAGTCAGTTTGGTTGAGTTTATCAACTGTCGGAGGTGTAAAGAGTAATAAAATTTTGTACTCAAGTACAAGTACTGTTACTTCAGTGAAATTTTACGTAAGCACAAGTAAAGTTACCATTATAAAAATCTACTTAAGTAAAAGTAAAAAGTAGCTCATAAAAAATTTACTCAGAGTAAAAGTTACTTTTTTTATTTGTATTTTTTTAACAGCGGGGGTGGGATGAGGCATTCTAGCGTAGTTCAAAAAAGATGAGCAGATATAAATCTCAAACTACTTGTTTTTAACTGAAGGAACACCTTTGCATAATAAAGCTGTTGTCATTCTTGTGCTTGAAAATCAAAGTGGTCACTTAAATATGGTGTTACATCCCAGTCTAGGGCCATACAGCAAAAGAATGGTTCTATTTTAAACTGTACGGAAATGGTGTCATATGGCAGAAAGAACTAAATCCAATCATTTATTTCACTGATGAAATAATGAGGTTTGTATATACAGAAGAAGAAGTATATACAAAAAAAAAATAAAATACACACACAACAGGAGGAGGAGGATCAGATTCGGGGTGGATCCAGGCCAAAATAATAAACAAAATGGTATTTATATTTAGTAGCTAGATTACCTGCAAAAAAAAAAAAAAACACAAACAAAAATACAGGTACCTTCCCGGACTCCCTAAACCAAAAACAGTGAAATTATCTACAAATATATACAAAGACCAACCAAACCAAAGGGACAAAGCAATAATCAAAGTCAATGGAAGGCAAAAAGTCAAAACCGGAATACACAACCAAATATCAAAACGCCAAAATCACAATCCCTTTCCTCTCTCCCCGCGTCTCTCTATTCGGTTTATATATGGTTGCGCTAGTCGATGACGTCACACTCAGGGCGGAAGCGACCGTGTGGCTCAATCGGGTGCCACGGTTTCGTCCCACTTTTGATGGTTTTGGCTTCCCATAGTGGAGTCTGGAGCGGCGCGCGACCAGGACATGATACACACGCGCAAGTATAATATTTTTATTATTTTAGCATTTTCATTCATTTATTTTTTACTCAGTAGCGAATATGATTTAAAATGTAGCGAATTACAATACTTCAAACAAAACGTACTTAAGTAAAAGTAAAATTACAGATTTTAAAAACTACTTTAAAAAGTAGAAATACACACAAAAAAACTACTCAATTACAGTAACGCGAGTAAATGTAATTCGTTACTTTCCACCTCTGCCAACTGTTCATGGCAATCTAGGCTGCAGTCCAGCTATAACGACATAATTAAAAAGGCGAACTGGAAGCAAACAGAGACATGGGCCAGCCACTTCACTGTCAACAAACCAGAGAGAACTCGTAAAAGTCGGGGAAGAGAACATCCAAACAACAGTTCACCATAAAACCTTGTGTACCTGAATCCCTCAGATATCATTTACCTTAGGAGAACTATTCGCTAAAGGCTAATTATCTAGATTATATTTATGGTATACACAATATTATATATCTAAATAAAATTTATGGTATGCATATTTTTTCCTAGAGATAAGCCTCTTTGGGCCACAACAGATCTCGGACAAGATTTTGCTGCGAATCCTCAAGCATCCCGATGTCATCCAGGATATACGGTTCAATGAAAATGACAAGCGCTCACATCAGCACTACCTGTATCAGCGTGGCAAGCCTGTTGACTATTTCATTCTCGTCTTACAGGTGTAGTCTCAATTTCATTTCTGTAAATTGCTTCTAATCAACACATCATTCTATATTCTTTCACTGTAACCTACCTTACATTATAAAGTTAATTATAGAGATGCATATGTATGCATTATGTTACTGACTATAGTCTGTAGAAACCAATACAACCATGCTCAACAGCCATACAACATCAAGTGATTTTCAAATGCAGTGGCAAACTGAAGCTGTGGTAACATGCCATGGGAGAATGGTTTGAAACAGGCTCCTAGAGGCAGGGGCTAAAGTCATTCAAAACCAGAAGAAAGCCCTTCATTAGTGAGAATCAAAGAAGAACCAGGCTGAGGTTTGCAGACCGTCACAAGAATTCAACCTAGAAAACTGGACTAATGTCATTTCTCTGATGAGTCTGGCCGACTTATGACTAGATGGGGACCTTGGGGAAAGCCTACAAGCCACATTGTCTCTCCCCCACTTGTGAAATATAGAGGAGAATCTATGATGATCTGGGGTGCCTCATGCTCCAGCTACACAGCCCTGTCATGGCTACCCCAATCTCCAGATCTGAATCCCATTGAAAACCTCTTGAACCTGATCAAGAGGAAGATGGATGGTCACAAGCTATCAAGCAAAGCTGAGTGTCTTGATTTTTGTGCGTGTGTGAGAGGGAGTGAGAATTTCCCTTTAAATGTTCAGTGAGGAACTGGAAATAAAAACCAGACTCAAAGCAAAACAGTCATAAATTATCGACATTCTCTTCAGGTGTGAATCCTTTCCCACATACCTGACTCTCGTTTCCTTCATACTTGGCCACGCCTCCACAAAGTTGTTTTTTCTCCTCTGATTCAAGCAGATGTTTTGGTCCAGTTAAGCTTGAATTGTTTTCATTTAGAATTTTTGCTCATTAAGGTGTTTGCCATTGGGCTGTTACTCACTTCACTACAGTAAGCCTAACATCTACATGCCAGAGAGTTCATAGTTCGTGTGAGAATCAAGCGTGTTGATGTCATCAACTAATTGACTGTTAAGTTATTTACTAATTTGATTAACAACTTTGATTAATCATTGCATATTGTGTGTGTGTGTGTTTTTTATTTATCTTATTTGTGTGTTTGCTATCATTGTGGTTGGGATGGGAGGCCAGTGTACTACCGGCCAACTTTTAGCCATCTCGTGTTAGTGAGTTATTGATTTTTTTCACACCTAAAACCTAAATTTGTTGAAGTAAAATAAGGTTATTAATGTTAGTTTGTCTTCTGCAACAATAAACAGGTTCAAAGTTAACTGGAGTGTCCATACAAACTAGCAAGTATAAGGGTGCTACAAAATTTCACAGACATGCTTTCTTATTGATTCCCTTATCTAACATGTTTTTTTTCTAGAAGGGTTTTTCTAGGTTTTAATTGGATGCTTAAAATTGAACATATGCTTTCAAGGAGTTTCTGATGGGCTCACCATAATCTCTGTAATTGCTCAGTAATGCTTTCTCTGAAATACATTTACTGTGAACTTTACACATAAAAAGTACACAAACTACATACTGTACATACAAGTAAACTTAAAAAAAAAAAAAGACTTACCTGTTACCACAAAGTTAATAGCAGACAGTTCTTTTGAATATCTTTATACATAATGTAATGATGCATTACAGTTCCTTTTGCTTGAACTAAGGGTCCCAAACGAATTCCAAATTCCGTCCTCCTCATCTGACATCAGTGCCTGACCTCACTAATGCTCTTGAGGCTGAAGGAGCAAATCCCTACAGCCACATTCCAAATTCTAGTGGAAAGTATTCCCAGAAGTGTGGAGGTTATTATAACACCAAAAGGTGACTTGGCGGCCTTTCCCACATTCCCAAATTTGATCCTGAATCAAGATTTATAGGACATTTGTCAGGAAGTTTCTTTCAATCCTGTTCTTTCGTGTGAAAAACAACTGATTATAGCGGACCTTAGTATGAGGCAAATACAACCTCAGACAAACAACAATATTACTTTTTCAGTGACATGATTTATTTAACAAAATGAAGGGAAAAAAGCATGTCGACATTACTAAGTACTAAATTCAAAAACTGGACATTGATCAGGGTATTTTGAAACTTTGATTCTTTTTATATTTCAGATATTATGATATAGATTTGCTGGTGTGCTTCAGATCATTGTTTTGTTGCTTAAATTTGCCTCTATAATAATCTGATATACTAAGGAGTTTATGGTCAACTTCTTGAATGTAAGGTGCCCAGACCCTGTGGCTACAAAACAAGCCAACATCACCCCTCAACTGTTGTGCTTGGGAGGCTGGGTATAAAGATGTTTCTGCTGAAATGCTGTTTGGTTTTCCCCAAACTTGGCACTGGGCATTAAGGCCAAACAACTTCACTGGTCTCATCTGTCCATTGGACATTGTTTCAGAAGCCTTGTGGTTTGTTCAGATGCAGTTTTGTGAACCTGTTCCCCTGACAACACTTCAAAAAAATGCTACAGCTTTTAGCTACCTCTGCTAACACAAGCACTATGCAAAAGCATTTAGAAAACAACCACAGCTCATTACTAAAAGCCAACAGCAAAGGAATTGAGAAGGAAACTAAACTTTACAGAAGAGAGGCATCTATCCCACTTAGTTGCTGCCCTCTGACATGGTGGAGAGAAAACAGCTCCAAATATCCTTTGCTGTCTCCACCTGTCAAAGAATCTTTCTGTTCCAAGTGAGCATGTCTTTTCAACTGCAGGAGACATAGTTACTGCCCAGACATCACAATTGCTGCCAGAAAATGTAGACATGCTTATATTCTTAAAAAGAACATGACCATGTCTTAGGCTGTTCTGTATAGGTTATTACCTCATTACCTCATTACCTAGGTCTTAGCTCTTTTTCCATGCTTAAGAAAATTTTTTTCATTGTTCTGCATTCTGAGTTTTAAGACAGCACTACTTTTGATAGTTACACTAATTATGGCTAATTGCACATAAAGGGATATTTGTGTTGTTTATTATTTATTTTTAGTATAAAATAAAACCTGTCAGTTTGTGGCAAAATATTTTGCAGTGTTTACAAGTTATTACTGCATATCATTCATCAAAATAGAAGTTTTATTCCATAAAGTTGATTTCAAAATGGACATGCATTTTGTGTTTTTCAGTTAAATAAAAGGCTATTTTTGCTTATATATTTAAACTTTGAGGATCTCTTTAAAGAAAATGTCAAAGTCTCGTCTCATCTTGTGGGAAAAGCACCTTGTCACACCCCTATAAATAAGTAATACCATGGTGAGAAAAGTTTCATATTATTTGTCTACGGTTGTATTTTCCTAATACAATCAGATTTTTTTTTTTGCTTTTTTTGTTTTTTTCACAAAATTTTAAAAATAGAGTGCGTGATACATTTCAAATCGCTTGAACAAGACTGTAGGTACGTGAAACATTTCATATGTGGTTCATGACTATTTATAATGGATTGTGCAGTCCTAAATTGTGGTAATATTTTTAGTTTTGTTGGAGGCTTATAAAAACCTCTCATATATGGGGTGGAACAAATTCACTTAAAATATCAGTAATTCTTGAGAACTGGGGGGGAACAAACATTTTTAATTTAAGCGACATTTTTGGAACAACCTCCCAGTGGTAACATTTTTCTCTACAAGAGTTTGCACGCACACAGAAGGCAATCCTCTCCTGCAGGAGAGCAACATATTAGTTGATAACTATTCTCAAGTTTGCTTGTTTTCACAATGTCAAATGATCTTAGGCATCCAGCATAAACTTTGTATTTTCATGGTATTGACACCAGCATGTCTTCTAGTCTAAAGCTTTTGGAGGTGTTTGACCATTTTTTCCTCATGATGTTTCCTGCTTGTCAGTTGTCATTCTTGCATTGTTTATGAAAAACTCATGAACAGCTTACATAAAAGAAAACTGGCTATTTTTTTCACTTTTGTCTTTCTCTCTCGTATTGCTTTGTAAGTCAGTCCAGGCTTATGCACTTTATGCTAGATACGATTTTTCTTAAGAGCTTTGCCAGACAATTTTCTAGCTTTGATACCCTGATTTGATAACATTATGAAAGAGAAGAGTTTTCTTTATTAAGGGGTTTGTGTTTTTACTCCCTTGTTAACATTTTCTCAGTCAGTGTCCAAGGGGAGTTAGGATCTTTCATTTTGAGCTTTCCTTCTGCACAAAATTTACTTTTTCAGCTTGTCCCTCTCTTTAAACTGTCGGCTGCTATGTTACTCTTCAAAACTGATGTCTAGAGGACTATCAGTTGCCGCAGGGCCTTCTTTCTGTGCTCTTTTAACTTTTTTTTTTTTTCTGAGACTTTTTCCAAGCCCATCTTTTATGCCTCTTTTCTTTTTCATTCAACTCACTTTTGAATGGCAACATGTTTTAAATGACAACATGTTTTGAGTGGCAACATGTTTTGTATTTTGCCTTGTTTTACCCTCTTATTCACATTTCCCTCTTCCCTCCTTTCTCAAGAAAACATCCCGCTGTTCAGGGTATCTATAAATCTTCTCTTTCTTTGGTACACCCTGTTCCATCTCTTTTGCTCTTCTGCTGACAACTTCTCTTGTCATTTGTTTCCTGAAATTAATTATGGTATTCCTATATATGTATTTTACCTTAAATTTTCTCAATAAGCTCAAGCAATTAATTTAACACCATTTAAATTTACTGTGATTCTTTTTAAATCATAGCATATATGTTGTGAATGAATGACTGAACAGTTTTAACTAATGCAAAACAAAAATCATTTAATACAATGAAACAAATACAGTTTGCACAGTGATAAGGTATAGGCTACCTATAAACATCGGTAGTAAACATTGGCAGATTGTGCACCACTCGAAACAAATGAAATGTTTCAGATAAATCGTGTTTTGAAACAAAATAAATTCATATTAACAGGAGATTAACAAAAAAATAATGCTTTGCTGAAGAAAATGTAAAAAGTATTTTCATAACAAATCATGAAGTCTGTTAGGTACTCTGTAGGGAAATAGTTAAAGTTCATAGACAGGTTGATGGTTTTTGTGTGAGTTTGGCATGTTTTGCAGTGGAGTCATAGGGGATTACATTGTAGTACATCATACTTTTTCATAGGTAATATATAGCCAATTCATATGTGGCTTAAAGGGATGTGATGCCACATAGTTGTACAACCAAGAACTGCCAAGAATTTCAGTAGACTTTAGTAAAAATGTTGTGAAAGGAGGGAAAAGACCATACTCAGGAATGGGATAAAAAAAAAAAAAACATATTATGGGTGTGATGGTCAGCTATCCACAAGTCATTAACCATACATTGGCATATCAAATTTATATATAGATACTTAGAGATCCTAATTACTGAATACTAATGAGTTGCCACCATTCCATGGTGGTAAAAATCATAGTTATACAATACTGCTTAAAGCCACAAAGTGGCATGTATTTCTTAATAATCATATTTATAACCTTGTGTAAATTATTGAAACAAAGGACCAACACGAACACTACATGTTTACATAAACCCTTTAGTGGCTAGCAGTCTGTCACAACAGTGCCCTTTGTATCTTCTGTGTCGTCATTCACTTGGTGTAGTGTTGCACAGCAAGGGGTGGTGCAGGGTCCATGACCTATTTGTAGGTTTTATTCACATGGCCCTTCACTAATCGATTCCTCTTATGTAACAGAGCAGACGGAAAGTCCTGCTGGCTTTTGCACTGCTTGCAATATTTACTGCACGCGACACGAACGAATGCGGTACACGAGTGTTTACTTGGATCCTATTTTATTAATAGTACAATCAGCTAAGGAGCTCAAAAAGAAACAGACATTATGGTCTTAGGCATGGATCATGAAGTCATATCCCTCTTTTTGTGTAGGACAGGACATCCCTAGGAACAATAGAAAATCTGGTTTATTTACAATACTATGCCAGCTGTTGGACAGACAGAGAAGAAAATCTTAAGTGTAACTATCCAATTGAACTGTTGAAAAGGGGTTATGGGTAGAGCATTTTGATTTAAAGTAGACATTATGGGTGCTTCAATCAGAGTTTTTGGGGCCGAACTCCAATCACAGAAATCAGAATCAGCCAATCGTCAATCAATAACAAATCAATACTCTGCAGCAAACATTTTAAAATAAACACAGACATTAGCAGTGTTGGGATTTTTGATGTAACGGCGGACCTAACGCGTTAGATTACTCATTTAAGTACTCTGGTATTTAGTTACTTTTCAAAAAATTTATCAGTTATTCAGACAATTTATGTAATCCGTGAACCAGACAGCAGTCATTCCCTGTGTGTGTGCGCGTGTCCTACAAGCCCTGTCCCCGATAAACCACCCCCCTCTGTTATTCCTGCTGTTATACCCCGTCTCACCAATGCGGTTTGACTATGCAAGGACCGATGCGCGGAAAGATGGAAACCTAATCACAACGCCAAAACTTGAATGCAGTGGCAGAGGTGTCCCCCTGCTTAAGCCAGTACCTGTCCAGGCTCGTCTGAAGTTTGCTAGAGAGCATTTGGATGATCCAGAAGAGGATTGGGAGAATGTCATATGGTCAGATGAAATCAAAATAGAACTTTTTTGGTAAAAACTTAACTTGTCGTGTTTAGAGGAGAAAGAATGCTGAGTTGCATCCAAAGAACACTATACTTACTGTGAAGCATGGGGGTGGAAACATCATGCTTTGCGTATGTTTTTCTGCAAAAGGACCAGGACGACTGATCCGTGTGAAGGAAAGAATGAATGGGGCCGTGTATCAGGAGATTTTGAGTGAAAACCTGCAAGGGCATTGAAGATGAAATGTGGTTCGCAATGATCCCAAACACACCGCCTGGGCAACGAAGGAGTGTCTTCGTAAGAAGCAATTCAAGGTCCTGGAATGGCCTAGCCAGTCTCCAGGTCTCAACCCCATAGAAAATCTGTTTGACCTCCGTCATTGCCAACAAAGGGTATATAACAAACTATTGAGATGAAATTTTGTTATTGACCAAATACTTATTTTCCACCATAATTTGCTAATAAATTCCTTAAAAATCCTACAATGTGATTTTCTGGATTTTTTTATTTTGTCTCTCATAGTTGAGCTATACCTATGATGAAAATTACAGGCCTCTCTCATCTTTTTAAGTGGGAGAATTTGCACAAGTGGTGACTGACCATATACTTTTTTGCCCCACTGTACATTTGGGTGTTTTATTCCTGCTATAATGCAGGGAAAGAGAGGAACTTGTATATTGGATGTTACTCAACATTAAGTCTAACTAAAATTTATTTAAATGTATGTACACTGCCTGGACAAAAAGCCTGAAAGTCTTTCTAATGTGAAGGTCTTTTATATGTGCTGGAGAAGACATTATATAGTGGTTCGACTCTTCTGTCATGAATACAATATTGCCTAAGATTAATGCAAGCTTGGGTGGAAAAAAAATGTGATATTGCCTAAGGTTGCTGACACAATACTGTGGTGAATGTGTGCCGTAAACAAATCTACTGGTAGATAGCCAGATGAGTTTTTGGACTTGATGTACAGAACAGAATTAGTTAGAATAAGTTAGACTCAATAAAAAAATCTATGTTAGTAAATTGTAAGTTATCAGTGATTCTGTAATATTTTACATACAGTGGGGGAAATAAGTATTTGATCCCCTACAGATTTTCTAAGTTTGCCCACAGAAATGAAGGGACTGTAATTTTTATTATAGGTTTATGGTAAAGGATTGAGAGAGAATATCAACCAAAAATCCAGAAAAAGCACATGATACAAATGTTATGAATTAAGTTGCATTTCAATGAGGGAAATAAGTTTTTGATCCCCAAGCAAAACATGACTTAATACTTGGTAGAGAAACCCTTGCTGGAAAGCACAGTGGGAAGATGCTTCTTGTAGTTGTTTACCAGATTTGCACACATCTTGGGATGCATTTTGATCCACTATTCTTTAAAGATTTTCTCTAAATGTTTAAGGTTTCTTGCCTGTTGCTTGGCAACTCGAAGTTACAGCTCTCTCTGTGAATTTTCTATTGGATTATGGTCTGAAGACTGGCTAGACCACTCCATGACCTTAATGTGCTTATTCTTGAGCCACTCCTTAGTTGCCTTGGCAGCATGTTTGGGGTCATTTTCATGCTGGTAGACCCATCCACAACCCATCTTCAGGAGTATCCAAAATTTTACAACACATGGCCTCATCCATTGGCCCCTCAGTGCAGCAAAGTCAATCTGTACCTTTAGCAGAGAAACAGCCGCAAAGCATAATGTTTCCACCTCTGTGCTTGACTATAGGGACTGTGGTGTTCTTAGTGTCATAGTCAACATTTTTCTTCCTCCGAAACCAGCAAGTCGAGTTGATGACAAAGAGCAAAATTTTGGTCTCATCTGACCACAGCAGTTTATCCCAATCTTTCTCTGTTCATTGGCAAACCTCAGACTTGTCTGTACATGTGTCTTCTTGAGGAGGGGAAGCCTTGCTGCGCTGAAGGATTTCAATTCATTGTGTATTGTGTTACCAATGGTTTGTTTGGTGTCTGTGCTCCCAACTGCCTTGAGATCATTCACAAGCTCCTCCCATGTATTCCTGGGCTGATCCTTCATTTTTCTCATGATTATTCTTGCTCCATGAGGTGAAATCTTGCATATAGGGCCATTAATGGTTACTTTGTATGTCTTCCATTTGTGAATAATCACTCCAGCAGTTGTCTCCTTCTCACCAAGCTTCTAGCGGATGGTCTTGTAGCCCATTCCAGCCTTGTGCAGGTCTAAAATCTTGTTCCTGACTTGCTTTGAAAGCTCTTTGGTCTTGCTGATGGTGGTGAGGTTTGAATGGAAGATAGAGATTTTGTGGACAGGTGGCTTTTATACACATACCACATTGTTGTTAGGAGCACCTTCTGAAATTAATATGTGTACAACAATAGTACATAACCAGTCTGTGAGAGGCCAAATTATTGTTGGGGATCAAATACTTATTTCCCTCATTGAAGTGCAACTTAATTCATAACATTTGTATCATGTGCTTTTTCTGGATTTGTGGTTGATATTCTGCCTCAATCCTTTACCATAGGAAAAGGTCTGATGACCTATGATAAAAATTATAGACCCTTCATTTCTTTGTAAGTGGGCAAACTTAGAAAATCTGTAGGGGATAAAATACTTGTTTCCCCCACTGTAAGTATTTAGTCAGCCATCAATTGTGCAAGTTCTCCCACTTAAAAAGATGAGAGAGGCCTGTAATTTTCATCATATGTATACCTCAACTGTAAGAGACAAAATAAGAAAAAAAAATCCAGAAAATCACATTGTAGGATCTTTAAAGAATTTATTTCCAAATTATGGTGGAAAATAAGTATTTGGTCAATAACAAAATTTCGTCTCAATACTTTGTTACATACCCTTGGTTGGCAATGACAGAGGTCAAAAGTTTTCTGTAAGTCTTAAGGTTTTCACGCACTGTTGCTGATATTTTGGCCCATTCCTGTTGATGTTTTGGGGCTGTCGCTGGGCAACACGGACTTTCAACTCCCTCCAAAGATTTTCTATGGGGTTGAGACCTGGAGCCTGGCTAGGCCACTCCAGGACCTTGAAATACTTCTTACGAAGCCACTCCTTTGTTGCCCTGGCGGTGTGCTTGGGATTGTCATGCTAAAAGACCCAGCTACATTTCATCTTCAATGCCCTTGCTGACAGAAGGAGGTTTTCACTAAAAATCTCACGATACATGGCCCCATTCATTCTTTCCTTAACACTGATCAGTTGTCCTGGTCCCTTTGCAGAAAAACAACCCCAAAGCTTAATGTTTCCCAGTAGGCATGGTGTTCTTTGGATGCAACTCAACATTCTTTCTCCTCCAAGTTAAGTTCTTAACAAAAAGTTCTATTTTGGTTTCATCTAGGCATATGACATTCATTCTCCCAGTCCTCTTCTGGATAATCCAAATGCTCCCTAGCAAACTTAAGATGGGCCTGCACATGTACTGGCTTAAGCAGGGGAACATGTCTGGCACTGCAGGATTTGAGACCCTGGCGCAGGGTTTGACATTAACTTTTTTGCTCACTGGCCAATGTGGCTAGTGGATTTCCGGAGTCACTAGCCTTTCAGCCTTTTGACTAGCCACAATTTTGTTAACAGAAAATCACAGTTTTTTCTTCACCATGATACGTTAATGTTTGTTATATCTAGATTTACTTATAAATGACAGCATACACTGTATCACTATAGTAGTAGTCAAGTATTCAGTACTGTTAAGATAGCTCCCAATATAAAAACATGCAAACATGAACAGTATATTCTGCTTATTGAACTTAAATTCAAGCCTCTAACCACTTGAAATTGAAAAATAACAGATTCAGTACAACGGAACTCATTCAGATATTCAATTAAATTTTTATTTGTATAGCGCTTTTAACAATCGACATTGTCTCAAAACGGCTTTACACAATCAAAAGAATTATTTAAGTTTGTATGGAATGTGAATGTGTATGAATCAAAATGTTCAGATAGTCCCTGGTGAGCAAGCCGAGGGCGACAGTGGCAAGGAAAAACTCCCTGAGATGGTAATAGGAAGAAACCTTGAGAGGAACCAGACTCAACAGGGAACCCATCCTCATCTGGGTGAAACAAATAGCAGGAAATGATCTGCATTTATACAGTGTTAGGTGGCAGGCAGTTCAGCTATAACAGTTGATGTTAATTGATGTTAAAATGGAGTCCAGTAGCTATTGGAGACTCAGATAGACTTGTAGAAAGTTCCAGTCCTGAACTATCGAATTGTCAAGTCCTCAGAGAAACAGCTGACAACACCAGTCGAGGCCAGGACCGTCTTCTAAGTAGATAGAATCATCCCCAGACACCAGACGCATACCAAAGAGACACACGGGGCATCCATGCGACGAGACCTCCAACCAGAAACGGGGCACCAGGATGGATCAGACAGGTCCGGAGGGCAGAGGGAGTCTGGATCACTGGCAGCTCAGGAATGACATGTGTAGCTCGACAGAGAGAGAGAGAAAGAGTGAAAGGGGGAGACAGGGGGAGAGAGCAAAGAGAAAGAGGGCGAGAAAGAGAAGAGGAGGAGAGATGGCAATTAGGTATGGTCACAGTCACAATGTATAATGTGAATGTATATTTAGTGTAGAGTGCAAGCAGGGACTCCGGCAGGACTAACTATGACAGCATAACTAAAAGGGAGAGCCAGAAGGAAACATAAACATGAGGGCTCCCTGAGATGTAAAGCAAACAATCACCTCACCGTCAACAAACCTGAGTGATCAAATGAGACTGAGGAAGACAGCATCTAAACATACCAGTTCACCATAATACTCTACGTCCATGAGTCCCCCAGATCTGCTCCTTTACCTTATGGCAAATCTATTTATAAAAATGCTTGGCTAAATAAATAGGTTTTGAGCCTAGACTTAAACACTGAGACTGTGTCTGAGTCCCGAACACTATTTGGAAGACTATTCCATAATTTTGGGGCTTTGTAAGAAAAATGAAAGGCTGGAATCTATAATCACGCCGAGGTCTTTTACTGTTGCACTTGATGGAACAGAAAGGCCATCTAAAGTTACGGTGAGATCTAAGATTTTACTTCTAGCTGTATGCGGTCCTATGACTAGAACTTCTGTCTTATCCGGATTAAGCAGAAGGAAGTTAATTAGCATCCAATTTCTTATGTCCTGCACACATTGCTCAACTTTACTAAGATGGTTTTTCTCATCAGGTTTTGTTGAGACGTATAGCTGTGTGTCGTCAGCATAACAATGAAAACTAATACCATGCTTACGGATTATGTTGCCCAGAGGAAGCATGTAAAGGGAAAAAAGCAGTGGGCCTAAAACTGAACCCTGCGGAATGCCAAACTCCACTAGAGAACATGCAGAATAATCACCATTTAAGTCTACATACTGATAACGATCAGTCAAATAGGATCTGAGCCAGGAGAGGGCTGTACCCTTAATTCCTACTACATTTTCTAATCTGTGAAGAAGAATAGCATGATCAATGGTGTCAAAAGCTGCACTGAGGTCGAGTAATACAAGCATAGTTACACAACCCTGATCAGAGGCCAATAGGAGGTCATTTACTACTTTAACGAGTGCTGTTTCTGTGCTGTGATGATATTAAAAATACAGCAACTCAGAACATTTTATAATTTTTTGTGTGTTATGTGTACTATTATCAATTAATTATTATTCATTATGTATTATTGTATCAGAATTCTGAGTTAGGACAATGGACTCTGGTCTATCTTGTGTTGACTCTTTATAGTGTGAGAGGTAATTCAATCAATTGATGAATTTTCTATCATTCAACATGAAATCTAAATAGATTTTAACTCACCATAATATCTTCCAGTTGTTCGTTCTTTTTAATCTATTGCACCACATAGCGTCTATGGGAGTCATGTGACAAAAGAACGAACGACTCGAGGTTTTACGATGTTTTGCGCATACACGCCCAATAGAAAATGAACGAATCACTCTCCGAGATACTCGTTCATCTGAGTCATGTTAAAGAGTCATTCAAAAATAATGAATCGTTCATAAACTACCCGTGTGTACAATGCATGTGTAGAGAGGCATTAAATGTCCTCATTACATTCATGTGCGTTTTATGCGCGTAATATTACATTGCAATGCGTTTACTATATCAGATGCCTTTAGAGAAAACTACAACAAAAATATATTGTCATACCAAAGAATAAACTACCCGCCAAAGTGGCTAGTGAGACTAAAGTTATTACCTGCCACAGCCGAATTTTACCCGCATTTGGCGGGTAGGCGGGTGCCAATGTCAAACCCTGCCCTGGCGGTGCAGTGTGTTACTGATGGTAGCCTTTTTTTACTTTGGCCCAAGCTCTCTGCAGGTCATTCATTAGTTTCCCCCTGTGTGTTTCTGGTATTTTTGCTCACAGTTCTTGTGTTCTTTTTGACCCCACAGGGTGAGATCTTGCGTGGAGCCCCAGAGAGATTATCATTGGTCTTGTATGTCTTCCATTTTCTAATAATGGCTCCCACAGTTGATTTCTTCACACCAAGCTGCTTACCTATTGCAGTTTCAGTCTTCCCAGCCTGGTGCAGATCTACAATTTAGTTTCTGGTGTCCTTTGACAGCTTTTTGGTCTTGGCCATAGTGGAGTTTGGAGTGTGACTGAGGTTGTGAACAGGTGTCTTTTATACTGATAACAGATGCCATTAATACAGGTAACGAGTGGAAGACAGAGGAACCTCTTAAAGAAGTTGTTACAGGTCTGTGAGAGCCAGAAATCTTGCTTGTTTATAGGTGATCAAATACTTATTTCCCACCATAATTTGCAAATAAATTCTTTAAAAATCCCACAATGTGATTTTCTGGATTTAGTTTTTTCTTATTTTCCCTCTCTTAGTTGAGGTATACCTATGATGAAAATTACAGGCATCTCTCATCTTTTTAAGTGGGAGAACTTGCACAATTGGTGGCAGACTAAATGCTTATTTTCCTCACTGTATTACTTGTTAACGTGCTGTAACGTGCAGTTTTGTCCTCTTAGTCAACCAAAAACATCTTGACACAGTACTGATTTTCATCTTGTTCAGGGTCGGGTGGAAGTGGAGGCAGGCAATGAAAATATGAAGTTTGAGACTGGTCCCTTTTCTTATTATGGAGTCATGGCACTAACCACATCATCCTTGGGTGAGTATTTGTGACATTAACATCTTGTCTTTATTGTTTTCTTTTTTATACTTTAAAAGGAACAGCAGGCACTTCTTTTGTAGTTCAACTGGTTTGTCAAAGCTACAATATATATGCCTGTGAAACGTTGCCCTCCATCAAGAAACATGCTATTGCAAGCAAGGAACAAGATTTCATAATGAGGGTTGCGTATCACTTGTTCTCAAATGTGAGTTTTATTCTCATGGCTGCGAATGCATGCATTTTGATAGATTTTATGGTTGTGTCCCAAACCCAAAGTCACTTTCTATCAGTATAGTTCAGTACCAGTGTGGGGATGACAGTTGGCCATAAGACAATCCTCAACAGCCCCCTCAAGAAGGATTAGACACAGGTCATAGATGGAAGGGTTTTCATATTCATGCAATGTTACCTGGAAGGAAAATGTGTGGTAAGAAAAGGTACAACAGGGATGAGTGCAGGCTTTATCTTTCTTTATCTCTTATATCTTCCAGTCTGAGTCGTTCGTTCTTTTGAATCTACTGCACCGCATAGCGTCTATTGGAGTCACGTGACAAAGGAACGAACAACTCGGGACTTGACGATTCGTTGAGAACCGTTCAATTCTGTTTCCTGTACATAGCCTACGGAGGTTTTGCGATGATTTGCGCATGCGCGCCCAGTAGAAAATTAACAAATCACTCTCGGAGATGACTCGTTCTTCTGAGTCACGTTAAAGATTCGTTCAGAAAGAACCAATCGTTCATAAACGACCCATCACTAGAAGACTCAAAGATATATTGCGTGGAAACACAGTCGCGCTTTATTGAGAAAAATTTGCATGTTTTTTTGCCATCGGTCCAGATTTAACCGTATTTGGGTCCGGATGCGGACCGGAGTCCGCCTATTGAGTACCCCTGCTATAGTGTATTGTCAACAAGAAGACAATTTAAACCTGACCCAACAATTTAGGCGAGATGAAGACTGCTGTTAATCAGCCGTCCCACAGGCTGATTACTGTCATGCCCTATCACACTGATACAGTAATTCGTGCTAAAGGAGTCCCAACCAAGTATTGAATGCATCAATGAATATTTTCAGAAGTAAAATACTCATAGTAAATATTTTATTATTGCATATCATGAGCTGTAAGGCATATGATGTCAAACTTTAACTTTTTAAATTAAATTCTAAAGGAAAATTAGCTACATAAAAAAGATTTAAGTCCAAATCAGGAACACAGGTGCTTTACTAACATCTAGTGGTTGAATCTCAAATTACAAGTTTTTTTTCAAGCTGCCTTTTTTTAAATGTCAGTCTTGTATGTATGAGACTTCACTTCAGGTGTTTTATGTGCAGAGCATTTGTCTGAGTGTGTGTCTGAGCATTTGCCTGAATGTGTTGCTTTTATGTGCACAGCATATGATTCAGATATTTTTATCTGTTATCATTATGTGTTCTGCTTTTGAAGAATGTGATTAGTCTAGAAATTTTAATGCAGTACCATTTGTTAAACGGTAATTAATCATACGACAAAGTCTGACTCTAATGGCTTCCCATGATCGCAGCGCGATTACCCGGATGTTTGTGGTAATAGCACATTTAACGTGGATAATAACATGACTGAGGAAACGTCACATAAAATGTTCCCATACCATTTCGATGAAACTGGAGTCCGGGCCACATTCGAGGGAAATTATTTTTGCAAGAGTACATCAACTGTATGACACTAAAAAGGCTTCAAAAATTAGGTAATTGGCAGAAGCTACTTATTGCACTTACTAAAGACCACTGGACATCAGTAAGTGACCATAACTACCTCAGTGTAACAGCGCACCTGTTTTATGACAAATAGCAACTGCACTCATTCACTCTGGGCGTGTTATTTTTCTTAATCGATTGACAGCACTAAGATTAACATACTACCAATGTGGAACTGTAGCAGTAAACCGAACTAGGCAAACTTGAAGCCCTAAAATACAGGGGTACCACCCAGACTGTTGCATGCCCAGAGTGAAGCATGGGTGTGGATCATTGATGGTTTGGGCTGCAATATCATGGCATTCCCTAGGCCCAATACTTGTGCTAGATGGGTGCGTCATTGTCAAGGTCTACTGAACCGTTCTGGAGGACCATGTGCACCCAGTGGTTCAAACGTTGTAGCCTGAAGGCGGTGCCATGTATCAGGATGATAATGCACCAATACACACAGCAAGACTGGTGAAAGAGTGGTTTGATGAAAACGAAAGTGAAGTTGAACATCTCCCATGGCCTGCACAGTCACCAGATCTAAATATTATTGAGCCACTTTGAGGTGTTTTGGAAGAGCGAGTCAAGAAACGTTTTCCTCCACCAGCATCACGTAGTGACCTGGCCACTATTCTGCAAGAAGAATGGCTCAAAATCCCTCTGGCCACTGTGCAGGACTTGTATCTGTCATTCCCAAGATGATCTGATGCTGTATTGGCCGCAAAAGGAGGCCCTATACCATATTAATCAATTATTGTGGTCTAAAAACAGGCATTTCAGTTTCATTGTCCAACCCCTGTAAATTTATAATAAAATTAAAAATCTAATGTGTTTAAATGCTTGTAGGAAAATAATTATTTCATCCACAGTCTGATGCAAGATTTACAGAATATAAAAAACCCAGTGCTGAGGGTTTTATTTGTGTTGGACGAGTTGTTTAAAGATCTTCTTTATCTCTCCTTCCTGACTCCTTCCTCCCAGCTGTCACTTCCCCTCTGTCCCCCTCCGTGGTGCTGCCTCGGCCACGGCGCCTTTCCCTTAAGAGGTTTTCTCTGTTCTCGCGCTTTCCAGGTAAACCCTTGCATGCTGCGAGCTAACACTGGGTGGGGAGTGGGTGAGCCATGTAAAGCTCTTTTCAGACATAGGATACAGTATATAACATTTTGGGCTTTTTCAATCCATTAAAAAATGTCTTTTGGATATTTAGGCATAAATTACCTTTACGTAAATCTTGCCTGCGGTTTCATTCAGACGTGCTTTAAGACCACATGGTAAAAGTCAAAGTACGTATACAACATTTTCCCATCTTGCGAGATTCTATAATACATTGAGTAAGATTTAACATCACCCTGGTGGTTCCCAAAATCCCTTATTAGTAGTACTAAAACCAGCTTACTCTGATAATAAATAAATAAATAAATGAATTCAACGTCGTAATCGTGTGCATGGTGGAGAGTGAATGGTCTATGCAGTTCAGACTTCTTTTGGTTTGAGGGTGACCAATAAAAGTTACTAGTGTTGACATAGTATGATTACTGGGTCTTTTTTAATGGATTGTCCACATTCAGACATGAAACCGACCCCTCAGATTTCAGTAAAAGTTATGAAAAGAATTACTTGTCTGAAAAGCGCTTAGCATGGGAACCAGGGGGTGGGGCAATCGGGCTGGGCTAACAAAGAAAGTTAGTTTTCCCTAGGTCATCCTCCAATGAGTACTCGTTCAGCAAGTACATCAGACATCTTTAGATACGTATCAAGGTTACAGTAATTGTACAGTAAATCTGAAAATTCCTTCGGGAACAATAAAGTCTCTATTCATTTACAGTATGTGTGTGTGTGTGTATATATGTATGTGTATATATACACTACCGTTCAAAAGTTTGGGGAAACAAATTTCTTTGTTTTTGTTTAGTGATTTATTTTCTACATTCTACAACAATACTGGGGATTTCAAATTTAGTTATTCAACAGTTAGTTGTTATTTTAAGACACAGAGGTCAGCTTTTCTGTAGTAGTTCTTGCAAGAACAGTATTGTCAAGTGCATTTGCAAAATCCGTCAAGCACCATAATGAAACTGGCTCTCATGAAGGCCGTCCCAGGAGGGCGAGACCAAAACTTACCTCTGCCGTTCATTTAGAGTTATCAGCCTGAAAAATGAGGCGTTATGAAGTCTTTACAGAGCAGAAGTAGCAGACACATCTCAATATCAACTGTTCAAAGGAGATTAATGCATTTTTTGAACGCCTTCAGCATTCCTTTGCAATGTAGAAAGAAATAAAAATCAAGAACGATCATGGAGTTATAAAGTGATCTAAAACTTTTGAACGGTAGTGTATATATAATATAATATAATATAATGTGTGTGTGTATATAAAATAAAATGGGTGTGGTTGAGAAACCCTTTCAAATTTTGACATGATGACATACTATACTAGATCCTAGATTTTTTTTCTTTTTTGTCTGTATCACAAGCAAAAGTAAAGCTACAGTCTACTTTTATTTTAAAATCTGGTTACCCATGTCCTGAGGATAAAAAAGGTTATTGCTACTTGACTTTTCTGCTGCTGTTCTCATAGTTTTACTGGTGGCACTTTTGCCTCATGGATAATTTTGCATATCCAGAAATTGCTGTATCCAGAAATATGATAATGTTGACTGTAAGGAACCCACACTTAGCAAGGTAGAACTTAGCATGAAGGTAAAACCTAGCATGATGTCTTAAGGCAACTAAATTAAAATATTTAATATTTAAATAACAGATTATACACTGCCTTGCAAAAAAAAAAAAAAAAAAAAGGTCGGCAAGTAATTTAGTTTGATTTCCTTCAGCTTGGTGGATATATTATCTGTTAAAATGGTTGCTAATGCTCCAAGAACTCAAAGTTCACAGTTTGTGTCCTAGAATATGACAGTTAGGGAGGAAAACCTCCACTGTCGTGATAAGATAATTCCGTGCATTCAGGTCATCAACTGACTTCATTTTATTCAAAAACATCAAAACACTGCCTCTAGAGGCTTGTACACTGGGCATTATGCGTCACTTCATGCACTTAATTTACTTGAGCTCCCATCACAGTCATTCAGTGATTCTTTTCTGACCACATTTCTTCCACGGTCCACCACTATCATTCCAGTGTTCCCAATTCTATTAATTTAGTTTTCTTTTCTTGACGCAGGACAATAATTTGCCCTTTCTGAAATGTTTGACTATTGATTTGGGGGGCCAGGCAGTGTATTTTTATGTATCAATGTTAAGATGTGACTTGCTGGACTTGTTGACTTAAGCACTGATCACTGTTGCATAATAAAACATTACACACTTTTTTATTACCAATTCACATGCTCCGCTCCACCCTGCCCCCCCACACACACCAAAATTGATGGTGTCAAGTCAAACCCAACTGTAAAACTATACCATGTCATTCCTCTGACGATTAGTCAAATGAGTGAAGTGTTGGGATTCTATTGGGATTCAGTACATATTCTCAAAATTTAACTCGTAGAGCGGGAAAAAGTGGCTAAAACATTTTTTCTCCATTTTGTCTGCTTTCTAAATGTTCCTGTTGCTTTGGCCATGACTGATTTTGTATGATGTCTTGTGTGTGGCCAAAAAAATGGCACTGCAGTAGTAATGTAAGTAATAACAGTTACTAACAGACCACTAGAGGGAGCCAGTGGATTAACCTATAGCATATAGATGCCTGTACTGTAGCTGTACTAATGATGTAGTCATCATAATCACATAGCAGTTACGATGATGTAGCTAAGTTGAGCTGATCATCATAAGCATGTGCCACTGATTTGTCTCAGTACTGTCATATCATCATCCAATCATTGTTTTCTGATTTTTTTTAAATGTTGTTTGATATGTCCTTTTTTTAATTTGTGTTTGAGATGTATGAATATTATTTACCATCTTATGCACATTTGTAAAAGAGTGTGGCAGTGAAATTTTTTGCCAATTCTCAAGCTTTTTATCTCAGCTGACTTAGCTTTCTCTGGCTGTTTCAGAGTTTCGTTCTCCTTCTCACCTTAGTGGTCTGAATCGCTCAGCTTCCTTGAGCTGCACAGAGAGAGTGGACTCGCTGTCGACCAGTGGTAGCAACTTGCAGCTCAACAGCACCTCCACATCCCAGTACGTCCCAGACTTCAATGTGCGTGCCCTCTGCGACCTGCAGTTTGTTAAGGTATGAGTAATTTTACTAAGAAGTGGTAAATTGACTTAATCATCTGTGGGAGCTAAGGATTTAGATTTTCTCATTTAATAAAATTTAAATTTTATTTGTCACATACACAGTCATACAGTACAGAGTACGATGTGCAGTGAAATGCTTATACGACCGCCAATGACCTTAAAAAGATAAATAAAGCTTATAATAAGAAATAAATATGAATAAAAGAAATACGATAGAAAATTTTTATTTAACTAGTATAAAAATATACTGTACAATAGAATATTTTAAAAATTTAGAAATTTGGTGAAAGAAATATGGTGTGCAAATGTGCATAAAAAGTGTCTTATTAAGGTGCCTTATTAAAGTGTCTTTGTGCAATGGTCCAGAATGTAAAGTGTAGATGTGCGTGAATGTGTTCATAGTGTCCATTGATGTTAATGGTGTCCATAGTGTCCATTTATGGTTTCAAGTGTGATCCATCCTCGACCATTCATAAAAATTACTCTTGTGAAAAATGAAAGCAAGCCAAGGGTGATGAGAGACACAAAGCACAAAATGCTGTTAGGTGTTTGAAGGACTTCATGATTAAAGCTGTTTTAAACCTCAAAAGGCTGGACAGCGTAAATGGCTTTTGTAAATGCACATAAGAGGGGAGAACTAAATGAATATGTCAACAGGTGATTTCCTGAGAATCACTGATTGTCCTAGACTAAATGTGGTGGCATGGGTTAGGTATCGTTTGGGTTTTTTATGATACCGGTTCCAAATCGATATTTTTAAAATAGCATCAGTGCCTAGATGGTGCCTGACCCAATAATTATTAAAAAAAAAAATGTGGATAACATTAAAGAATGGCTTTTTATCAGAAAAAAAAATTAAAATAAATAATTCATTTTATAGTTTAAAATATACATAAATACAAGTATTGTATATACAAAACAACAAATTTACATTCTACCTAACCCAAGTACAATAATTAAACAAGCTTTGTTTAACAAGCTTTTATATTTGCCATATCTGGCAAAATACGACACGTTTTCTAGGGTTGGTCTGACTGGGGCCAGGGATGCCCACACTGCCAGCTGATATCCGCAATCTATTAAACATTGTGCAAAACTTTTTTTAACTTCATCCCATGTGTCCTCAAATGTTTCATTAGATTTCATTAGCTTCTGAAAGATGTTTGTTGCATGTCTCGCTGTCATAATCCTTTGCTGTAAAATACAGCCACACACTAGCTTAAAGCATTTTAATTTAAGTGTGTTTAGCTTAACTAGCTTAAGCTATTGGCTGCCATCAGCGCAAGTGGTCTCATTTCCCAGAGTTGTGCTTTTAAGTCGGAATATGAAAATAACACAATTATGTTCCTATAAAAATTGTTAGATTTATGTTGTTCAAACTTTCCGACTTGTGTTCATGTGCATTTCTGTGCATTTGTGTTGTGCGCGTTCTTATCATGCAACCGGGGGGGAGGGGGTGGGAATGGTTGGGGGTTGCACGTTCTGATCATAAAAATAGAGTAACGAGGCTATTTTTAAAATGTAAGGAGTAGAAAGTACAGATAATTGCTTAAAAATGTAAGGAGTAGAAGTAAAAAGTCGGCTGAAAAATAATTACTCCAGTAAAGTATAGATACCCAAAATTTCTACTTAAGTAAGGTAACGAAGTATTTGTACTTCGTTACTTGACACCTCTGCCAAAGTGAGGCACCGAAAACTGCATTCTGATTTAATAAACCCTCTATACTTCCTCTTTGCATTCCTCTTGTATAATAATAAAAATAAAAATAAAAAACATTTTGATTTACTTGTCAGTTGGACAACTAGTAACCAGAAGAGTTACTGTAGCACAGTGGTATGTTTCTGTAGCCTATATGTTTTTTTTTTTTTGTTTTTAAATAGAGCACATTGAGCAAAAGATTTATATACAATATGCTTTCCACTCCCCTATTTAATTTTCTCCACGTCTTGTGAAGCCTTGATTTCTTCTGATGAGAAGATGAGAGATGAAGTATAAATTTTTATTTATCTTTCTTCTTTTCCCTCTTCCCTAGGTCACCCGTGCTCAGTACCAAAAGGGCCTTTTGGCCTCCAAACTGGACAGCACACCTCAGTCCCCACAGAGCAATCACATTCAGTTCGACAGCATGCTTGCACCATCCCTGACTCCACCCAATTCTTCAATGTCTTGCGGCGCAGCAGCCGTAGCACTCAGAGAGGAAACAAACATGACTACAACCCTGCTAAATGACAGGAATAGCCTGAATAGTCAACGCGCTACCCAACCACAGTCCTACTCCAACTTAAACCTCAACGCCAGTACTAACTCTAGCCCTCACTCACTATCCAACAACCACCCCCAGCTGCAGACTCATACACCTCACCTGAACATCCACAACATCTCTCACAGCCACGAACACACAGAAAGCACGATCTGACAAAGCGCATGGGGAGCCGTGGTTGGTGCAAGGCTCTAGAGAAGACCGAACTGATCCACAAATATCTGTATGTGTACATGGCAATTTACAAACTATATGCAATGTAGCACAGAAGCACTTGTATGGATGAACTTTGAAGTGGGCTTTGTATCTTCCTCAGGCCCTTCCTGCATGCTATCTTTTTTTTTTTTTTCCTCCAATGGTCAGTTTGATGGTATTTCAGTGAAATCTAGAATGGATTCATCTAGAGCAAAGCACAAGGGAGGTCCGACAGGTGTAGTTTGAGATTTAGAAATTACATTACTAGTTCATAAGAAAGATAGAACTCTTAATAGAACTTTGTTGTTCATGTTGTGAGCCCAGACATTGCATGGTGAAAGCATATGCACACCTTTTTTTCTATATATATTTTTGAAAGTGTTTTTGTAGCATGCAATGACAAAAATGTCACTGAGACACTTGGGCATTTGGAATGACATAACTGTGTAACATCTATATAAGAAATGATTGCACTTTTTTTTTATAACCTTTAGGAATCCTTACCAAACTCTTTGTATGTAATTTATTTCTGTTTTGAATAGTGAGAGCTTTACCAGTTAGCCATCGGTTTATCAGGTCAATAGTGGATGTGTTACTTTCACTTGTCTTGCCACAGTTTATCCTGAATAGGTCAAACTTAGTTATGCAAATCATTTCAAATATTATAAATATTTAATACTATATTTATTGAATGACTTTCAGTCCTGAAGCAGTGTGGAGATATGTAACAGAACCAACCATAGCCTATTGCAGGTAAAAATAGAATATATGACATTAGTAAATACTAAAATATTTATTTGTGCCTAAATTAATGTGTGTGTGTGTGTGTGTGTGTGTGTGTGTGTGTGTGTGTGTGTGTGTGTGTGTAATTCCATCTAATGTTTTATTTTAAATTTTATCAGTTTATCAGGGCACAGCTGTATTTAGTCCATTCAGGGGGATAAACCTGACCAAAATTGTCCAGTACCAAAGCACAGGAATCCAATTATATCTATGTACTAGTAACAAGTTCATTAGGACCAGCAACGTATTTAAGCGAGCAGGTTATAAGTCATAGCGTGAACTGCTCTAGCATTTGTGCATCATGACACTACAGCTCTAGCAAATAGCAAAACCTCACTTGTGTTCCACAGAATTAAAGTATGGTCAGTTATGACGACAAAGGGAGAACATTGAAATCCTTATTGCTCATTACTTTAAGAGAGTCTAATAACACATTGTAGGGCATGCATAACAGTGATGTCACACTGTGTTGCCCCCTGGTTCATACATTGTTACTTCAAATAAATTAAATGTCATTCAGTTACATCCAAAGGAGCTAAGTCCAGCACTTTTCTGGTAAATAGGTGTTTTTGTGTTGTTTTTATTTGTAAATATATTCAGTTTTGATGCCTTTATAAGACATCTGCAAAGCAATAGATAGATAGATTATTGAAAGGGTTGGTTATAATTTAATTGCACAAAACAGAAAATCGTTTATACTTTACCTCAGTTGATATTGCGTGTGTAGAATAATTTGCTACTCTTTATAATTTGAACCAAAAAGTGTAATTCAAGGTTTTCATGAGCATATTGGTTGTGATAATACCTTATCTTGCCTAAAGGTTCAAGGACACATTTAAATTAACAGAAAAAAGGGACTGGCCGAAGTTTTTTGCACTTTGACCTGTATCTCTGTTGTTAGAATAAATGTTGCACTTTGTGGTCCCTGAGTTGTGGAATGAGATACTCCTGCAGCTCAGAAGTAATGAAATTCCTTTGAGTTAGAGGTCCAGCAGGTAATCTGTTTTTAATGTTCATTGGAACTTTTTGTTAGTGACCGTGGAGGGGGTTGTTTTAACTTGCAAGTGAGTTGTAGCTGCCTTTTTCTTTAATGTGTCCTCAGTTTCACAGTTTTTCAACCCTGAAGGTTAAAGATTATTACTGAGTGCAGCAGCAGGCTATGGGCACATTTTCCATTGTGCATGGTTTACTCATCAGTGTGTGTGGACATGCATCCTGTGTGCTGATGCATGAAACGGTGAGAATCCTGTAAACCAGCACAGTTTCTTTGACCGTTCAAACATAGCATCATTATTTGTAGAAGCATGATTGTCTTTCATTTGCCTGCTATGAATTTATCACAGCAGTTTCTTCTTTTTTTCAGTTTCTTCAGCAGAGTCTGTATGGTATTGTGACCCCCCCCCCCCCATCTTTTTTTGGCAGAACAATGGCATTTTCAGAGATTATACAAAGCAGAGTTCATTATTGTTCATTAATGTCTGCTTTTGTTTTAAATGTACTGTACTTCCACTAATATTTGATTGCTCTGTTTGAAGCAATGTGTACAAAGTGTTTCATAAGGGCTGCTGAAGGGGTTCTCTTGAACATGACAATAAATCTGAGACATCTATTTCTATATAAAATGTGTCACCTCTGTTTTATTTCTTTGCCATGATAAACTACTTGTTTTTTCCCCTTGTACAATATCAGTGTAGTGTATTTTCAAATATTTCAAGAAATATGTCTTCCCAGTTCCAATCTATTAGTAGATAATATTTTATGTATAGCATTCCATCCATGAAGGCGAGCTGATCAATCACTCTAAGTGAGTATCAACTGAACTTCTTGGGTTTTGTGAAGTCTGACACAGTAGGAGTGTGTTTACCAGTATCTAAGAGTTCAATCACTCTACTTATTGTGTGATCCTGTGACTGTTCTGCTATCCACTATTGTAGTGACATTCTAGGGAGAGTGCTCCACCCAGGAAGTACAGTACTGTGCAAAAGTTTAGGCAGGTGTGAAAAAATGCTGTAAAAAAAGAATGCTTTCAAAAATGGAAGTGTTGAACATTTTTCATAAATGAACAAAATGCAGTGAATGACCAAAAGAGAAATCTAAATCAAATCAATATTTGGTGTGACCACCCTTTGCCTTCAAAACAGCAGCAATTCTTCTACGTACCCTTGCAGACTGCAGTTTTTGAAGGAACTCGGCTGGTAGGTTGTTCCAAACATCTTGGAGAACTAACGACAGATGCTCTGTAGATGTAGGCTGTCACATCCTTCTGCCTCTTCCTGTAATCCCAGAAACACTCAATTATGTTGAGTTCAGGGCTCTTTGGTGGCCATGCCATCACTTCCAGTACATCTTGTTCTTCTTTGCACTGAAGATAGTTCTTAATTACTTTGGCTGTGTGTTTGGGGTCGCCCTGCTGCAGAATACATTTGGGGCCAATCATACGCCTCCCTGATGGTATTGCATGATAGATAAGTATCTGCCTGTATTTCTCAGCATTGAGAACACCATTAATCCTGACCAAATCTCCAACTCCATTTGCAGAAATGAAACCCAAAAGTTCAAGGAACCTCCACCATGCTTCTCATTTTCCTGCAGACACTCATTATTTTACCATTGGCCAGACTCCTCCGGACAGTGAGCTGATGGTACTGCTGGACATCTTCCAATTTCGAAGATCTGCCGCAATAAGTTTCCTTCGCCGATCATTTCGTCTATGATTCTCAATGTTGCCCGTTTCTTTGTGCTTGTCTGACCTTGTTGATGCAGTATAACTACCATGTGTCGTCTTGTTTCTGTGCTTAATCTTGCCATGACATGAAACTTTCAAAACCTTACTTTGGCAGCAGAGTTTGGCTGCTCCTCACCCAGTTTTAAGCCTCCTACACAGCTGTTTCTGTTTTAGTTCATGACTGGGTTTCAACCTATTGTACATGTACATGCGACATTGATGATCATTAGCACCTGTTTGGTATATTGGTTGATCATACACCTGAGTGTAATCCATACAAAATCCCTTTATTTGTGCATATGGCTGAGGATGAAAGAGGGGGGGCAATACTTTTGCAGTGGCTTGCAAAAGTATTCGGCCCCCTTGAACTTTTCCACATTTTGTCACATTACAGCCAAAAACATGAATCAATTTTATTGGAATTCCACATGAAAGACCAATACAAAGTGGTGTACACGTGAGAGGTGGAACGGAAGTCATACATGATTCCAAACATTTTTTACAAATAAATAACTGCAAAGTGGGGTGTGCGTAATTATTCAGCCCCCTGAGTCAATATTTTGTAGAACCACCTTTTGCTGCAATTACAGCTGCCAGTCTTTTAGGGTATGTCTCTACCAGCTTTGCACATCTAGAGACTGAAATCCTTGCCAATTCTGCTTTGCAAAACAGCTCCAGTTCAGTCAGATTAGATGGACAGCGTTTGTGGACAGCAGTTTTCAGATCTTGCCACAGATTCTCGATTGGATTTAGATCTGGACTTTGACTGGGCCATTCTAACACATGCATATGTTTTGTTTTAAACCGTTCCATTGTTGCCCTGGCTTTATGTTTAGGGTCGTTGTCCTGCTGGAAGGTGAACCTCCGCCCCAGTCTCAAGTCTTTTGCAGACTCCAAGAGGTTTTCTTCCAAGATTGCCCTGTATTTGGCTCCATCCATCTTCCGATCAATTCTGACCAGCTTCCCTGTCCCTGCTGAAGAGAAGCACCACCAGAGCATGATGCTGCCACCACCATATTTGACAATGGGGATGGTGTGTTCAGAGTGATGTGCAGTGTTAGTTTTCCGCCACACATAGCGTTTTGCATTTTGGACAAAAAGTTCCATTTTGGTCTCATCTGACCAGAGCACCTTCTTCCACATGTTTGCTGTGCAAACGGGACTTCTTATGGTTTTCTGTTAACAATGGCTTTCTTCTTGCCACTCTTCCATAAAGGCCAACTTTGTGCAGTGCACGATTAATAGTTGTCCTACGGACAGATTCCCCCACCTGAGCTGTAGATCTCTGCAGCTCGTCCTCTTGGCTGCATTTCTGATCAGCGCTCTCCTTGTTCGGCCTGTGAGTTTAGGTGGACGGCCTTGTCTTGGTAGGTTTACAGTTGTGCCATACTCCTTCCATTTCTGAATGATCGCTTGAACAGTGCTCCGTGGGATGTTCAAGGTTTTGGAAATCTTTTTGTAGCCTAAGCCTGCTTTAAATTTCTCAATAACTTTATCCCTGACCTGTCTGATGTGTTCTTTGGACTTCATGGTGTTGTTGCTCCCAACATTCTCTTAGACAACCTCTGAGGCCGTCACAGAGCAGCTGTATTTGTACTGACATTAGATTACACACAGGTACACTCTATTTAGTCATTAGCACTCATCAGGCGATGTCTATGGGCAACTGACTGCACTCAGACCAAAGGGGCTGAATAATTACGCACACCCCACTTTGCAGTTATTTATTTGTAAAAAAATGTTTAGAATCATGTATGATTTTCGTTCCACTTCTCACATGTACACCATTTTGTATTGGTCTTTCACGTGGAATTCCAATGAAATTGATTTATGTTTGTGGCTGTAATGTGACAAAATGTGGAAAAGTTCAAGGGGGCCGAATACTTTTGGAAGCCAATGTAACTGGAATCCATGTTTGACTTGTGTCCTGGTGTTGTCCCCAAGAAAAGCCATTGGCACCTTAAATTTTTCACTTGGTACTGAAGGCTGAAATTTAAATTAAGGGAGCAAGGCAATACTGTCCATCAGCATCAAGCTTAGCCGATGTCAATATATATGTCAGTGGGTTGTCTGTCATAACAGCAAACTTTGCTCCATATACTGTAGTCATAGAAGTTGTGTGTAATCGCCCACTTCAAGGCTAAAAATTCCAGCTTGTGGTAGGTTAGCATACCTAGTTAGCCTTCTTGCTTTTGACATAGGAAAGCATTCGGGCCATGTAGGCTGGCATCTGTGTGAAGGATATCCAGCAAATTTGGGTTTGCAAACCCCAACATTGGGACGGTTAAAAGGATTTTAGCTCATTGATGTTAGTGGACTTTGGCCATGTGGTAATTGGTGCGATTCTATCAGGGTTAATCTCAACACCATTTTCTGAAACCATGTGTCCAAGGTACTTTACTAACTTTAGAAAGAAGGTTTGGAATTTGCCCAGAGAAAGAGCCCATCGGTTTTTAATTTGCCTGCACTGCAGAATTATAATTTTTAATGACATGTTCAACTATGCATTGCACCAGTTTATCAGCAGAAAGATTCAATGTAGACTCACTACTAGGTCTGGTTTTCTGACCAAATTATAGGTAGAAGAATGCATCTTCAGTCAAGACAAAGCCATTTTAGACTGAAATTTATTTTCAGATTTTTACAGGATGGCTGTGCTATGGTCAGAAGATATTACATCTCATTCAGCATCATCACTACTGACATCACTTGAATCCAGGGAAGGTTGTTCCCTGGTGGATCTACTCCCACTTCTTTCACCATAACTCCATATTTTCCAAGGGTTTCAGTGATTTCGTCATTAGCTTCAGTAGCAGAAACCCCTAACAAACACACACACATTTTGCATTGACACTGTAGTGTTTTTCAATGTCTGAAATACTCATTTGATTAATCAAAACATTAAAAAACTTCAGGTATCAGTATGTATAATAGAACAGTTATCAATACGGGATAGGTAGATTCTCCGGAGGATAAAAATGAATTTTGATCAAAATGGCTTACAACTCTAGCAAAAAGCAAATGAACAATTACTTAAAGAAAGAATGAATGTATGGATGACTTGACTCAACAATGTCAATGTTGAGTCCAGATTATTTAATACTGAGCCCAAACTTTTTATATTTCCCAAAAAGAAGCTAATTAAATAATAAACCTTCCAGTAGTCCTCCTGGTTCCCTTGTTATTCGCAGGTGTGGTGCACAATGTTTGTGAAATGTAAAGGCCTTTTTTTTTTATTTACTACTGCCTGGGTTGTGTATGTGTATAAAATAACAACTTAGCTGCAGTCACAAAGAATCCCTCAAATGAAACAGGTCTGTGATGAACTCCACAGCAGACTCTTCAGCAAATCAACGGGTCTACCTTGGCAAAACATGGTATTGGTGCTAAAAAGTATCTCACTTTAGTGAAATTTTAGATAGGCTCATATAGCACCATTTTTTTATATAACATTTGATGCTTATCTCCTGATCCATGCTTCGTTTTTTTGTAAATATGCATATACATTTATATTTTTATTAGATAAAAAGATACACATTTGCTAAATACAATTTCATGCCCTTTTTATGGGCAATGTCTTTCACGTGGAATGTGTAACTTTAAAAAAAAAATTAAAATCTTTTAATGATTTTAATTGTCATTCAGATGAAACTTGGCCAGTTTAGATTTTACATGAAAAGACAAGCATGAAAACATGCATTATTATAAAATGCAAAATTGATAAGATATTGCAACATGACATTGACATGGTTAAGGACACTATATATTTTTGGCTTTTTAAGCTCTTATCAAAAAAGTTTACATTTAAGCAACTATTTTTATAGGTCATATGCTTGTAGAAGTTTACAGTTATAGTATAAATACTCAAATAAATATAAATCATTTGCATTTTAAATTATTATAGTTTGAAGCAAAAAAAATTGCCATTTTGGGGGCACATATTAAATCATCTCCAAAATGGCTGAATTTAGCAACTTGAAATTTTTAAGGAAGCAAGATTGGTCATGTTCATGTTGCATAAACTTCACAAGTGGCTTCTTTGCCACACACATTCACTGTATTCAGAGGTGGAAAGCGTAACAAAATTTTGTACTTAAGTAAAAGTACTGTTACTTTAGTGAACTTTTACTGAAGTATAAGTAAAGTTACCCTTATAAACTTTACTTATATAATTTTTTCTCAAGTAAAAGTAAAAAGTAGCTCATTAAAATTTTACTTAGAGTAAAAGTTACTGAGTTACTTTTTTCTTCTTTTTTTTTACCAGCAGGGTTGGGATGAGGGATGGAACTGCATAATAAATCTGTTCCCTTTGTTGTGCTTGAAATCAAAGTGGACGCTTAAATATGACCAGGGGTTTGCTTCATAAGAATTTGTTGGCATTTCACGTTCAGCTGTGTCTGCATCACTGGCATCTGTTTTGTCTCCATCGTTCTTGTGAATTTAGCCTGTTTGTTCTCCACGCCCATCAATCAATCAGCAGTGGTTTCCCGGGGTGCAATTTTTTTCCTTCCCCGTTGTATTATTTTTCATTCATTTATTTTTTACTCAGTAGCGAATATGATTTAAAATGTAGTGAAGTACAATACTTTAAACAAAACATACTTAAGTAAAAGTAAAATTCGATTTTAAAAACTACATTAAAACAAAAAAATCTACTCAATTACAGTAATGCGAGTAAATGTAATTCATTACTTTCCACCTCTGACTGTATTACATATATTACACATTCCCTAACAAGCGGTTTTATTATTTATTTTTTTATTAACACCAATACTGCATATTGTCCGCATAAAAACATTGTCGGCCTCTACTGGTTAATCACGGTACTGCACAAACAAGCTGTTAACGGCACAGTGCATATTGAGCATAGTACTATATACTATATACAGTTACTGACTGAGCAGAAACTTTGGATTTTGCATCATTATCCAGATGGTTTGTTATGGATGACTGGTTTTCTTAAAAAAATTAATAAATAAAAAAAGCATTGGCTGTCATTAGTTAATCAGCTTTCAGCAGGCATTTGATAGTAATAGAATTGCTTCACAAAACATGAATAAATAAAGCCCAGCAAATAATAATTCCATGATGGGCCTTAATTGACTCAAGCAGTTGTATAACACATGATATTTTGACATTGAGAGGACATTTGTTTAGGACATTTGTCTTACATACACTGTCTGATCCAGGTGAAATGCTCTTATGACACCTAAAATCAAGCTACAAGAAGTCACCTGTGAGATGTCTCCACGTGACCATGGCTTATAAACTGTTTACATGCCAAGGTGTTGAGTTGGGCTGTGTGCTTAATTTACATTTTCTTCAGAAAGTGCATACTTTTCTGTTTCCTAGATGTTTATAAAAAGGAAGGTATTAATAAAGTGACCTATCTATATGTCTGTTGTTAAAATTAAAAGTTTGGCTGATCATACTAGAATCATTTTTTGACTATCACATTAAATGTATCCATTTAACAGTCAAATACATTATGGTGGATAACAGACATTTAAAAACAATTTATCATTGTTTCCTGACATGCTTAAAAGACATTTATCTGGGTGACTGACACGTGTTTTTTTCCAGTCTAACTGTACATGGAGGGGGAGGGGGGTTGCAGGAATTTTACAGCTCACTCGCCCGTGTTGTTATTTCACATTACCTAACAAGCGGTTTGTGGGCGTGGTTTTCTTTTTATCTTTTTTTTCCTATTGGTCGTATACATTCTTCCAATATTATTGGTCCATACAAGACTACACGTAGTTCCGCTTTGGTGGGGAAAAAAACGGTTTTCTTCATTCCGGCCAGGAGTGTTTGGGATATCTATTTTTGTTTTCTAGTCTTGGTGCTTCTGATCCAACATGGCGGCGCTAGCGAGGACGTTCTTGTCTTTTTCTATGGCAACGAGAAAAAAAGTGCTAGGCGGCTAGCCCACTGAGGCTGTCACATGATTAGCGACTAAAACCGAGCGGCCCGATTCCAATATGGTGGTCGGCTCGGTGGAGCTACGCATCTTGTTAATGATATTGTCGGCTTGCTGGTTCAAGTCTGGCGTTTGCAGCCAAAACACCTCGACGCGGGTCCTGGGCCTGAGACTGGAGGACTCCACGGGGCAAGTGTACATGCGCGGCCGGGTCCTGACTGCTGCGCGTGGTTCCAGTTTCACGCTCCGGTTGTTCGGTTCCTACCTGTTCAATGGGAATTGGGTCGCGTTCGCTAGAGTGGGTGTAAACGCCTGTAGCCAAGAAACACTGCGCAATGCATCTGCTTTCCAAGTGCGTGGCGAGTTTGTGAGTGATAAGAACGGGGGCTTAATAGAAGTTCAAACCGAGGATAGAAAGATCTCTGATCAGGTAACAGATGAAGCACATCCGGGTTTACACAGCTTGTGCGTGTTCACCGGGGAAACCTGGGAATCCGCGGGGCCGGATGTGTTCCGTGTAGAAGATCCGGATCTGCCACCCGAATTTATCCCAACATGGGGTCTAGCCATAATTATCATCATGGTAGTGTTTATATGCTCGCTGGTACGCTGCCTGAATCTAAGTTTGCTGTGGCTTGACCCTCTGGAGCTCTATGTGCTGCACAGCTGTGGCTCAGAAAATGAGAGACGGCTGGCGAAGCGCCTGGAGCCAGTTCGGAGGAGAGGAAACTTTCTTTTGTGCTCCCTGCTGTTCTTGAGCGCTTTGGGCCACTCGGTACTTGGTGTGATCTTCTACCGTGCCATTGGTTCCATCCTTCCTGCTGCATTTGCATGTGCTGCGCTCATTTTCGTGGTCACAGAGTTGTTGCCCCACATCATAAGTTCGGGTTTTGGTTTCTATCTTGCCCCAAGTCTCGTATGGCTGGCCCAGAGCTGTCTGCTCATCACATGTCCCCTGTCTTGCCCATTAGGGCTCTTTTTGGATTTGGCACTTAAGCGTGACGTGAGCACTTGTGGAGTGCGTGAAAAGGTGATGGAGCTGATTCGGGCAAATGTGAACGACCCATACAGTGAGTTTGTCAAGGAGGAGTTCAGGCGCGGCACACTGAGGAGCAAGACGGTGGAGGATATTTTGACCCCCCTGAAGGACTGCTTCATGCTCCCATCCACGGCCATGCTGGACTTTAGCACCATGTCCGAGATCATGCAGAGTGGTTACACCCGCGTCCCTGTGTATGAGGAGGAGCGCTCCAACATCATCGAGATCCTGTATGTCAAGGACCTGGCTTTGGTGGATCCTGCTGATTGCACTCCCATGACGACCATCACCAAGTTCTACAACCACCCACTCCATTTTGTCTTCAATGACACCAAGCTGGACGCCATGTTAGAGGAGTTTAAGAAAGGTGATTTTTAAATCAAGCTCTGAAAGTCTGGGTCATTTAGCTCACAGTCCTCCTCCCAAAGTATCCCCCATGTTCTAAACCACACACTTCAACAAAAGATGGGCTGTTTTTAGACAGCCCATCACTATAAAATAATGTACTATACTCTAACACACGATACTCTAACACCAGATCTAGAGACCTAGGTTTTGGAAAATGATTTTCTGGTATTTGGGCATCACTGCAAATGTGTAATAATCTGAAGTCACTTTAATAATTTTTTTGAATGATGCAAAAACTACTTCTACCATCTACTTTGACTAAATGCATAAAAAAAAAAAGTTAATATTTTGAAGCACTCCACTTCTGATATCACCATGCTTCTTTAGGCAACTCTCATCTGGCCATAGTACAGAGGGTCAATAATGAGGGAGAGGGAGACCCCTTCTACGAGGTGCTGGGTCTGGTCACACTCGAAGATGTGATTGAAGAGATCATCAAGTCTGAGATCCTGGATGAGTCTGATGGCTATAGTAAGTTTCTTGGATTTCTCAGCATCTTCTAGCATCTTAACACGTTAATTCTAAGACTGTTTTTCCCTCCTTCCTCTCCCACAGTGAACATGAAAGTGAAGCGTCCTCTTCCTCCACTGGAGATTCCTTTAGAGCCCCGTGCAGCACAGGAGGAGTTCTCTCTCTTTAAGGTTCCCGAGGGTGATGCGAAGATCCGCACGTCTCCGCAGCTTCTACTTGCTACACACCGCTTTCTCTCCAGAGGTCTGAACATTGATTTTTTTTTTTTATTGTAGCGATGTCTTTTTTTTTTTTTTTTTTTTTTTTTTTTTTTTTTTGTATTTGTAATCGCACAAGAAGACTGCATTTATTTAATGTAGTCAAAAAAAATCTTACTTCCTACTTTTACCCTGTTTATTTTATGACTTGCTATTAATTGCCTCACAAAGACAGGAAGCTGTGAACATATAATCAGAATATATGTTGTGCTGTTGCTCTTTAATATTATATGTTGCATGGAATCGCGTAAACATGGAGGTGTGTCTTGCAAAGCATCAATACAAATGCAGTTCAATACCATATTTATGCAAAACTTTCAAGATTGACCTGCATTTATTTATTTATTTTTTTAAACACATTGTTGGGTTATGTAAATGTTATAATAATCAAAATACCCAGGGCCTTCAAAACACTGAATACGATCTCTTCAATTTCACACATAGTAGCCAGGTTATCAAATAGGAAATGTAGTGCGTTTGATTTGATGTACAACTCAATTATCTAAAGTATTGCACACTTAAAGGATCACTCATTGCTCAGAATTCAAGTGTCAGTAAACAACTAGTTTCCAGCATTTTGTGTAACTTTCAGCATGTTTAGCATCCACATATGTAGTGTTTAGTCCATTCCAATCAGTTTCTGGTGTGTTGTGTTTCTGCCATTGTGTTGGGCTGGCAAGCACACCGGAATCACACTTAGCTGTAGACCAAATTGTGAGACCATTAAAGCGAGGCGCCCTCAGTCTAGTGGTTCTCAGCAAACTCAAAATTTGATTACAGTAATAAGAGATTTGACTTTAACAAATAGCAGTATTGTTATAGAAAGACGGTATGATCTTGATTTTTGGAAAGCAAACATAAAAGCAGGATGAAGTATACTTTTTTTCAGTAAGTAGCTAATCATTTACTTAGCACTAACTCCATGTTCTTTGAACTCGGGTAATATCTATGACTTTCTTTGACACACTTGGCAAACTCTTTGCTTTTTTTTTTGTATTTCTGAGAAATGAATGAAAGAATTTTAAAGGTAGGTTTTCAGTCCTATGTGACCCTCAGACTAAAGTTTTTTTGTTTTGTTTTTGTAGACTGGTTGTAAACATGAAACTCGTAATGTTAAACCTTACTACTTCTGCAGTAAGAGAGACAGTTTGATATTAAACAATTTCAAGTCTTGTTTTTCCTACCCATTCATCATTGATTTGATTTAGTTGGTCTTGACTGCATACCAGATCCTCTATACTGGAAGCCATATAGACATGTATGTACTTGCAAACAAAGCTATCACCTTTATCTTAGTCATAGGCTGTTTAAGAAACTCTCTTATTCTTCAGCAGTTCCACGAAGCTTGTCAATCACTCCCCCCCCCCTAGATGGTTCCTGGTTTTGATTGTTAAATGTTAAATATTTGTGACTTAAAATGAGGTTAGAGTATAAGTCAGAAGATATTGATCATAGCTTTTACTTCCATTATTTTAAACCATTCTTTTCTCTTGAATCTCTCACACCTCTCAGAAGTGGAGCATTTCTGTCCACAACGCGTGTCGGAAAAGGTCTTATTTCATCTCCTACGGCATCCCAGTGTCAATCAAGAAGTGAAGTTTGACCCAAACAACAAAATGAGTCCCGAGCACTACCTCTACACACGTAATCATCCAGTGGACTACTTTATTCTGTTGCTGCAGGTGAGCTGAGGATTTACTTATCTTTGATTAGGGCTGGGGTATATAACAATTTGCAGCATTTTCTAGAATAAAAAAACGTTGGCACAGTGCAACTTGAAGACTTTTTGGAGTTGAAATAGGAGATGCCATGTTTTCAAAAAATTGTAGCTTCGAGTCTGCTCAGTGTAAACTTTGGAAGCACAGCATGAGCAGTAAATACAGCCGCAGCAACGGGTCTAGTCATGAGTCAATAATTTTTGAGAACTGGGACAAAATCTGTTTTTAATTTTGAAACAAAAACTTTTATTATTTCTAAAAACGTAATATATCTTGTCGAACAGTGTGGCATGGGTTGTCAAGCCCTCTCTCTCTTTTGCATTGCGAGTAATCGTCTTCCATGCTCGATCTCAGTGAGCATACATCACTCGTTTACTGCTGTTTACTATAGCATTATGACCACGTGTGTGCGGAAAGCATTTCTTTATTTTGTGGCTAAGGCTAAATGGAGGCTAAAAAGGTTGTAGCAGTGCGGGAGATGAATCTGTTTAACGACAATGCCATGTCGCATTTACGCAAAATTCTCAAAAGGAGGCAAAAGCAAGTGTTGTCAGAGAGGTTCCTTGTTAAAGTCACTCAAAAAGAAAATGATTCCAGTTTCAGACAGAGACGCTTTGTCAGAGGGCAGTGATTTCATGTGTGTTCACGCGTGTGTGAGAAAATCGTCCTACACAGTAGCCCGAGCTGCGAGTAACCTCTTGTAAATTATATGAAAAGAGATCTTTGAAAAATATCAAATGTTTTACAGATCAAAATTATTGCATTTTATTGCAAACATTTATGTAGCATTTAACATCTTTTGGAATCACCTTTCACAGCTTTTATGTTTTTAAAATCACTGTATTGTAATTTAGTCAATACGGTAGCTTAGTGGTCGGCACTGTTGCCTTGCACTTCAAGGGCCGGGGCCCGATTCCCTCCTCAGGTCTGTGTGCAAGGAGTTTGCATGTTCATTGTGCTTGGTGGGTTTCCTCTGGGTACTTTGGTTTCCTTCTGCAGTCCAAGGACATGTAGATTGGGCTCGTTGGCATTTCCAAATTGCTTATAGGGTGTGAATGAGCGTCACCCCGTCCAGGGTGTACCCTGTCTTGTGCTCCAAGTCTCCTGGGCTAGGCTCCAGGACCCTCACAACACCTGTACACAGGAGAAAGCGGTATAGATGATGAGTGACTGAATTGTGGAT
Organism: Channallabes apus; assembly: GCA_030522415.1. NCBI lineage: Eukaryota > Metazoa > Chordata > Actinopteri > Siluriformes > Clariidae > Channallabes > Channallabes apus. The sequence continues at coordinate 25,198,605 of CM060120.1, forward strand.
TGAGACTTTTATGCAGAATCAAAATGAAACCACAGAATTGTATTTTATCTTGAGAAACAGGTCACAATAAACTCAAAATATCTAAATTTTTTAAATTAGCACAGTATAACTTGATAGTGGGTGTAATGTTCAATCCACTTGAGGTGTGTTAAGCTGTGTTAAGCAATGCCTTTTTTTTTTTCTTGTGCTTTCTTAACTTTCTCAGAGACCGTTAGTAGGACTTTCTACATCCTTTCTCAAGAATACCTCCCTCTGTTCAGGGTCTATTTAAATCATCTCTCTTCTTCCTTTGGTACTTATTTCTTCTCTTTCGCTCTTCCACTGACAACTGTTGTCTAGCTTATACTTGCCTGAAATTAATTTGATTATTCCTCTTTGTTTTTGTCTCAAATGTTCTTAATAAGCTCTTCATTAAACACCATCACCCTGCTCACATGCCATTCTCGTGGTGAATTCAACTGGTGAGTGATACTGGCAGTTTGGCCGCTGCTTCCCATGCAGATGTTAACTGGCGGTACTCTGTCCACATGCCTTTAAAATCCCCGGGACATGCCACTCTTTCAGCGTAGTGTTTAAGCCTAAAATGAAAGTGCCGCGACAGCTCGTGCAGTCCTTTGGCCACGGTTTCTTGCGCAGTGATTAAATGCCCTTAAAATCACTGGGCTAGCCGTTTGTATTTAGTGATTGTGGAGAATTGTGTGTAGAATAATGAGGGGGGGGAAACCTGAATCCATTTTAAGATGAGTGTGAAACATAAAATAATAAAATGTGGACAATATATTAGCTATGTCCTTGACTTCGTATAGTTATCGCAGATCAACAGACATACTGACCAGGACTTCTTAAAATGCAGTTGCACACTCTTAAGCCCGTAATAGAAAATGTACAGCGCCATATGTTGATGATTTGTGATGGACTAATTAAAAAAATGTTTTTAATAGATTTCTTATTCTGTATCAGTTATTAGCAAGTTTAGAATACGTCAACATCTTCAGCTCTGCTACCTCTAGCTCTGCCTCCTGTCTTTTCTTCAATGCTACTGTCTCTAAGCTGTAGAGCATTGCTGGTCTCACCACTTGTGCTGTACACCTTTCCTTTCATTCTCACTGATACTCTTTTATCGCACAACACACCTGACACTTTTCTCCACCCATTCCAACTTGCCTGTACTCGTCTCTTCACCTCCTTTGAACACACTCCGTTGCTCTCGACCGTTGACCCTAAGTACTTAAAATACTGCACCTTCTTTACCTCTGCTCCCTGTAGCCTCACTGTTCCTCTTGGGTCCCTCTCATTCACACACATGTATTCCGTCTTGCTGCGGCTAACCTTCATTCCTCTGCTTTCCAGAGCATACCTCCACCTCTCCAAATTTTCCTCCACCTGTTCCCTGCTCTCGCTACAAAGCACAATGTCATCTACAAACATCATAGTCCATGGAGACTCCTGTCTAACTTCATCTGTCATCCTGTCCATCACTAGAGCAAACAAAAAGGGGCTTAGAGCCGATCCTTGATGCAGACCCACATCCACCTTGAACTCTTCTGTCACACCTCCAGCACATCTTACCACTGTCTTACAGCTCTCATACATGTCCTGCACCACTCTAACATAATTCTCTGCCACTCCAGACTTCCTCATACAACACCACAGCTCCTCTCTCGGCACCCTGTCGTACCCTTTCTCTAAATCTACAAGACACACAATGCAACTCTTTTTATTACCTTCTCTGTACTTCTCCATCAGCATCCTCAAACCAAATACTGCATCTGATGCACTCTTTCTAGGCATAAAACCATATTGCTGCTCACAAATTCTCACCTCTGCCCTTAACCTAGCTTCCACTACTCTTTCCCACAGCTGCATTGTATGGCTCATTAGCTTTATACCTCTGTAATTGCCACAGCTGTACATCTCCCTTGTTCTTAAAAATCGGCACCAATACACTTCTCCTCCATTCTTCTGGAATCCTCTCACTCTCCAAGATCTCATTAAACAAACTAGTCAGAAACTCTACTCTCTACACCTCTCCTAAGCACTTCCATACCTCCACAGGTATGTCATCAGGACCAACAGCCTTTCCACTCTTCATCCTCTTCAATGCCCTTCTCACCTCACTTTTACTAATATTTGCTACTTCCTGCTCCACAACAGTCACCTCTTCTACTCTTTGTTCTCTTTCGTTTTCCTCATTCATCAACTCCTCAAAGTACTCCTTCCATCTTCCCATCACCCTCCTGGCATCTGTCAGTACATTTCCATCTCTATCTTTAATCACTCTAACCTGCTGCACATCCTTCCCATCCTTATCTCTCTGCCTCGCCAACCTGTACAGATCCACCTCTCCCTCCTTACTGTCCAGCCTAGCATACAAGTCCTCATATGCTCTTTGTTTGGCCTTTGCCACCTCTACCTTCACCTTACGCTGCATCTCCCTGTACTCCTGTCTACTCTCTTCAGTCCTCTCAGAGTCCCACTTCTTCTTAGCTAGCCCCTTTCCCTTTATACACTCCTGGACTTCCTCATTCCACCACCAAGTCTCCTTGTCCCCTTTTCCCTTACCTGATGATACACCAAGTACCCTCTTACCTGTCTCCCTGATCACATTGGCTGTAGTTGTCCAGTCAACTGAAAGCACCTCCTGACCACCCATAGCTTGTCTCAACTCCTCCCTAAAGACTACACAACATTCTTCCTTTCTCAGCTTCCACCACTCTGTCCTCTGCTCTGCCTTTGAGCTCTTCAGCTTCCTCACCACCAGGGTTATTTTACACACCACCATTCTGTGTTGTCTGCCTACACTCTCCCCTACCAACACTTTGCAGTCACTGATCTCTTTCAGATTACAACGTCGACACAAGATGTAGTCCACGTGAGTGCTTCTGCCTCCGCTCTTATGTGTCACCCTATGTTCCTGCCTCTTCTGGAAGAAAGTATTTACTACTGCCATTTCCATCCTCTTTGCAAAGTCCACCACCATCTGTCCTTCTACATTCCTGTCCTGAAGACCAAACTTGCCCATCACATTTTCATCCCCTCTGTTCCCTTCCCCAACATGTCCATTGAAGTCTGCACCAATCACAACTCTCTCACCTCTGGGGATGCTCTGCATCACTTCATCTAATTCACTCCAGAATTTCTCCTTCTCTTCTAACACACATCCTACCTGTGGGGCATAACCACTAACAACATTGAACATCACACCATCAATTTCCAGCTTCAGACTCATCACCCTATCTGATACTCTCTTCACCTCTAGGACATTCCTTACAAACTCCTCTTTCAGAATAACTCCTACTCCATTTCTTTTCCTATCCACACCATGGTAAAACAATTTGAACGCTGATCCTAAGCTTCTAGCTTTGCTACCTTTCCACCTGGTCTCCTGGACACAGTATATTCACCTTCCTTCTCTGCATCATATCAACCAACTCTCTTCCCTTCCCTGTCATGGTCCCAACATTCAAGGTTCCTACTTTCACTCCTAAACTCTTGCCTTTCCTCTTCTCTCTCTGCTTTCGAACACGCCTTCCTCCTCTCCTTCTTCGACCAACAGTAGCCCAATTTCCACCGGCACCCTGTAAGTCAACAGCACCGGTGGCGGTCGTTGTTAACCCGGGCCACGACCGATCCGGTATGGAAATGATATTTCTGATTTGCATCATTGATTTGGCAAATGTTTTGCGTCGGATGCCCTTCCTGACGCAACCCTCTGCATTTATCCAGACTTGGGACTGGCACAACAAGACACTGGATTGCGCCCCCCATGGTTGCATTCTCTATTACTCAGCTTACATTCCCCCAAATAATTTTTCTGCAAATATCTTCAATGTACAGACACACAGACTTTACAGTTTTATTATGTGTATATACAAACACTGGCACACAGACACCACGCTAGTCAAAAGATTGCATTTATTGTCTTCATTGGTAATCAGGTAACTACAAGAACACTTTTGTCAAGTGCATTTGCAAAACCCATCAAACACCATGATGAAACTGGCTCTTATGAAGACCATCCCATGAAAGCAAGACCAAAACTTACCTCTGCTGCAGAGAAATCCCTTTAGAGTTAAATGGATTAAAAGTCGCCAATTAACAGCACCTCAGAATAGAGCCGTTATGAATGATTTACAGAGCATAAGTAGCAAATACATCTCAATACCAACGGTTCAAATGAGATTATTGCATATATTAGATGCTATCGGAAATAAATAAAAAATAAGGAAAGACTGGGAGGAAAAGGAAACAAAAGAAAAGGAAGTTTTACTGTGACTCGAATTAATGTATAAAATAAATAAAACTAAGATGCCAACTATGGATTCATCTATTTGTTGATTTTTAGCTCCTACCATTAGGGACAACCAACAATTTGATTTGACATGACGTATGTCTTACCTGCTGTAACCATTCCTTTTTTCTTTTTTTCCCCCACTTTTTCTTGGTTGGGAAGTTTGCTTGGAAACTTGCTGGGAAACAAACGCTAGACATTTCACATGGCAGAAAAGAAGCATAATGACTGAAGTAAATGGTTATGCTGATTTATATTCTAATGGTAACTGGTTTTCTTCTGGTAACTGTTTTGTGTGTGTTTGTGTAGGGGCGAGTGGAAGTGGAGATTGGCAAAGAGGGTCTAAAGTTTGAGAATGGAGCTTTCACCTACTATGGAGTGTCTGCTCTGACAACACCTTCCTCTGGTATGTTTTTTATTTAACTTGTACACCCAGGTGTAAAACCACTTGATTTTCTTTATAATTTAGCTATGGAAAATCACTACCATAATATTATAAATAATTACCTTAACTTGAATTGAATAAATCTACCAACCTGGGATGGGCCGGGTTATCATGTGACCAGTGTTTCCCCAAAGCCAGAGCCCCTCAATCACACACACACACACACACACACACTTCATTAATGTTACCTACCATGCATTGATAATGGTTATTAAGGTAACTGAAATTATATTATGGCACATATCACCATGTACTTTAATAAAAATCTTCATTATTATAAATGGTTGAAGTAACCTGAATCCTCTAAAGCTAGGTTCCTTTGTCTGCTTTGCACTGTTTGGTTGGAAGCTGATGGTAAGTTTTGTAGGTGAATTTATGATCCATCTATGTCTTCCTAGTACATCAGTCTCCAGTGTCCACGCAGCATCGCTCACCAAGAGACACATTTGAGCTAGGAGAAGCCACAAGCCCATCTAGTTACTGTCCTGACTATACGGTCCGAGCCCTAACCGATCTGCAGCTCATTAGGGTAAGACATGCAGCCTATTAACTCCGATAAGTATATCATCTGGCCATCTCCCACATTGTTAGAACAGTTTTATGTGCATGCTTGGACCACTCTTAAAGCAAGTAATACAAAAATAAACAAACAGAAATAAAAAATTTTATAGTAGGTTTTTATTTTCATTTATATTATTCCTGATTCTTTTTCCCCCTTCTCATTTCACACAGGTTACCCGCTTGCAGTATCTTAATGCCTTGATGGCATCGCGGGTATCACAGAGCCCTGACCCTCCAGAGATTAGGATCCTTCCTAACAGCCAGACCAAACTCCTAAATGAGAAAAACATCACCCAAGGTACAGAGCTGTGACTGAAGGCATGGACTCAATCAACGTAACATTTGGTAATGAACAGTAGTGCACCAGTGCATTGTTCGGAATTTTAAGTGATCTTTCACCGTTAAACAAAACCTCCCAAAATTGCACACACCTTGACGATCAATGGAATCTCTATTTCTCTATTTTTTTTGTTTGTCTTTTTAAGGTGAAATATCACTAGTGATTTAAACTTCTGACAAAATGAGGCAGTTGTAAAAAGATTTCACATAACTTTTTGTTAATATTAACCAAACTTGTGGCTCTTTTTTTCTCCATTTTCTGTTCTCTTTTATGACAACGCTAGATTTTCCTCTTCACTTTTCATTCTTTGATGCAATTGACAACTACTGTTAAGTGTGCAGAGGTAAAGGCAAGTTCAGTGCTCAGCATGAGTTTGAGTGTGTGAAGCATCATTTGCATTTACTCATGCACAGAGGCATGTGCACATTTTTGTATAAGCACAGTTTTGCTTAATTAAGTAGAAATAACAAAAAAGTTGTTTTTTCGATTACATAATTTGACCATCAAATCTTTCATCATTCTGTGTGTGTGTGTGTGTGTGTCGGGAGGGGAGATACTCCTCATGATCATGCTTTGGAACTAACTTGTTTGCATGTACTGTAGTAGAAGTAAATTGCATTGAGTCTCACCTCCATACCTCTTTAGCAGAGACCTATAACTAGCTATAAGACCTTTAGCACTACTAGCTAACTAACTCCAGAATTATTGACACTCTTTGAGGGTAAAATATTTGTATTCATTAAATATTAATTAATTGTGGGTTGCAAGCAATTTTGAAACCAGTGTTTTGCAGAAAGGTTGCACTGCTTTAATAAATTATTATAGAAAAAAAAATTTTCCCATATCAAATATTCATTGTTGCATTTTGCATTTATTTATTTTTTTTGTTTCTAGATATCCCCCCCCCCCCTCGTGTTTTAAATGGTGCCAATCATTCTGCAGCTGATAATTTGTCCACTGTTCTTTTTTTTTTCCCCCAGTAGATTGTGTAAAATTTCCACTTTACTGCAAAGGATAGAATTATGGGTCAGGAACAGTAATAAAACTTGGTGTCTTCTAATGCGGTCTTTGTTTACCATGCAACTATACCCAAGATCAGCTGAAACAATAAGCGATATAGGTTACGTTCACAGTACAAGCCACATTGTTGAAGTTCTGTCTTTGATCAGATTGGATTTGCCAGTCATGACGGTTCTCATTCATAATTGCATACTACTTTGAATCAGACTATATCCTTTGAAACAGGACACGCGCATATAGACACACCTTTGCTCGTGTTTTGCCTTCTTCATCTTAGACTTGAGGCTCTTGACTTTTTGCTCGTACAGTGTCCATGTTTGTTTATGGCCACATTTTGTAATTTCTTTTGAAATACTCAAACACTTGTCATATTTCTCTTTCTGGAGGGAACCTCCAGTTTTGCTAAGATAGGCTCACTGCCCCAAATATATACTAAATTAGTGAATACACTTTTCCTCCAAAGAATGCTTTCTATGCTGTCCTTCATTGTTGGACTCGAGTCACTTTAAGCTGGTAATGTGAACATCATTATAATCTCTTATTGTATTTAGCCCCTATAATTTAAGATACATTTTAGAATTAATCTACTTGGTTGAAGTACAACACTACAGAATTCCATATGCGATGTAAAGTGACAAGTGTTTGCAGTCATAAGAGTCATAATTTTTTTTTGGTTTATAATGACCCAAGTATTTATGGATTAATTAACTTATTTGGAAATTCTTTCTTCTTTTTTTTTTTTCTTGCACAACAGAGAATGTGAACATGTGAGATCTTGCAGTGGAATCTTACGGATATCTCACTTTCTGAAGGTTGCAGGTATGAGCAAAACGCTGGAATGCAGGACTGATAGCTGCAGGCCAGACAAAAGCTCTTTGATCTTGGACAAGGATTCATCTGGCTCAATTTTTTTGCAGTAATTCTAACTTTTACTTGTCAGAAGTTCCTAGATTTCATTAATCATTGGTGCTGATTCTGGCTTTGTTTTTTGTGGGAGTGTTTGGTTGGTATCTGTCTATGTGGCATACTTATGTGTTAAAGCCTTGGCTCTTTATTTTGTTTTTGTGTTTTGCTTGTTTTATTTTTTTTTATTTTGTATATACAGTATACAGTATGTGCCAATAGACAACTGAGTGCCAGCACGGGCAGCAGGAACTGCTCCTTTTGTTGATTTGTCATTTTGGGGTCTAATTATTTTTTTTTTTTTATGGAACCTGGCTTTTAATTTGTGTATCTGTCATAGTATGCATCGCAGTTTTATGGTGTGGTGTTCTTCCACAGTTTTAGGATACACAATTCTTTCAGTGTTTATACATGATGGGTTACATGGTGATGCTGTTGTACCCCAAAACCATACAACTTAAAAGTTAAGTTTTGCAATATCTATGTAATCTGGGAATTAGTTTTTCGGTCTTTATTGTAATACATGCAACCCTGAGTTTTTTTTTTTTTTTTTTACATTGTTTGGGCTACAGTTCAACTGACCAAGCATGTGTTTCATTAAGATGTTACTAACATCTAATGATATTCCATGGTCTTTATTTTACATATTGATCTACATTGTGTTTTGCTCAGCAGCCATTCTTGAACTACCAGCAGAGAATCACTCAGTGTTTTGTGTTCTACATGGCTCCAAATCACCAGGCAGCTTTAAAAAAAAAAAAAAAAAAGAAGGAAAAAAAATCTCTTCAAACTGATGGAAGTTATACTTTGAGCACACACTTGGACAAAATTCACTGAAAAAAAAAATTATTCGATTCATTTCATTGGACTTTTTATCATGATCAAACAATGTTACCCTTTCATGTACCATTTTCATCTCAGCACCCAAACCATGCTGTAATGACTTCCTGATTTCCGTTCATGTACACATGGACAAGAGTAATTTGTGTACTTCTGTGTCATGAGTTGGTTTAATGTTTTAGAACGTCTTAATGACAAATGATTGGTGACAAATAAGCTATGACTGTTAGGATGTAGGGGGAATCTACTGGCATATTTTGGGTTCACTTGTCCCCTTAAAGGTAATGGTCATTGTAACTGACCACTATTATCCTGTTAATTAAACATTTATCCTGATGGGCTGGGCCTCCTCCAGGATGACGCCGGCCCTGGCCACAAGACACGACGGCTCACTGTATGGTTTGACTTGACATTTGCAAGAACTCAATTGTATACCTGACTTTCAGAGACAACAGATGGCTTTGGAATATGCCTTATAGTGCCCCAACATCTTAATTAAATGTTTTCTGTTGATTTTTTTTTTTCTTCCAGAACAAGATACTTATTTTAGGGTTGAGTGACTGCTGATTTTTTTATTGTTTCTTTGTTTGCTTTTTGTTGTTTTTTTTTCTTCTTGACTGACATATTTTAACATGACCTAAAATTCAGAAACATGCACGTGATGCATCATATTAATGTGAATTAATGTCAATTTGATTAGAAATTATGCACATTTACTCTATTTTTTAATTGTTAATAGCTTGTTGCTAAAATCAGATTATATTACCTTACACAAATTAATGCAAATAGTAAATTAAATTTAAGTTCTAGTATATTTATAAGAAGGCAACTTTTTCCCTTTCTGTAGGATAGGTTCTGCAGCATGATGATGTTGTGTTTTTTTTTTTTTTGTTTGTTTTTTAAATCATCATCCATAGAGGAAATAATTACTGGCAGACAATTTTTTGTTTAGTTAAAATAGTTAGCTAAATTGTCATTTGGTTTTGTAAGCCTCTCTGTAATATTAAATACTGCTCATGTATTAAATACTCCCAATCTCTCGATCTTTTTTAAGGGAATAAATGTCAATGTGGACGTTGTTCTGTTTGTTTTGGGATTTTTTTTTTTACTGTAGTTGTACCATTAGATGGCGTAGTAGATCACCAATTAGACCCAGACCAATGCAGGTAAAGACAATGAGAGATTGTATTATATTTTTCAACATTAATTCAAGAATGGAAAGGACATCATCTAAATACAAACACAGGTCAAAGAGAATACAATAGTTTAAATACAAAAAAGATCTAGTTAGTGGTGCTTGAAAAGCATCACTACTATTATCTCACTAGCATTATGCTAACTTTGGTGAAATTTCGCTAATAACATGTGTAGCATGTTCCTAGCATGATGCTAATGTGTTTAGCATGACGTTTAGCTGATTAGCATGTTGCTAGCATTATGCTAACCATATTAGCGTGTTAACATCATTAGATTGTCGCTGACATGATGCTAGCGTGCTTATCATGTTGCTAGCATCATGCTAAGAATTCTAGCATGTTGCTAGCATCATGCTAACTATATTAGCATTTTGCGCTTAACATGATTAGCATTTTGCTGGCATGGCGTTAACATGATTAGCGTGTTGCTGGCATCATGTTAACTTGCCACGGCAAGCACCACTCACATTTTCTTCAGGAAATGTACCTCTCTAGTTCTACATGCTGTTGATATATTGCATGAATTTGGCTGTAAGAAATTAACTATGTGGAACTTACTTGGGCTTGTAGTATAGGTAGGATCACAATGCAATTAAAGTCAACTAACAAGTATTAAAACCATGCATACTAGGTCATGAAAATATTAGTACATTAAGCTTTTAGATATTTGAGTTATTTTTTTCACTTGTGCGCATGACAAATCCCAGTTTTGACCGGTAATCCTGTATGCACTGTGTGTACAATGTTTTATAATTTTTTTTTTTATGAACTGGGGTCTAGGTCAATGCACATTCCTAGCTTTTTTTTTCACAATTTAGCTTATTTTGTGTGTTAGAAGCCAAATAACAGCATTGAAAAAGCCAGAGTAGCAACAGCAACAGAACTCAGAAAATTTTATTGATCCCAGAGGATATTGCTTATGTGATGACTGCCATAAGACACAGAGACACATGAACAATATTAAATAAAATTACTAAAATAGAATGTCAATAAAAGCTGTAGAAAGAAAACAACCACAATACAATATACAGACTACGCAACACAATATCTATCTATCTATAAGTCATGCAGCTGAGTGAAAAACTACTGACATAAGTGGAAGTTTGAAATACGTTATTGCACTTTAGAAAATCAGTGATAATTAAGTACTATTGAGTAATATTAAGTAATGAAAAGTAAAATTAACCAAGTAGTAATAATATTGCACATGAAGACAATTGCACACAAGTTATTGCCAGTAATAAAGTGATTTAGCACCCATTTAGAGAACAACAAATGATATTGCACATAATAATGTTTTAACACCTGGTAAGAACATTGCACAGTATTGCACATAGTAGACTGTTGCACATCATAACAAAAATAATGCACACAGTCTTCCGCACACTGATTTAACCCATAATAAATATACAGCAAAAAGCAGCAGGCAATTGCACGGATTACTGTGTGGGTGTGTGACTGAGGGAGAGAATCTAATGGCAGTGGGAAGGAAGGATTTTCTGTGGCGTTCAGTGGAACACTTTAAGCTGGTGAATCTGTGACTAAAGGTACTTCTCAGTTCATCCACCACATTGTGGAGTGGATGATTTACATTGTCCATGATTGACTGAAATCTGGACAATGTTCTCCTTTCAGCCACAGTTTCCATGTTGTCCAGTTCCTCACCCACCACAGAGCCAGCTTTCCTGATCAGTTTGTTAAATCAGTCTGTTCATATCTGAAACTTTCATGCAACCACCCCAGCATAGAAATCTTTTATAACGTTTTACATCATAGGAAAGTCAAGAGGCCTTAGAAAAACACATGTAGACCTCCACAAGTCTGGTTCATTCTTGGGAGCAATTTCCAAATGCCTGAAGGTATATTAGAGCTGGGCGGTATGACCAAAAATGTATATCATAGTATTTTTCAAAATTATATTGATGTCACTGTATTTGACTGTATTTTTTTTTTCCATGCATGATTAGGTGTTAACCCCATTTCCTAATATATTAGAGAATAATTAGTGCATTATATTGGCTTACATTAACCGAACTAGTATTAACCCAGGTTTGACTGGTCTCACAAAATGCTGCTGTTCACAAGGAGGTGACGGTGGCACTCATAATTGTAATGAGGTGAAGAAATCAGAATTCATGACTTGCAGTCAAAATACACAACACTTTATTGTGCAAGTTTTGCGACTTGAAAACATCTTTAACTGGCTCCAATGTAAACAATATGTCCCCAGTAACTGCAAAATGAAAACTTTATCCACTGGACTTTCATTAAGGCAAATTACCTGAAACAGGTAAATACAAAAGGAGTGAAACTTTTCACTTCGTGAAACATTAATAATATTACTTCAGTATTAATATTATTAGAGTATTAAGCGGTACCATGTCTTTTGCTAAGTGGAAAGTAATAGCGTTGGTAATATCGTCCCACTGTTTGCTCTTCTTGTCGTCCCCTTAGTAAACGCATCTTTGAGTGACGTCTGAGTCACGTTTTGTGTTGCAGTGCCAACTTTATCGTTACCTGCAGATGTGGAAGAAGATGCTTAGTTTCATGCATTCTTTATATTCCAGGACATGTTTGTGGCGGAGGTGGTTTAGCAAATTGCTTGTGTTGCCTCCTGCGGCTACAACTTTAGCCCGACAACACCGCGGTGAAGTTAGTTTGATATTCAGACATTCGACGGACAGTCGGGAAGCGGTATTTTAGGGACCGTCAACAAATTTCTGTCCAAGTGAAAAGCGAAAGTACTTGTTACTTAGCTGGCAACGTGCCCCAGTTATTCTAATTTATTATTAAACATACAAATGCCATGAATACTGCTTTTGTTTATTATTAATTGTTGAATTAATAGATTAATTGAGTATTGTTAATTAATTTGCAAATATTATATATATTCTTTTTATTAAATCACTATTTTCCTCAATAGCTTCTAGGTCATGTGACCTGGTGACCCCAAGGGGGTACCAAAATAATCAGATCTGAGTTTTTTATTTAAAAAAAAAAAAATGCTATAGAAGCTATTGAAGAAATAGCGTTTTTATTAAATTAAAAATTAAATAAAACTAAATGAAAACATATCTTGGGATAAAGTCAGGTATACCTTTTGGGGGACTCAGATCTGATTATTTTGGTACGCCCTTGGGGTCACCAGGTCACATGACCTAGACGCTATTGAAGAAATAGCATTTTTTTTTTTCAAATAAAAAATACAATAAAACTAAATGAAGACATTTCTTGGGATAAAATCAGGTGTACCTTTTGGGGGTCTCAGATGTGATCATTTTGGTACCAGTTTGTTGTCACCAGGTCACATGACCTAGAAGCTATTGAAGAAATAGCATTTTTTACACATAAAAAACAAAAAAAATTAATGAAGACATTTCTTGGGATAAAATCAGGTGTACCTTGTGTGGAAGTTTAATTGGATTTTTTTGGTACTAGTTTGGGGTCACGTGGTTACACAACCAAAAAGCTATTGAAGAAATAGTGATTTAATAAAAAATAAAAAAAACATAATTGCAAATTAATTCACAAAACTCAATTAATCTATTAATTCAACAATTAATAATAAACAAAAGCAGTATGCATGGCATTTGTATGTTTAATAATAAATCAGAATAAATGGGTCACATAGCCAGGTAAGTAACAGTAGTTTCGCTTTTCATTTGGACAGAAATTTATCTACGGTCCCTAAAATACCGCTGTCGAATGTCTGAATATCAGACTAACTTCACCGCGGTCCCGATAACATTTACATATGATGCGTGTTTGATCAACGTCAAGTTTTTTAAAACCGAAGTATTTCCACGCAACCGACACGGCTCCTCTTTTCGGAAGAAGTTCCTCTTTGTCTGTGACATTTTCTTCGTCCGTGCTGTTCACCGCTCAACACACAGGCCGCGCTTCCGCCGCGCTCATACAGACGCATACAGCTTGTTTGGTACCACTGCAAAACAATCCCCCTCTCAAACAATGTCCCGCAGTAGGACGTTCCACTGCTCTGTGTTCCCGCCACTTTGTAACGCACAGACTCAACGGTATTGGGGTATATGAAAAATTTATATAATAAAAAAAATCGGTATTCGGTATGAAAAGGTATACTGCCCAGCCCTAAGGTATATGTTCATCTGAACAATAATATGCAAAAACAACAAGTATAAACAGGATAGGATAAAGCAGCTGTCATACTTCCCACAACAACAGCAAAGGACCTAGTGGAGACATTTGAGGAAACGGGTACAAAGGCATCTCTATAGTAAAACCACATGAGGACAAAGACCTTCCTTTCTGGAGAAAAGTCCTCTGGTCTGATGAAACAAAATGTTGACTGTAATGAACACCATTGTGTCTGGAAGAAAAACGGAGGCTTGTAAAGCACAGGGGTGGCAGCAACATATTATGGGGTGCTTTGCCGCAGAAGTGCCTAGTTCACATTATCACTAGTTCATTATATGGATAGCATCATGTGGAAGGAAGATTATGTAGAAACATTGAATTAATAGAGATCATGCGAGAAAATTAAAACTTGGTCACAAATGGGTCTTTCAAATGCACAATGGCAAAATGGCTTAAGGCCAACAAAGTTAAAATGTCTGCCGTGAACACAATCTAATCTTCGGGAAGCAATCAAGCAGGTATGGATTGAGCAAGTGACACCAGAATACTGCAGATGTCATACTGCAGATGGCAAGTAAAAACTCGCTGAGATGGTAACAGGAAGAAACCTTGAGAGGAACCAAACCTGTTTTGCAGTCATACTGACGTTTAGGAGGCCGGAAGTTCAGTATAATAGGAGAGCATGTCTGCTTCTGTCAACCGCACATGTTTAAACATGAGAGTACTCCTTACCGTGGAATTTCCAACAGGAAATGTTTCCGTTGCACTATTGTTCTTATGATAGACAACCCATCTTCATATAATGTGTCAACAGCATCGAAACATTTTTCTTCTTTTTTTTTTTTTATTCTGCGGGGAAAGTGACTCTTTGAATTGTCCTCAATTCATACTACCAAACCTTATTGCTTCTACTAATGTGCATCTGATCAATTAGCTTTTAGAGTTGTTAAGGTTTCTAAGTAAATGATTCTCCTAAGAGTACGAAACATGTCCCCTTGATGGTACCACCTCAGCAACAAGGAAAATTAAAGTTTGGTAAAATTATTGCAGAGAACGTGGGGTACCAGACCATCACAGAACACTATTCACGCTCATACATTCAGGGGGAATTTAGCGGATACTGGGATGTTTTGAGAGTTACAAACAGTGACTTAAATTCAGGATTAAGCAAGTACATATGATATACTCACTTCCCTATTGTGACGGCACTCACTGGCTGTATCCTGTCTCAACCAGTGGAGGGTATAGTTAATTTTTAGTCATGTTGTGTCATTTGATTATTTTCATTACCACAACTTTTAAAGATACATCTATGTCTCTGTATAGCTGTTTTGTAAAACTGTGCATTCTCTGGGCACACCTGAAAGACAGTTGCACAGTGGCCACATGAAATTCAATGGTAATTTTTTATTTCTTAGATTTTTCCCTTCCCTTATGACATAATTTTAGAGCTCCAAAAAGCGCCAGAAGCTGGAAAAAAAACATCAAACTATGATGTCGCTGAACTTGATGTCACTCAATATGATGTTCCACAGAAAATTATTAACCTTTTTTACTCATAAGTGTGTATGAGCTATGCAAAATAAATAAATGGATAAATAGCAATAATAACCCTTAGGAAAACAATAGGGCCCTTCACACACTATAGCCCTATTCGGACGGGACTAGTTTTCCAAACGACGTTTGAGTTTGAATTTTTTTCAGACGACGGCTGTCATTTCATGTATGCATTCGGACGGGATTAACATCTCCGTGTTTATTACAGAGGTAGGAGTGTCTGTGTTTTACATGTGGGCTTTGCACAAGACCACGTTTCCACATCTACATCCATTATTGGTGCGCAAACTTGAATACCGGCGCGCTAGTGATAGTACGGTAGCTCATGTTGACCAAAACACAAAAGAAAACGCGTTTTGGGGAAAAAAATATTCGGCAATGACAGGCATTCGCATTCGGACGGGATTAGATTTCTCAGAGGACCTCCGAGTTTGCTGAAAATAGTAGGTAATTTGCTCTGAAATTTTTACAGAGGTCGTGTGAGAGAAAGACAGACATGGCACATTCGGATGCAATTAAAATCACAACGTATGTCTGTGAAACAGAAATTTCTCTAACGACCCCCTGCAAAACTAGTCCTGTCCGAATCAGGCTTATGACGACATAGGGCTGATGTCATAGTGCTTAGGCCATAATAATAATAATAATAACTAAGATAAAAAAAACATGGACCTTTCATTTTTATTATTATTATTATTATATCTTTATTGATTTTTCACAAATTTAGTAAATAAAATCAGAAGAAACATCTAATGAGGTATTACAATTCTCGCCAATATTTTTTTAACCAGATCATGTACCTTACCATACCAAATAGGTTTAATTTTCTTACAGTCCCAGAATAGATGCATCAATGTTTCTGATTCTAAACTACATTTAAAACACAGCTGAGATACGTTAGGGGACATTTTATGGAGGTGTACTGGGGTAAGGTATGTTCTGTATATATAAGTTTTGCTCATGCACAGAGATTGTAGATGATTTATAAAATACCTCCTCACACAGAGAGCCATCCATCATCAGTGAATAATTGTCTCATATCCGTTTCCAAATTTTTCTCAGAGGATTTAAATGTAAAGAGATTTCTGATCAAATGGAGCCATACAGGTAGTAAATCTGACCCTTAACACTCTCGAGAGGAGAGACAATTCTCAATATAAAACATTTTCCAGTAGAATTTACCATGTT
This sequence comes from Channallabes apus, assembly GCA_030522415.1. Classification (NCBI taxonomy): domain Eukaryota; kingdom Metazoa; phylum Chordata; class Actinopteri; order Siluriformes; family Clariidae; genus Channallabes; species Channallabes apus. The sequence goes on from CM060120.1 coordinate 25,215,059, forward strand.
TCATTTCAGATTTAATAAAAATGACATAGCTGGAGAAATTTTTAAGAATCTGTTTTAGGAAGTTGATGATCCATTCATTATAAGTGTCTCAGAGAATTAAAAAACATCTGTAAATAAACTGGTTAAATTGGAAATACCCTTTTCTGTTCACTTTATTCTGAAATAAACTGTATTATATTCAGGAGACGACTCATGTTGTTTGACCCATAGTGAGATTTAACACATCCAGTTTGGTCAGGTTTAATGATCTTTGGTAGAATTCTCTCCAGTCAATGAGCTAAGACAGTGGTGAGACCAGCGATGCTCTACGGCTTAGAGACAGTGGCACTGAAGAAAAGACAGGAGGCAGAGCTAGAGGTAGCAGAGCTGAAGATGTTGAGGTTCTCTTTGGGAGTGACAAGGATGGATAGGATCAAGAATGAGTTAATCAGAGGGACAACCCATGTTAGATGTTAAAGATAAAGTCAGAGAGGCCAGATTGAGGTGGTTTGGACATGTTCAGAGGCGAGATTGTGAATATATCGGTAGCAGGATGCTGAGGTTGGAACTGCCAGGCAGGAGGTCTAGAGGAAGACCATCCATCCTCGTCTGGATACAGGATATAGAAGTGTGTTACCACAGAAGCCTGGAGGAAGCACAGTGAGGGCTCTGTTCTCAGAGCCCAGGAATCTTCTTATTAGATTACAGTGTCTTAATATATTATAAAACCTTACAATACCTGAACAATCCAGTGTCTTTTGAGCTGTAAATGTTCCATAACTTACAAATGTGTCTCCTGTAGAAGTGCAATAGTTACCTTATCTTTCTTTTGACTAAACTGCCCATGCATGCCCTTCACAATCCATGTGTCCCCCCTAGTCAGGTTGTACATGTATCAGCGCAGTACAAGTATTTGGATGCTGTTGTTTAACAGGAATGAAGTTAATTAAGACAACATACATCTGAAGTACAATCAGCTCTGCTAAATACCCCCTCTCCCCATCCCCAAACAATAGGGCTGAAATAACACACATTCCTTCTCCCAACTCCCCCATTGACCAACCAGATATACGGCAGCCAGAGAAAAATCTTAGGCTGCCATCTTGCTTCAGGTCATGTGACCACCCGTGGAGCTTTCATGCATTGATGTCTCTATTTTTTACTCGAGGTTTGACATTCATCCCATCTAATCAAAACGAAAGTTGGAGAATCACATATAACATCACACTATGAACAGGGGAAGTAGTTTCTTCCTCATTACAAACTGGAAATTTCCCTTTAAAAAGGGAAAAGTGCTAAACACGTATGTTCCTAAATTCCATAATGTTAGAGAAAATCCTAAAAATCCAAAATGTTGTACAATTAATTTCATTCTATTTTCTAAACTTTCTCCACCCTTCTTTATAGAGAGGGAAACAATTATATCCTTTAATACCCTTTGGGGGAAAAATATAAACTGCGAACCCTTAAGAGTCTCAAGTTGTACCTCCGGTTTCACCCTTCCATATGTATCACATGTCTTATCTTGCCAGCTTCCGGTTTACAAACCAATTAAACAGGTTTACGCTATACCTGCTACCACGCCCATGTTTTAGTCTAAGTTCCTAAATTCCTAAAATGTTTTTTCTCTTAAGTATTTATTTCTGTTAGATGATGGTATATTACAACCATGTTGCATTTCCTTCATTAAAATATTGCTTAAAACTCTAAAAGAGAGTTTTTTATAGAGAGTGTTATTATAGTGGTGCCTTCACCATAAGAAGGATGAGTTTGCAGAATGTTTTTTTTTCCTTTTCTTTTTTTAAGCCTTAGTACCTACTAATGTAGCTTATACTTTTTAAAAATGCTTAGAACTTTAAAAGGTGGGTTAAACCATAATTCATATAGGCAAAACTGCTCTTTCAGCTGCAGAACATGATAAAAGGTTATTTTATTTATTTGAATACTGGTGTTTTATGCTGATAATGTCCTACAAGACTATTTTGATACCTTTGGGGGGAAACAATCACAAGTTGTAAGATTTTATAAAATTGTAAAACATTGTAATCTAATAAGAAGATTCCTGTGCCTGGAGAACAGACCCCACTGTGCTTCCTTACGCTTTCTGTAGTAACAACGTCTATATACTGTTCCCAGACGAGTATACATACAAATGGCTCTTGTCCGCTAGGACCCTTTTGTTTTCTTGGATTTTTTCTCCCTAATTTAGTCGTGTCCAATTTCTCCTTGTCACTTGGGGGCTCCAACATTAAGGCTACTACTACCACTCAGTCGAGAGGGCTGAAGACAATGACGTGTTTCCAGCAAACCACAAGACTCCAGCCGACCACATCTTTTCTAAGTGCTCGCTCACGCACCGTTGGGGGACGTGTAACACACTCGGAGGACAGCACTATCTGCTCCTTCCGCTTGCGTGGGCTAACAGACGCCCCTGATCGGCTGTAGAGCCATGATTAATGTGGGAGCACCCCTTGTCGGGAGCAGCCGAAAGACCAAAAAAAAAAAAAAAAAAAAATATATATATATATATATATATATATAAAATATAAATAAATAAAAAATAAATATATAAATAGATAAGTGAATACAAATGCAAAAGGTTCTCTTTATTCTTCTTCTAATAAACCAAAGTCTCTTATTTTTCCAACAAATTTCCAATGATGTAACATAATTGCAAATAAAATCCTTTTTAAAGACTGAAAAATAAGGTTTAGTTTTTATATTTTTTGCATTTATGAATGAAAAATGTACCTAAAATCAGCATTATATTAATGAGAAAGTTGTTATTCTTAATATAATATTCCAAATATAATATGTTTTCTTTCAAAAGCAGGCAGTGATTGTATCTTTGGCTCCAACCAATAAGACATATTGTCCCAAAAGATAGTAGAAAACTCACAAGAAAAAAAAAAGGGTGATCAGTAGTCTCAATGTGAACTTTACAGAAAGTACAAGCATTTTGTTCAAAATTATGATAAATACCATTAAATATTTTGAAATGGGTTTCCTTTGCTTTAGGAGCCACTGGAAAAGCAATATATTGTGTTCGTAGTATTTTAACGTTGGTTTATCATACGTTTGTAAAATATTGTTATAATATAACGATGTTAGATATATTATAAAATTTAAACAAGAGCGGTTGATTTTGTTGGGAAGAAGTTGTTTGAGATTATTACCATTAAAAGGAACCAGCGGTATTTAATTTAGCATGTTAAGCTATCGGTAGACCTCCTGCTACCGTCAGAACAAGTGTAACATATGTTTTGGATTTGTATTATCAAAGCTTTCCGAAGTTCTCAAGATTTTTCTAATAAAGGAAATAATTAACTTTTCCGATCATTTCTGACACCCCATGAATGCAGTATTTACATTTGACTAGCGATCATGTGTTGATGAATCTGATGCTTATTACAGTACAACTGTGTCATTAAATCAACAGTTCAGACATTTAGGGCGTCACCGAAATGAGGCGTTCTGGTTCTGTCCAGTACATATATAGGTACATTTATAGGTACCCCAACCCTAATGACTGGTTCGTTTGATGTTCGGGATGTAGCACCGTGTAAATGTGCTCTCTTTGCTGAGAATACACAGAGATCTTCAGACATCATGTCTATGTGTGTGTTTGTCGATCGGGCCCGGACCGGTAAGTGTATCAAGCGGACACAACAAGAAATAACTCTACTTCTCTTAGTTTAAACCTTGTCGTACACACTTCTTCTTATGCCATTTAAACCTAACACAAGTGAAATTAAATACTGCAATATGAATGTCGTGGCAGGTAATGATCACTTTAATACACACCTGAGAACTTTAAACCTGCGGGACACTTAAACTATTGTTATAATAATAATAATAATAATAATACAGCTACTTAAAAAAATCTTTTAAAAGGATTGCGAGGGGGAGGATTGGAAGTTCCGGTGACGTTAGCGCTGATGGGCGTGTGCTTTCGCAAAGTATAAAACACGCAGTACAAACGCGAGACTGTATGACTCAACCCGCAGCTTCTAATCCGATCTGCTCCAAACCAGTGGTACGTATTCTCGCCGTTTATTATGTGCACGTGCAGAAAATCTGAAGTGACTGATTTATTCATTGATTGAATAAAATGTAAAGTAACATCTACGTTTTTTTTGTTTCTTTTTTAGAAATGGCTGACAAAGATTTATCATTACTAGAAAGGTAAGTCTAGTCTTGGAAGCAGTTAATAAAATACATTTGAGTGCCTTGTTACATTAGTATTATGAAGTTTCATTTAACTGGATTAGAGTCTTGTATCAATGCTCTTAAACTACTGTCACCCATTTCCAAGTCAGGGGAAATACACCTTGCTACTAATCTAAATCATAAGGGCTTTCTAGTTAAGAGGATTAAGCATTCAAGAATATAGCTGCACATTTCCAGCGACTATATATCACATTTGCTTCTGTTGATGAGATTACAAAACAAAAAACGTGCATGGGTGTTTTTATTTGTATCATGTCTATGTTGCTGGGCTGCTGCACAATATAGTTAGGGGTTAGAGATTTTTTATTTATTTATTTTTTTTTGTATGAAGAAATTAACACACTTATGAATTCATTCCCTCTTTACAGCTACATTGAAAGTTATAGTGGACTTGATTCTGATGACATGGGCTTTGACGAGATGGACTGCTCTGATGCTTTGGCCATGGTAAGTCATTGATAACCATTTGTAAAGCCTCAATATATTTAGTGTTTTGTTTTACCTTTTCAAAACCTGAGCTCATTATGGACTCTGGTGTGTTACAGAGTGGCAGATGTGACCTGCACATGGGACTCCGTATCGAAGTCACCAACGGGCCTCTTAAAATGCGCTCCATTGCTAATGTTGTAATCGCTCTGCAGAGGCTGAAGCACACTGAAAGAGTTCAGTCCACAGAGTTTAGTGACCTGGAGCTCTTTCAAATCTTCATGGAGAATGTGATTGAAGGTGTGGCTCGAATACTATATATATATATATATATATATATATATCTTACTTGTACTGTTGTGTGAGATGATGAAACTGATTCAGTAAGCACTGACACACATTTGTCTTCATCACACAGAGAAAACGTTGATCAAATTGGACTGCAGTGAATCCAAGAGCTACAGCAGGCAGGATAAGGTTGTGCAGTGCACTATATGTGACAAGTCTAAAAAGGCTTTGGTACAGAAGGATAACTATCTGCTTGCATTCACTCTGAAGGGTGGAAACGAGGAGAAGAAAGGTAAACTTTACTATACAAACGACTTTTGTTACTAACATTTTAAACGCATTTATTCGATTTCAAAGCTTAAGTCAAAATTCAGTCCAAGTATATAATTCGATATATGGATATGTAGCTTTGGTTTAAGTCGTCACTCTCACTTCTCAACCGTCATCCCCTTTTAGTCTCATTCTTTCTTGCCACTAATCCTTTTGACTTGCTTGTCCATTAAAAAAAAAAAAAAACTGTTTAAGCTCTACAGTATTTTCTTTTAACTGAAGTGATTTATTATTTTTTTTTGACAGCATGGTTCAACCTTTCAGCCTACAATCCACCAAACTGCAAAGACAACACAAAAGGCCAGGCTGTATGTTTGGGGATTGTAAAGAGCAACATCTTTCTCTCATGCACTTCGGATAATGGCACTCCTTCTCTGGTCATAGAGGTATGTAAACATGATCATCTGACAACCCATCTACACATTTGGCACACAGCTGGGTTTTTTCCTCAAAGTGACTCTCAAACAAGAAAGAATATAATCAAAGCACAGGGCTGAAGTAGTGAACTGTAATTGGGTGATTTTGCGATGTGATAATCTGTCATTGTGTTATTTCAACAAGTGTCAGTTATTCAGATGATGCAATATCTTGGTGAACAAGTATTTACTAGAAATGATAATGAATGAGTTGCAGGGTTAAGTGAATGTTACAAAAATGCCTGTAAATTATATTAGATGCATCATTAAAAGATGTTATAAACATTTTATACATGTAGATTAATGCAAAGTAAAAAAAAAAAAAAAAGTATTTAAATGATTATATCTAAAGGAAAAGTGAAGTTGCATTAGCCAGAGGGAAATTGGGGTGCAAAAATTTTAGGGCTGCAACTAACGATTACTTTGATAATCGATTAGTTGGCGATTATTGTTTCGATTAATTGGATAAAAGCTAGACGCTTTAATTTGATGTTTTGCTTAACTATATAAAACCATAAACCAGGGTATTATTTATGTATAAAAGTAAACTTTAAAAAATGCAATAGCCACAGAGTTTAATTATCTTTAATTGTGACATTTAAACCTTATTTTTTGTAAATCAACATTTGTTTTTAACAGTACTTGCAGATGGCAAGTTGACTGTCTGTATATACTGTATGTGTGTGATATATATTAGTTTTAAAAAAATACACTGACATTCAGTTGTTAAGAATGACCTCAATTTTAAATTCTCTTAAATTAATTAAACTTAATAATAAGAATAGACTTCTAGATTGATATTATTTTTAATTGAAGTGTCTACTACATCCTTTTCACGGTTTACACGGTTTATTTCGATCCTCTCGTGTGTATTTTCTTTTTTTTTTTTTTTTTTGTCTCAATAAAAAAAATTAATATAGAGATCATTTTGCTATACTAGATATTCTCGTAATACGGCGACGAGAAAACTCGACGCTACTGGGTTCACTCTGTTTATTTTGCCCTTTTTCCGCATTTCCCTCTGTATAGCCTGTAAGATGATGGGATATATCCGGTCCTCCGAAGTGTAAAGTGAACGTGAAGAAAACAAACTAGAAGTGTTTTCCTTGCATTCGTTGGGGTTTGAACGCCAAGAAAAAACTGCATGCAAGGTTTTTTTTGTTTGTTTGTTTTTTTTGACACCGTATAACCGCGCAGCTGGACAAATGCATGTCACCAAAGCCCGTGTGAACACTCTCACTGACTCCTATGTGTAGAAAACTCTCTGCACTTCATCCGCGCTCACCGGACACTACGAACGGCAGAAAACGCTCGATTTTAACGCCCGATAAGGTGTTTAATGTAAATTGCTCCCATACCTTGGAGGACTTGGGGCGCGTGCGCTTTTTCCTGCAAACGCTTGTGTAAACTCCATTGTGCGAGCAGCTGTGTGTATTTGTGCATCTTGTGGTCGCGCTCCTCAATAACGTGAGCAGCCCAACTAATCGATAACGGCATTCGTTGACAACGAATTTCATTATCGATAATTGTCGATTTTATCGATTAGTTGTTGCAGCCCTAAAAAATTTAGTAAAAAAAAAAAGAGGCATAACTAAAACACAGCAGTACTGCAAGTAAAAATTCTAGATCACTAACTTGTATTATACAAGTAATTAATAATTTTTATTTTTTTTTTCCAGGAGGTAGAAGACAAAGAGAGCCTGCAGGCGATTAAGGAGAATGATGATATGGAGCGATTCCTGTTTTTGAGAAACAGCTCTGGTGACTCCATAAACACCTTTGAGTCAGTCAAATACCCAGGCTGGTTCATCACTACGTCAAAGGATGAGTTTCAGCCAGTGCAAATGTCTAAGCAGCAAACAAGTCACCTCCAGCTGTTCACACTGTATGATGAGAAAGTAGTCCCTCAGAGTGAGGTCTGATTTTTAAAAACAGTTTCCAGAAAGTATGTACTGAGTACAAATCTTTAGACTAATTTTATGTTTAAGTTAATCTCGCAACGTGATTGTTTGACTGTTCTGTGTTTGTTTTAAAAATAACCGGGATTTATTTATTTTTTTTAAAGGTAAAGTGCAGGTTAATTTATTTTTACTTTATATTTTGTGAATTATTTTTATGTATTTATTTTTTTTGGGGCTGTGGAACGAATAATTTGAGTTCCATTATTTATTATGGGAAAATTGTAATTTGGTTTACGAGTGTTTTGAAATACGAGCCCGCTTCCGGAACGAATTATGCTCGTAATCTGTGGTTTCACTGTACTAATGTTTTTCACTGTTTCTGTCAGGGATGACCACTAGAGGGCCTTATGCACCCAAAGACTCTGTTCGTGTGTTTCATAGTTTTGTGGGGTTTTTTTTTTTTTGGACTCGGTTTCCCGGATAAACTCATTAGTTTCTGTATAACAGTGGGAGCTGCTCTAAGACTACAAGGGAAGCTCAGCTTCCCCTACTATGTCAGAAAATAAATGCTCATATATGCACTGTCGTATTTATATTGGTTTTAATAAAAGTGCACTAGAATGCGTTCAACTTCATGACTAGCTCGTTCAGAATCAGGTATTTATTGTACATTGTTTGATGCGATTTTCTTGTCATACATGTCCGTGCAGCACAGCGCGTTAAACCCTCTCCCTGAAGCCCAGCTTCACTGGAGCGCTATGGGGAAGCACAGACTAGCTTTTTTCACACTGCAGAAAAGATGGACGGTAGTTGGATAAATGCACCAAAATCGTCACTTCCACAGACACTCAGGTTCTCTGGGGATGAATGGGGCAGTGGGCGGGACAGGACGCTGGGCTGCTGCATGATTATTGGAGGAGCTGTTTAAACGGCGGAACCCCTTTTTGATTGACAGCATGTCTTAAGTATACATCAGTGCTACAGACAGCACGTCGCTAGGCCATTTTTAGGGGGGGTTTTAGCCCCCCTAATATTTGTACTCAGCCCCCCTAAAAATTCTCCATAAACTTCACACAAATTGCTGGTCCCCCATCATCGTCCCCTTTAAATTTGATATGAAAGTGTCGGCAGACTTCAGCTCCTCACCGTCTTTCAGCGTGGTCTTCAATTCACTATCACAGGGGGAGGATTAAGTCAAGGTGTGTGTTTCTCGATAAATTGTTATATCTGCATCAGTGCAGTCCTTTCTCATAAATACAGTTTACAAAATGTCATGAGGGATTAACCGGTTAAATCTTCGCTGTGTTCACCCTCATCACACCAGCTGTTTCAACCTAACTGTCTATATAAAACATTACACAGTGCATATGGCATTAACTACCATAGAGTTATGCACATAAATGCTTAAAAATAGTGACAGACAGCATTCAGTGCTCTCGTTTAACTGTATAGCAGTGTGATTTACAGAGATAGAAAAATCCTTTTTTTGTAATAAATATTGTATTAAATAATGTCCCAAATAGTAAAATACATTTATTAGCCTTAGAGTAGGGTTTTTGTCACTTTGATTTAGAAAAAGTTACTTTTTTTTAATGAATAGAAACAAAGAATTATATTTTAAAGATGCTTTTTAAAAATTACATTAAAACAATGTCTATATTAATGAATTTTAATAAATAGCCTAGTAGCTATTAAATTTTAAGGGGTTGAATAGAGAACCTACTGTCTTATTTATGTAGCTAAAACACTAATTTAAACTAGATAACATGATCAAAGTTTTAATATTTATATTTAGCTGTAAATGGAAGGTTTTTCAAGTCACATGAAAAAAAGATGTTCTATTCTTCAGGCCTGCTGTGCATTTGGAGACTCCCATCTGACTTGAAAAACCTTCCATCTACAGTTCTCTGTTCAGTTCTACAGTTCAGTTCTCTGAAAGCGCAGCAGCCTCTCAGGCACATTAACACTGTGTTCCCAACATTGATTGAAGTCATTGCATCAGAAACTCTTTCACATATTTTATGTTTGCCAGTTTCCAACAAAAAGCAGCAGTATTGTCAAAGAATGAACAGATAAATGTTTGACATTACTGGCACTCACACAGTTTATTCCATTGTCCAGCCTCATAGGTGTGTTGTTTATATTGCTAATTAATGTAAGTTTAAAGTTATATGCTGTTTTCTGGTTATATATTTTTTTATTGTACCTGTACATAGAAAAAGGTTTATACAGTAAACAGCATGTGTGATCAAGAAGACTCATTTGAGTACTGATTCTGTGTTAAACATCTATGGGGCTGAGCCGCCCTTACCAGAAAATCCTAGAAACGCCCCTGGCTACAGAGATTCTTGTTCAGTCCCAGGTGATTTTTTTTATGATGAAAAATGTAATTACAATAAAAACATTTATGATGAAGGTCTAATACACTCAGCAAAAAAAGAAACGTCCTCTGACTTTCAAATGTTTTTACTTTCAGTAAACTTAATGTGTAAATATTTGTATGAACACTAAAAGAGTCAACACCATATATAAATAAAAGAAAAGTTTTGCATGTACATTCGTCAGAACTTGCTTTTTCAGTGCTATTTTTCTGTTTCATATATTGGAAGAACAGAAACCAGTCTCAGAAAAAATTCTGTCTGTCTAGCTAGATTTGATCACAGCATCATGCAAAACTGTCTGGACGGAGTTTACTGAAACTGTCAGGTCTCCTGTATTTACCTGAAGTTTAATCAACACACTACTTTACCGTAAATACACAGAGTCTGTGGAAGACACAAAGTACGGTTATGTGCTAAAATTAAAATATTGAGTAAAAGTGATGGTATAAACCAGATGTAACAATCTGCTTTAAACAGGGAGTGTATTTGGCTGACGACAAAAGAAGTACAACTTAGCGTAAAACAAGGTGTAAGATACTCAACCTTACAAAAAAAAACTTTTTGTATAAATAAGTTAGGCAGAAATTTCTGCCATACAAAAATACAGACATGTACATGAGATTCAACTTGAAATAATATTACATTATAGCTGATCAGCTCATTTTTAGCCTAAACCTTTTAATTATTTCTAAAAACTCTCAACCCATCAACAACAGGAACTAATGGTAGTATGTAATATTTGTAGACCACCCCAATTGTGGAAACACCTAAATCTTGTAAAGAAGACTGAGAGAAAATTGCTCCACAGTGATGTGAGAGACTGATGAAGTAATACAGGAAACGATTACCTCAAGTTATTGTGTCAAGGGGGACTTTTTTTTTTTTTTACATTTTATTTTAATTAATAATGGTACAGTAAAAAAAGGTATGTTGTTTGTCTGAGGTTGTATTTGCCTAATTCGCACTTTGCAAAACAGCATAAATTTTAATCAATAAATCTGTATTTTGCTTTTTTTTTTTGCACAATATCTACTAGTTGAAAAAGAAACTTTTTTCTTTTCTGCTACTTCATCAAGAAATGTTTACTGTTTTCATACAGTATATCATTTCAACTCATTATCACAGAGTATCGAATTATGTTATGTGTTATGTTATTCTCATTTGCATATTTGCATTTCAATTCACTCACTGACTCCCTCATCTTACTGTATATACCACTTTATCCTCTATTCAGGGTTGGGGGACCTGGAGCCTATTGTCACGGTCGGGTGTTACAGGCTGTTGTTATTGCTGTGGGTTAAGAAGGGCAGGCAAAGGCACAGAGGGTTTAACAGATAACCAGAGTCTTTTATTGAAAACAAAACAAACACTTCCCCAAAACTTAAACAAAACACCGGCTACTGAAGCTTAACATACATACAGGTTCTTTTTTATGTTTTTACCATTATTCTTAGAACCCCTGTTGAGAATAATTAATTCCTCACTCAGCATTGGTTATGTTCCAAATTTTTTTAAATTAGCAGTTATCAAATCGATAATTGAGAAACCTGATCTCGACCCCTGTCAGCTGTCCAATTACATGCAAATATCAAACCTCTCCTTTATCTCTAAGATTCTCGAAAAGATAGTAGCGGAGCAGCTATGCTCATATCTACATAGAAATAGCATACATGAACTGTATCAGTCAGGATTTAGGCCTCATCACAGCACAGAAACAGCACTCGTTAAAGTAGTAAATGACCTCCTATTGACCTCTGATCAGGGTTGTGTAACTATGCTTGTATTACTCGACCTCAGTGCAGTTTATGACACCATTGATCATAGTATTCTTCTTCACAGATTAGAAAATGTAGAAGGAATTAAGGGTACAGCCCTCTCCTGGCTCAGATCCTATTTGACCGATCGTTAACAGTATGTAGACTTAAATGGTGATTATTCTTCATGTTCTCTAGTGGAGTTTACCGTTCCGCAGGGTTCAGTTTTAGGCCCACTGCTTTTTTCCCTTTACATGCTTCCTCTGGGCAACATAATCCGTAAGCATGGTATTAGTTTTCATTGTTATGCTGACGACACACAGCTATATGTCTCAGCAAAACCTGATGAGAAAAACCAGCTTAGTAAAGTTGAGCAATGTGTGCAGGACATAAGAAATTGGATGCTAATTAACTTCCTTCTGCTTAATCCGGTTAAGACAGAAATTCTAGTCATAGGACCGCATACAGCTAGAAGTAAAATTTTAGATCACACCGTAACTTTAGATGGCCTTTCTGTTCCATCAAGTGCAACAGTAAAAGACCTCGGCGTGATTATAGATTCCAGCCTTTCATTTGAAGCTCATGTAGATAATATTACCAGGATAGCATTCTTTCACCTCAGAAATATTGCCAAGATAAGAAATACATTGTCGCTAAATCAGTGGTTCTCAAAGTGTGGCGCGCCCCCTAGTGGGGAATACAGACATGACAGGTGGGGCGCAAAGAACGGGAGGAAATTAGTGGAAAATAATAGGAAAGTACCTATTCTAATTCATGCTTTTCTTTATTGATAATGAAGAGCGTACACTCAAAACTAAACAATCACACACAAATAAATGGATCATTAATACAAGACATTGAATTGAAACCTGCGCGACCCACTGGGCAGCACTGCGCGACTCTGACAGAAATAGACCGCGCCGACCATCAAAGTACATTTTACCCCGCTGGGATGCGCGCGTACAAACCAGGCATGGCAAGGCGGAAACAATATTAAACAGTCCTGACATTTTAAATAAATTGGGTCGCGCAGGTTTGTGATTCGAGCGGCGCTGCGCGATCCACCGGGCTGCGCAAATAAACCGGATCAACTCTGCGCTATCCAGATAGTCGCGCTGCGCTGTATTTGCGCAGATATTTGGTTCAATCGGGTGCCACGGTTTCGTCCCACTTTTGATGTGTTTGGCTTCACGTACACTTCGACAATGGAAGAAGACGGTGCAGCAGCAGTGAGTTTGCTTACATGTGACAAAACCAACAACGAGGAGATTGTAAAGAAAAAAAGTGCATCGTCTGTGGTGTGGAATTGGTTTGGGTATAAGAAAAGTGATACGAATGAGATGAACGTGATTTGGAAGGTACGCAAGTGCACTGTTTTAACAAGTGGTGGAAACACGTCAAACCTTTTCTATCATCTGAAATCCAAACATCCAAACGAATATGGCCAAAGTAAAAAAAATGCGGCAAACCTCAGCAATTCACAGTTTAAATAAAATTACATTATGTAAAACAGTTTCTTTGTGTTTTAATTTTTATATTGTGATATTGCCCACCCCTAATGAAGCCTATCTTGAGCTTGGATTCATGTTGTGTGTCTTAAACCGCTGGCAGCAGACCACATGAGACCCAACAAATTAGGAAGACACTTAGAGACAACACACTCCAGTCACGTTAATAAGCCACTAGACTTCTTTCAAAGAAAGCTGGCAGGATACAGACAGCAGGATAATCGCATGGTAAAATCTGAATCAGTGGACAGCAAAGCACAAATGGCTTCATTCAAAGTTGCATACAGAATTGGCCAAAAAACTACAAACGATTGCTGAGCAGCTAATAAACATGGGGTCAATTATGCAAAGATAAGTGACAACGTAAGCCTTTTATAACAATCGCACGTGTATTTTATCTATTTTGAACTTGGTGTTTGATCTTATTGGTTTAGAAATTTATATTTCAATAAACAGTAAACTTGGACGATTTCGTTATTATTTTGTTGACAAGTGGGGCTTGAAAATTCGCTCACCCCCTTAAGTGGGGAATGACAGAAAAAGTTTGAGAACCACTGCGCTAAATGATGCAGAAAAACTAGTTCATGCTTTTATCACCTCTAGGTTGGACTATTGTAATGCCTTACTGTCTGGTTGTTCAGCTAGGTGCATAAACAAGCTTCAGCTAGTCCAGAATGCAGCAGCGAGAGTCCTCACTAGAACCAGAAGACATGAGCACATCACCCCTATCCGATCTTCACTGCATTGGCTCACTGTGAAATTTCGCATTGATTTTTAAATACTACTCTTGACATATAAAGCATTAAATGATCTCGCGCCGCAGTATCTGAGTGAACTGCTAGTGTCTTATGATTTGCCACGCCTACTTCGATCAAAGGATGCAGACTGCTTGTCAGTCTCTCTGTCGAGCTACACATGTCGTTCCTGAGCTGCCAGTGATCCAAACTCCCTCTGCCCTCCGGACCTGTCTGACCCATCCTGGTGCCCCGCTTCTGCTTGGAGATCTCGTCACATGGATGCCCCGTGTGTCTCTTTGGGATGCGTCTGGTGTCTGGGGATGATTCTCTCTCTACCTAGAAAACGGTTCTGGCCTCGACTGGTGTTGGCAACTCTTTCTCTAGGGACTTGACAGTTCGATAGTTCAGGACTGGAACTTCCTACAAGTCTACCTGAGTCTCCAATAACTACCTGGGCTCCATATTAACATCAATTAACATCAACTATTATATCTGAACTGCATGCCACCTAACACACTGTATAAATGCAGATCATAGACAAAGAACATACACAAACGTAGAGCCTAAACTAAAGACAGGGAGAGAAACTAGAGACACTAGAGACAAAGGGAAAACCTACAAATAAGAGGACAAAGACACCATAAACAGTACTCACATCATACACTAAATACATAATAAGTTAAACTAAATCCACTACAAATAACAGAACACAAGCCTTCAGAGCCAGTTAAACACAAAACCCCTTTTTATAACAAAACACAAAACCCCTTTTTATAACAAAACACAAAACAAATGCCCACTAGACAATCTTAATGCTCGACCCAGTTTCCCAGAACTAACAGCTTTTTATACTGTACCTTCTCTAATGAGCTACTTCGGTTCAGGTGAACTTCGTCATCACCTGACTGAGGTGCATTTTGGGTAACTGAGTCTACCAACAAAACTACATGAACAAAAAATAATCATAGCCACAGTGCCCTCTAGGGGCAGTCCCTTACACCTATCCCACAATGAAATGTGAATGTACTGTATATCAAATCTGATAAGATTGTCCCTGATGAGCAAGCCGAGGATGGCGGCGACAATGGCAAGGAAAAACTCCCTGAAATGGCAGTAGGAAGAAACCTTGAGGAACCAGACTCAACAGGGAACCCATCCTCATTTGGGTGATAACGGATAACGGGGATTAATCTGCAGTCATACTGTGTGTGACTGGAAGTTCAGTATAACAGGAGTGTTTAAGTTAATATGGATTCCAGTTTGTTATTGGAGGCTCAGGTAGACTATAGGAAACTCCAGTCCTGAACTACAGTATCAAGCAACTGAAGTCATGAGTCCTCAGAGAACAGCTGTCTGCATCAGCCGAGGCCAGGACCATCTTCGTGGAAAAGTGGAACCGTCCCCAGTCACCACATGCATCCCAGGCAGACCACACAGGCATCCATGCAACGAGATCTCCAACCAGAATCAGGACACCAGGATGAGTCAGAGGAGGTCTGGATAACTGGCAGCTCATGTATAGCTCGACAGAGAGAGACAGGGAGAGGGAGAGAGAGAAAGGGAGAGAGAGAAGAGGAGAAAGCAAAAGGGAAGGACGGATGGCAGTTAGGTATGGTCACAGTCACATAATGTATAAGGTGAATGTATATTTAGTGCAGAGTGCAAGCAGGGACTCCGGCAGGACTAACTATGACAGCATAACTAAAAGTGAGAGCCAGAAGCAAACACAGACATGAGGGCTTCCTGAGATGTAAAGCGACCACTTCACCATCAACAAACCTGAGTGCACTGAATGTTTTCTCTTTGCTGTGTTTTTTGCTGTGTTTTGTATAGTTCTTAGATATTTTTGTTAATTTAATAAGTTAATTTGTTGTCTTAGCTAGTCAGCTAATTAGGTTTTGTCTTTAGCTAGTTTTGTTAACTTATATTATTAATTTATATGTATAGAAAGTCCCAAAAATGTATACATACAGTACTTACACGTTATCTATGCCCTTTTTAAAAAAGTGCAAAACACTTGCAAACATTTGACATAAAATATATTTTATTAGATTACAAAAATAAGTTAGAATATTGAGATTTAGACAAGCTTTATAATGCTAAGTTAATTAAATAAGTTAAAGTTAAGTAAAACCATACATTGTATGAAACATAAAAGCTGAAATATAGTTAAACATAAAATGAGTCTCCAGATTAGCATTTGTACACAGTACATACTTCCTGAAAACTGATTTGATTCTGAAAGACAACTCTTTCATCATACAGTGTGAACAGCTGGAGGTGACTTGTTTGTTGCTTAGACATTTGCACTGGCTGAAACTCATCCTTTGAGGTAGTGATGAACCAGCCCGTGTATCTGACAGACTCAAAGGTGTTTAGGGAGTCTCCAAAATTGTTTCTCAAGAACAGGAATCGCTCCATGCCATCATTCTCCTTGATCGCTTGCAGACTCTTGTTGTCTTTTACCTCCTGCAAAAAAATCATTCATAACTTTTACAAAAAGTTACTATTCTCTAATTTTGACTGTATTAGACATTTTTACTTACTGTTATGTCAAAAGAGTTCTGAATTTGATAGCGCTTCTTCATGCAAATCTGTGCATGTGCATGTTTTAATAATGTTTAATAACTGAAAACAATCTCTATAATACCCCATTCTACCACCCTAAAAACTCTTTACCACTGAATATTTATTTAAATACTTTTTTGTTGCATTAATCTATGTGTATAAAATCCTGGAAGCGGCCAATTCATTATAATTTATGAAGAATGCATAATTTAGTCACATCCCACTTCAATCCGCTACTTTCACTTTACAACACATTCACATATTAAATACTGAATGTTTTTTAATGCACATGTTTAACTGAACATTGCAACATCACCCAAAAAATATGTCAATGTAATGTCACCCAGATAATAAAATATCCCAATTACTGTTCAATCCTTTCCGAGCTCTGTGTGCAGAATGACTAAATTTAAATGATCCAATGGGTTTTGTCAGATGATTATGATTACATACCTCTATGACCAGAGAAGGAGTGCCATTATCCAAAGTGCATGAAAGAAAGAAGTTGCTCTTAACAATCCTCAAACATACAGCCTGGCCTTTAGTGTTGTCTTTGCAGTTTGGTGGATTGTAGGCTGAAAGGTTGAACCATGCTGTTGAAAAAAGAAATCACTTCAGTTAAATGAAAATTGATCTTAGAGGGTTTTACAGTGGACGGACATGCCGTGGCAGTGGCAAGAATGAATTAGACTGAATATTGGTTGAGAAGTGAGAGTGACGAGTCAGGACTTTAAGATCATGAAGTTATTGGTAAATGGATAGAAGATGGATAGAAGACAAAAGAAATGGAAGGAGTTATAAGGAGAGGCGGATTACAAAAGAACATGTGATAAAATATGGCAACCTAGAGGTGGTACAATTGTGATTAAATGTAATAAGATTATCTTTACTTTTCTCGTGTCCACCCTTCAGAGTAACTGCCAGCAGAAAAGGCCCTCCCTGCACCAAGGCCTTTTTAGACTTGTCACATATAGTGCACTCCACAACCTTATCCTGCCTGGTGTAGCTCTTGGATTCACTGCAGTTCAAATCGGTCACCACTGTCTCTGTGTGATGAAGACAAAAGTTTCTCAGTGCTTACAGAATCAGTTTCATCTCACACCACAGTAAAAGTAAGATGATGTGCATATATATATATATATATATATATTTAGATACAATGTTCGAACCACACCTTCAATCACATTCTCCATGAAGATGTTAATGAACTCCTGGCCACTGAACTCCGTGGACTGGACTCTTTCAGTGTGCTTCAGCCTTTGTAGAGCGATTACAACCTTAATAATGGAGCGCATTTTAAGAGGCTCCTTGGTGACTTCGATACGGAGTCCTTTGTGCAGGTCACATCTGTCGCACTGTGACAAAACACAATGAGATCAGGTTTTGATAAGGTAAAAAAGAAACACCAATTGTGTTGAGGCGTTACAAATGTTTATACATGACTTACCATGGCCAAAGAATCAGACCACTCCATCTCGTCAAAGCCCATGTCATCAGAATCAACTCCACTGTCACTTTCAAAGTGGCTGGAAAGAGGAAATTAAGTACTAAATAGGTGTGTTTATGTTTTAAATTGGTATACTGAAAATAATAATAATAATAATAATAGTAATAATAATAATAATTGTGTGTGGGGGGGTTGTTTGTTTGTTTGTTTGTTTAGAAGCCTTTCTAATCTCATCAACAGGACAGAACTACTGATCATTCATAATAATCTTTGTGATTGAACACCTTCACACACTTTGACATATTATTATAAAATACTATACTAAGTACTATACTATACTATACTAAATGGAACTTTATAAAACTAATGCATAAAATGCACAAGACATTAATTCCAAGACAAGACTTACCTTTTCAAATTTAACAAATCTTTGCAGGCCATTTCTTAAAAAAAAAAAAAAGAATAATAAGAAAAGTTAGATGCGTATTCGATCAATGATTCTATCAATGAGTCTGACATTTATTCTGCAAAATTAAATTTTTTTATGCATGCATATAAATCTAAACAATACGTACCAGTGGTTGATGAGATAGGATTATAAACAGCGGTTTTCTGGTGTAACTCTCTTGTTCAGCCTGTCGAGCTGCTAGTCAATACTAGTCTTTTTTTGGTGCTTCTGTATTTATGCTCCCTGTCTGGAAATTCTGGCCTACGTATGTTGACGTCACCTTGTGTTCTCGTGCTCAGATCAGAATTTCCCACACACCACTTTGTTCTTTTCAACTCTTCATTGTTGCACATAGAAATGTTTTCATTGATAAGGGGCAGTGAAAGTTTGACATTGTACAATATTATACATTTTCAGGATTATTATGTACTTGAAATTATGTATAGAAGTGGCATTAAAATGGATTTTAAGCTGCAAATCATAGCTCAAGTTATTATTTTATAATCTATTCAGTGTGGAATCATTTTGGGAATATTTTATTTTATAATAATGCTTGCGTCTAAATGAATAATCTCTCTATAATAAGCATTTGATTATTATGAAGGGGAAAAAAGCATACACTATGGTGGTGGAATGTTGTTTCTTGGGGTTATGTAAGACTCATTTTCAGTTCCAGTTCCACTTTTAAATGGGAAGTGTGTTGTTGTTTTCTAAAAACGTTCTAAAACTGCGTAGCTACTTTCTATAAGGAGGCTGATCCTAACTTAAATGAAGTTAACATGAAGTTAACATGAGTGTTATAATAGTTTCTTTCTAGCATGCGTCAGGAGCTGTTAAATGCAATTCATTCTTATTTTAATGTAATGGTCATTTTGTTTGCTCATAGTAGACAATGCACCGCATACAGTATACAGTAGAGAGATACTGCAAACTGAAGTTGTGCTTGTGAGACGTTATTTCTGTCTGTTTGTCTGACAGAATTGAACAAAATTTTTTGCATTACTTACCTGCAATGTAAGACTTATTTTCAGTTCCAGCTCCAATTTTAAATAGGAAGTGTGTTATTCTTTTCTAAAAACTTTCTTAAACTGTGTTACATTAGTTAATATAGCTAAATATATTGTTTGAGCATTATACTTAATAAATGGACCCAGTAGATTATTCGGTGGGACTGTGTGTAATCCAAATGATGGGAGTTTAAGTACCTCCTGTATTTCTACACAGTTAGGAATATGTGACTGTTTTATCTTGAACAATGAACTGATCCCCATGAGTTAAAGTGTTCTTTTATAAGACCAAAGCTTTTGTTTATTTTGATTACTGAAGTTAATACTAGTTAATACTGAAGTTAGTACTGCATTTATTTGCATTAAAAACTGTCTTTACAATGAATCTGTGTGTGTGTGTGTGTGTGTGTGTGTGTGTGTGTGTGTGTGTGTGTGTGTGTGTGTGTGTGTGTGTGTGTGTGTGTGTGTGTGCACGTGTGTGTGCGCGTGTGTGTGTGCACGTGTTACAAGTTACTAGTTCCTAGGAGCAAAAATAGAGGGTCACACGTAGAAGTCACGTAGAAGCCATTATTATATAATATTAGAATTTCTGACCTGATGAACTCTGCATCCTTTCAGATTTCAGTCACGTAGGAAACGTTTCTTTTTGCTTTTGCCTGCCAACAAATGCCCACTAATTCTGTTAAAAATACATTTTCCAGTCGTTTCAATATAGACTGAACCTTTTAAAAATGTTTGTTTCTATTGTATTACAATATATACATAACATACACTGCAAAGAGGAAATTAAGTACTAAATTGGTGTGTTTATGTTTTGAATTGGTATACTGAAAATAATAATAATAATAATAATAATAATAATAATAATAATATTTGTGTGTGGGGTGTTTATTTTTTTAGAAGCTTTTCTAATCTCATCAACAGGACAGAACTACTGATCATTCATAATAATCTTTGTGATTGAACTCCTTCACACACTTTCACATATTATTACAAAGTACTATCCTAAGTACTATCCTAAGTACTATACTATACTATACTATACTATACTATACTATACTAAATAGAACTTTATAAAACTAATGCATAAAATGCACAAAACATTACTTCCAAGTCAAGACTTGCCTTTTCAAATTTTACAAATCTTTGCAGGCCATTTCTTTAAAAAAAAGATATATATTGTTTGACATTATACTTAATAAATGGATCCAAGTTACTAGTTCCTGGAAGCAAAAACAGAGACTCACATAAATCACGTAGAAGCCAATTATATAATATTAGAATTTCTGACCTGATGAACTCTGCATCCTTTCAGATTTCAGTCACGTAGGAAACGTTTATTTTTGCTTCTGCCTGCCAACTTCTGTGTTTTTTAAATGTGCAACAAATGGCCACTACTAATTCTGGAAAAAAAATAATAAATTACAGTCGTTTCAATATACTGTATAATAAACCTTTTTAAAATGTTTGTATTACAATATATACATAACATACACTTATAATCTTAGCACAGCAAAAAACTTTTAAGTATAATTTAAAAAAATTATATTAAGCAAAATATGTTACTTTTTGTAATATATTTGTGGGTGTGGATAAAATGGGAGGGTTGGTACAATGGATTGGCACCATGTGCAGGGTGTACCCCGCCTTGTTCCTGGTCTAGTGGGATAGGCTCCAGACTCCCCATGACCCTGTATACATCAAGTAATAACAATATTAAAATGACTGGAATATTTGTTGGAAAAACCTTCTAAATAATTATTAAACCCAGTGAGTTCATCCCAAACTATCAGCTTTGTGGGAATAAAATTGGTTAGACTTCACATTTAAAGTGACATCTTTACAAATTGAGAGTAGAAAATACAGATTGGTGTAATAGTAAAGGTAAAAGCATTTCCACATGCCCAATGTGACACAATTCAAACTAAACAAAAAGACAACTCCCTAGTAAGACTAAATGGGGAAAAAATGCTAAGATCAACCTTGAAGGACAGTGCTGAACCATCAACTTTGTGAAAGAAACTTTTGGGGGAAATTATTGAGTTCACTTGAAATTTGAGTTTGAAGAAAAAAGAGAATAAACATCTCAGCTATGTTTAATAGTGATAGGAAGAGTATTTCCACATGCACCATGTGATGAGAGCTCTCAGGATTGGGACTAAATGGTAGTGTAGTCATAAGAAAACCACTTGTTATTGAGTAAATAAATAAAATAAGAATAAATAAATAAATAAATGAAAGCAATGAAAAAGGTCATGTAAAGTTCAGATTGAACCTATCACAGAGTGAAGGGTGCATCAGGGAAAGAAGGGAATCACTCTTACAGTACCTAGCTGCCTAACATATGGACAATATGGGCTACAGTACAGTATATCACAAGCTAATGCGTAAATTAGCTACTTTCTAAAAGAACATGAACTGATATGAACATGAATTGATATGAAATAATTTAACATGAGTGTTATAATAGTTTCTTTCTATAAGGCGTCAGGAGCTGTTAAATGCAATTCATTCTTATTTTAATGTAATGGTCATTTTGTTTGCTCATAGTAGACAATGCACAGCAAACAGTATACAGTAGAGAGATACTGCAAACTGAAGTTGTGCTTGTGAGACAACGTTATTTCTGTCTGTCTGTCTGACAGAATTTAACAAAACTTTTGTATTACTTCGATATCTGCTTGAAGTATAAACTGCATCATATGTGAAATTTAAATATTGAGTAAAAATTATGTTAAGGACAGCTATGTCTCGGATTTAATAATCTACTTTAAAATAAGATACTAATAAGGTACTTGCTCAAAGTTGATAAACACCCGTACTAATAGATATTAATTAGAAAAGTTAAATTGAATATTTTTAGTGGGATTTCTTAATAACACTGAAGTGGTTGTATTAATAAGAGTTCTGCCATACAGAAACCCAGGCAGATGTACGTGGGCATCAATCTGAAATAATATCACTGATTACATTAAAGCTGATTTTTAGCTTTAATCTTTTAAATATTTCTAATAACTATTTTCCTATCAATGAGGAGTATTGAGTTAGTAATGATTAAATTCCAATTCTTCGCAATTGAAGTGGTGGCTCAGTCGATTAAGGCTCTGGGTTAATGGGTTACTGATTGGAAGGTTGGGGGTTTGAACCCCAGCATCGCCACGTTGCCACTGTTGAGCCCTTGAGCAAGGCCCTTACAGTGCTGTAAGCTGGCTGACCCTGTGCTCTGACCCCAGTTTCCTAATTGGGATATGCGAAGAAGAAATTTCACTGTGCTGTAAAAAGTACATGTGACAAATAATTGAATATTCTATCTGTATAGCACTTTTACCAATGGTCATGGTCACAAAGCAGCTTTACAGAATCACAGAATTACAGTAAATCCAGCCTTATGCAATCAACAAAAGAACTTCCTGTCTAAGCAAAATGTTTTGAAAATGCACTTCCTGTCCAAAGGACACTAGAGTTGTTATTGAAGGCATGAAAGTGATAACAGAACAGGAAAATATTGCTAGGGCATGCTGTTCTGCTTGTCTTGAACTATCCTCTGACTTTTGATTGTACCAGACAGCTGAAGTGACCTTTTACAAGTTAAAAGTTAATGAAGTAACATTTATGGATGACATTCTAATGTAAAACCTAGAAATACAGTTAGGGGGCCTGCCAAACAACCACAGTCTAGAAAATGATGTTGTAAAAGATACCAGTAATGTTGCTAGATTGGGTAGCCCACTAGTGCTCTCACATGATAAAAGACACATCATGCAGAAAAAAATTACACACTTGCAACATACATTTTTTTTTTTGTAAATATGCAATGTACAAAGACAAATTATAAAAAATATTAATCAATTTATGGGTACTATGTTACAATACCATTGAAAAATTCATTCGTAACCTGTACACTAACAATAGCCAGTAGCACACAGTTTGGTCATATTTAAATGACCAAACTATTTTTTAAATATTATATTTTAGCTTGGTCTGCTGAAATCCATGTAAAAGGTACATCGGGATAGAAAAGGAAGCACATGAGGTGATGTCTGCTGTACAAATTTCTGGAGACCATGTTATGAGCTAGGGATCATTCAGTTGATCAGGTCTTAGGGTTAGCAACATTATGTGGCAATAAAATAAAGCCAGATGACTACCTGAATGTGTCAGTCAAGTCAAATTTAACTTGATATGTTGTGTGCTGTTTGTGGGTCAGGGGTATCTCAGTGGTTAAGGCATTGGACTACGGTTCGGAAGATCCCAAGTTCAAACCCCACAACCACCAAGTTGCCACTGTTGGGCCCTTGAGCAAGGCCCTTAACCCTCAACTGCTCAGGTGTGTAATGAGATAAAAATGTAAGTCGCTCTGGATAAGAGCGTCTGACAAATGCCTAAATGTAAATGCTGTTATTTCTCAATATGCAGTAATACCTGGATTTTTAGTATTTTAGTGCCCTCTTGTGGGCATAATAAGGTAAGTAATTTCTTTGCTTAACAGAATTTAGAGCAATGTGAACAACGGTTGCTTTTATTATATATATATATATATATATATATATATATATATATATATATATATATATATATATATATATAGAGAGAGAGAGAGAGAGAGAGAGAGAGAGAGAGACCAACTGTTTAACATGCACAAAACATAAAATGTGATTTCCTAAATTAACATTTAACTATTTTTTACAATATTTTATTTAGTATAACATGGAATGCTGTTAGAGAAAAATAATGATTGGGAAGGTGGAGTGATGCATTCTGACATGATATGGAATGCAAATTTTTTATTTGCCAAAGTTCAAAAATGGCAGTAAAGTGTATTTCAATACTGTTGATACAAAACAGTGTTTATTCATTCATTTTCTATACCGCTTAATCCTAGTAACAATCAAAACAGTGTTTTCTTTAATAGTATACTGGTAATTCTATGGAATGTTTGCATTTTCCCATTTTTTGTTTATTTAATAAATATGGCATAGAAATACTCTAAAAACTCTTTGTTGTTGGTCTTTTGGCTGCTCCCGGCAAGGGGTCGCCACAGCGGAATATCCAGTCCGCACTACAACTTGGCACAGGTTTTACGCCGGATGCCCTTCCTGACGCAACCCTCCCATTTTATCCGGGCTTGGGACCGGCACTGTATCCAGTGGCTGGGGTTTGGGCACTGGCTGGAATCGAACCCGGGCCGTCCGCATGGCAGGCGAAACACCTACCACTGAGCCACCAGTGCCCTAAATACTCTAAAAACTCTAAAAACAAAAAATGTATATTCGTATTTAACAATTGTACATAATACAATTTTTAATTGTTGATAATGGAAGTGAAGAAGCCAAATGCATACTTTGTACATTTTTAGGCATGACAAGTTTTACCATAACAAGGAACAGTCTGCAGGGCCCAGTAGTGTCCCCAGTGGTCATTTCCTGACAAGATGGCAAAATAAAGAGGCCATACTGTAGATAAGCAGAAATATCAAGTTTTATGACTATAGTTCAGTGATAGTTTGCTGATGATATTGATTGGCTGAAGGAAATCATTTCTTTTTAATTACCTGATGAATTTAAAAATCAATTAATGATTAGCGGAGTGAAGGAGAACACCAACTTTAAGCTCAGAAGCAACAACGAATTCAGCTAAAAGGTACTTTGTGACAATGGCAATTATTAAAACGCTATAAAATTAATTATTACATTTAATTTAATAAATTACTTTATGTGAAATGTGTATGAAAAGTCCGAAATTGGTCAAAATGTTGCCAAAAGTCTTTTTTTTTTTAATGTGGCTCTGTCTTTTGAATTATCCAATAGAAGTTAAAATCCAGTTACAGATTAGCAGAATAATTATTAACAAAACACCAATATACAGCACAATCAATCTTTTCACTTCTGAGAAACAGTAAAACAGCAAACTTTTCACACCTCCTCGAAATTCTGACCAAATGCAAAACAGACACCAGCCCACTTATTGTTTACAAATTTTAGCATGGTTTTAATAATTCTTGAATATTAGACTGTGTTTAGTAGTTTTACTGCAATTTCAGGAACATAGAACAAACAGTTATACTTAAAAAAAGGCATAGAGCTAGTAAGCAAAAATTTTACTTAATATTATTTTATTTTATATTATGAAAATTATCATATATTTGCATAGGTGTGGGTAAGATGTCCAAATGGCATACAGTAGATAGATAGATAGATAGATAGATAGATAGATAGATAGATAGATAGATTGATACTTTATTGATCCAGCAGCAAACTGGACACAAAAACAGATTTGTAGATGTTATTGCGCACTGTATATCTTACATACACAGTAGACACAGGGTTATGTAAGAACTGACCAAAAGAATATAAATAAAGTGTATAAGTTACAAGTAATAATATTTTTAAACATCAATTAATAATACTAAAAAGTTAAATTAAATGTAATGCAACCTTGATGCGCATTTATTTATTGCATTTATGTGAGAATGGTGCAAATAGTAGTAACTATGCAAAAAAAGTAAGAACTTCATGAACTTGATCCTGAATGAGTCTATGCATAATGGAATAATATGTAATACTAACAGATAAGAGAGTTATGCTGTATATAACTGTATATAACAGAAGTGTATATAACAGTATATATTATATATAACAGTATATAATTATATATAACTGTATATAACGTGAAGTACTGTATATAACAGAAGTGCCTTAGAAGTCTAGAACACCTAGTCCACACTCCTAAACCCATGTAGAGAGGTGCTGAAAAGCCAAATGGCTCTGGGGACAAAGGATTGCCTGAGTCAGTTGAGCAGCTTTGGGACAGTCTTTCACTGAACACACACTTTTGTTTGCAGAAAAATATGTGCAGTGGTTGGTGTGGGTTGGTTACTTGGTTCCCCTGCATCTAAGGCTACCTCCCGAGAGGACTACCACATAGAAAAGTACATTGGCAATGATGTTTGATAAAAAAAAAATTAGCAGGAGCTTTTTACAGATGTTAAAAGGTCATAGTCACCTCAGGAAAAACAGATGGCTATGATCTTCCTTATACAGATGGGTTAGTGGCATCTCAAACGGCTAAGGCAGTTATTGATCGGAAGATTGGCAGTTCGATCCCCAGCTACAGCAGGTTGCCACCTTGAGCAAGGACCGCAACCATGTCGTCACCAGGAGCGCTGTATCATGACCTCACCATCTCAACATCCACTCCCTCGATGGAGACAGGTGACAGTGGAGACCCTGCCCAAAGAAAGTCAATCACAATCTCCCTGATGTTCAGTTGTAGCTGGGTTGAATTGCACCAAATATATTCCAATTTGGCATTATTATCTGAGACCATAAATAATATTTATAATAAATATTTCATATATTTTATAGGTAATCCTTTCGGTCAAATGATTATAAACAAAAGAAATGTCACTATTAAACTGTTCCAGAGGTATACTTTGTGTGGAAACACCATGAACAACGCCCCCAGTGGCCAATTAGAGGAGTTAACAACAGTGTAAGTGTTGTAAAACCATATAATCATGAGTTAGACCTGTATGTGCAAATTTCAGCTCACTAGGACTTTACATTTCCTGAGAAAGGGTAACTTGAACACAGAGCTATCCATATGTATTATCATGTCTTAAACTTGCAATTACTTTGACCTTTCTGACGTCATGCCGCTGAATTTTTGGTTAAAAAAACTGACAGATTAAGCAACTGATCTGTGTTCAGCCTCTGCTTTGTGCATTATGGTTATATTTAACACACGGAATTGAAAACGTTGGTCTTGGATCAGACCTTCAGAATGTTTCTCCTTCGAAGCAACAACAGGAAGTGCCTGTCTGTAGGAATATTTTCAACCAATAATAAGGCGTAGACCCGCCTCTGAACTACTGATGACAAGAGTGTCAACCTATGACCGAACGCACGGGGCTGTTATTGGCAGATACGCGGCTAATGAGATCGCGAAGATTCTACTTCCGTGTATTTGACGTCAACGACGTTCACCGTCTGCTGTGCACAAGCAGCAGTGCAGGAAGGGGGAGAAGTTGGCTGGTGGTGGTGGTGAAGATGGCGGATGGAGACAGCGGGAGTGAGCGCGGTGGCGGAGGCAGTAGTGGTGGTGGCGGAGGCGGAGGAGGTGGTGGAGGAGGAGGCGGCGGTGGTGGTTTCTCGCAGTTCCAGCGGGAACAAGAGACGCAGGAGTTGGCGTCGAAGCGCCTTGACATCCAAAACAAACGTTTCTACCTGGATGTCAAGCAAAACTCCAAGGGCCGCTTCATCAAGATCGCCGAGGTCGGCGCCGGTGGCTCGAAAAGTCGCTTGACCCTCTCCATGTCCGTGGCGGCAGAGTTCCGCGACTACCTCGGCGATTTCATCGAGCACTACGCCCAGCTTGGGCCCAGCAGCCCCGAGCAGATCGCGCAGTCCTCAGGGGGAGGCCCAGGAGACGACGGTGGCCCTCGGCGGGCTCTGAAAAGCGAGTTCTTGGTGCGTGAAAATCGTAAATACTATCTTGATCTGAAGGAGAATCAGCGCGGCAGGTTCCTGCGCATTCGACAGACCGTGAATCGAGGGCCGGGCTTTGGACTCGGAGGCCCTGGTGGTGGCGGAGCGCAAGCGGGCCAAACGATCGCACTGCCCGCGCAAGGCTTAATCGAGTTCCGCGACGCGCTCGCCAAACTCATCGACGATTACGGCGGAGATGACGAGGAGCTGAGCGGCGGTGCCGGGGCCGGCGCGGCCTCCGGGGGTTACAGCGAGCTGCCCGAGGGCACCTCCATCATGGTGGACTCCAAGCGCTTCTTTTTCGACGTCGGCTCCAACAAGTACGGCGTGTTTCTGCGCGTGAGCGAGGTGAAGCCCAGCTACCGGAACTCCATCACGATTCCGTTCAAAGCCTGGAATAAGTTCGGCGGCGCCTTCTGCCGCTACGCCGAGGAGATGAAGGAGATCCAGGAGAGACAACGCGACAAAATGTACGAGCGGAGAGACGAGTCCGAGGGGGAGGACGTGGATGACGACTGATGCTACAAGAAAAGTTTTTGGTTTTGTTTTTTTAATGTAGTGCTCATATAATGAGATCCGGTAAAAAAAAAAAAAAGTGCAGAAACGAGCGAAGAAAGTGCATGACGAATCGGACTTTAAAAAATATATAGCCTACTCAAATATTCGTGGCGTGATATTCATTTGACAGAAAAATTATATATAGCTCTGTGAAGTTTGTGTGATAAGGATACACCGTCTAGAGCCATTGGGCGAGTTATGTTTTATTTGGAAAGTTATGATTTATTATAGTCCTAAACCAGCAAGTTTTAAGTGTCTATGGTGACAGTTACTCTTTTATAACACTAATGCTGTAGTTAAAAAAAAGTCAATTGACAGAAAACAAAGCATATTGATCAGTATATTTAAGAGATATTTTGACATGTGCTCATTATAATAATGATTGATATAGAAGCAAAAGACCATAAATATCTGTCCATGTGGACCAGAAGAATAACACTGCTGTCACCTGTCCATGATGGACAATTGGCATGTAAAATACTCGGCAAGTCAGAGAATATATTGAGAGACTCAAGCTGAAGACAAGTTAAATTTTTTAATTGATATACTATCAATTAAAAAAAACCTATTGGTGTTTGGTTGTGACTTAAAGTCCCTGAGAGTGTACCAGGAATATTGAAAGTTTAATATTAAAGAAGGTATACCACCTCCTAATGGAAGAGGTCAAGTAATTATTGGCTTAATACATTTAAAGAAAATGCTTCAAATCCTTAAAGAAAAGATAATTGGGGTTAAAGGGAGAGAGCTGAGAAAAATGTTATGTAAAATAAGTGATTTAAGCACTGACTTTTCCAAGTCTGGTCCAGATCTGAATGTCTATATGTAACTTCTTAGTAGCTATAAGGACCAGTTATTGCAATGAAACCACACTCCTTTTTTTATTTAAAGGAGGAAAAAAAACATAGACAAGTCTTGTTGGTTCCTGTACTTTTTTTTGTTTGTTTAGAATAATATAAAGGCAGATTATACTTTATGACAGAATTAACTGAACAAACCAGCATATTTTTAATACCTTAAGTAGAAAATATATTAAAGCCTCTAAGGAAAATTTTCTAAGAAAAAAATATGGAATTTGAAAATATGTTTTGCAAAGGTTTGGAAAAAATATATATATAAGTATATAACTAGAGAATGTTAACGTTATGTACATCTTGTTTCAGATTACACAAATATCAGGCTTTTTCTCCAGCACACCATCAGATTTTACATTGTATTGCTATTTTTGCTTAATTTGCCTGTCTAAGTGATTTCAGTTTAAGGCAGAGCTCAAACAGAATGCTAAAATGGGGTCAGTGAAAAATTTGCACCATTGGATTGAACTTGCTCTATAAGTAAACATAGTGATAGCACTCAAGCTTATCATGCTGTCCTGTATTAGTTGTAGTGTTGTGCATGCTTTCCCCATGTTATTGTTTATTTAATTTATTATGTACTTTAAACATGGTGTATGTAGCTTTGTTGATGCTACAATGTTTTGTTACCGTTTGTCTTTTTATTTCCTCCAAAACATGCATTTTGAGGGCAAACCAACAAAGATGTCAGTTTTTTTTCTTTACATCATCTAGGCAGGATACATGTTTTGATTTTCTTACAAGGAGTATGTGACCTGCCCTATGGTAATGCCCACTGCTAGTAAAAGTGTTGCGTTGATTTGTTTGCCACATTTCATTGTTGCACTTTAAAAAGGATCAACAGTATCCAACCAATTCTGGTGCAGTTTACTAAGAGCAATGTAGGTCATGATGTTTTTTGCCTCCTGCTTACAGCAATGAAATTAAGAGATCCTTTTGGGAGGCATAAGTGTTCTGTATTCATATATAAAACCATCTTTTATTATACCTACTGACTTGTACTGTTTCATGTTAAATGGCAGCTGTTTCCATAACTGTATCCTACTGTAAACGCTCAAGATTAATAAATGCAAAAGTTATTTTATGGAGAAGATCCTATTGAGGAATACAACACAGTTTTTAATACCGGATATAATCCTAGCAGTGTGACTTCATTGTTTTTGGCAAATCCCTCCCAGTCAGTCAGTGAGTGTGCCATTGGCACAGCTGACATCTCTGCTCCATTTCATTCATGTTCTCTTTTAACCTGCAATCGCAGCAGCTGTTGTTCTGCAGCAGGGAGCTGACATAGCAGACTGCCTATTTTAACATGAGTGGCATGAGAGGCTAGCATTCCTGTTCAGGATTCAGCTGTGCTATTAGCAGTTGAGTGCTGAAAGACACAAGGGCTCGATTGTTGAACCCACTGCGCATAGACACTCTCCAAAAACGTAACTGCATCAACAACACCGCAGCAAACACTCTTTCATTACTTTTTTGAACATGTCATCCTTAGTGAGAGAAGTAAGGCAAGCCTCTCGACCTTTTTTTAAGGTTTGTGTCGCTGACATTTTCTGCTCCATTTGTTATTAAAATGAATGCCAGTCAGCTGTTTAAGCACTCAAGTGCAATTGGTTAGAAGGGAAATGTTTGTAAAAGGCTTTGGTAGGAGCAAGCCACGTGAAAGTGTGACAGAGCACCAGCAGCTGTTGGCAAGATAGTCCCCCCCCTCCCCTTCCAAACCACACTTGCAGTTCATTTCAATTTTGACAACGGAAATTGTTCTCAATATCGCAATCAGTTTGTGGACCTGTGACTTCTCTGTTGTTGTCATAATGTATGTAAACTGAACTAACTGTAGTTTTCTTGGTCTGTGTGAATTTTACTGTGTGTGGCTAGAATAATCAGACTAATCAGTAAGGTTCAGAGGAGGCTGGTGTCTTACCATAGGTATAAACAGGCATTCCACTAATTACACGTTTATGCACATCACATTTCAGAAGCTCAGTACTATTTTCAATATTCTGCAAAAATCATCTAATTTTTGGTCATTTACTTATTTCACTAAGAAAGTAATGGCAGGAAGTCGATTTATCTTCCTGTGTTACATTATGGAATGTGCACGGCTGTTTCTATACATTTCATAAATACTTTTTTTTTTCTTTTTTTTGTACTAACACCAGTTTCATGTATTGGTTTACCTATGTTGCTATTCCCGTAATTTCTCCAGAGCTCAGCAAATATTTTATTTGAACATGCAAGTCTGAACCCAGCTTTTAATGGAGCATTTAGTCTTAAGCCTAAAGAATCGTTATTTTTCATTCATTGTTTCTGGCAGGTATACAATACTAAGGTAAACACCAAGTCCATATATGGTTTCTACTCAGGTTTTAGGTATCCTCAATTTATCTTTGCTCGCCCGTCACGTACATACCTCCCGCTAAGACTTGTGCTGAAGTGGTTAAGAGGCAGACTAGACGAATTTTCCTTTAACAGGAACTCTAATGAGGTGAACACTCCAGTTCTGCTGGTGCTTGATTATCCTGTAACCTCAGGCTGCCTCCAACAGACCACACACTGGGTGGCCATCCATTTCTCTATGGGTGCTCACTTTTTCAAGTGGAGATTTACAAGTCTATATTTAGAAAATGCTATGTATGTTTGTACCAGAATAAAGAAACTTCTAATTGATGGTAAATGAGTTGCTGTCCTGGTGCTGGCATTTTTTTCCCACAAAGTATATGTTTTAATTCTGACCACAGGGTTTTATTGAGACTTATGGACTTTCAGATCAGCCACATTTTAAAAATGAGAAAAATAGTCTGAATATTAAAAGAAAAAAGGTAACTTTGTCAAGACAATAGGATTATTGGGCCTGCCTGATTGTAGGATTATTATATTGATTATGGGCCTGCTATTTGGGACATGAATTGTAATTGTTAAAGTGAAAAATATATAGCAGTAGCTGATAGTCCTGTGTCCAAACTGGACCACCTGATATTTTGAGGAAGTCAATGATTGTTTAATGGGGCACTGGGCCTGCTGGTTTATTCATGCCAGTATTATTGAACATGTTAAATGGTTATTGTGTTTATTCAGTGAGCTCGATAGCCCAGAAGTGATGGATTAGCTATGAATCTATATAGACTAAAACTTTTATTTCCAATACACTCTAACTTGATATTCTTTTAGTGGACTTCATACTAACGTACGTGTCTTTAAATTTCAATTTTACAATTTTTACAATTTTATTTGTATAGCGCTTTTATCAATTGTCATTGTCGCAAAGCAGCTTTACACAATCAAAAGAATTATTTAAGTTTGTATGGAATGTGAATGTGTATGAATAAAAATGGTCAGATAGTCCCTTGTGAGCAAGCCGAGGGCGACAGTGGCAAGGAAAAACTCCCTGAGATGGTAATAGGAAGAAACCTTAAGAGGAACCAGACTCAACAGGGAACCCATCCTCATCTGGGTGAAACAGAAAGCAGGAAATGATCTGCATTTATACAGTGTGTTAGGTGGCAGGCAGTTCAGCTATAATAGTTGATGTTAATTGATGTTAAAATGGAGTCCAGTAGTTATTGGAGACTCAGATAGACTTGTAGAAAGTTCCAGTCCTGAACTATCGAACTATCAAGTACTCAGAGAAACAGCTGCCAACACCAGTCGAGACCAGAACCATCTTCTAAGTAGATAGAATCATCCCCAGACACCAGACGCATCGCAAAGAGACACACGGGGCATCCATGTGACGAGATCTCCAAGCAGAAGCGGGGCACCCACTTCTGCTGTAATCGTGTATAATCTCACTTTTGGATGTCACCCAGAAGAAAAGAGGTTCGTGTTTTATCAATGCTTTATCAATGTCTGATTGATTTGAATTAAATCGGGTTGAAGAAAATATTCCTATGAAAAAAAAAAAACTATATGGCTAGGATTTTGTGGACACCTACCCATAGTACTCATATATACAGTGGTGTGAAAAACTATTTGCCCCCTTCCTGATTTCTTATTCTTTTGCATGTTTGTCACACTTAAATGTTTCTGCTCATCAAAAACCGTTAACTATTAGTCAAAGATAACATAATTGAACACAAAATGCAGTTTTTAAATGAAGGTTTACGTTATTAAGGGAGAAAAAAAACTCCAGATCTACATGGCCCTGTGTGAAAAAGTGATTGCCCCCCTTGTTAAAAAATAACTGTGGTTTATCACACCTGAGTTCAATTTCTGTAGTCACCCCCAGGCCTGATTACTGCCACACCTGTTTCAATCAAGAAATCACTTAAATAGGAGCTACCTGACACAGAGAAGTAGACCAAAAGCACCTCAAAAGCTAGACATCATGCCAAGATCCAAAGAAATTCAGGAACAAATGAGAACAAAAGTAATTGAGACCTATCAGTCTGGTAAAGGTTATAAAGCCATTTCTAAAGCTTTGGGACTCCATTGAACCACAGTGAGAGCCATTATCCACAAATGGCAAAAACATGGAACAGTGGTGAACCTTCCCAGGAGTGGCCGGGCGACCAAAATTACCCCAAGAGTGCAGAGACGACTCATCCGAGAGGCCACAAAAGACCCCAGGACAACATCTAAAGAACTGCAGGCCTCACTTGCCTCAATTAAGGTCAGTGTTCACGACTCCACCATAAGAAAGAGACTGGGCAAAAACGGCCTGCATGGCAGATTTCCAAGGCGCAAACCACTTTTAAGCAAAAAGAACATTAAGGCTCGTCTCAATTTTGCTAAAAAACATCTCAATGATTGCCAAGACTTTTGGGAAAATACCTTGTGGACCGACGAGACAAAAGTTTAACTTTTTGGAAGCTGCGTGTCCCGTTACATCTGGCGTAAAATTAACACAGCATTTCAGAAAAAGAACATCATACCAACAGTAAAATATGGTGGTGGTAGTGTGATGGTCTGGGTTTGTTTTGCTGCTTCAGGACCTGGAAGGCTTGCTGTGATAGATGGAACCATGAATTCTACTGTCTACCAAAAAATCCTGAAGGAGAATGTCTGGCCATCTGTTCATCAACTCAAGCTGAAGCAATCTTGGGTGCTGCAGCAGGACAATGACCCAAAACACACCAGCAAATACACCTCTGAATGGCTGAAGAACAAAATGAAGACTTTGGAGTGGCCTAGTCAAAGTCCTGACCTGAATCCTATTGAGATGTTGTGGCATGACCTTAAAAAGGCGGTTCATGCTAGAAAACCCTCAAATAAAGCTGAATTACAACAATTCTGCAAAGATGAGTGGGCCAAAATTCCTCCAGAGCGCTGTAAAAGACTCGTTGCAAGTTATCGCAAACGCTTGATTGCAGTTATTGCTGCTAAGGGTGGCCCAACCAGTTATTAGGTTCAGGGGGCAATTACTTTTTCACACAGGGCCATGTAGGTTTGGATTTTTTTTCTCCCTAAATAATAAAACCCCTCATTTAAAAACTGCATTTTGTGTTTCCTTGTGTTATCTTTGACTAATAGTTAAATGTGTTTGATGATCAGAAACGTTTTGTATGACAAACATGCAAAAGAATAAGAAATCAGGAGGGGGGCAAATAGTTTTTCACACCACTGTATGCTTTAAACATCCTATTCTGGTTTTAACTATCATCTCACCTTTTTTTTGTTACAATAACATCCACTATTTTGATGGAGCTCAGAATGTGCACGAGAGCATTGCCATGTTGGAGTAGGTTTGTGCCCCTTTCTTGAAGTGAAGTGAATTCGTAATGCTAAAGCATTCAGGAATAGCAAGAAATGTGGCATGGTCAGGTGTCCACCAACTTTTAGCCAAATTTATAGTACATACTGTAGTGCACCTGTGATATATGGTAATATGTTATGGTAATATATGAGCCTGAGGTAAATAAAAACATTTTTGCAAGTGGATGTCTATAAAATTTTGACTACATGATCTTCATCTCAACAACACAAGTTTTCCGGCGCTTAGCAGGTTATCTGGAGTCTTGAATTGGTAAACCTGCAATTAAGACAAATAACTGTACTATTTATAGGAAGCTCTTTAACCCTGTAGTACTTGCTGGGTTCCACTGTTTTTGTGAGTTCTTATGCTCATGCACACTGTAGCAATCAAAAAGCTTAAACATGCTATGTCATTGGATACCAGGAAAGGATATTGATAATATGTATTAATTCTTGTGATAGGTGGAATTTAAAGTCACTAGTTTTTCCATCTCGGCTGCCTCACATATTGTTCATGTACAGTACATTCAGTTTCCAATACGCCAGAGTATTGTCTCCAGGGTTCATGCGAAGATGTGCACATGGTAGTTTGAGATCATTCGTTCATTCAATATTTTTGATATGGCCGGAGTCATGACAGAATTGCAGTCTATCCTAGGAACGCTGAATGTGAATGGGGGGACACCCTGAACCTATTGCAGGGTACAATGCACACACTTTCACAGATTGGGGCAAATTTATCATAGTCAATCCACCTACCAGCATATGTTTGGAGAAGCTGGAGAATCTGAGGGAAATCCACACAGATATGATGAGAGAAAGCTCGAACCACTGGGCTTTTGGGGATTTGAGCTCTCTGAGGTAAGATGTAATTGCATTATTCTCAAACACATACAGTACATGGCCCTAAAGAGTGCTGCAATCAGTCTTGTTTACAGGCACTAAGCTTAGTGAAACATGCTGATTTTAGTAAATCAGTGTGCAACTCCATGGTGTGTTGTCTGATAAGGTTGCTATGGCATTTGCATGTGGATCCAGGGAATTATTGACTGTGAGACAAATGTCATTAGAGAACTGTCTGACTTAGAGAACAGAGGAGTGTGTTTAGCGTGTTACTTAAAACACAGCAATGACATTTCTAGCTTTTTCAATTTCAATCAGTTGGGCACATAATGTGTGGTTGCATGTTAAAGCAGATCACTTTCGCTGCCTATAGTTAGGATCTCAGAATTATATTAAACAAGTGAAATAGAGAAAAGAAATGGAGTGATTATTAATTGTATATTTTTATTTATGTTTTTTGAGAAAAGAGAAAATTTAGGAAACCTAATAAATATTTTGCAGGAATAAAATTTCTACCCATTTCATTCCCTGGTAATGAAGGTACTACCACAGCACATTTGCAAGTATATGTATATGCGTATTTGTTTGGTCTGGGTGGTTGTTTCATGATGGAGGGATCTTGCACTTACAAGAGGAAACCATGATCCCAGTGCACTGCCGCGCTGCCAAGCTATATTTAGCTTCCGTTGCTGTGTGTGTGTTCAATGTGCATGGCAACATCGAGGCACGCGTCATCATTCTGCACATGCGAGCATGCAGGATAATCATGGAGGGCTGGAGGCTGTTTCAGACATGTTAATGCTGCTGTTAATATTCTGATTTGGTAACACACAATCAGTTTTGAGTAGATCTCTAAAAAGATAATAGTTAATCACAATGTGTAAAGACAAAATAATTTGCATAATCTGTTGTAATGTTATAATACTGCATACTTCACCATTGTGATATACTATGAATAAGGCATAAATATCTGAAATTATATTCTAAAACAAGATATTTTTAAAGATTCTCATGAGAATGTATTTCTACTGTCCACTTGTACACCTGCACATTCATGCAGTTATAGCTGTTAGTATAGTACAGCCACAGGTACCAATTCAATTAAATAAAATTTTATTTAAGTAGCGCTTTTAACAATGGTCATTGTCTTAATGCAGCTTTAAAAAAATTATTATGGAAATGTGTGTAAGCAAAAAAAAATGTGTATAGATTATAATGATCAGATTGTCCTTGATGAGTAAGCCAAGGGCGATGGCGACGGTGGCATGGAGAAACTGGCAATAGGAAGAAACCTTGAGAGGAACCAGACTCAACAAGGAACCCATCCTCATTAGGTTCATAACAGATAACAGAAAAAAAGTTATTGTTCTGTGTAAACTTTGGAGAATGGCCACTCTGCTATGAAAGCCAAAGCGATCATATTTTTACTTCATTCTGATGTTTGATTTGAACATTAATTCACACTGATATGTTATATAATTGCATTTTCCTAATTTCTATCCATATTATTTATTTACGTGAAGCTGCTTTGCAACAATGGCAATTGACAAAAGCGCTACACAAATAAAATTGAATTGAATTGAATTAAAAGCAGTGCTTCACCCTTCTTAGAGTTCTGAAGTGCCTGCCTGATGGGAACAGCGTAAACAGATGGTGTCCAGGGTGTGTAATGTATTTTATGATGTTCCTTCCCTCCTTACGCAGAAGCGCTGTTCCAGATATTCCTAATAAAGTGAGTCACCATAAAATGCTATGATTTTTTAACCTCCTCCTGGAAGCTGCTGTTCTGTTTGGCCCTTGAGCAAAGCCCTTAACCCTATCTGCTCTAGTGTAATCATCTCCCATGCTCCGTCTCAGTGTGCATGCATCGCTCGTATAGTCAGCATATACTGTACATCGCTCAGTGCGCGCATATACTGTTTGTGTGGTTGGGTGTGTGTGTGTGTAAGTCATCCTACACAGCAGCCAGGTTTCGGATTAAACAGCTGTGTAGCCACTTATCAGCAAGGCTAATTGGGAAAAATTCTAATTCAATTTGCTAGGGAGCATAAAGAATGGACTGTGGTGCATTGGAAAAGGTTATGTGGTTTGGTGAGTTACTTTATTCTAGAGTGATGAGTGCATCAGGGTTAGAAGAGAGGTGAATGAAGTGATGCATCAGTGCCTACTGTACAGGCCTGTGGGGGCAGTGTTATGATCTGTGGTTGTTACATGCCCAAAAAAATTTTCTCCATCTTTAGATTTTTTCTTTTCCCTGATGGCATGATCATATTGCAAGATGATAGGATGATGCCAGGAGTGGTTCAGGAAGCATGTAAAATTCCTGTAGGAATTTTGAAACCAATTTAACTGTTATCATATATAGTACTGACAAATAGATACCGGTTCATGGTCTTGCATTGTGTGAATGCATGTAATACAAGCCTTTGGATGCTCTACTGTACAGCTCTACATATGAGGATGTTTTAGCTCATAAATTATCCACACGCCACGCCATTATTTTTTGCTACAATATGTTTGTATTAATATAGTCTCTGTGGCTGAGTGTGGCAGCAGGAGACATATATCTGTTTATTTACTGTACACATCTCCACAAGATGTTAGCTCTCCTGTAAAGCTGGCAAGCTTCCTGGAAAAATCTCAGCATGAACGTTGTTATTGCTTTACTCACTGGGATTTGTGCTGATGTATAGCAACCTGGTCTCTGTTGACCAAAATTACTTACACTGAGTTCAGTTCAGGTACAAAAACTATAATTATTATGTAATATTGTAATGTTGCCCATACATATTAGTCCATAATCCATAATGTATAAATATTTAGAATAGTCCGTCCTGTCTGTTTAAAAGCAAAATATATTTTGCTGGAGTTGTAATAAGCACGGACGGTCAGAAAGTTGCAATTACTCAAACAATGAAGCTTTGTTTTAGTGAACTTTTGTTGTAGGATGTAGTAACACAGTACTAAAAACAAGTCCAGTAAAATAAAAGTTGCTGTAGGAAATTATGTAATATGTAAAAAAAATCCAAAAAACATTAACATTAAAACAAGCAATATTTCGGGTTTCCCTTGTGCCACCTTGGGGCTCTGCAAGGCCTCTGGGGTGTGCTGTGCTTTCTGGCACCAGGATGCTGGCAGCAGATCCTTTGTGTGCTATGGGTTGCAGAGTGGACCTCCATGGGGCCAATTTAGCTTTCTAAGTGGTCTCCAATTGATTTACCATTGTTTGTATGCTTGAATGCGTCAATTATATCTTAGTTACCACATAAACATCTAAAATAAACTTATGAACAATATTAAACAGTCTGAGAATATATATGTGAATAATATTAGTGGAGTCCGATTTCATCTGCTGTCCATGCTGTTCAATATAGAGCCCCACATGTGTCATGTCATATATTTATATAGTTTCTGTATCACTAAATCACTAATACATATTGATCTTGTCAATCCATGTGCACGGATCCTACCATAAATATATTTTTAGTTCAGATATGCACAAAAAGTTATTAATCTGAGGCCACTAGTAGCACCAAAACTATTAATTAATAAGACAGCAGTAATGATAATATTGAGACCAAAGTTTCTTGTGCATGTATAATTTGTAGTATGCAATATGTATGCAATATTTGTTCTGTTTTTTGCAGACGCCTTCTCTTAACTGCTTTTCTTTTTGTCTGTACATTTCAGACTTCAATTATATCTTTACGTTTCAGAAGATTTTCTGTCTGTATGTCTGTTCTGTTCAGCCAGATTAATGTGACAGCATCATGCAAAACTGACTGGACAGAATTTAATGAAACTTCGCCAGTACTTAAGTACTGTACTTGAATCATAATGTTAAGTAGAGGGGAAGTTATGAGCAGTTATGTGCCAGATTATAAGACGCAAGTTTTGACAGCGTACTGGACATGCATCAAACTGTGTGCATGTCTTAAATTGAGAGTTGAACAGAATTTAGTGGAACTATTGCAGTAATTAAGTATTTGCCGGAAGTTTAACTTGTAAGTGAAATCAAAATATTGAGTAAAAGCAATGTTATGAACATTTATGTGCCGGATTTAATAATCTACTTTAAAATAATGTTTGCTCAATGTGAACAAACACCTGCACATATAAATATTAATTAGAAAAGCTAAACTGAATATTTTACTGGGATTACTTAATATTTTCACTGCCGAAATAACAGCACTGAAGTGAATTTTAACACGCTGGAGTCGTTTTAAGACAAAATCTTTATCTGACCAACTTTTTCGATTTCTCATTTGTGATTGACTCTCTGATTACCGACAGGGGCGTGTATTTGGCTGATGCTGAAAGAAGTACAACTTAACCTTAACAAGGTATAAGATACTCAACCTTACAAAAGTTTATTTCTTTGTATTAATAAGTTAGACAGAGAGTTCTGCCGTACAGAAAGACAGGCAGACATGTACATGGGCTTCAACTTGAAATAGTAATAAAACTGATTAGATTAAAAGCTTATTTTTTTGCTTTAACATTTTATATAATTCAAAAAAATCAACGACGGGTACTAACTCTAGTCTATAATTAAGTGTTACGCAGAAGATGATCTGAGCTCCTTTTTGATTCTGCTCAAAACAGACCTCAGAAACAGCTAAGGTCAATCGCACATCAACCTTTTACAGTCTCTGCCTGGGTGGCCTCTTCTTTCGGCACAAACTCAATTTCCCAGAATCCTCCGCCACCTGTAAACAAGTCGCTTTTGATACGCATTTCATTTCCCACAATGCATGTCTACAGTCACATGACACATGAAGCTTAGAGTCAAAACACTGATAAACACAGAAAGTCTCACTCCCAGTTATTCCAGCGAAAAGTTAAAGCCTGTTGTTTGTTTAACAGCCTCCATGTTTCCTTCTTTTGATTCTTGCTTTACCTCCATTGTCCGGTTGACCTTTTTATGTCGATTTTGGAGTCGTACATAATAACTGCATACCATTTCCTGTGTACGAATCACCAATTATTCAAGATATAACTGTTAATTTAGTGAGTGTGATTTAAGAGGAATCATTAAGATGTTTACATGTTGGTTTGTTGTTGCTTTAGCCTGTTTGTGCGGTGTTTGAAATGGTTTCATTCCTTTTTTTTTAACAGCAGAGGGCGCTGTATTCTGTAATTGTGGTTTTATTTCTACTTCCTAGGATGACCTGGATGTCAGCACTGAGTTGTTCTTTTTTATTTTTGATAACTTATATATAACTTGATGTGATGATACGTTTATGTTTAAATAACTTATGTTTTTAACATAAGTTTACTGTAGCAGTTCGTGTTCCTGGTGAAAATTATTTACTTTCGTTTTCGCTTTTAACGGCAGAGCTGTCAGGGGAATCCGCAGCCACAGGTGTGTGTGTGTGTGTGTGTGTGTGCGCGCGCGCGCGCGTGTTTTGTCTCTCATTTCATAAAACAAGCTTCATTCATAAAAATTTAATTCAAGTTTGCTCATGGTTTAAGCGTAGGTGTGCATGTAGTTCAAAGTTTAAACCCTGTTCTTGCCTTTTCCAGCAGGTCTCCACATAAAGCCATGCTGCAGTTCCGCTCTCTGCTCATTTTAACGTCTCTCGTCCTTCCACTTGATTCCAAGGACTTAGAAAACAACTCAATTCCATGGAAACTGAGATTACCAGACACGGTAAAGCCAGTTCACTACGATTTACTCATTCACCCAAACCTGACTTTCCTCAACTTCACTGGAAGTGTCCAGATTGAGCTAGAAGTTCTGCAGGACACCGAGCACATCCTCCTCCACAGCAACAATCTACTCATTTCCAAAGCAGTCGTTTTGCACTCTGATGGTGCTGATACTCTTCATGTCCACGAGTCTGAGCCCTTCGAGCAGATTGCACTGTCTGCTCAGAACTATGTGTTTATGAAAGGACTGCATGTTATCCAACTAGATTTCTCAGCTAACCTGTCCAACAGTTTTCATGGCTTTTATAAAGGCTCATACCCCACACGGCATGGTGAAATCAGGTAGGCATGCATCCTGTATTTGACTGAATATATAATCCATGGGTTCTACATGTTGTGGTTTTGGATCAGATTAATCTAAGTGACACTGCAGATCTCAGCTCCAGAGTCCTTGGTTTGATGTCCATATTCCTGTTTGCGTGAAGCGTCTACAGACCTTCTTCTCATATGCACATGGTTTTCCTCTAGCATCTACAATCTACAGTTTGCTCTCACCTCCAAAAACATGCCAAAAAGTGGATTGGCT
Source organism: Channallabes apus (assembly GCA_030522415.1). Taxonomy (NCBI): domain Eukaryota; kingdom Metazoa; phylum Chordata; class Actinopteri; order Siluriformes; family Clariidae; genus Channallabes; species Channallabes apus. The sequence goes on from CM060120.1 coordinate 25,257,149, forward strand.
ACACTAAATTGCTGTAGGTGCGAATGAGTGTATAAATATGTGTGCACATGATGTCATGTGATGGACTATTCTGGGCTTGTAAATGTGCGCTTGTGTTAGTACGGTACCTTGGTTTTGAGGTCATGGTTCAGTACATTTTTCTTTCAGTGAATCATTTGTTATGAACTTAACTTTTAAACATACAACAATCAGTCCTAACATTACAACACAAATATTATGGCCAGTATTGTGTAGGTCACTAGGACATTTCATTTGTTTGCTGTAGGTTGTAGATCAAGCCTTTATGGATTTCATTTGTCTGTCCAGTGCATCCAATAGGTTCTCAATTAGATTTAGATCTGGGAAATTTTGAGGCCAGGTTGGCAGGATGTGGTTACTGGGTGTTCTGGTGCCTTTCTTTCATACCCATGATTTACTTTTTTTTCTGCAGTTTTTAAAGGCGTTGGCTTTTCTGTGGGATCAGACCAGACAGGCTAGCCATGGCTCCCCACAGGCATAAATGAGCTTTTGGTGCCCATTACCAATTTACTGGTATATAATATAAAAAAATCAATGTTAATGTATTAAAGTTATGGCTGATTGGTGTATAACTTTGTACAAAAAAAAATCCCTGAACACATAAGGAGTGGACATAAAAGTGAATACCTTTCTTTGCTCTTAAAAAAACAACAACTACTATTTCTAGTTGGTAAGTTGTTTAAGAATAGTAACCACACTTTCTATAGCAGATTCTTTTTTAAATCAGTGATTTTAAATTATATTTTTAAATATTATGTGCAGTATTTGCTATGGGTGCTGGTGCTGTTACTATTTTTGCACTACTCAAAAGAGTGGGTGTGTGTGTCTATCATGGCATAAAATACTACTGCAACAGGAGTCAACTCAGGGTGTTAGTCCCGGGCCTGAGTTTTGCCCGTTTATGGAATGACATCAAACATGGCTCTGCACAGCGTCAGAAATAAACAAAGTAAAGTTTCTTAGCTTTGAATTACTTATACTGTAAAAGTATGCATTAGCTTTAGATTAATCAACATACATACGGATGCATGCAGTTCACTGTTTGTAGAAAGGGGAAGGGGAATATATATATATATATATATATATATATATATACTGTACAGTATATATACTGTATATATACACTACCGTTCAAAAGTTTTGGATCACTTGCAAATTTGTTTGTTTTTGTTTAGTGATTTATTTTCTACATTCTACAACAATACTGGGGATTTCAAAACTATAAAATAACACATATGGAATTAGGTAATTACGTAACAACAACAAAAACAACAGTTAGTTGTTATTTTAAGACACAGAGGTCGGCCTTTCTGTAATAGTTCTTGCAAGAACAGTATTGTCAAGTGCATTTGCAAAATCCGTCAAGCACCATAATGAAACTGGCTCTCATGAAGACCATCCCAGGAGGACGAGACCAAAACCTACCTCTGCTGCAGACGGGACGTTCATTTAGAGTTATCAGCCTGAAAAATGACCAATTAACAGCATCTCAGATTAGAAGCGTTATGAAGTCTTTACAGAGCAGAAGTAGCAGAAACATCTCAATATCAACTGTTCAAAGGAGATTAATGCATTTTTTGGATGCCTTCAGCATTCCCATACAATGTAGAAAGAAAGAAAAATCAGGAACGATCAAGGAGTTATAAAGTGATCTAAAACTTTTGATCGGTAGTGTATGTGTCTGTCTATCTATCTATCTATCTATCTATCTATCTATCTATCTATCTATCTATCTATCTATCTATCTATCTATCTCTATATACACCTGTGTATATATACCTACACTTTATATATACCTCTATAATTTATCTGTGTTGAATTGATATTTTAATATTTTGCTGCAAGTGATAAGCAACATGGTGCCTGGTACTTTAATTTGAACTAATCGAATTAGTTGTACAGCACTAGTAAAAAACAAGACTGTGTTCAATGTTATCAGAATGCGCACTGTATCAGATGTCCTGTAACGAAAGTAATTCAAATGCATGGTCTATTGACTGGATGTTCAAAACCTTGTGCCAGGCCCCCGCAACCCTAACACAGGATAACTGTTGTAGACAGTGAATGGATGAGTGAAATTAAATTTGAGTTTATACAGTTCTTTACCTTTAACTTTCAGGAATTTGGCATCCACTCAGTTTGAGCCTACACATGCTCGTGCTGCTTTCCCCTGCTTTGATGAACCAGCCTTCAAAGCCAACTTTTCTATTCGTATACGCCGGGAGCCAAGGCATATTTCCATTTCTAACATGCCCAAGGTACAGAGTGCTTCTATTTGTTATTTAATACAGAATTGTCACTTTAACGGATCATATTAATTAACTCTTAAAATAATTTTTTTTGTGTGTCATACATTTTTCATTAGTATTTGTGATGCGTCAAAGATAATTTCTTTCTTTTCAGCTCAAAACAGTGACACTTACAGCTGACTTGCTGGAGGATCACTATGATGTGAGTGTGAGGATGAGCACTTATCTAGTGGCCTTCATTGTTTGTGACTTTGCATCCATCAGTAAGAGAAGTCAGCATGGTGTTCAGGTCCGTTGATAATATTTTTGTTCTTTTATCACTGGTCAGTGGGAATGTTTTGCTCCTTTCCACTCACAACGACATGTTACTTTTGCAGATATCTGTGTACAGTGTTCCAGAGAAGATTAATCAGGCAGAATATGCTCTCAACACAGCAGTAACATTGCTTGACTTTTATGATGAGTATTTTGGTATCCCGTACCCACTTCCCAAACAAGGTGCTTACTTTATGTCAGTTGGTTATTGTGACACACTTACTAAGCATGCTAATTATGTTTGAAAAGGGGAATCATTACGTTGGTCTGTATTCCACTTTCTCCCAGACCAAAATTAATTGTGTTGTTAAGTTTTAAAAAATAGACACTGGATGTTTGCACTATGAATCATTTGGGTTGGTGATCATCATGTGTGTTTTTACTCTTTCATAACACTTTTCCTCGAAGCAATTTCCCTCTGGGTTTAATAAAGTTATTTGAATCTTGAATCTTGAATCATGATGTTATTTTTTGTTATTTCTTATAAACTATTGCACTATTTTCACCAGATCTTGCAGCAATTCCAGATTTTCAGTCCGGTGCTATGGAGAACTGGGGCTTGACCACGTATAGAGAATCTGGGCTCCTTTTTGATCCTGAAAGATCTTCTACCTCTGACAAACTGGGCATCACAAAAGTTATTGCACATGAGCTTGCCCATCAGGTTGCGGGTTTTCGTTTTTCTACATTTTATTTTGAAATGCACCATTCTCTTGGTTAACAGAACTGTATAGTAGATTCCTAATTACTAACCATTGTCTTCCTCAGTGGTTTGGTAACCTGGTGACGATGCAGTGGTGGAATGACCTGTGGTTAAACGAGGGCTTTGCCAAGTTCATGGAATTTGTATCCACTGACATCACTTATCCTGAGCTACAAGTGGTAAGGCTATGTAGTTTAATCTCTATATTATAAACATTCAAGTAACTGAACATTGCAAAACTTGGCACCTGGACAGCTCTTATGATCATGAAGACAGTCCACCAATCATGCATATGTTAGAAGTCTTCAAGATTATAAGGCTGGTGATTCAGCCCAATCCTGACCAAGATAAAACGCTTACTGAAAACAATTGAATGAAAAGAATTGAGTGCCATTGGCTTAGTCCTAATGTTTCATTGTGTGTATCTGCTTTAGAATGACTACTTCTTAGAGAAGTGTTTCACTGCCATGAGTGTGGATTCTTTAAGCTCCTCGCACCCCATTTCTACCCCTGTGGAAAATCCTGCAGAGATCCGAGAAATGTTTGATGATGTATCCTATCAGAAGGTACATAACCAGCTGATGTTCTTTTATAAATCTTTAACTTACCTAATTAACTTTAATCAGCGTTGCATATATTGTCAGGGGGCCTGTGTTTTGAACATGTTGAGAGACTTTCTGAGCCCGGAAGTGTTTAACCTTGGGATTATACGTTATCTGAAGAAACACAGCTACCAGAATACAGTGAGTGCTGATCTCTGGAACAGTCTGACAAATGTAAGTTTGATGGAATAATATTACATTTAGGCAAACTAACAGAGGTTTTCTCTGATTTGTACAGCGTACACATTGCACTCCGACTCAGTGTTCCAGTTTGCAGATTTTGCCACCTAATCTGCCGTGTAGCTTCTGCTTGCTGGAGGTTATTTCTGTGATTTGACTTAGATAGAAGCTGTAAAACTAATATGAATTAAGTTGAGCTTTGCAGAATTTTTGCAGCCAAACAACATTCAAATGAGTTTAATAGAATCCATTGCAGGAAAGTAGCCACATACAGAAAGTGGTTTGATTATTTCTCTTTTATTGCTGTTTATATTTGAGTAAAATCTTTTGGCTTTCCAGGTCTGTGACTCAGATGATTTTGACTTTGGGACACGGAACACAGCTGGATTCTGCACCGACAGCAAGTCCAGACTTTCTGCGTCTGTATGTCAATGTTAAAATGCTTTTTTCAAACATATAACAATTTGTTATATAATAATATATGCCTTTTTGGACAGCCATTGAACCATTGAATTTACTGTATGAGTACAGGAGTTGTATTGTTCTGGCTGCCAGAGGCTTATATCTTAACTATTAAATTATGTAAGGGATTTCATGAATAATGCACCGCTGGTTCTTACCAAGAAATTCAAACTATATGAATAGAAATGGTTTTTGGAAGATGATCTGAATGTGAAGGATATCATGGACACCTGGACACTCCAAGAAGGTTTTCCCATTATCACTGTGGAAGTCAAAGGTCGAGAAGTCAATCTGAAACAGGAGAGGTACCTTAAAGGTGCAGATAAATCAAATAATTCAAGGTAAGATGTATTTCCTTTTTGTATTTACTGGGTTGTATTATGGTTTGGTGTCATAAATTAATGTATTTTTTACCTTTACAAGCTTCCTTTGGCAAGTGCCTTTGACATATACGACCAGTAGCTCCAGCTCTGTCCAGCGTTTTTTGCTGAAAAGTAGAAATGGTATGTACCATATCATCATGACAAACTGACAAAAAGAAAGAAAGAAAGAAAGTGACTTTAATAATTATACCAATTTGCTTTTTTTCTTTCTTTCTTCAAAGTTTAACCATGTCATCTTTTCCCCAGATGTATTGTACTTGCCAGCAGAAGTGGAGTGGATCAAATTCAACGTGGACATGAGAGGTTATTATATTGTCCATTATGAAGCACAGGGCTGGGAGGCTTTGATCAGGCAGCTTCAGCACAATCATACCGTTTTCAGCGGGAATGACCGCGCAAGCCTCATTCATGACATCTTCCAGCTGGTCAAGTAAGAACTACTTTAATTTCAGTTTTATCATTCCCTGAAATTAGAAAACTATTAATTGAAATGTATTTCAACTGGGCACATATCATGATTTCATTTGTTTTAGAATTGGAAAGGTCCCTCTGGATAAGGCCCTGAGCTTGAGTCTGTACTTGAAGCATGAGACTGAGATCATGCCAGTGACACAGGGCTTCAGTGAACTTGTTCCTTTTTACAAACTCATGGAAAAGAGAAACATGGCAGCTCTTGAACACCAGCTGAAGGTGGGATATTTGATTACTGCTACAGTACTACTAATCCCAAAACTTCAATCACTACCCTGTACTAATACTAGAAACAACCTTTAATAATACTAATACTACTACTACATCCACAACTAATAATGTTTTTTTTACCATGATCACTACTACCACTACTGCTACCATTAGTACTACAAGTACTGCATTTCTACTGTTTATCCTACTACTACTACAGCACCACTACCAGTATTGCTACTTCTATCTAAAAAAATATTACTAATATCACTGTTACTACAGTCCCACTTACATGTGAATAAAAAATACCATCTTAGCATTTTACAGTAAAGCGTTCTATTAAGAGGAAAATATTATATTACTGTTAAATAACTATTAAAGCTAGTGCTGTCTTTCTGTTTAAAGGCATTCTTAGTGAACATGTTCCAGGGACTCATTGACACGCAGACATGGAGTGATGAAGGCGCAGCATCAGAAAGGATCTTGCGGAATTATTTGCTCCTCTTTGCTTGTGTGCGCCGTTACCTGCCCTGTGTTAACACTGCCCAGGACCTTTTCCTCAAGTGGAAGGAGTCAGGTGGCAACCTGGGGTCAGTGTTAAGTCAGTGTCAGTTTCTTTATGAACAACATGCACTGTTGATCCATGTGTATAGCCTATTTAGCCTTTATACTATGTAACTGCAGGTTGCCCGCTGACATCCGCTTGGTTGTGTACACGGAGGGTGCTCGCACAGAAGAAGGTTGGGACTTCCTGATGGAAAAGTACCGTTACACAATGTATCCTTCAGAAAAGAGTCAGATTAAAGCAGCTCTGTCCTACAGCCCACTGGCCCACAAGCTAGAGTGGTTGGTGCAACTCTGAATTCTCTCAAGTGCAAATCAAAAATCAAAACACTCATTGAAACAGATATCACATTCTAGCAATGATTATAGCAGCACCCCAGTCGATAAAGTTGTGTTTTTCCTTTTCCTCTCTAAACCCAGGCTAATGGAGAAGGGTCTAGAAGGAGATATTCTGAAGACCCATGACCTGCCATCACTTGTTATTAGTGTCAGTAAAAACCCAAATGCATATAAACTAGCCTGGAACTTTCTGAGGGCCAACTGGCAAGTACTGGTTAAGAAGTGAGTATAAACCTTTTTGAATATGGACCACTCAAAAAATGACAATATAGTGTGTTAGTTAAAATAGGCTGAATTATTCATTCATTAATTTGAAGTCTGCTTTATCCTGGTCTATGTGACTATGGATCCTGAGTTTATCCCGGAAACAGTGGTTACAAAGTAGGAATACATGCTTCATTTACACACTCATTCACATCTAAGAACAATTTAGTATAGGCAGTTACATCATGTTGGAGGAAACTGGAGAACCCAGAAGAAACCCTTTTATACAAAGTAATGTAAATATCTTTGTTTATATTTGAAAACAATTTGGAAGTGAAACAGAACAGTCATAAGGTAGAATCTGTTTTTTATCTTCCCAGTAGTTCTTCAGCTGTACAGAGTAAAAGTTACATTTTTTTCTTTCTTCTAGATTTGATCTTGGTTCCTCTTCAATCTCACGTATGGTTGTTGGAGTAACCAATCAGTACTCAACCAAGGAGATGCACGAGGAGGTACATGTATTTCCTGCACTATCATTGCCAAATCATGAATCATGTTTAAATAGTTGAAAATGTATGCAGTATTTCCAAAATGCAATAATGTTTGCAATATTTGCATTTTTTCTTTTTCCTTATTATAATTCCTTATTATAATTTTCTACAGGTACGATCTTTCTTCAGTTCACTTGATGTAGACATGGGTTCAGGACTGCGTAGCATCCAGCAGGCGCTGGAGAACATTGAGGAGAATATCCGCTGGATGGATAAAAATATTCCTCTTCTTAAAAACTGGTTAAACAGCCACAGTGTATGAGTGAAGCCTTGGAGCAAAAGTTCTGACAGAGCATTCTTGTTCTGGCTTATGGTGTGTATGTGTGTTGTGTGTGTGTGTGTAAGTGAAATGAAAGAACATTGAGCACTCAACTTTTCTCTTTAGACATTCAAATTTTTCTCCCATGCACTTGATCAAACAGGTCTCTGATTAGTACAAAGATGTTACAGCTCACTGGTTTAGAAATACTCACACCAACCATGTTAAGAAAGTTTAATGAGCTCAACCACTATAGTGTGTTTAACTCCACTTTTGCCCTAAATTGTATTTTTTTTCTTTAATTTATGGATTTGTTTTTTATTGATTTCGTTTCATTTATGAACATGAAGTGATCTAATTTTCTGAATTTGTATGCAACTGAAATAAATAAAATAAGTTTGTAAAGTTTGTTTTAATTATAAAAATCATAGACTCAACATTGCATTCTCTCTCTCTCTCTCTCTCTCTCTCTCGAAGTCAATTAAGCCACTGATCTACTGTTATTTACAAATCACTTCTTGGTAACTTACCATATTACTTTTGAAAATTTATTTCTCAAATCCACTCATTTTATTACAATTTGAGAATAAATTACATCTTACAATGTTGTCTATTCCATGAGTACAAATAGAGCTAGGAAAGAAGGCCTTCTTCCTTAGCTCCAGATGCTTATACAGTGGCTTACAAAAGTATTCGGCCCCCTTGAACTTTTCCACATTTTGTCACATTACAACCACAAACATGAATCAATTTCATTGGAATTCCACATGAAAGACCAATACAAAGTGGTGTACACGTGAGAAGTGGAACGAAAATCATACATGATTCCAAACATTTTTTACAAATAAATAACTGAAAAGTGGGGTGTGCGTAATTATTCATCCCCCTTTGGTCTGAGTGCAGTCAGTTGCCTATAGACATTGCCTGATGAGTGCTAATGACTAAATAGCATGCACATGTGTGTAATCTAATGTCAGTACAAATACAGCTGCTCTGTGACGGCCTCAGAGGTTTTCTAAGAGAATATTGGGAGCAACAACACCATGAAGTCCAAAGAACACACCAGACAGGTCAGGGATAAAGTTATTGAGAAATTTAAAGCAGGCTTAGGCAACAAAAAGATTTCCAAAGCCTTGAACATCCCACGGAGCACTGTTCAAGCGATCATTCAGAAATGGAAGGAGTATGACTACTGTAAACCTACCAAGACAAGGCCGTCCACCTAAACTCACAGGCCGAACAAGGAGAGTGCTGATCAGAAATGCAGCCAAGAGGCCCATGGTGACTCTGGACGAGCTGCAGAGATCTACAGCTCAGGTGGGGGAATCTGTCCATAGGACAACTATCAGTCGTGCACTGCACAAAGTCGGCCTTTATGCAAGAGTGGCAAGAAGAAAGCCATTGTTAACAGAAAACCATAAGAAGTCCCGTTTGCAGTTTGCCACAAGCCATGTGGGGGACACAGCAAACATGTGGAAGAAGGTGCTCTGGTCAGATGAGACCAAAATGGTACTTTTTGGCCAAAATGCAAAACGCTATGTGTGGCAGAAAACTAACACTGCGCATCACTCTGAACACACCATCCCCACTGTCAAATATGGTGGTGGCAGCATCATGCTCTGGGGGTGCTTCTCTTCAGCAGGGACAGGGAAGCTGGTCAGAGTTGATGGGAAGAAGGATGGAGCCAAATACAGGGCAATCTTGGAAGAAAACCTCTTGGAGTTTACAAAAGACTTGAGACTGGGGCGGAGGTTCACCTTCCAGCAGGACAACGACCCTAAACATAAAGCCAGGGCAACAATGGAATGGTTTAAAACAAAACATATCCATGTGTTAGAATGGCCCAGTCAAAGTCCAGATCTAAATCCAATCGAGAATTTGTGGCAAGATCTGAAAACTGCTGTTCACAAACTGTTGTCCATCTAATCTGACTGAGCTGGAGCTGTTTTAGAGTCCATTTTTATGAAGTCTCTTGGAGAATGTACTTGTAATCCTTTTAATCCTGTAAGAAACCCTTTTCCTACTACACCCTTTATTGTATACCCATTTGTTTTGTGTACGATTGCATTATGTTTATATGATTTGATATGACTTTCATGAAGTTGATTTACACTCACCAGTCACTTCATCTTCCAGAACCACGTTATCCTGTGGTCTTAATGTAATGAACATGGTCAATACTCAGGTAGGCTGTGGCATTAAACAATGCTTAATTAGTAATAAGGGCCAAAACTATGCAAAGAATATATTTCCCACACCATTACCACCAAACCTGAACAGATGATACAAGGCAGTGTGATGCTTTCAAGTTATTTACACCAAATCCTGACTTGAAATTGAGACGCATTCGGCCAGGCAACATTTTCCCATCTTCTATTGTCCAAGTGGGCATTCTAAATGTAGTCTTAGTTTCCTGTTAATGGCTGAAAGAGGGGTACACAGTGAGGTCAATATTTTTTTTGCAAATTTGGGCCTGTATTACTAATTAAGCATTGTTTAAATGCCACGGCCTACCATTGAGTTGCAACCATGTGATTGCTAGATAGTTAATTTAAGCAGCAGTTTGAATCGAATGAAGTGGCCAGTGAGTGCATGTTGTTCCTTTAACCATTTTAGGGTCATCATTGCCACCATTTTGGCCAAGATCTCTCTTTAAAAAAAAAAAAAAAAAGCCAGATAACCTTGGAAGGATATTCCTGGTTAAATAATCTTAAAAACTGAAATGTTATCAGAAATTAAATGCTTATCAGAGTACCCTGAAATAATGAGAAATCCACACAGTGAGATTGGAAGACACTAATGATGGGGGGGGGGGGGGGGTACTTTTTAATAACCTTTTGCAATATAAAAATTCTATAATACACTATTTGTTTACAAAGAACACGAAAAAGTGATCAGTAGAATCGGAAACCTGAGATATTTGTATATTTACAGAAACAAACAAGTAAAAAAAAAAGCAATAAATGCAACGTTATACAATTACAGTCCCACGAAACATATAAAGTATGCATTCCTAATAACCAACTAAGTTTTTTTTTTTAATTACCATTTTCTCCCCAAAACAAAAGGTAATTATGTAAATAAGTTAATAGAAGAGGTTGGCACGGTTCATGTTACAGATAAAAAGCTAATACATTACTAAAATTCTTCAAATGTTGCACACAGACAAAAGCTACATTTATAAAGTGGGGTTTAATCACAGAATCAAAGAGGTCAAAACCGTATATAAAAGCTTATGCAACAAATCTTTGAATTATGTGCCATGTAATAAAAGTAATTGTCTCCCAAACTTCATGTCAGATGAACACCAGATGCCAGAGAGACGCAGTAGGACGTCAGCCCTGGCTCGTCAGAGTCTCTGAATGCTTTTATCTTCCGCTGTCATAATCACTCACCATTTCCTTGATGTGGCTTAACTTTGCCTTCAGCTCCTTACATCTCTTCTTCTTCATCCTGTAGTCACCGCTCTTTTGACATATAAATAAAAATGACTAATTAATTAACAATTGTAAAAGTCAAGCCCAAGTTTCTTCACCATATTCTTTCTGAAGTGCAGTGGCAAATCCGAATGACAAGGCCCTTCACCTCTATTTTACTAAAGAAAACAAATTTTAAATCATTCTTACCTTCTTCTGTTCCTTCAGTGCATTGTACTCATCCATGGCATTCTATTTCAGGACAATGGCAGGTCAGTAAAAATACGTGAAATTTATATTCCTGACATGCCTGCAGGCTGATCACACTCAAGCATTAAAATGTAATATTCATTCTGCAATATCTGATACAGTATGTGTCTATGAACTGAGGAATTTTCCATTAGTCTTAATATTAATAAGGAGGAACAGACACAATATTGCCATTTTCTCCTACCAGGTACTGTTGAGTCCCTTCCTGAAGATCATCAAGCTCATGGTCAACCTCAGCAAGTCGTTTGTTAATGTCATCCAGCTCAGCCTGCAGACTCTTGTACACTTGGTGATCTCGGTCAAACTCACGCTTGTAGGAGTCCCTTTCATGGTCATCAGCGATAGGGGGGTATTCACTAAACAAAAGGAAACACAAACTTACAAACTCCAAGTTGATGTCCACTAAACTGTGAATTCAATTCAATTTCATTATCGCAAAATAGCTTTCCAGAATCAAAAGAAAGTTATGGAAATCATTTTCCAACCATTACTGATATTGTCCACATACTTTGAATTTGTAGAGTGTGACCAGTTGTGTTGATTACTCGTACAATAAATAGGGGGGAAAAATTCTACTTTTATCACAAATTAAATTAATAAAGCACACAGGAATTATTAAAACATAACATCTATTCACAAGAGTTCTACAATATTCAGCTTAATTTGATCCTTTTGATGGTGGTGGTATCTAGACATTTTTTATTTTCCATCAGGAAAAGGATCAACACAAACATACAGACGAAGAGAAACCTAGACCCACGGCTAAGGTACAACACGGTGCGTAACACACTTGCCAACTTCCTATCACTATTTCCCCTTATAAATGTCATTAAATGTCATTTATAATAAGCCAGCAGGTGCTTAATCTGAAAGAGAAAGGTATCGTCACCAGAGTGATTATAAAACCTTAAGAGTAACCTCGCCAAACAAGGCAGAGGTCCCGGAGATAAGTGAAACATCTGATACATTTTTTTATTTATATAAAAAGGTGTTTTCACTGGTGTCCCAGTGTTACACTATATGGCCAGAAGTATGTAGACATCTGACCATCACACAGATACGTTTGCCTTCCGCGAACCATGCTAGAAGCACACAATTTCATTTCATTTCTTTTATTCAACAATGTAAAAGTCATGCTGAGATTAAAATCTATTTTACAAAAGACACCTGCACAAGACGGCATTGTTGAGGATTGTCTGGAATGCCTTTGTATGACAGCACCAACATTTCCTCTTTACTGGAGTCAAGTTTCCGAAACCTATTCCACCATGACAACACTCCTGTGAATAAAACAAATGATATAAAGACATGGTTTGACAAAGCTGGTGCCTAAGAGCTCAGATTCAAACCAACTGAAAATGTTTGGGATGAATTGGAACACTGAGCTAGAACCAGGTCTGACCTTCCCAATGCTCTTATGGCTGAATGAGTATACAGTCATGTTTCAATGGAGTGGTCATTATTATAACAGCAAAAAGAGAATGACCAACAATCACATATGGGTGTGTTTGGTCACATGTCCACATACTTTTGGCCATATAGTATATGACAGAGGTCTCAATCAGCCCCCCACAAAGGAACTGGAGTTTGTAGAGTGTGATCAGTTGTGTTGATCACTCGTACGATAGCAATAAATCGGGCTAAATGTCTTCGGTTTATTGCACTGTTACACGTATGAGCATACCTGGAAAAATCTTCATCATCGAGTTCGTCACCAGATGATGCATATTCGGTGTCGTAATCTTTACCATCAGTACGGCGGGGGCGTCCTGCACGTTTTTTCTTAGGCTTGCTTGCTGAGCTGCCCATGTCTGAACTGCTGTAGTAAGGGGGCGAACTCTGCACTGGAATGTTGTGCTCCACATCCCTGTACCACAAAAATAAATAATAAACAGATAGCAGTGTAGTGTTCATACAACATACCACAACTAAAAGTAAATTTTTTTTTTTACATTCACTAATGCCACAATGACAATAAAAGGGTGCCATCCAGAAAAAGTTCAGAGTGTGGATATTCCATATTTCTTCTGAGATCATAAACAAAGCAAACATATGTAAAATAGTAACAGTTTTTAAAGACAACCTCCCCATATTGGATACACTTATGCACTCCATACCATCACAGATGCTGACTTTTCAACTGAACGTTGATAAGCCGAGGCGACACGACGGCACTTCTGCACCATGTTCGCATGTGGCTTACTTTTTGAATGATGCCGCTTTGGATGGCATGGCAGATTGTGTTTACTGACAGTGGTTTCTGGAAGTATTCCTGGGCGTATTTAGTAATGTCAGCGACACAATCATGCCGATGAGAGATGCAGTGTCGTCTGAGGGCCCGAGGACCATAGGCATCCAACAAAGGTCCTTTACGCACATAGATTTCACATCCAGTTTCTCTGGATCTTCTGATGAGTTTATGCACTCTAAATCAGTGTTTTTCAACTACTGTGCCACGGTATACTAGTGTGCTGTGAGAGATCGTCAGGTGTGCCGTGGGAAATTATTAAATTTCACCTAATTGGTCTAAAACATTTTTTGAAAACTAATAAGTCTGCGAATAATATGCCATTGCAGCTGCCGCGATTGCCCGCCGACAGTTCTGTATGGTCCGCAAACTTCTGCGAGGACAGCCAAAAAAAATTAAACATGTTTAATTTTTCGCGTGGAAAGATGGAAACGTACTCACAGCGCCAAAAACTCGCTGTGAATCATAATGAACCGTACTTACGGCCACCGAGCGAAACCGCATAGGTGAGATAGAGGTATTAGTGATTGAGCTTCTCAACCCTGACTGCTATAAAAACTAAAAACAGAGGAAGAGCATCGTGTGTGTCTTTCTTCAATTCCTGCCAAGATATCAGCTCCGTGTTCATCCAAACAGGCCCAGGTTTCACACTGAGTAGGTAGAAATATGAAAGATAAAAAAAAAAAATAAAAAAAAAGACTGTTTTCATTGTGTTTATTTGATTCCTGTTCAAGACACTGTGATAAGAATGGCTGTATATTGTTAATATAGGCTACAGAGTTTAATTTTTTTTACAGTTTCGATTGTTGGTGTGCCTTGTAAAAATGTACCTTGGCTCAAAAAAGGTTGAAAAACACTGCTCTAAATGATGCGATTTGCAAAGCCTTCATAATTTGACATACAGTAGAGGAACCTTGTTTTTAGAATATTCCACAACAAGGCACCTCCTTGTTGATGTCTCAGCCTTGTTGGGACATGAATGGAGTAGTGGATGGTCACCATCTGGACCATCCAGGCTTGCACGACACTCATCAGTAACCAAGACTGTTAAAAAAATAAAAAAATTTGTCTTCATGTATGCCTGGGCCCACTGCAACCGTTTCTGCTTGTGAGCATTGATTAGTGGTGGCTGAATAGTAGGTTTATGCACAACTGCAAGCCTCTGAAGGATCCTACACCTTAAGGTTCGTGGGACCAGTAGCTTCAAGCACCAGTAGCTTCAAATACCCGTTTGCTGCTTTGTGATGGCATTTTAGCAGCTGCTCTCTTAATCTGATGAATTTGTCTGGCAGAAACCTTCCTCAATCTGCCTTTATCTGCACGAACCTGTCTGTACGCTGAATCAGCCACAAATGTCTTCACAGTACGATGATCACACTTCAGTTTTCTTGAAATATCTAATGTTTTTATACCTTGTCCAAGGTATTGCACTATTTGACGGCTTTCGGCAGCAGAGAGATCCTTTTTCTTTCCCATATTGCTTGAAACCCGTGGCCTGTGTGGAACAACCTTCTTCAGTACTCCAGGTTTATCTGGCAAACTAATTATCACACGCGTCTGAGATTCATTTCAGTGATCCAAAGAGCCCCGAGACACAATACCATCCATGAGTTTAATTTAAAAACTAAACATTTAATGTTTGACACTTACATCTAATTTGCATAATAATTTGGAACACAGTGTATGTAGAAATAATTTTTCACTAGAGGGACTCAAGTGATATTTTAAACTATAAACAAGCATATCTTTCTGGTTCCAAGCACTCAATATGAAACTCAAATTCCAACATGTAGAAAACAGAAGAAACTGTAAGAAATCACACACCCAGGAAAATGCCTGTGCATGCATGAACATTGCACAAACATTGCACAGGGAGGGAAGGAGAGGTTTAGAAGTATTTCTCTCTTTTGCTCGCCTTTTAGTCTACTCTGAACTGTCAGAATATTAAGCCATTATCTCTGCCACATTATTTCTTATAGCGTTTATGCAAAGTTCATGCAACAAAAGGGAAATATATGGATTAACATGTTTAATTCCCCTTTTAAAAAAAAAACTAACAACTACAGACATACACAAAAGTAAACACCATATGAGAGTGATAAAAAAAAAAACGAACTCACAAAACACTGCTATTGCCAGGGTGGTAATAGTTTGAATGGTAGTCATCTAGATGCTCCCTTGAACCTCCAAACTTCTCAGGAAACCCACTATTTACAAGCTCTGGCTCACCAGAAACATTATTTACCTGGAGAAAGACAGAGTTTTATTGGATTTTCTTTTGCTCTGGGATCAGTAGAAGACAAGTTGTAACTTGCACTTTTCCAAATGACCACGAAATGCATGTAGTATACCATTGTAGATCTCGGTCATCTAGTACTGATAACACATTATAGTGATAACTTGAGTAAGGCGTACGAGATGTATACACAAAGTAATATTAAAACTCTAAATATGACTTTTAAAGCAACTTTGACACTTAAAAGCAACTTAATGTTTTTAAATGCGGGAAAATTTTAATTTGATTATATCTGTAGGTCTGTTCCAAAAAGCATGCCAGTGAAACTCACACCACAAACCACACCCAGAAACCAGTCAGGGGAGTTCCCTCCCCCATTTTATACTGCACAGAGAAACCGGTCTTTCCACCTCTTCCATGTTAGCAAACATCAAATACATGTACTTCAGCTTCCGTTACGGACTTCAGTGTGGATCATTGGTTAAAAATACAGAAACTGAAGCAACCACTGACTCTCACATGACTGTCACTGCATCATTCAAAAACAATTCCTCCGCACTTGTTAGGAAACCTACCGTTTATGGTCAACAGTAAACAATTCAACTAAATTCCAAACAGTCACTTAATTAGAACCAAGACACTTTTTTAAAAAATCTTGGTGTGTTTTGGTTAAACAGGCATGCTCTACGGCTTAGAGACAGTGGCACTGAAGAAAAGACAGGAGGCAGAGCTAGAGGTAGCAGAGCTGAAGATGTTGAGGTTCTCTTTGGGAGTAACAAGGATGGATAGGATCAAGAATCAGTTCATCAGAGGGACAACCCATGTGAGATGTTTTGGAGATAAATTCAGAGAGGCCAGATTGAGGTGGTTTGGACATGTTCAGAGGAGAGATTGTGAATATATTAGTAGAAGGATGCTGAGGTTGGAACTGCCAGGCAGGAGGTCTAGAGGAAGACCAAAGAGGAGATTTATGGATGCAGTGAGAGAGGACATGAAGTTAGTTGGTGTGAGAGAAGAGGATGCAGAGGATAGGGTTAGATGGAGGCAGATGATTCGCTGTGGCGACCCCTGAAAGGGAACAGCCGAAAGACGAAGAAGAGGCATGGATGTTAAGAAAAATCTATTTACCCAATCCTCAACATCTGGAGGAGCATTGGGATCTTCAAAAGGTTTCTCTCTACGCCACAGGATATTCGCTTTTCCACAATTGTTCATTTTTCTCCGGGTCAGGATAGCAAAAACCATCATAATTATAAGACAAATGAGGACAAGGAAGCCAAAAACAATGGCAACTGCCTGCAAAGGAGGAAGACAGGTCACTTTAATTTTAATTAAATATACAAATGTTAGTATTATAAACTCTATATAAAATGGTGTGTATATATCTATGTATACACACACATACATATAACCACCACATATAACCATATATAGATATAGCTGCACAATCTTAAACAATAAGCTATTTTTAGAAGCTACTATATCTTCGACTGCAAGATTTTAAATTTCCATTTCACATAAACAGAAACTGCAAGTAAGCTATGTGCTCACCTCTTGTGGATCCACCACGCAATAGTGATACAGATACTGGTTGGTCAGGAGTTCTAATGGCTGAGGACCCTGGTACTGGGCACACAGGGATTGTACCTGGTAATACTGCACCGAGCCTGAGGTTTGCGCCATGGGGTTCACCGAAACCAAGTAAACCATAGTGGCCACAAGCATGAAAAGAGCCAAGATGGCTGTAATGATGATGACAACCAGGTAGAACTTCCTGCTTTGTGCCCACTGCTTATGGGAGATTACAGCAATGAAGATGCCCATCACAGTTGCAAAAGTAATAATTGCCATTGTGATCATAAATGCCTTTGCTCGTCTTGGGTCGTTTTGTGAGCCCAGAATGCCATAGGCAAAGGATCCCCCACCAAAACCTCCACCGAAGGAAGTGCCTCCACCGTAGCCTCCGCCATAGCCTCCGCCATAGCCTCCGCCGTAGCCTCCACCATAGCCTCCGCCGTAGCTGCCCGAAAAGCCTGTTACACTTCCTGAGGTGTCCCAGGCTAAAGTAGACGCCACACAGGCAAAAATACCAACACATAGGATGATGCAGATGACCGCCATGATTTTTATGATACCTGGTGGCGAGTTCCATCGATAGAAGTGTTGGAGTTCATCGTCTGCATAGTAGGAGTGTGCCGGTGGTGGCACCACATCGCTGTGGATGGGGAGATTTAATATTCTTAGAGTCACACAAACAACAACTACTCCTCACACACTATTTATTTAATCTATTTATTGGATCTGACCAGGAAGGCAAAAAATTAACATGTTGTGAAGACAAAACGTCAAAAAAACATTAGGCCTATATGCAAGAAACTATCAAAATGGCAAAAAGTGTAATTATATATATATATATATTTTTTTTTTTATGATACATATGTAACCATAGACTTACTATTCATGGTCGTATTCATGGTCGTACTCATAGGGAGGTGGACTCTCCTTCGGATGGGAAGACATTGTTTAATCTGCAACAGATGAGTAATGCGTAATCATTAAATACAACCTTGATTAATCGGCTGATTTCATATATAACCGGTTTGTGTTTTTATTGCGAGCCTATTTTAAGTCCCGGAAAAAGACCAAAACAAAACATTTAAAGCCAACAAACTCCGATTTAACCGATAAACTCCTTGCTCTATTATCTCAAACCTAACGCCATCGAGACCCACAAGAAATAAATAAGCTTTTTAAAAGAATATATCGCACAAAAAACGAGCTGAAATAGTTTGCTATAACAATGTTGTGTAGACAAAGGCACAGTCAGCTCACCTGTTTTTGCCCTAACGCTCCTCCTCACAGTGATTACGCTGCACTCTGCTGGTTTCACATCTGTACAGGTATTCTAAGCTCCTCCCCCAGAAACAGCTCGAAATAACGTCAGCGTCCCGCCCCTTTGGCCAAAGGGCTTATCTTATTGGCTTAAGGCACTACTCTTCACAGATACGGGTATTTTAAGGACTTGTGTTTTCTTGTTTTTTTGTTAACTCGGAAGTATTTTGATTCCTGAAGCAATGTTTGAGGAAACTTAAAATGTAAAACGTTTATCTTTATAAAATTATATTAACAATTGAATGTATTCAACGATATGAAATTATCATTTCAGGTTGAAGCCCACGAACATGTCTGCCTGTCTTTGTGTACGGCAGAACTCTCTGCCTAACCTATTGCTACAAAAAAAAAAATTGTAAGGTTGACTCTTACACCTTGCTTACACTAAGTTGTACTTCTTTCTTCTTCCGACAAATACACTCCCTGGTCGGTGAACATGGAAAAATCACAGACGAAAAAAGTAAATCGGATAAAGGGTTTTGTCTTAAAACGACTCCAGTAAAAATATTTTCTTATTAGAGTACTTAAAAAAAAGTAGATTATTAAATCCGGCACATAACTTCATAGCATCGCTTTTATCACCATATTGACTGCACTTGTTGTGCAAGTTAAACTTCAGGCAGATAAACAAGTACTGCATTAAATTCTGTCCAGGGGTCAATCGGAGACCCAGAGTTTGACACATGTCCAGTAAACTGTCAAAACTAAAGGTTTATATATAATCTGGCACATTACTGCTCATAATTTACCTTCTACTCAACATTTTGAAGGTCCTGTTTGACCTGGGTTAAACAGGATGAGTATGTAGCTCTAAATGAAGCTAGTCCTCCTGGATACAGCGACATACACCAGCCTCGGTTAACTGGTAGAGGAGGAGGCGTCGCAGTTATTTACAATGATAATCTGTCTATCGTACAAAAACACGGACACAAATTTAACTCATTTGAAATTCTTTATAGTAACATAAGTGTATTTAAGTATATTAAGTCAGCTCAGTTGATTCCACTAATTATAATTTACAGACCTCCAGGGCCGTATTCTGAATTTCTTAATGAATTTGCAGATTTCATCTCAAACCTAGTCGTTTCTGTAGACAAAGCGTTAATTGCTGGAGATTTTAATATTCATTTTGAGAATCCAGAAGACCCTCTGAGAACAGCATTTATGTCCATACTGAACTAAATCAGTGAATCAGTAAATCAGTGTGTAGTAGGGCCCACTCATAAAGCAGGTCACACTTTAGATTTAATAATATTCTTCGGAATAAGTATAAGAATTTTATTCACAATTCCACTGTCTGAAGTTATATCAGATCTCGATCTTGTCTCCAATCAAGTGTGTCACAGTGATAATGTACACACAGCACTGCGCTACCGTATTAAACGTACATTCACATCAACTACCACACAGAGTTTTATCAGTAATCTCCCAGAGTTACCAACTTCGATTAGATCACCGTCTGACCCCACAGAACTCGATCAGGCAACTGAATATTTAGAGTCGACATTTCGTTGTACCTTAGACAATGTAGGTTCAGTAAAAAGAAAAATTATTAGAGATAAGAAACTCGCTCTCTGGTATAACGATCACACGCGCACTTTTAAACAGACCGCTCGGAAATTTGAACGTAAATGGCGTCAAACTAAATTGTTAGTATTTCAAATAGCATGAAAAGAGAGCATCCTGAACTATAGGAAAGCTCTTAGTGTAGCTAGATCAACGTATCTCTCCACTCTTATAGAAAATAACAAAAATAATCCTAGATTTTTATTTAATACCGTAGCCAAATTAACCAGAAATAAGACCACTACAGAAATCTCCACAACAACATCATGCAATAGTGAGGACTTCATGAACTTTTTTAATAATAAAATTGTACATATTAGGCATAAAATTGAGGCTTTGAAACTAAACAATGTAATTGATGCAGATGTTAACCTAGCCATGTCAGATCGGAACCTAGAATACTTTACTCCCCTTGAAGAGAATGAACAAATTTCACTCATCTCTTCTGCAAATTCATCAACCTGTATATTAGATCCTATACCGACACATTTTCTTAAACACATAATACCAGTAATAACAAGACCGCTGTTGAGAATAATTAATTCCTCACTCAGCATTGGGTATGTTCAAACCAATAATTAAGAAACCTGACCTCGACCCCTGTCAGCTGTCCAATTACAGGCCAATATCAAACCTCCCCTTTATCTCTAAGATTCTGGAAAAGATAGTAGTGGAGCAGCTATGCTCATATCTACATAGAAATAGCATACATGAACTGTATCAGTCAGGATTTAGGCCTCATCAAAGCACAGAAACAGCACTCGTTAAAGTAGTAAATGACCTCCTATTGGCCTCTGATCAGGGTTGTGTAACTATGCTTGTATTACTCGATCTCAGTGCAGCTTTTGACACCATCGATCATAGTATTCTTCTTCACAGATTAGAAAATGTAGAAGGAATTAAGGGTACAGCCCTCTCCTGGCTCAGATCCTATTTGACCGATCATTATCAGTATGTAGACTTAAATGGTGATAATTCTGCATGTTCTCTAGTGGAGTTTTGGGTTCCGCAGGGTTCAGTTTTAGGCCCACTGCTTTTTTCCTTTTACATGCTTCCTCTGGGCAACATAATCCATAAGCATGGTATTAGTTTTCATTGTTATGCTGAGGACACACAGTTATATGTCTCAGCAAAACCTGATAAGAAAAACCAGCTTACTAAAGTTGAGCAATGTGTGCAGGACATAAGAGATTGGATGCTAATTAACTTCCTTCTGCTTAATCCGGATAAGACAGAAGTTCTAGTCATAGGACCGCATACAGCTAGGAGTAAAATTTTAAATCACACCGTGAATTTAGATGGCCTTTCTGTTCCATCAAGTGCAACAGTAAAAGACCTCGGCGTGATTATAGATTCCAGCCTTTCATTTGAAGATCATGTAGATAATATTACCAGGATATCATTCTTTCACCTCAGAAATATTGCCAAGATAAGAAATATATTGTCGCTAAACGATGCAGAAAAACTAGTTGGACTATTGTAATGCCTTACTGTCTGGTTGTTCAGCTAGGTGCATAAACAAACTTCAGCTAGTCCAGAATGCAGCAGCGAGAGTCCTCACTAGAACCAGAAGATATGAGCACATCACCCCTATCCTATCTTCACTGCATTGGCTCCCTGTGAAATTTCGCATTGATTTTAAAATACTACTCTTGACATATAAAGCATTAAATGGTCTCGCGCCGCAGTATCTGAGCGAACTGCTAGTGTCTTACGATCCGTCACGCCTACTTCGATCAAAGGATGCAGGCTGCTTGTCAGTACCACGTATTATGAAAACTACAGCTGGGAGCAGAGCTTTTTCTTACAAAGCCCCAAAATTATGGAATAGTCTTCCAAATAGTGTTCGGGACTCGGACACAGTCTCAGTGTTTAAGTCTAGGCTAAAAACCTATTTATTTAGCCAAGCATTTTTAAAAATAGATTTGCCATAGGTAAAGGAGCAGATCTGGGGGACTCATGGACGTAGAGTATTATGGTGAACTGATATGTTTAGATGCTGTCTTCCTCACTCTCATTTGATCACTCAGGTTTGTTGACGGTGAGGTGATTGTTTGCTTTACATCTCAGGGAGCCCTCATGTTTGTGTTTCCTTCTGGCTCTCCCTTTTAGTTATGCTGTCATAGTTAGTCCTGCCGGAGTCCCTGCTTGCATTCTACAGTAAATATACATTCACATTATACATTATGTGACTGTGACCATACCTAATTGCCATCTCTCCTCTTCTTCTCTTTCTCCCCCTCTTTCTCTTCCCTCTCTCCCCCTGTCTCCCCCTGTCACTCTTTCTCTCTCTCTCTCTGTCGAGCTACACATGTCATTCCTGAGCTGCCAGTGACCCAGACTCCCTCCGGAACTGTCTGATCCATCCTGGTGCCCCGCTTCTGGTTGGAGGTCTCGTCGCATGGATGCCCCGTGTGTCTCTTTGGGATGCGTCTGGTGTTTGGGGATGATTCTCTCTACTTAGAAGACGTTCCTGGCCTCGACTGGTGTTGGCAGCTGTTTCTCTGAGGACTTGACAATTCGATAGTTCAGGACTGGAACTTTCTACAAGTCTACCTGAGTCTCCAATAACTACCTGGACTCCATTTTAACATCAACTATTATAGCTGAACAGCCTGCCACCTAACACACTGCATAAATGCAGATCATTTCCTGCTATCTGTTTCACCCAGATGAGGATGGGTTCCCTGTTGAGTCTGGTTCCTCTCAAGGTTTCTTCCTATTACCATCTCAGGGAGTTTTTCCTTGCCACTGTCGCCCTCGGGCTTGCTCACCAGGGACTATCTGACCATTTTGATTCATACACATTCACATTCCATACAAACTTAAATAATTCTTTTGATTGTGTAAAGCTGCTTTGAAACAATGTCAATTGTTAAAAGCGCTATACAAATAAAATTGAATTGAATTTTTATTTCATTTAAGGCACAGTTTAATTTGGCATGATGCTCTGACACTGATTGAGAGACTGGTTTCAGGTGCTCCAATGTATGAGACTTAAAAGTATAATTTATAGAGCGAGCTCTGACCAATGTAGAAACAAAACCTTTTTTTATTTTAAATAATTTTTTATATAGGTTGCCCAGATACCTTATACTTTATGTATAATCAGACTTATATACATTAGACTCATATTAAGTTTTCTCTTGGTATGACAAAAACTGTACACTGTCTTAGTGATCTCTTTTTTTAACCACTGCTGCTCTCTGAATTCTTAACTCTGGTCAAGTTCCAGGCATACAGAAAAATAAGAGGCATAGATTCTCTGAAAAAAAGGTAGTCTACCCAAATAACCCAAATGAGGCTGGGTTCCCTGTTGTGTCTGGTTCCACTTAATGTTTCTTCTTATTGTAAACTCAATGAGTTTTTCCTTGACACTGTCGCCCCTCGGCTCACTCATCAGGTTACAATCTAATTGAATGCTTTAAAGATAGAGCTCATATGCACCTTTCTAAGTTAAAGATACATGTACTACAGATGCAAATGACAAGAACAGTGGTTAGCATTGTCGCCTCACACCTCCACAGTTGGAGGGTCAAACTTTACCTTTGCCCTTTACATGTGGAGTTTGCATGCATCTCCATACTTGGATGGTTTCCTCAGTGCAAAGACGTGACTTGAGGTTTCCAAAGTACCCTGAGAGTACTATTGCCCTGAGGATGACCTGAGAGTGTGTGCCCAGAGGGAGTCAATCGTAGAATACAATGCAAGGCAATTCTAGAGTGGAAAGGTGGGACACAGCATATACTGTATGGTGTACCATTGATGGCACTGACAGAGCGTTCAGGAAAGGTTCAGCATTATGTTTAAGAATAGTACTTCATATTAAAAACCAACTGCTTTTTGTTTGGCTTGTTTATACTACCCTCCAATATTTAATCTTATATTAATAATTTATTAATTAATTAATTAAGATTTTAAATCTCATTTTTAGGTCTAGATCAGCAGTCCTCAAGCCTGGTTCTGGAGGACCCATTGCTTCAGTTTTTTCAGCTCCCAGCACATCTTATTTAATTAATCAACTTATTAACAGATTTTGTATTAATTAAAGTGGGTATGTAGGGCAGGGAAAACACTCAAATATGGGACATCCAGGAACAAACATAAGAACCACTGTCATTTCCCACTCTTACAAGTCTATGTAGTCATAGCAAACCTGCTGAAACTACACCAAATACAACATACACCAGATCGCTGAATAAGATCAGTAAGATGTGCTGGTACTGTATGTGGCTGTGTGCGGGTGTCCATCTGTTTAGTGTGACTCACCTTGTGAAGTGTGCTGATGTTAGGATGATAAGAATTTAACAGCTAGGATGTAGAATGTATAAGATGGCCGTAACTAAACATACTATATGATACAAAAAATAAACATATATGAATTTCAAGCCATAAGAAAATGGCTTACTTGACTACCATCTCAGTGAACACAACAGCCACAACTTGTAAGAAGTGATTTATGATTGGTCCATTCTTTAAGACAGCACAGAACAGTAATAAAAAAAAATTCAGTGTAACAGACAGAAATATTTCAAATATACAAATAATGCATTATTTTCTATTACAGAATAATTGAACACATAGCCATGGCAATGCTTAATGTCTTAGAAATATATAGTATATGTATTATAAGAACTGAATAATAGTTAAATCTATAGACATAAACGTTTGGTTACATTTTTGAAGACCAAAAAGTTTAGAGAAATACTGTTAATACTGTACATTCCACACTAATACCTGCTGAACAGAAAAAATAAAACTTTATGAAATGTGGGGAATGCCATTCAGTGCATGATTAAATCAATGTCCACTCTATACACACACAACACATAAAATGACTGAACTGATGTGGACAATATCCAAAACTTTTTATGTAAAAAGGTAAGTGCATTTTGGTCATAGTTAATACACAACACATAAGACACAGTCACAGTTTTGGAAAATGTTTTTTTTTCAGAACATCATAAATGAAAGCAGTAGTTACACACAAGCCGAATCAAATCAACCAAAATGAAGACCTGAACGACCCACTAACATAAATAAGAATGTCAAGTCAATACTGCATTGCGTTGAGTATATTAAGATAATTATGTAAATATAGCTCACACTTTCCTTTGGCTTAATCATCTGAAGTCATGTTTGTGGGTCATTTCACATCTTTCTTCTTGTTTGTGCAGTAATGAGATGTTCCAAGTTGAAATGAAGGACCATTACAGAATATTCCATCATGAAAAGATTTATCCATAGCCATCATTCCATGTCATGACCTTATCATATTCTTGAATGCGATGCTTGATGTGAGAAAGTTTGTTTTTGAGGTATTCACATCTTTCCTTTTTCTCAAGAAATGAAGGATCCTTTACATAAAAAAGAAACACAAATAATTAAACAGTATTTATTCTATCATCCCTAATAAAAGTAGCATTTTGACCTGAAGTCTACAAACCAGAACCTTCTGCTACATATAGTGTAATTTGGTGGGCATTCAAACATTAATAATAACTACGAGAGACGCACATTTCCTGAAGAAAATGTGAATGGTGCTTGCCGAGGCATCATAGTCATTGCAATTAACCGACTACTCCTTAGAAAATTCATAGCACCCCATTCCCGAATAAGCCGCACGATTTGACACGTCATTTCATGGGTCTACGACAAACGGTGCGGGACTAGTTACGTGCCAAACTTTTGTAAGGAAGAAGAAGAAGAATAAGGAAAAAAAATAAGCCTGTGAGATAACAATAGTAGTGCTTCGCTTCACAAGCACCACTAATTATTCATATTTAAAAACTGTTTAAACCAAAATATTAAATATATACCTTAAACACGTGGTGGTAACTGGAGCAACTGCATATAATATTTATTGAATATTCAGTTTTACTGAATGTAGTCTTTAGATATATAGCCAGGTTCATCTTTGGATTTTTTCACCATGTTTTTATTAATAGTATTTGCATTGGATTAAAAAAAAAAAAGTCACTCTTTTGTCAACAAAGTCAACTGTCATTTCCTTTCCGGAAAAACAAATGAGCCCTGCCCCTTCCCCTCCCACCCCTCCCCTCCTGGTCATTCACTCTGCTATGATTAAACCTTAGCAGACCAGAGCATAGCACCGTACATACACTGAAACAGGATTAGGATTTTTGGGTAAAAATTAATTGACCTTACATTTTTCTTCTGCTGATATTCCTGAAGGATTCGATTTATGCGGTCAGATTCCTGGGGGAACAAATACAATGGTTTTAGATTTACATTACCTCTTCTTTTATGGACTGTGTTTCCAGAAGAAATACAATTTTTAATTAAAGTAAAACCCAGTTACAGCACAGTGAATGTAACTTCCTGTCTGAGTTGTTTAGCAGCGATAACCTTTAGTGAGACTTTTACAATTTTCACTATATTCACTATATAGTTTCCTTTGCACATTTATTAACCGGGGTAAAGGTCTAACATTTTAAGATCTTCTTATTTACAGTGAAAGGAAGAAATGTGCATTTGCCATAGCCGCAAAAACGGACTGTACTCATGGAGGGAAAGGGGTGGCATGCTTGCCCTCCCATATCAATTACAGCGAAGCTAGGCAGTCATGGGTTTCTGCACATTAATACTGGAAGAAAGGGTGTTACGCTGCCCATAATGGTGCATGAGCAGCAATTTTTGGGGAAAAAAAGCAGCTGGTTGGCATCACATCTTCTCTGGTTGGTAGCTATCAGTTGATTGGCAGAGAGCCCTAAGATGGGGTGGAAACTGACTCTGTGTACAACTCTACAACTGAATTATGGAGAAAATCTCTTTCAAAAAATAAAGAAATAATTTTTGGGAGAAATATATTTATAGTTTCTTAAAAGTGGGATATCTATGGAGCCCTGGAATGGAAACATCATATACCTATTTTTTAATTCTTTACTCATTTTACTAAAACGTGCACATGAAATTTTTGGATGCATAAAATGAGTGACCAAATAAAACAAAGAAAAGAAAAAAAGGACATGAAAACTCCTGGGTCTATAGGTGTCAAAGTAGGCATCAAGCTGAAAAATCAACATATTTTAGCAAATTTTCCAAAAGAATTTGCAAGGACATTCCATTTTCCAACATGTCAGACACTAACATTATCAATATTATATAAGAATACCTGTGTTGAACGCATCAACACTAAATAATTATTTTCCCCCATGATTCAATGTGATTCATTACATATTTATGCACATTTCCTGTTAGGCATAAAAGAAATGTATTAATATTACAAACCTCACCTGTGAAGCCCGAAACTGAAATAATTAGATACTGTAACAATATGCAAATAACAAACCTCTTGACTGGAGAGGTTTCGAGGCAGGTTGCGCATCATGCTATCCATTTCATTAAACCTTTTCAGTGTTGCATGAACCTCTGCATGCAGCTCTTTATACTCAGAGTACTGGTCATTAAAGACAGCTTTGTACTGGTCCCGTTCCTCGTCAGTTCGAATAGCTGGGTATTTACTGAAAAAAACAAAAACAAAAAAACTAATAGAAATATTACCTACCAATGTAATAACAGTCCACATATGTAATAGACCACAAACATAATATAAATCTGCAGTTTTTTAATGTAATAATTCCATCAACTTAATAACTTTGTTACAAACATATGACGTACAATTTGGAAAGCTGAAGCACAAATGTAACAAATCTCTGAAAATGTAATAGCTATTTATTACATTTGTTGGATTATTACATTAAAAGCTGCAGATTTGTATTGCGTTTGTGGGCTGTTATTATGTCGCCATGTGTTATCCATGGATTGAAAACTTGTGAGAAATTAAAAAGCACTCACGATAGGTAGTCAGGTACAATCACAGGTTTGGGAATGTGTCCAGGAGGAATTTGTCCTTTAACCACTTTTGCCTTGGAAGGTGCAGGAGCATCTGTGTGAAATGGTGCTGAGGAGATGAAGACGGGCTCAGAGATCCTTGGTCCAGCCTACCGAAGGAGAAAAAAAGAAACAAAAAATATATTATCGTGGTGATATGAAGATCCTTTAAAAAAAAAAAGCAGAAAAGAGAGCAAAGCTTTGATTACCGTAGAGTGAGCCACAGGTAATTCTGAGTGCATCTGAGGAAAGAAAATTAAAACATAAGGGAGAATTTCTATGTCACAGGTTGCTATACTACACAAGAATCCCACCTTCCTCTAACATTTCATTAAAAATACAGCAGTTAAATGTTTAGGCAATTTTTAGCAAACTATACAACCTTTCGCTGCAATATTGTGCTGGTCTTGTATTTAACTGGTCAGTTTTCAGTGAACAGTGCAATGCATCAATACCTTTTTTAAAGCTCCTGACCAACACCCAGTGAAGCCTGTTCATGTCTGCCTATTATTTACAAATTCATATATACTCTGTTTGCATGGAAGAAAAGATTAACAAAATTAAGAGGCTTTTAACACATCTCCCTGCTAGACACAGCCTTGCTGAGGGTGAATGGGAGTGTGAATCTACAGGAAAAAACTATTCTAATGTTTAATGGACAGCACACTCTTTCCTTGTGATGACCTCTCAAAGGAACAGAACCTTCTGTCATGGTATAATGTGAAAATATTTAAAATACCTGGTAAGTTTAAAGTTCTGTTTTGGATTTAGTTCCAAAATTTATTGTTTATAGGGCAAGCTACAGTAGCTAGTTGTTACTTGCTTCTTCAACTAAGAGCTTCTTATGACATGACATACCAGACACTGCTATGCTGACCTGATTCATCAAAGACTTTTGCTAAAATCATACTTACAAAACACATAAAACTGAAAGGAGGTGGAACAAAAAAAGGTTCTTTTAGCTCTCTTAGTGAAATAAAATCAATTAGTCTCAGATTATGAGGAGCATTCACATACAAATCCCTGGGAATGACTTTAGAACCAAGAACATGTTAGAACAAGGGCATTTATGTAATTCTATTAATCTGTACTGTGTACAGTTATGGGGGAAAAGGCATACACCATTTTTCAATTTTATGGGCCTAAATAACAATTGTGTGGTCCCTAATAACAGAATAACAGCAAAAACACAAAAGATAAACCAGAAACCAGGTGAGAAAATGTATAAACTTGATCATAAATAATTTTTAAATAAAATTTTGAAATATTTTTTAAAAAATCTTAACCCACTCTTCCTTATACATTGCTTCAATTCAGTGATGTTTAAGGGCATCGACTAAGAGAAAAAAACTCAAGAAAGTTTATGGTTTGTTAAGATGCAGTTTTGCAAACCGAACGCATGCTGCCATATTGTCATAAGAAAATTAACTTTTCCTAGCCATGTTTATTTTTTTTCTGATTGTACTCTCCAGAACTTAAATAATGGGTTTTCAAAGACCTGTTGGGATTTTCTTTATATCTATAAGCATTAAACAATCTCAGCATAGAATACATTTGCTGGGATGCCCAATTCTTAATTTGTAAACAATCCTTCTTACTATAGAATGGTTAATTTAAAATTGTTTAGAAACACTTTTATAATGTTTCCCAAATTAATTACCCACAAAAACTGAGAAAAATAATAAAATCTGGTGTGTGTTTGTTTCTATATGATAGTAAGGACCACACAATTGTCATTTAGGCCCTAATAAATAAAATGTAAAACTAAAAGAGGGTGTACTTTCGTGTACCAGCCACCACTGATCTACAGTATATGAATGTTACTAAAAGGCAATGAGTGGATGAAATATGACTGATGCACTCTAATTAAAAAATAAAATCACTGCGTGTAAGTGAACTGACAAGTTGATTATTTCACAAATTTGTAACAAATCAACAACTATGATTCACCTTTTTTATCTGCATCTACTCAGCTGAGGTTCACATTAGTCTAATCAGTCTCAATGTACATAAATGTATATAATCTCATGAGTTCTCATATGTTGAATTGTTAAAAAAAACATTAAACATGAAAAAAAATATTCTAAATAATAACAAACCCTTTCATAATGGTCTTACATAAATAAAAATAACTGGAAAAAATTATAAAAACTTAATAACAAATGATGATAAGTGTATATTGCCCTCATGCACAGTTAGGACTGGATAGATAAAAAGATTCCACCTCAATGACATCAAAATATTTGTAAGAAAGCTTTTTACCAGTTCAATAGATGCTGTTGGAACCAAGATTCCTAGTCAGGTGAGACCATATGAGTGAGTGTGAATGACCAGGTGAGTGTTATATTAATTAATTAACAGATTTTTTTCCAATACCAGTTGGGCTGGTTTCAGGGCCTAATTAGCAGTGTTTAAATCAATTACACTGTACATTTATAATGCTGAACCTCGTAACCAACCTACAATAAAAGTTGAAACTTGTGTATGGTTACACCTATAATACTATAATATTACAGTGGTGTGAAAAACTATTTGCCCCCCTCCTGATTTCTTATTCTTTTGCATGTTTGTCACACAAAATGTTTCTGATCATCAAACATATTTAACTATTAGTCAAAGATAACACAAGTAAACACAAAATGCAGTTTTTAAATGAGGGGTTTTATTATTTAGGGAGAAAAAAAATCCAAACCTACATGGCCCTGTGTGAAAAAGTAATTGCCCCCTGAACCTAATAACTGGTTGGGCCACCCTTAGCAGCAATAACTGCAATCAAGCGTTTGCGATAACTTGCAACGAGTCTTTTACAGCGCTCTGGAGGAATTATGGCCCACTCATCTTTGCAGAATTGCTGTAATTCAGCTTTATTTGAGGGTTTTCTAGCATGAACCGCCTTTTTAAGGTCATGCCACAACATCTCAATAGGATTCAGGTCAGGACTTTGACTAGGCCACTCCAAAGTCTTCATTTTGTTTTTCTTCAGCCATTCAGAGGTGGATTTGCTGGTGTGTTTTGGGTCGTTGTCCTGCTGCAGCACCCAAGATCGCTTCAGCTTGAGTTGACGAACAGATGGCCGGACATTCTCCTTCAGGATTTTTTGGTAGACAGTAGAATTCATGGTTCCATCTATCACAGCAAGCCTTCCAGGTCCTGAAGCAGCAAAACAACCCCAGACCATCACACTACCACCACTATATTTTACTGTTGGTATGATGTTCTTTTTCTGAAATGCTGTGTTACTTTTACGCCAGATGTAACGGGACACGCACCTTCCAAAAAGTTCAACTTTTGTCTCGTCGGTCCACAAAGTATTTTCCCAAAAGTCTTGGCAATCATTGAGATGTTTTTTAGCAAAATTGAGACGAGCCTTAATGTTCTTTTTGCTTAAAAGTGGTTTGCGCCTTGGAAATCTGCCATGAAGGCCGTTTTTGCCCAGTCTCTTTCTTATGGTGGAGTCGTGAACACTGACCTTAATTGAGGCAAGTGAGGCCTGCAGTTCTTTAGATGTTGTTCTGGGGTCTTTTGTGGCCTCTCGGATGAGTTGTCTCTGCGCTCTTGGGGTAATTTTGGTCGGCCGGCCACTCCTGGGAAGGTTCACCACTGTTCCATGTTTTTGCCATTTGTGGATAATGGCTCTCACTGTGGTTCGCTGGAGTCCCAAAGCTTTAGAAATGGCTTTATAACCTTTACCAGACTGATAGATCTCAATTACTTTTGTTCTCATTTGTTCCTGAATTTCTTTGCATCTTGGCATGATGTCTAGCTTTTGAGGTGCTTTTGGTCTACTTCTCTGTGTCAGGTAGCTCCTATTTAAGTGATTTCTTGATTGAAACAGGTGTGGCAGTAATCAGGCCTGGGGGTGACTACAGAAATTGAACTCAGGTGTGATAAACCACAGTTAAGTTCTTTTTTAACAAGGGGGCAATCACTTTTTCACACAGGGCCATATAGATTTGGAGTTTTTTTTCTTCCTTAATAACATAAACCTTCATTTAAAAACTGCATTTTGTGTTCAATTATGTTATCTTTGACTAATAGTTAACGGTTTTTGATGAGCAGAAACATTTAAGTGTGACAAACATGCAAAAGAATAAGAAATCAGGAAGGGGGCAAATAGTTTTTCACACCACTGTATATACTATAATATTATTTTCTCCTTTATTCCACATCTCTTTAAGGAAGGCTTTCCACTAAATTTTGGAATGTGGATATGGGAATTTGTTCATTCACCCACACAAACATTAAGCAGACTAAACGCATACTAAGCAAGTTTTAGTATAGTTGTGCTCAAGGTTAGATGCAGGTCGCTGAAGTTCTTCCACACCAAACATGGCAGTTCATGTGTTTACGGATTCTGCTTTGTGAACAGGCACAAATTGTCATGCTGGAACACGTTTGGGTCCAGGTTAGTTCCAGTGAAGGAAAATTGGAATGCTACAGAATACAAATACACCATATACAATTGTGTGCTGCTTACTTTGTGGAAACAGTTTGAAAAAGACCCACTTATGGTTGTGACTGTCAGGTGTTCACAAATGTTTGACCAAATAGTGTAAATCTAAGAGATGCAACAGTCAACAGTCTCACCTCATGGCCGTACTTCTCTCTGTAGCGGCGTGCAGCTTCGTGTCTCCATAGTTTCAGGCATACAATAGCTCCTATCAGATACACCAGCATCCCCACGAAGAGAAAAATGATAGCTGCTGTTTGCCCAGCTTCAGTGCGACAGAAAGCTGCGTTGATGACATTGTTGAAAACAGGGTAATAGCACAGTCCACCTCGTGTTGTGTCCCTTACATACACAATACCAGCAGCCATGTAAAGTATAGCAAGAACCAGGTTGATCACAAATTCTGTAACAGGCCACCAGTTTGAGTCTAAAAGGATAGCACGATAGTACATGGACATGCCCAACACAAGTATAATTACAGTCACTATCCATGCCAGGCCCACCACAACAAGAATAAACGGTGTCTTGGGCCCAGTGTAATACGTGTCCCCATATATGCCATACACACCACCATATCCACCGGACATTTGGGGCTGTGAGTAACCAAACATATTAAACCACTCATTGTCTTTGTGAATGTATGCACAGACACAAGCGAAAACAGCTGCCCCTAAAAGCAATTCAATGCAACCAAGAATTCTTAGCAGCCCAGGCCAGGACTTCATGTATGCGTAACGCTGGTGGTATTCTTCAACTCTTTCACTGTAGGTCAGAACAGTGTGTGCAGTGGTGTGTGCAGTGCGACCATCCATTGACTCTGGATGCTCTCCTAGCATAGCTTCATGCTCTTTGTGGGAATTGTAGCTGCCTCCAGAGCCCCCAAATTTATCATGATATGACTCTGAGACTGAGGGCGAATGAGGAGGAGAGCACCTAATGCCCTCTGTAGTGGTGTTCAAATTAGCAGATACAGGAGCTGAGCTATTGCTGCTTCTGTTGCTCCCACGAAAGAAGTTCTTCCACGAGTCAGGAATGAAGCGGTGAACAGGTTTGATGTCAACTGATGGATTTTCGCAGTTTTCATTGTCACTAAGGTCAAACTCTGGTCCAATCGGTGGCTCATCAGGGAGAGGAGGAGGAGGCAGAGGGTCCAAGCTCAGAGCCAAATCTGATGACTTCTGATGTCGCAAACTAGATAGGCCATTACTCCACTGTATTGTGTCTGGTGGTTCAGCGTTATAGTGAGGAGCAGTTCGGGCACGCCCAAAGCGGCCAGGAGAGCCACCATTAGAGGACATCAGAAAATGCAGAAATGCAGTTTGACCTAGACAGACATAAAATTAATGTTAATATTCAATTAAACTAAATTACATACATTAAAGAAATGGGAATACATTTTACTGTAACAAGCTTCAAAGTGCCTGAAGATAAAATCAATAAATTGGTTGTTTATTTAACAACCTCATTAATCAACCTCATTTCCCCTCTTGACTGTTCCAACCACTCAACATTCAGCATCACCAGTAAACTAATCACCTGCCTGATCACCTGTCATTATCTACACGGTTCTGACTGGTCCAAGCCGAAAATTAGGTGTTGTTTATGCTCGAATGATTCATAGGTCACTGTGTGGCTTACCAAACAAAAGACATTCCTCTAAAACTGGTAAGATACAGAGACGACTGAAAATGAGATTCAAAAAGGTCGTTCAGGAATACTATTCCTTAAGACTTCATTAAAACTAAATACTTTCTCTGAAAGTAAAATTTGAAGAAATGAGGGGTGGCTCCAAGACATGTGTAAAGTAATGAATACATGTATACATCCCATGTTCAAAGCTTCCCTAGGCATTTTAACTCCAGCCACATGAATTAAAGTGATTTGATTTTCAATCATTCAGCCT
Organism: Channallabes apus; assembly: GCA_030522415.1. Classification (NCBI taxonomy): domain Eukaryota; kingdom Metazoa; phylum Chordata; class Actinopteri; order Siluriformes; family Clariidae; genus Channallabes; species Channallabes apus. The sequence goes on from CM060120.1 coordinate 25,291,494, forward strand.
CTTTTCATGAGTAGTAACTTTTTTCTGACATTGTAAATACACATTTTACCACAGTAAATTCTACATGTTCTCTTCATAAATCCATAAAAGGAAAAAAACAATGACCAAAGTATCTGGTCTATGTCAAGAAAATTGGTTTTTAAGGCTGTGGTGTCTAAAACAGAATTCATGGCTTGGGGGAATAATCTGGTTCCTGTTTGCCAAATTGTGACTATGTGTGTTGATGGGAAGTTAGAAAAACTCTTTAGTTCCCCTGTTTAAAAGGACCTACAGGATGTAATGAGTTTTAGCGAATAAGACCCGAGGACCAACAGTAAGACAATACTGAAACCAAGCTGTTGATGGCTTGTCACGCTGTGTAACATGAACACGGTTCTGATACAACTGTAACCAAACCCTGCGGTTCACTCTCAGAGAAGACAGGTGACCCCGAGCAAGAACCGCTCTGACATACAGTATATTGTCCAGGCAGAAAGTAAAAGAAAACTGAAGTCTTCAGTTTTACCAAAGCTGAGAATATGAAAAGTGCATTCATGTTATTTTAGTATCTAATGTTGTAAAGGGTCCGGGTTCGATTCCCGGCCAGGCTCGATTCCTGTCTCTGTGTGCATGGAGTTTGCATGTTCTCCCCGTGCTTGGTGGGGTTCCTCCGGGTACTCCGGTTTCCTCTCACAGTACAAAGACATGCAGATTAGGCTAATTGGCATTCAAAAAATTGACCATAGTGTGTGAATGAGTGTGTGTGTGCTCTGCAATGGATTGGCACGCTGTCCAGGGTGTACCCTGCCTCGTGCCCTGAGTCTCCTGGGATAGGCTCCAGGTCCCCGCGACCCTAAATACAGGATAAAGCGGTATAGAAGATGAATGAATGAATGTTGTAAAGATGTTTATTTAAATGTTTGAGTTTCTCAGGTTGTTTTATTGGCAGCAAATGTATTATTTTTACTCTTTCAAGGGCATGTATATACAGACGTTGGGGAGACACACTAATATAAGATTAATAGATTAATCTTCTCAACTTCTGCATATTCATGCCCTCATGCCATTATCAATACAATAACAGCCATAGGTCAGAGGACATTCATAATAAGTTAGAATTAGAATAAGTGAGACTACATGCTTTAGTACATACATACTTTTTATTGCTGAAGTATGTATGGACGGCCTGTATAATTCAGAAATGCAGGATAAACTTAACCAGTAAACATTGAAAAGAAATAAATACAAGTAACGTTACCAATACAATACTTATACATAATCATGCAGAATAAGTCCATACCCGTTATCAGGGAGATTCACACAAGTGCAGCCAGTCATCATACAGCGCGCGCCATAATAAACAAGCTACCAGGTAGCAGTGAGTCGCGCTGGCCCAGAGTCAACCTTTCCTTTCTCCTGGAGAGTACTTAAAAACAAACAACAGACTCGCAGAAAGTCCCGTTTAACTTCTTAATCTTGACCGGAATACGAAACCAAACATTCACTCTCCTGGCTTTCCGCCCTCACGACAGACTTACACGGACTTTCACGTCTTCGCATTTTTTCCCTTGGACCCAGCGGTTTGGAAACATACCACGTGACCAAGCCTATCCTAGCGCGTGACGTCAGGCATTGAAATTCGACACTCCGCGAAAAGCAAGTGAAAATTCTCAACGGTTTTTTTTTTATTTGTGCGGTACAACCGACTCGAAAAATATATTCTAAGTTTATTCACGAATCTTATACTTTCACTTTATATTATACAATTATACTTTTCTGCCATATTAACAAATAATTTGAATACATTGTCAGATTGACTAGATTTTAGCTACAGTACAGTTAGTGCGCGTCGTTGACGTTTAAAGATTCTGCTGTTAGAAATAGTTAGAAGGTTAAAGCTAAAAGTAAGCTGATCAGCTTTAAGGTAATCAGTGGTACTATTATTTCAGGTTGAAGTCCACTAGTTGCACTGTTAAATCTTATTAAACACACACACACACACACACACCTTCTCTGTTACTGTCTCACTCGTGAGGTTTTGACAGACTTATACAAGTTGCAGGTGAGACTCTATTTAAAGTGCACTCTGTACAGTGGAGAACAAAAGATCTTATGTTAAAAATGTAAATAAAGCTTGTGGCAATACATTATATGTAAAAATTATATGGAAAGGACTATGCTCTATGTTTAAGATATTATCTAATTTCAGACTGAGAATCATTTACAGACTATTTTTAATTAGCATTGTATTTTTCACAGCTCCAGTATCAATCCAAAGATCTCCAAAGGTCTAGCTGCAGTATGGTGCTTGTGCTTGAAAGTTAAGAACGGCAGCGGGTAGCATTGTTGGCTTACAGCTCTGTCACTGTGTTTTTCATGTCCTCACTGTTTGTGCGAGTTTCTTCCAGGTTCTCTAGTTTCCTCTCTTCTTCTGAAACAGTGCTGGCAAGTGGATTGGTTATCGAAATTGCCCTACAATTTGCAAATGTGTGAACGTGTACGCTAACACATTCTAAGGTTGAATGCTAAGGTAGATGCTTTATTTTGGTTATACTGTATTCCTGCACCATGCTTGCAGTTCCTGGGATAGGCTCCAGAACCAGCTAGCAGTCTCTCTCTCTGGGTCCATAAGAATTCCAGTTATAAAGGTTATAGTGGGAATAAATTTGTCAGTACATCTTATTATCTTGTAAAAATTAAACTTGAATAGTTATTCATATGTCACATACGTATAATCTGGACAGTCTAAACTAAACTTTTTTTTTTCTTGTATGGTTTTAGTCTCTGATTTCTGTAGATAAAGCCCATTCTTTTTTCTAGTCTTTCCTGTTTTTTTTTTTAAGTCTTTCTGCACCACAAAGTATCTATGTCATGTTTCTTTTGCTACCTTTGTTGAGTTCAACAGTGTCTTCATAGAGGTCAGTGCCCTCATTTGCTATTTTACTCTTAGTGACAATGAGTTTGAAATTAATGTTTTGGCCATTTTTTTTGCCTGCATATAAATGTACTAAACCATGCTTTTCATTCATAAAATTTTCGACTTCCCGTCTTTAGCACAGAGTGGAACTTGAGAAGATGCCATTGCGTATGATTATATGAAATGTTAGGAACATATGCTATAAATTGCATGTGGGTGTGGTTGCACAACATAATTGTATAAACTGTACTGAAATTAGACCTTTCTATTTCCTTTCTGAGTTTCTAAACACATTTTTTCTAAATTTATATGTTTTAATACACAGAATATTGTCTCAGATACTGTAAAGAATTCCTTTTCTGAACGTTTATATTTGCCATTATCAGTGCAAAAACTACAACCGATTAAAGGACAATAAGGTCACATGCAACAAGGTTCTGTCATATATCTAATAGGTTATCAAATGTTGTTACACTATTCCAACAGTGGGAAAAAGAGTTATAATATGATTATGATATGATTTTAAATGGTTTACTAATTTTCTCTTACTAATGTGTATATACAATAAGTAATAAATTAATTAAGAATTAATTTAAAAGATTTTATGTAACAGCAAACATTTGTAACATTACACACACAGAGGTGGCATGATTCAATTAAATAAAAAAATTGTATATAGCGCTTTTAACAATGGCATTGTAGCAAAGCAGCTTTACAGAATCAAAAGAAAATTATGGAAATGTGTATGAAATGTGAACAAATGTGCGTGAATCAAAATTATGAGATTGTCCCTGATGTGCAAACCGAGGGCGATGGTGGCAAGCAAAACCTCCAGGAGTCCAATTCATTATTGTAGGCTCAGGTAGTAATAGACATTTCAGTCCTAACCTATTGAGCGACTGCAATCGCAAGTCCTCAGAGAACAGCTGTCTGCATCATCCGAGGACAGGACCGCATGTGTAGCTCGACAGAGAAATACAGGGAGAGGAAGAGAGAAGAAGAGAACGAGATCTAACAATTAGGTATAATCACAGTCACATAATGTATAAGGTAAATGTATATTTAGTACAGAGTGTATGTAGGTACTCTGGCAGGACTACCTATGACAGCATAACTAAAAGGGAGAGCCAGAAGAAAACACAGATATGAGGGCTCCCTGGGATGAAAAGCAACCAATTACTTCACCAAGAAACCTGAGTGATCAATGAGAGTGGAGAAAACAGCATCTAAACATACCACTTCACCATAATACTCATATGTCCATGAGTCCCCCGGATCTGTTCCTTTGCCTAAGGCAAATTTATTCACAAAAATGCTTGGCTAAATAACATGCTTGGCTAATAATGCTTTTCTAGGTTCTTGTCACCAGTAGTTACTGTGTGTATGTGTACTTATTTTAATGATCTGTTCTCAAGAAAGATTGGGTCAAAAGTGTTGAATCATTTGTGTTACAGTAGTTGTTAGTTAGTAGTTAGTGGTAGTTTTTAGACAGGGGTGCTGGCACTGGGACATACTGTATATGGCAGGTGTTCTGCATAATCTGGTGTTGAATATAAATGAATTCAAATGTATTTGGCATTTGCTCTGGTTTTCTACCACAGTCCAAAGACATGCTGATTAGGCTAATTGAAGTTTTCAAATTACCCATAGTGTGTAAAGGTGTGCATGCATTAAGACAGAAATCTTAGACTAGAGCACACTAAAGTTTAAAAAAAACTTCTGTCTTATCAGGATTAAGCAGTAGGAAGTTAATTAGCATCCAATCTCTTATTTCCTGCACACATTGCTCAACTTTAGTGAGCTGGATTTTCTCATCAGATTTTTTATTATTTTTTTCAACAATATTTTTATTGACTTTTAACAGGGATATAATAGGTTAAACATGTAATGTTTCAAATACAGGTTTTATAATCCCCTTATAAACTCTATAACACTCATCCCGTCCCTCCCTGACTCCAAGCCAGTTTTACATACATAAGAAAGGCTAAACGCCAGGCATTGAGAGAGACCAAAAAAGAAAAAAGAATATGGAGCTGGAAGTTTTTTGGTTCTACGTGCAAAAAGAATAAAAAGGAATAAAAAGGGGAAAGAAAGCAAACAAACAAGTAATTAAATAAGAAAGGAATCGAAGTATAAATGTATATGAAAAAAGCGAAGGAAGGGCCCCCACACCTGTTGAAATTTCAAGTCTGAGTAACGAATTGTGTAGTGAATCTTCTCCAGGGACAAACAGGACATAATATCTCTGAGCCACTGGGCATGGGTAGGTGATGTGGCATCCTTCCATTTGAATAAAAGAGAACGCCTGGCCAGGAGTGTCGCAAAAGATAACAATCGCTTTTTAGCTGGAGTTAGACGCTTATCTTCCTCTCCAGTGACACCAAAAAGAGCAATCAGGGGGTTTGGTTCAAGATTGCATTTCAATATGAAGGACAGGGTCTTAAAAACATCCCTCCAGAATTTTTCCAAATTCGGGCATGTCCAGTACATATGAATAAGAGACGCCTCTCCACTTTTACATTTATTACAGCAAGGATCAATGTCTGGATAGAAACGGGAAAGTTTAAGTTTGGAGAGATGAGCCCTGTGTACAACCTTAAACTGTAATAAAGAGTGGCGGGCACATAAGGAGGTTGAGTTGACAAGTTTAAGAATTGAATTCCAAGTATCATCTGATAGTGACATATTTAAATCCTTCTCCCAAGCAGTTTTAATTTTACACAGAGCTCTCATCTGATTTTGATGAGACATATAACTGTGTGTTGTCAGCATAACAATGAAAACTAATACCATGTTTACGGATTATGTTGAACAGAGGAAGCATGTAAAGGGAAAAAAGCAGTGGGCCTAAAACTGAACCTTGTGGAACACCACTAGAGAGCATGCAGAATAATCACCATTTAAGTCTACATACTGATAACGATTGGTCAAATAGGATCTGAGCTAGGAGATGGCTGCACCCTTAATTCCTACTACATTTTCTAATCTGCGAAGAAGAATAGCATGATCAATGGTGTCAAACGCTGCTCTGAGGTTGAGTAATACAAGCATAGTTACACAACCCTGATCAGAAGCCAATAGGAGGTCATTTACTACTTTAACGAGTGCTTTTTCTATGCTGTGATGAGGCCTAAATCCTGACTGATACAGTTCATTTATGCTATTTCTATGTACATATGAGCATAGCTGCTCCGCTACTATCTTTTCGAAAATCTTAGACATAAAGGGGAGGTTTGATATTGGCCTGTAATTAGACAACTGACTGGGGTCGAGGTCAGGTTTCTTAATAATCAGTTTAATGACTGCTAATTTAAAAGATTTTGGAACATACCCAATGCTGAGTGAGGAATTAATTATTCTCAACAGGGGTTCTGTTATAACTGGTACTATCTGTTTAAGAAAATGTGTCGGTATAGGATCTAATATACAGGTTGATGAATTTGCAGAAGGTGGTGTAGTGGTTAGCACTGTCGCCTTGCACCTCCAGGGTCCAGGGTTCGATTCCCTGGCCAGGCTCAATTCCCGTCTCTGTGTGCATGGAGTTTGCATGTTCTCCCCGTGCTTGGTGGGTTTCCTCCGGGTACTCCGGTTTCCTCCCACAGTCCAAAGATATGCAGGTTAGGCTAATTGGCGTTCCTAAATTGCCCGTAGTGTGTGATTGGTTGTGTGAGTGTGTGTATGTGTGTGTGCCCTGCGATGGATTGGCACCCTGTCCAGGGTGTACCCCGCCGAAGTCTCCTGGGATAGGCTCCAGGTCCCCTGCGACCCTGAACACAGGATTAAGCGGTATAGAAAATGAATGAATGAATGAATTTGCAGAAAAGATGAGTGAAATTAGTTCATTCTCTTCAAGGGGAGTAAAGTATTCTAGATTCTGATCTGACATAACAGCTGCATAAATTGATATTTATAATTTTATTATTTAAAAAGTTCATGAAGTCCTCACTATTGCACGATGTTGTTGTGGACATTTCTGCAGTGGTCTTATTTCTAGTTAATTTGGCTACGGTATTAAATAAAAATCTAGGATTATTTTTGTTATTTTCTATAAGAGTGGAGAGATATGTTGATCTAGCTACACTAAGAGCTTTTCTATATTTCTGGATGCTCTCCTTCCATGCTATTTGAAATACTATCAATTTAGTTTGACGCCATTTACGCTTTAATTTCCGAGCGGTCTGTTTTAAAGTGCGCGTGTGATCGTTATACCAGGGAGCGAGTTTCTTATATCTGATAATTTTTCTTTTAACTGGAGCTACATTATCTAGGGTATAACAGAACGTCGACTCTAAATATTCAGTCGCCTATCGAGTTCTGTGGGGTCAGACGGTGATCCAATCAAAGTTGATAGCTCTGGGAGATTACTGGTAAAACTCTGTGTGGTAGTTGATGTGAATGTACGTTTAATACGGTACCGCGGTGCTGTGCGTACATTATCACTATGGCACACTTTAATTGAGACAAGATAGTGATGTGATATAACTTCAGACAGTGGAATTGTGAATACATTTTTTATACTTAATCCGACAAATATTATTAAATCTAAAGTGTGACCTGCTTTATGAGTGGGTCGTACTAAACACTGATTTACTCCTACTGAGTCCAGTATGGACATAAATGCTGTTCTCAGAGGGTCTTCTGGATTCTCAAAATGAATGTTAAAATCTCCAGCAATTAACGCTTTGTCTACAGAAATGACTAGGTTAGAGAGGAAATCCGCACAATCACTGAGAAATTCAGAATACGGCCTTGGAGGTCTGTAAATTATGATTATGGGATCGACTGAGCTGACTTAATATGCTTAAATACACTTATATTACTATAAAGGTTTGCGAATGAATTAAATTTGTGTCTGTGTTTTTGTACGATAGACAGATTATAATTATGAATAACTGCGATGCCTCCTCCTCTACCAGTTAGCCGAGGCTGGTGTATGTACTGTAGCTGTACCCAGCAGGACTAGCTTCATTTAAAGCTACATACTCAACCTGTTTAATCCAGGTTTCGGTTAAACAGAGTATATCAAACTCCTGATCTGTGATAATTTCATTAACAATAACTGCTTTTGATGCGAGAGATCTAATATTTAACAGTCCTAGCTTCAGATCAGAGGTGCCGGCTGCGCATTCAGTGTGATCTGAGTTTGTGGTCTTTATGTTAATTAAATTATTAAAACAGACTTTCTGAGTCTTTTTGCTTAGCTCGGGGAACAGACACAGTCTCAATATGGTGAACCCTGAGTGACGACTCTATGCAGCTAGCAGACGGTTGGTTTTGCCTGTCTGTCTGCTCCCTGGCCTGGGCTCTGGATTGTCACCGATTAACTAGACCTCTACTGAGACTATGAGCTATACTACAGGAAATGAGAGCAGCACCTTCCCGAGTGGGATGGACACCGTCCCGCCCTAACAGGCCAGCTTTGCCCTCAAAGGTCTTCCAGTTGTCTATGAAGCCCACATTATTTTCGGAGCACCACCTGGACATCCAGCGGTTCAGCGACCATAACCTGCTGTAAGCTATGTCACCACGTCTCATTGGGATGGAACCAGAGCATATTACTTCATCGGACATCGCCTTCGCTAATTTAAACACCTCTGTAAAGTTACTCCTAATCAACCAACCAACCTAATCTGAATGTCTTTGGACTATGGGAAGAAACCAGAGTGCGTAGAGGAAACCAATCAAGCATGGGGAGAACATGCAAACTCAGACCATGAGGCAAGAACTGAACCCGGACCCTGGAGGTACACTACTAAATACAAAGCAACCGTGCCACCTTCCAGCCCAAAACTACAGCTAGGAAATATTAATAAAGTAGCGAAGACTGATATAACCATTCCTTTTTTTTCTGTCAGTAGACACTTCTGATAGGGTAGGGAAAAATGACAGAACACCCTGGATCAGTGAGGCAAATCTCTAAACTTTTTGATACCCCCTGGTATCACGATTGTAACTTTACAACCTATTAGAATGTCAAAATAAAAAAAGAAAAAAAATAGATAAACACGTACATACAGAAATAGAATAAACATAAATCTTGTAAGCATTTATTAGAATATAATAAAGCAGAATGTATTGTATAAAAAAGGGGACCTGCTGAGACTCGGTGAAAAACGTGCACTGTCCCTTTAAGAGAGTTTTTCCTGTTCCACACACCGGCGGTGGAAATGGTCGCGCTGTGGAATTTATGGGGAATTACTGATTGCCCCTGGTTGCTTGATGTAATACTGAAGCCCTTGTAAGGAGAGAAACAGCGTAATTCCCTGAAAAACGAGAATCGGGACTATGACGCATTTTACGGTATCTAAATCACAAAATAAAACGTGGCTCGTTATCTTACTAGGTTTTGTTTTGTGTGTGTGTGTGTGTGTCAGTAAACGGTTAGCTATCCAGCTAACACGTAAACGGGCAGAGGAGCTAGCGAGCGTCCAAGAAAGATATTTATCTGGACGGAGATATTAAATAACAGCATTATAATATGTCTCGATTAGAAATTTTACAATGTCTGACCTGGCAGTTATCCTGTTATCTACCTGTTTATATGTATTAATCAGATAGGAGTGGTTGAACTGACTCGCTAACGTAATGTTGTTGCTAAGGGCTTATTAGTGTTACTGTGTGACAGGGGACGGTTTTAAGGGTTACAGGTACCACTAGACTGCTTAGGAATCTTGTTAATCGTATTAATCCGTGTATATTTTCTTGGCCATGTCGTTTAAAACAACTAAACAGTTCAATATCCCTTTAAGACGTATTGACACTTTCATTTACGATCAGGAAATTACCATGTTAACTTTACAACACTGATCTGCCTATCTGATTATACCGACTTTCTTATATGATGTATTAATGTATCCTTTTAATCTAAATGTAAATCAACTTGAACTGTTTCCACAGGGTTGAACAAAACAGACTCCTTCCCTAGGATGGACAATTACTTCAAAGCTGCTGTATGTGACTTGGACAAACTCTTGGATGACTTTGAATTAAACACAGGTTAGAGGATTCACCTTGTTTATGAGTCTCATAATGACAGAGGAACGTGGCATTTCCTACTACTTTGTTCCCTATTTGCTGCTATTCAAGATGCAGCTAATTTTGTCTTCTGTTAAAGCTAATGAAATGGAACAAAAGACCAAAAAGGGAAGCTAGAATACGGTTGGTGGTGATGTGATTTTTAAAGTGCTGTGTCTAATTAAAGGAAAGCCATCCTGGAAAAATAGATTTTTTATTTATTTATTTTTTTAAGCTTGGAGATTTTTGGATATATAATGGAGATATATATATTTCACCGCCAAGGTCCAAATTTTTTGTTTGTAAAATTTCTATATATGCAGTCATTGTAAATCTTAAATAAGCAATTAAAAGTTTCCATAGCATTTCAAGAATATTTGTCAATTTTATATTGTAACACGTGGACAATATAAACTTTAATGGCCTTATGTATTTATTTGTAAGGAATACAAAGAACGATCTTTAACAATCTTTATTTCCTATTAATAGTCTTTTATTTTAAGGTCACAGGCAATCGTCTAAGCATTTTATCTCATATTGTACTGTGTGACTGTGTATGTGACAAATAGAATTTGAATTTGAACAGATGTTTAGTGAATCTTGATTTACATGCTGTTGGACAGTAAAGAACTCTGGTTGTTCTGTCATGCTGGGATCTCAGTTTGAGTATTTTACACGCCTTTTCCTTGGACTGTTGCTTGTTTGCTTAAACGACTCATGTTTTGTCTCATAGTGGCACTTCAAATCACTGCTTTTTATTATTGCCACAGTTTTGGAACATATGAGGCAAGCTGGTTTTAAACTTCATATGGGAAGAATAAAAATATATTGATTTGTCTATTCATATTTTAAGGTCCAGTTTTTATAGTCTACTTTCTTTTTCTTGAAGTAAGCCATGCTCTTGTCTCATGTTCAGTACTTTATCTTCTGCATACTCTGTCTGTACACGGGGAAACTATCTTGATTGGCTCTGTTGAGTGCAGCCTTAAGGAAAAGAAACGCTACATTACTGATATATTATTATATAATTTATCAGAAAAGCATACGGGTAGAACTGTCACTTGGTCTGGATTTGGACCACGGTCTGCCATTTAGTGATATTTGCACTAGACTTTATAGTCAGCGATGATAGATTTAACCAGTATATATGGTAGTATGTTTCTTGATCTGAAGCAAATGGCAGTATGAAGTTTGACACTTTCAAAAGAAAACACTTTGTTCGCTGTTGATGCTGTTGATTTGATTTCATATCAGTTGAACTCCATTACTCTACTCAATTTCCATGTAGGAATTCTGAGTTTTGTGTCATTTATGTAACTGACATCCACAACTTGTTGCAGTTATTGGAAGCCTGTTATTGGATGAATTCATGCAGCAAAATTCAGGTGTTGTGAACCTGTTCCAGTGTAGACAATGAAAACAGCACAACAGCCACATGCCTGAACAGAAAGCATCTTAGGAAATACCTTGAGAAATTTCCTTGGATCTTGGACAAGGCAAGAAAAAGACAAAGGGGTTTATTGAATGTATTGATCTAAATGACCAGGCAGTCTTTGTAGTAGAGAATGTACTGCATGTAGAGAAGAGAAACCATTTGTCAGCTGACAAGGCAGAGATGCCGATCTTCCTCAAAAAGAAGCCTCAATTACCAGTGAGCATTTTACTCCAAGAGAGAATTAAAGACGATGTAGGTTTAGGAACTCGTTCTTCATGAGAATGGTTTTCAATTAAGTCATGTGTCTTTTTTCTCTTTTCTTATAATTAGTTTTAAGGAAAGCTGTGATTGTAGTAATTTCTTAATGCAGAATTATTTGAGCTTGTGCATATGTTGCCCTAATTTGACTGGTTGTACTAACTTCTTGTTGTGTGTAAAAAGTAAGAATTTCTTATAGAATTAATATCATAGATCAGTCTTGCAGTACTTATTAATGAAGTACTCGGAGAAAAAAGAAAGTCTGGATTTGGACATTCCTGGTTGGCAGGGAGTCAAATGGCATTGTGGGTAATTAAAGAAGCTATTAAAACAAAAACCGTCATATAATGAATCCGAAATCGATTCAAGTTTCATTACAAAATAAATTTAAGATAGTACTAAAGATCAAATTAATTGTAAAGATTACTGTGCATGTTACTGTTATTTTCGTTAAATATTTAATTGCAATGAGGTAATATATCTTTCCTTCTAAGAGATCAATATGCAATATGCAAGTAAGCAGTTTTTAAGCCACAACAGAATAGATGCTATAGTAAACTGTTTAGTCATTTTAAAATAGTATCCTATGAATGCACAGCAATTTATATCATAAACCTCTTTTTTTTTCTCTCTTTCCAGAGGAGGCTGAGAGCACGTCTACGACGTTCATAAATTCTGCATGCCAGGACCCAGCCCTCTTTTCCCAGTGCTTTATACCTGAGCCATCCACAGTTTCACATCCTCTCCCTGATGTTAATTCTCTCCATTATGGTCCATCTGCACCTGTTGTTGCCCCTGACCAAAGAGATCTAGATACAAAAGGGAGGGTGTTGACTGGTGTTGACCTCCTTTCTTCTGTTGATAGCAGAGCTTCCAAAAGCTTGACTCCTCCTTGTCCAGATAGATCTTTAAAACCTATATGCGACCTTGTTAATGATACAGGGTCAGCTAGTCACCCACGCACAAACAGTCACGATGCCTTCAAAGAGATAGAAGTTGCTGAGAAACAGCCTGATGAGGGGCTGCTTGTAGACTTTGATGCTCCAGCTGTTTATTATCCAGAGAACATAAAGTCTGGGCATGATGACTTACAGGGGCTGGTTGATGGTGGCCACTTTGATGGTCCCTCAAACTGTTTTAGTTTACTGGATATTATATTGCCTGCGGCTGTGGAGATGACTGCTGTACCTCAGAATATTTCAAATGACCTAGAGCCTTTAGATAATAATGAGGTTGAGGTGCCTCAAAGTAGCTGTCCAGAGGTGTCTAATTCATCTGAACTCCAAAACAACTCCCAGTGCACTTTAGAACCTGAATTAACCTCCGACAGCCTAATTTCTTCAAGTGTAACAGAGAAGGACACTACAGCAGTTGCCGATATTAGTACAAGTTTGCCTAATGTACCAGATAAAGAACACTCTGTGGACAGCAGTGATGGGGACCATGAAATCACGACAGCCATTCCCACCAGTGAAAAGGCATCTTCACTATCCTGCCTCCCCATGACCGTATCCATTTGTGGATCTCTTGTGGCCTCTTTAGATCAGGAGACGATGGTGGTTGAAACCAAAGATAGCACAGAAATCCCTCCTTCTGAATCTAAAGAGACCCCAGTCACTGAAGTCACTGAGGAGACTAAGAACTTCATTGTTCCATCTGAAGAATTGGAAACGTCCCTATGTCTTAGCCGACCGGATTCCTCACCTGAGGATGATCCTGAACTGGTGCAAATAATGTCAAACCCTGCAGGGGCAACAACTCATACGGCTTCTCTTTCTAATAGAACGTTTGAATGCAGCTTAACACTTTCTGAGAATTTAACCTCTAGGGATTTGCATGAGAGTAGCCACGCTTCCAGCAATCCACAGAGCCCTGATTACCCTGTAGAGTTTGATTTTGCCAGTGATTACCTTCCTGAATGTGAGCAAAATATGATGATGGTAACTGATGAAGAACTCGATGCTTATCTGATGGGTGAGGGGCAGAGAAACAACTCTGAGATTTCAGCTGAGAAATTTGTAGATGAAGGCTTCTCAGAATTTAACGGCGATTTAGGGGGAGAGTTACGAAGCTGCCCAGTTGATTCATTTGCCTCACCTGAAAGTGACCGGTCTCTTGGGTTTTTAGACGAGAGCGAAGGTTCCAATGTTTCTTCTTCATCACAGGAGAGTAGTCCCCTGAAACCAGAAACCACACAAACGGATAATGCAGAAGTCACGCCATGTTTGACTGATGTTCAGTCAGTTGGCAATGCAAACCAGTCTCCGTGTTTTGGTGGAGCCCGACCAAAGCAACTATCCAGCCAAAATGTAAGACCATTTCCACCACAAGAAGGGCAGAATAGCCGATCTGAAGAGAATATTTCGAGTTTGGAAGGGGAGAAGGTCTCGCCTGTTACTCCTATATCGAGACAGCCTTCCAACCATAGTAACAGTACCTTTGAATCTCCCAGTAATAATGACGGCTGTGATCACATGTATGGTCATGATGAGCTTTCGGAGCCACCACCTTATCCAGGGGAGATTTCTGAAGAAGCAGCGGATCAGTCAGGACCAGAGGAGAGAGGCCTTGGTTTGAGGCAGCCGCCCTGGGTCCCTGATTCTGAGGCACCTAACTGCATGAAATGTGGCCAAAAGTTCACTTTTACCAAGAGGAGACATCACTGCAGAGCATGTGGCAAAGTAAGTCACTTTCTATTACCAGGTATTTCTAGATTCTATTCTGTTTCAGATTCATATTCTAAACTAGGGTGTGAATTATAAAGGCTGGGGGGAATAATTGGTCCAGTAAAGGCTTTAGTCCATCCCATCAGTTGAATTTTAAGTGATTGGGGGTGATGCAGATTGAAATAAATTTTCTTCATTGTAGCTGAATTAAAATGTGCCTTGGTAGTTGTGGGTATTTGGGGATTGACTGAGGAGGAACTGGAGACTAAGTTGTGAAATTCCACCAGGGGGCAAAATCGAGCAGTTCAGTGTGCTAAACTCATCTACAGATAAATGGTGTTCATGATGAGGATAGTCTCATTAGCATGCTAAAAGTTTAACATATAATCTGTTAAATCTTATTTCCCTCTATCCTCGATCCCTCTAGATATTGTGACAAAATGCTGGTTGAACTTAATGTTAAATAAATAAATAAATGTTAAACCCCTGTTAGAAGAGTAGTGTTATTGGTCAATGTTACTTGGCATTGACATAAGTGTACATAAAATGCATTTGATAGCCCTGAAAGATCAGAGGCAGATGCTGTATTGTGCCCATAATAAAAAGGCATTCCATGAGTGCTGATGTAGAGTTTACACATAGAGGACATTTAAATGCAGTTCATCAGAGATTCTAATAATTGTTAATTGTACTAACTGTAGGTCGACAGCATAGGTTAATGCAAGTCAGTAGTCTGTATTACTAACAAGAAGGGAGATCAGCTGCCTGCCAAATCCCACATTCAAAACCAGTCACGGAAGAACCTTCAGCAAAAAATACATCTGATAATGTTATGTCATCTTAATCAACACTTTGTTTCCTTAGTTATTGCTTCTGTTGTTCCCGAAAAAACAATGAACCCTCCATGCTATTCATGGCTAACATGAGGCTGAATCCCAAATCCCCCTGTAACCCCTGATCTACATTTGGTGTCTTGAACAAGGAATTGCACACCCTGTATTGTTCACTAGCTGTCACTCATTCACTCATCGTCTATACCGCTTTATCCTGTATACAGGGTCACGGACAGGCCTGGAACATATCCCAGGATTCTTGGGGCATGCAGTAGGGTCCACCCTGAATTGGGGTGCAATGTTTCCAACAAGTGTGAAATATTGTTGTGGCAGTAGCCACCATTACCTGGCCAGCATACATAAAAAAGGGTCAGCACAAAAGTGGTCTACAGTCGTGGCCAAAAGTTTTGAGAATTACATAAATATTGGAAATTGGAAAAGTTGCTGCTTAAGTTTTTATAATAGCAATTTGCATATACTCCAGAATGTTATGAAGAGTGATCAGAAGAATTGCATAGTCCTTCTTTGCCATGAACATTAACTGAATCCCAAAAAAACTTTCCACTGCATTTCATTGCTGTCATTAAAGGACCTGCTGAGATCATTTCAGTAATCGTCTTGTTAACTCGGGTGAGAATGTTGATGAGCACAAGGCTGGAGATCATTATGTCAGGCTGATTGGGTTAGAATGGCAGACTTGACATGTTAAAAGAAGGTTGATGCTTGAAATCATTGTTCTTCCACTGTTAACCATGGTGACCTGCAAAGAAGCATGTGCAGCCATCATTGCGTTGCATAAAAATGGCTTCACAGGCAAGGATATTATGGCTACTAAGATTGCACCTAAATCAACAATTTATAGGATCATAAAGAACTTCAAGGAAAGAGGTTCAATTCTTGTTAGGAAGTCTTCAGGGTGTCCAAGAAAGTCCAGTGAGCGCCAGGATCGTCTCCTAAAGAGGATTCAGCTGCGGGATCGGAGTGCCACCAGTGCAGAGCTTGCTCAGGAATGGCAGCAGGCAGGTGTGAGCGCATCTGCACGCACAGTGAGGTGAAGACTTTTGGAAGATGGCCTGGTGTCAAGAAGGGCAACAAAGAAGCCACTTCTCTCCAAAAAAAACATTAGGGACAGATTGATCTTCTGCAGAAAGTATGTTGAATGGACTGCTGAGGACTGGGGCAAAGTCCTATTCTCTGATGAAGCCGCTTTCCGATTGTTTGGGGCATCTGGAAAAAGGCTTGTCCGTGTCATGCCAACAGTAAAGCATCCTGAGACTATTTTGTGTGGGGTTGCTTCTCATCCTGGAAACTCCCCAGATCTTAATCCCATTGAGAACTTGTGGTCAACCCTCTGAGGCGGGTGGACAAACAAAAACCCACTAATTCTGACAAACTGCAAGAAGTGATTATGATAGAATGGGTTGCTATCGGTAAGGATTTGGCCCAGAACTTGATTGAGAGCATGCCCAGTCGAATTGCAGAGGTCCTGAAAAAGAAGGGCCAACACTGCAAATACTGACTCTTTTATATACAGTGGTGTGAAAAACTATTTGCCCCCTTCCTGATTTCTTATTCTTTTGCATGTTTGTCACACTTAAATGTTTCTGCTCATCAAAAACTGTTAACTATTAGTCAAAGATAACATAATTGAACACAAAATGCAGTTTTTAAATGAAGGTTTACGTTATTAAGGGAGAAAAAAAATCCAAATCTACATGGCCCTGTGTGAAAAAGTGATTGCCCCCCTTGTTAAAAAATAACTTAACTGTGGTTTATCACACCTGAGTTCAATTTCTGTAGTCACCCCCAGGCCTGATTACTGCCACACCTGTTTCAATCAAGAAATCACTTAAATAGAAGCTACCTGACACAGAGAAGTAGACCAAAAGCACCTCAAAAGCTAGACATCATGCCAAGATCCAAAGAAATTCAGGAACAAATGAGAACAAAAGTAATTGAGATCTATCAGTCTGGTAAAGGTTATAAAGCCATTTCTAAAGCTTTGGGACTCCAGCGAACCACAGTGAGAGCCATTATCCACAAATGGCAAAAACATGGAACAGTGGTGAACCTTCCCAGGAGTGGCCGACCGACCAAAATTACCCCAAGAGCGCAGAGACGACTCATCCGAGAGGCCACAAAAGACCCCAGGACAACATCTAAAGAACTGCAGGCCTCACTTGCCTCAATTAAGGTCAGCGTTCACGACTCCACCATAAGAAAGAGACTGGGCAAAAACGGCCTGCATGGCAGATTTCCAAGGCGCAAACATTTTACGCAAAAAGAACATTAAGGCTCGTCTCAATTTTGCTAAAAAACATCTCAATGATTGCCAAGACTTTTGGGAAAATACCTTGTGGACCGACGAGACAAAAGTTGAACTTTTTGGAAGGTGTGTGTCCCGTTACATCTGGCGTAAAAGTAACACAGCATTTCAGAAAAAGAACATCATACCAACAGTAAAATATGGTGGTGGTAGTGTGATGGTCTGGGGTTGTTTTGCTGCTTCAGGACCTGGAAGGCTTGCTGTGATAGATGGAACCATGAATTCTACTGTCTACCAAAAAATCCTGAAGGAGAATGTCCGGCCATCTGTTCGTCAACTCAAGCTGAAGCGACCTTGGGTGCTGCAGCAGGACAATGACCCAAAACACACCAGCAAATCCACCTCTGAATGGCTGAAGAAAAACAAAATGAAGACTTTGGAGTGGCCTAGTCAAAGTCCTGACCTGAATCCTATTGAGATGTTGTGGCATGTCCTTAAAAAGGCGGTTCATGCTAGAAAACCCTCAAATAAAGCTGAATTACAACAATTCTGCAAAGATGAGTGGGCCAAAATTCCTCCAGAGCGCTGTAAAAGACTCGTTGCAAGTTATCGCAAACGCTTGATTGCAGTTATTGCTGCTAAGGGTGGCCCAACCAGTTATTAGGTTCAGGGGGCAATTACTTTTTCACACAGGGCCATGTAGGTTTGGATTTTTTTTCTCCCTAAATAATAAAACCCCTCATTTAAAAACTGCATTTTGTGTTTACTTGTGTTACCTTTGACTAATAGTTAAATGTGTTTGATGATCAGAAACATTTTGTGTGACAAACATGCAAAAGAATAAGAAATCAGGAGGGGGGCAAATAGTTTTTCACACCACTGTAAATGTCATGTAATTGTCGATAAAAGCCTTTGAAACGCATGAAGTGCTTGTAATTATATTTCAGTACATCACAGTCTTCCTTAGCTAGTTAGTTTTTTTTTTAATTTATGTTGTAATTTGTTAGGTCAATCTGTCTCGTCTCTGCTAGCCAGCTAACTAGGCATCTTAGTTAGCTAGTTTACTTTTTCTGTTAATTTATGTTGTAAATGTATGTTGCATGTAGCACCTTGGTCCTGGAGGAACGTTGTTTCGTTTCACTGTGTACTAACTGTATACAGTATGGTTGAAATGACAATAAAGCCTACTTGAACTTGAGAAACAACTGAATCAAAGATCTAAAAGCAGTTTAGCAGCAAACTTTGTGAAAACTAATATTTGTGTCATTCTCAAAACTTTTGGCCACGACTGTACTACTCACAACAAGAAATAAATTAATAACCTAACGCGATATTTTTATTTATTTGATATTTCTATTAATTTCACATTTCAGAGATCCAACCTACAAACCTTCCCCTCCATCTTACTCCGTGTGAAGAGTAAGAAATAAATTTAATAAGTAAAACAAAAAATTAAGAACTAAACACCCATTTATGTATAAAGATGGCACTGTTTGTCAGATCAGGTAGCCTTTAAAACCAGTGCATTTTATGCCATTTTTTGCAGTACTATAATATCGAGAATCAAACCCAGCCCCTGGAGGTGCAAGGCAACAGTGCCCCCTTTCATTACCTATCAATTTAGTGATATTTTGGATTCAGCCCAGGGACCAGAAGTTAGTTGATGTTCTAAAGTGGAGTAAGTGAAAATATAAAGAGAACCTTGTGAAATTTGCAGGATTGTCCACCACCTCCATGTTTTGTTCTCTTCACCTTTTGGCTACATAGCACCGGTAAGACTTTAAAACTACTTTCCCTCTGCCAGCTCTGCTAGTTGCGGTTAGTTCGTTCCACTTCCTCTTGTGGAATGTTACTTAATTATATAATTAAGCAGTTGTTTAATTATATAATACTGTGTTGATCTGTGACGTGTAAATACTAAGCAGTAACCCAGTTGACGTCACGATGGCAAGAGTGACTAAAGGTTTTTTTTTTTTTTTTTTTTTTTAAACATGGATGACAGCTCATCACACTATGTTTTAATAGGATCAGTGTCATCGTTATTCAGAACGTTTAAGGGAAATTTAGGAATTAAAGAATGTGGTTCACTTTGCAGAATGGAAATCCCCCAAAAAACTGTTTAGGTGACTGAGAATGTCAATGTAGGATATGATCAGACTGACAGCATTCATTCATCCAATATATTAAGAGGGATGATATTGTAGAGCTCATAAACGCCTTGTTATGAAGATAAATGCCTATTTGAGAATTCAGTTTTAACTAAAACCATAGGCACTGGACGATAGAGATGTTTGTGGTGGAGAAAGATCTGATTAGACAATTAATCCTTCATTCTATTGTTGACCAACATAAAAGTTATTCTAACTGATCATCTCTAAGAGTTATTTTTTTCTTTTCAGGGAGACAGTACTTTCATTGAAAGGGATTAATGACAATTTAAATGATGTAAATCACATGTATTGTCAAAATACCTCAACCCAATTGAGCAAATTTGAAGCAAGTGGGTTATTTATTACAGTGTTCTTCCATTCCATCCGAACAGTGTTCTTTCATCTCTTTCCAGTACAGTTAATGAAATTTGTATAATTGATCCTAAGGGACATTGAATCTGTTCTGGAGGCTTCTTTTTTTTTTATTATTTATGAGTCATTTGATTTGATAGTAGATATTATTTATGGCATTTTTCTAGATTTTCTGAAACTGACATTGTAAAATTGTTCTTAATACCTTAAAAATATTCCAGTATTATAAGCTTTTGCTAATTGACATGTTTGGTTATAGGTATATTGCGCTATTTGCTGCAACCGTAAATGCAAACTGAAGTACATGGAGAAAGAGGCCAGAGTTTGTGTGGTCTGCTATGAAACTATACATAGAGGTAAGTGCTATTTCTTGTCTTCACCATTTACATTGAAAAGCTGTGTTGGTTATATTGTTCTTTGATTTTTGAATTTATGTTCATTTAAGTTGCAAGTAGCTCATGAAAATAATTTCTACCTCAGGAATGGGTGAAGCAGGTTACATCTGGTGAGATCCAACTCTGTCTGATCTAACGTTTCCATTTGAATTAGGGCTTAAACCAGCAAAGTAGATATTTTTTAATCAGTTGATTTGGTTGTTTAAAGGTGTATTTAGTGCAACCTTCTGTTGGTATGCTTAGTGCTGGTTAGGGGGTGTTTCTTAGATTTTTCTTCCTAATTTAGTCGTATCCAATTGCTCCCCGTCACTAGGGGGCTCCCACATTAAAGCTACTGCAACCATTCAGGCGGGAGGACCGAAGACTATCACGTTTCCTCCAAACCACGTGATGCCACCGACCACATCTTTTCAAACTGCTCGCTCACGCACCATTGGGGGCAGCGTAAGACACTCAGAGGACGGCGCTATCTGCTCCTTTTGCTTGCGTGAGCTCACGGACACCCCTGATTGGCTGTAGAGCTGTAATTAATGTGGGAGTTCTAAGTGCCTCCCATCCCACCCTGCTGGGAGAGATCTGCCAATTAGCTCTCTCCAGGCCATCGGCTGTGAGAAGCTACAGCATCACCCGGGGATGCTGATGGACTAATTGGTCTATCTATTGTTTACACAAGATGCACTTCCATTAAGGAGCAATATTTCTGCAATGAAGAATTGTGTAATTATCGACTTTTCAGCTGGAAGTTGCCCTTTGTATATAATTGTTTGTAGTCAGCTCCTTTTTATTAGACAAAAGTGGTCAGGGTTGTTTGTGGTCAGGGTTGTTGTGCATTTGCTCCAATTGGATGTGCACCAGTAGTAAGTAGTACTTTCAAAGAGTTTACACTTTAATAGATGCATTAAATAAGACTTCAGGATAAAATGTAGCCATGTAATGTTTGTTATGGGCTACAAAATATTGCATGCATATTGTATGTTTTATGTTGTCATCCTTCCAGCTAGTAATAAATCATGAATGTTAGTTACAACTAATTCTTGATTAAATGCATGTCTGTCACATATATGTAGATTTGAGCGACCTAAACAGCATGTATGTATTGTCTCTGATACCTGACCTGCTGAACAGCAGTGAAACTAGAGGGCAAAATTTGACTATTATATAAATGTCGTTAAAAATAAATTAACTGGTAGCAAGATTGCTTACAAAAGTGTTTTGGAAAACCCTTCAAAGATGCATCTATTATTGCTAATCTAAGTTGTTAACAGTGTTTCCCCTCAGGGCTGAAATATACTTGCGGTTGTAGCCAGCGGTAGGGTCGACATTTAAGTACTACTACATACAACAAATAAGTATAATTGCAACACAATTCTTTGTACACCACTAGTATCAAATTAATCAAAGTGGCAATGTTTGCCAGAGCATGCAACCCTAAAAACCAGAGCATTTTTTTCTAGCTTTTATTATTTTATTTCAGCACAACATAGACAATATGATGAACAGAATTTTATTCCATTTTAACCAACTATATAAATGTGTATATATACATTTGCTTCTTTGTAATCGGCCAACAGGAAAAGACGATATGCTACAGTACTTTGAAATTTAAATGGTAAACATCGTTATATCATAAATTTTTTTTAAAAACTACCTTGAAAAAAAATCATTAGTTCATCTCAGAATTCAACAGATGGCGCTGTATATTTTTTAATACGCGCTTATGAGTGTGCAATTAAATTTCATGCAAACGAAGTCGCGGGCACGTCTCGTGAATTAATAATATGCACATTTATGTGAGTTCTACATTTTACAGGAGCAGTACAGTAGGAGAGGCGCGAGAGGGAACTGTCCGCTGCTGGCTAATTGATCTCGGATGGCATCAATCTCATGGACAGATTTTTAAAAAGGGTGGCCAAATATACTTAGGGGGCCATCTCAAGTATACTCCATGTGTGGGAAACACCGCTTTATATCAGTTAACTAAGTGAGCTATTTTGTTAACTGTAGTTAGCTGTGTTGGTTTACTGCTGAAATAAGGAAACTGGTTAATAACTATGACCAAGTGCCAGCTACCAGTTGAGTATAGCTAGAATTAACTAGAGATGGATTTCTACAAGAAAATGTGAAGCGTGGTCGCTCAAGAATAGCAGAGGATGCTGTAGTTTACATCCTCTTTTACACAAAGAGACTTACAAAGTTGTTTTGCATTGACTGAGAATCAAACTCACACCACCTGCAGAAGGCAATCCACTGAACCATGTGTATTACAATACTGTGTGGGAAATCAGAAACTCTGATAACATATTGAACTTCATTGTACATAATTGTCACACAAGTAGTATGCCATCACACTGTTGTTGTTTCTAAGTTTTACCTATTTATATTATTATTGTACTCCTTCATTTCAACCCCTGGTTATCAAAGATGTTCCTGAAATGTATTTAAATGATTTATACTGCATAAGGCTACAGTTATATAAATAAAACAAAAATATAACATATTAAACTTAACATAAGCATCAATATTTAAATGAATTACTTTCCGATATTAATTAATGAAATGTTGAATTAAAAATTCATAATGTTAATAGTTTATTAAGTGAAGCATTTGCTTTTGTCACATTATACCTGCCATATAAAACAAGCAGTGATTGTCAGTGCTGAAACAAGCTCCAGTGTCTGTAATGCTCATCATGTAGAGGTTGGGTCACTATCTACTACGATTTTATCTCGATGATTTTGGTTTATGATCCTGTTTAAGTGAAAAAAAACAACTAACAAACATTTATAGTGTAATACATGACCTGTTTAATAATATAATTATTTTAATATTCAGGCAACCACTAGGTCATTAAATTAAATAAGGGAACTCCATCCATTTGCTCCATACATTAGTGTGAACAACACACTGATTTTTGTATAGCTGCAGTTTTTGCAATTTCATAAAAATAGAAACTTAAGACACCCAGTCGATATGAAAAATTTTCGGGAATACATGGGAAAAAGCTTGAGACTTTCTATACATCCAACGTCGTCAGTCAGATTTTAGCAAGGTGCGTGCATGTGTGTAAACATGTATGTAAAATAAGAAAACACAAAATGAAAGAAGACCCGTTTAATGCAGCACCTGACATTGATGATATTGCAAGCGATATAGAAGTGATCTTTGAAGTTGCTAGAATGAGTGATTAACATAAGAGACCAGTAGAGAAATTGGGCTTTGATGGCCTCAGTAAGGCATCTTCACCTACAGTAGGTCAATATCCTAACGTCCTATTTTGCTAATGGATACCAGAATAGATTATGAAAAACACAAACATATTACTCTCAGTTTACCAAAATCCATTTATTTAAGTGAAGAGATGGTGTAATGGTGAGCAAGAATGTGTGAACTGGTGAGGTGTCTAAAAAAAAGTATGTTTTTGCTGGTGCAGAGTCATTTGCACATTAAAAAGGACAGTAATGAGCAATGTCAGTGCATGAAGGAGCTCGAGACTGAAGAACAGAGAGGCTTATTTGCAGGGTGGTGCCTCTGGGCACTGGTTGTACTTGACTGTGTGTGGCACAGATCCACCTGAGATGCACAGTGATCTCAGTCTCTCTGCTTCAGCTTTGGGCAGACACACACACACGCACACGCACTCACCCTCCTCTTCAGCGTCAGGACAGGAAGGCATACGTCACCCCCCTGTATTGCTTTCGGTCGTTTCTCAGTCCAGGACAGCCATTTAATACAGACTCGTCCATCTTAGCAGCCATTTGTTGTGAAGAGCAAGGAGAGAGAACGATTATTATTGTGGAGGTTAGACCCAGACGGGAGCACAGGATGATTGCCTGAAAGTGGGCCGCTCACCATTTGGGAAGAGACTCTGAGAAGAAAGGATGCTTGCCCTCTCTTACTCTCTTTCTCTCTCATCCTCAAACCTTGCTGAGTTCAAGCTGAAATTCTCCAGGGAGATTGAACTGAACACATGCACCATGACTAAGATGAAAGGAAATTCAGTTTCTTAGTTAAGGTAAGGTGAATTGCTAATCCAGTAACATCCACTAGATTAATAATACTGTCTAGGCTTTATGACACAAGTTCCTTGAAATCTCCTTGACACTAGCTAAGCATCTTCTGTTCTCAAGCTCCGGACAGTCAGATTTACAGAATAGTTGAAGGACGAGCAGTGTACCGTGCAGAGGTTGCGATCATCCTCCTCCTCATCATGAGTCATTTGAGTCTCTTTGTTGTGTTTTCTGTTTGTCCTGCTGGTTTACGCATTCATTCATCAGAACCAGTGCCAATGTAATCAAGTCGATGAGGTTCTATGATGCTTAATCAATATTCCGCAAGGCAAGCCTTACTCAGCACTTTGGTTGGAGTCAGCAGCTATGAATGCCACATGGCACGAGAGCTCAAAAATAACTTTTGCCTGCCTTAATGCATAACCAAGTTTCATGGCCTGCTTGTTTGTTTACACCTCAATGTCCTGTGTGTTACTTATTTTGTTTAGTCAGTTGTTTTGTTTAGAATATAATGTATGTCAGAATAAAGTATTTTTGTTGAACAGTCTTTTTGGTAATAAATTTGTTTCCATATCCGTTTGTTTAACAAATGGTGGGTCTGCTATTTTTTAAATTCAAATAATTAAACTATACATCTTATTGTTCGGCGCTGATCCAGTGACTTTTTAAGTTAATTTTGCTTAAGGAATTGAAAGAGCAAGGGCTATAAATATACTCAGTGTTGATATCAGAAAATAGGCCTGAAATGTAGAATCAGATCAGATTACAGTAGATTTGACATATTTTCTGATTCTGTTCATTGACAAGTTCTGTGCCATGAATGTATATTAAGTCATGCACATAAAGGTGAGGACATGCATATGACTAAGGGTACGCATTGTCCCCAAGCAACCCAAGTCACACGTCACATTTAGCATGAGCACTAAACAGAACGTGTTTTTGATTTATGGTTTTGTATTTTTGCAGCTCAGGCCCTTGAGAGAATGATGAGCCCTACCGGGCCTAGTCCGAATCCTAACGTCCCATCCGAGTACTGCTCCACAATTCCTCCCATGCAGCAGGCTCGAGCAGCAGGCACTCTCAACTCCCCGCCCCCCACCGTCATGGTGCCAGTTTCTGTTCTCAAGCATCCCGGTAATGATGGTAATGCACACACTCACTCACTCACTCACTCATCTTCTATACCGCTTTGTCCTGTATTCAGGGTCGCTATCCTAGGAGGCTTAGGGCACGAGGCAGGGTACACCCTGGACAAGGTGCACACACACGCACTCATTCACACACTATGGGCAATTTGGGAACACCAATCAACCTAACCTACATGTCTTTGGACTATGGGAGGAAACCGGAGTACCCGGAGGAAACCAACCAAGCACAGGGAGAACATGCAAACTCCATGCACATAGAGATGGGAATCGAGCCTGGCCGGGAATCGAACCCGGACCCTGGAGGTGCAAGGCGACAGTCCTAACCACTACACCACCCTCCCATACACAATATTAGGAAAACATATTTAGTTATTATCTTGGCTAAAAACTTTTATGGTTAGCTAAATCTCTATGTACATTAATATTTATTTGCTAGGATTCCCAAGAGAACAGAAACATGTCTGGTTTGCTGATGGAATACTGCCTAATGGAGAGGTGGCAGATACCACTAGGCTTTCTGTGAGGCCAAGGAGATCATCTCAGGAGTCCAGCCCCATTACACCAGACCCTCCAACGGTATGGGGAAAACAAGCCACACAGTTATACATAAATTATATAAGTTAAGGTTAAAATTTTTTGACTTTGTCTGTTTGAACTGCCTGCATCATCTTCTTCAGCCAACTAGCAAATTCCCAGAAGTAAATGAGGGGTCAGTACCAAGCACTGAGACTGTTTCAGAGCCACCAAGAAAGGCACTCAGCGGGCCCTGGGACTATGCATTACTCTGTGGCCTGGGTAGCTGTGTTCAGCATTCTCCGAGTCTCCTGCCTGATGATGACACGGGTCTGCCACCGCTGCTCATCACCACGGGGGAGGAAGATGGAGGGGGTGTGTATGGTAAACCTTCTTGATTGAAAGGGGCAACCCAAGGACAAGTTGAAGCAGTCTCATACTTTTTAATTACTTCATGCAATAGGGAAGAACACTGAACTGTTTTCTCTGAAGGCAGCGTATGAAGAAAATAACTATTTAAAATGACAGCACCGAACCTACTGTCCATAAAAAGAAATGTTGGTATTATATGGAGTACACGTAGTCTTATTCCAATTGACCAAGACACATTATGTATAAACCTGAATGGATGGCATTTCTTTAAGCCACGTAGGAGCACATGCATTCAGCGGAATTAGGGATGTAATGATGCAGAGTTCCTCATTGTTGAGTACTAATAGATCATAAAAGCAATATACTGGGTAAGAGCCATTACTTTCACTAACCTAGTGTTGCCACTCACCTAGCCTAGGCAGCCTTTGCTGCAGCATTGGTGGCTACAATATGGTGGTTGTATGTTGGTAATGATGTTAACTTTAAAGCACTTTTTGTAAGTCGCTCTGGATAAGAGCGTCTGCCAAATGCCTAAATGTAAATGTAATGAATATCTCTTGCTAATATTATTGCTTGTGGCATTACTTGAATTACACCAGGACTGTGTGTAAACTGTCAAGTTATGTGTCTCTGTACTCAGTGCTTGCATAACATTTCATAGTACGTCACCTCATTTTTCTTAAACATGGTGCCTGATATTGCTCTTTGTGCTTAGGTTGGCCATCACTGTGCTGTCTAGTAAATATCCTCTTTAAACATTGTAATGATGTTTTATCATATAACTGCTAGTAATAGAGATGCAGTGATTGCAGTTTTCATGGTTAATACTGATTTTCGTTTTATGGGGTCTGACCTGCCGATACCAGTTGTGTCAGATTACAATTTTCTTTTTTCTTAAATAGAAAAATCTATTTTATGTTTGTACTAAACCACAGATGTTTATCCACAATTTTCACATAAACTTACAATTTTCCCCAAAACTGCACAAGGACCTTCTGTAAGTTATTGATCAGAACCTTTTTTTTTTTTTTTTTTTTGGTAGAAATTAAAACCAACTGCAACACAAAATTCAAGTCACAAGATTTTTTAGCTGCTGCAATAGCCGGGTTAGAAGCAGGGTTAATGCACAGAGTGCTAGTGCCACTATGATTGATGTGAAAGTGCGCCCCACACCCCGGAGAGCATGGCCAATTTGCGTCCTCAACTCCAGGCCACAGATGGCTGTAGCGAGATTCAATCTCTTGCACCATTCAGGAGTGCATGCACAAGCATCATGGAATTTCTTATACCCGAGAGTGATCACAGGTCATGGCCGATCAAACTAAAATCCAGCCAATAGATCAGTGCATCTTTAGTTAGGATGATCCTGTGATAGTAACGGAATAGTAATTTTGACAGTTTTGCAGAGCACAGCATGTAGTCTGTTTTTATGTGGTTTCTATCATTAATCAGAAAATATGCTCAGATTGCTATTGTTTTCTGTTTGTTTATTTATTAGCATGACATCATACACTAAATACATCAATAGTCTCATGTGCTCTCTGATTTTCTAATAAATGAGCATGGTGTCCTATCAATACCTACAATACCTGTATACTGTACCAATATCTTTAGAAACAGACACCATTGTGTTGGTACTGTACATGTTCCCATAGATGAATAGTCTTATAGCGCATACTGTATAACTGAATTAATAACAAAGGTTAAAAGTTAAAAGATAAGATGTACAAGTCTCAGGCTGTGAGTGCAAAATGTAAATAGAAAAGGTTTTTTATAAAGAACAGGTACTACACAATACATAGACTACATGGAATACATAGTACTACTTTTGATTCTGTAAAGCTGCTTTGCGACAATCACCATTGTATAAAATGAAATACATGGTATCATGTAGCTTTGCTCTTTATTGCAGATTTGTTAGTGGAAGAGCGTCCTGCTGCCTGTCAGATTATGCTGCTCTTAGAGGAAGGAGGTCCGAGACCTTTGACGTTCGTGCTCAATGCCAACCTCCTGGTCAATGTCAAGCTGGCTGAGTGTATGTCTTTGGGTCGTTCGATTAATGGGATATAGTTCAAAATACACATTTGCTTTATTCATTTTCTGATGCTTGGTCTTTTTAATTACTTTTTTAACTGTAGATTTGTTTTTTAGGTGGTGGGCGGAAGTGCTGGTGTTTGAGCTCTAACGGTCTTCAGGGAGTTGGACAGAGAGAACTTGCATTCGTTATAGAGTGTCTCCCTGAGGAGAACAGTCTGCCCAGAGACATCTTTGGTCTTTACATAAACATATACCAAGATGCACAGAAAGGTATCTTGTTAGCACTTCAAGCACATCAGAGCACAAATAATATATCAAGGTCATGTTGTTTCTTGCGCTTCTGTGCTCTTTCTGAATTTAGTCTTTCATGCTCTTTTTTGATTACAGGAAAATATATTGAGGAACTTGGCAACGTGACGTTTGCTGACAGTTTTCTGGGCAGTAAGGAACATGGTGGCGTCCTCTTTGTCTCTCAGAGCTTTCAGTCTCTGGATGGTCTTGGCTTGCCTCACAGTTTCTTCCTGTTTGGAGTCCTCATTCATAAGTTGGAGGTACCCTGGGCAAAAGTGTTCCCCCTCCGTTTAGTTCTCAGTATGGGAATAGAAAGTAATGGTGAGTCTGTCATATTTTTCCCCATTTTTCCGTTTTTCCATTCACATTCGACAGTCAAGTTTGCATCTTTCACAACTACAGTGTATTAGTACTTTTTTCTTTCCACAGAAATGGCTGTACAGCTATATTGCTAGTTTGTGTTAGCCATATGGCTAGTTCCAAGGACTTAAATTAGTTAAATTGGTACTAAATACATCATAACTTTGAAACATACCAACTCAGTTTAGCTCTGTGGGACTATGGAAGAGTTTCAGCTGAACTTTGTAATGCGATTTTGTATAGAATAGGGGTTGTGGATTACTTACTGTACATTGCATATGCAATCCGTGTAACAAACTTCACAGTCGGTGTGCAGAGCAGGAAAATTGATAACAAGCAAGACCTTTGATTGCATAATTATATTCACCTCAAATTTGATTTAAAGCATATTTGAATAAATAAGATTATGAATTTCCATCTTTAATTATGCTGTTTCAATCAAATCTTTAGCCAAGATTATGTGAGATATCAGACCACCCTACATACGAGTCTTTAAATAATTTGAATTAAAGTCTTCAACTAATTTTAGCAGTCTCCTTAGTTGTTTTCTTTTCTTCTCTTCATGCAGGACCTAATTTGATTATTATTTGATTCTTCTGAAACACAATAACATTTTTTCCCTGACCACCGGATACATCTTCTGACATGGTTGTTTAAAGAACAGGAAGCTACTGACTTCATCACTTAGGGTTAAATTAATTTTTGCGAACTGGGACATTTCTGGTGTTGTCACTGGGTAATAAAATTAATTTAGACCTTTAACCTACTTCCCTGTCATAAAGACCAAAAAAAATGTAAACTGCAAGCACAAATTGTCCAGCATGCTTTTAAAAGGACTTATAAATACTCTCACTGTGGACATACTGAAGGTCTTTAGCTTTTAGCTACTGTAGGTCACTTTTACCTAGGATGGTTGTTGATGACCTAAAAAATAGCAACAACTGCTTATACTCTTTATAAGCCCACTGGTCATGCTTTTCTAATGAATATTGCTTTGTATCCACTGACAATGCCTTTTTTTCTAGGATGATTTATTTCAGACAAGCCAAAAAGTATTTTTTATACTGCAATTTCCATTCAGCCTTTTTCATAATGTTTTATATTTTTTGTCTTGCCAGTGTATCCGTGTCCTTTGGTCAGTGTGCGGTTCCGTGAATCTGTCTTCAGAGAGACGGGACATACCATCATGAACCTGCTTGCGGTAAGTGCCTGCAGTCTCTGTTTGGTTTGAATGTTCGCCCCATCCTTGTTGGGTTTCCTCCAAAGACATGTGTTGTAGGTTTATTGGTGTTTTCCAATTCCCCATGATTGGGTGTGTGTGATTGTGCTTGATTCCCTTCAGGGTGTACCATGCCTGGGGCCCTAAGTACCTTAAACTCCAGGCCCCCTGTGACCCTGCACAGGCTAAACAGTAGAGAATTTTGGGAGCTCATATTGTATTATTTTACTCCGATAATAAAATGGCTACTCAGTTGATTGCTATCTGCCCTTGGGTCTTTCTCTTCAGTCTTTGTATTTCCCATATCTAATCTCAGTTTCCTTCCTAATGACTCACATACACATGCAGCATTTTGGCATATCTGTGCTAACAGAAGTTTATTAATTGTCCACAGGACCTGAGAAACTACCAGTATAGTTTACCTGTGGTCGATGCCCTGAGGATACACATGGAAGTGGGGAACAGCTATATTGACATACCCAAGTCAAAGTTTAATGAGGTGATATCGAGAACCTTTTTCAATGGTTCTTAAAATATTCATTGGTTGTTGATTGTTGTGCTAAAAAGTGCATCACTTGCAGATGCTGAAAGTAGTGAATTCTTCCAACGAGCATGTAATAAGTGTCGGGGCTTGCTTCAGTACTGAAGCAGACTCACACTTGATCTGTGTTCAGAATGAGGATGGAAGCTACCAGACACAAGCCAACAGCATTCAGGGAAAGACCAGAAGAGGTTAGATG
The DNA here is from genome assembly GCA_030522415.1 of Channallabes apus. Taxonomy (NCBI): domain Eukaryota; kingdom Metazoa; phylum Chordata; class Actinopteri; order Siluriformes; family Clariidae; genus Channallabes; species Channallabes apus. The sequence goes on from CM060120.1 coordinate 25,322,466, forward strand.
GGCTCAACACTAGCATACATATGCATTTGTTGTTTTCTAAGGTAACACTCCATTGTCAACTTTTTAAATGTAATGCTTTTTTTTTCAGTGACCGGGGCAAGCTTTGTGGTTTTTAATGGTGCTCTGAAGGCCTCTTCAGGATATATCGCCAAATCTAGCATTGTTGAAGGTACTCAGTCAAATCCCATTTAAGAGGTTAAGTTTTGCTACGTAGCTTAAAATCTACACAATAACATGGTAAACAAATGTAGACTCTGTGATACATCATGGATAATCTGAATTGTGTTGTATAACCATCCCTGTTTGGTTTCATTATAATGTAATCATTTATAGTAGTTATTATTATGTATCCATTCGTTGTTGTTTTTTTAATTAAAAGATAAATTTGGAATTTATTTGAAAATCTATACCTATAGCTGTTGAATAAGTGTTGCTCTATCTGCGAATCATTCAGATGGTTTAATGGTGCAAATCCCCCCGGAGACAATGGAGGCTCTGCGCCAGGCCTTACAGGATCAGGCAGACTTCCGAATCACCTGTGGGAAAACTGACACGGCGCCAGAGGACAGAGAAAACGTCAACATACGCTGGGTGGACTGGACGGCTCCCAACAATACAGGGTAATGCTTAGGGTCTGCTAAATTTTACACAAATCAATATTAATTTAGAGCTTGTGGCAAATCCACTGATAGTTTGTCTAGTTGTACTAGAACGACTTTTTTTTTTTTTTTTAAATATATGGTTTTATCCCTACAGCTTCTAAAGCATTCTTGCACAGTTTTAAGAATACGTTTATAGACATCTGTCATATTTTTTTTAAATCTTTGTATCTCTTGTGTCGTCTGCAGGGTCAGAAAATGACCTGTCACTATGTTTTTGTTACTTTTTTCAACCTTACATTTTATGGGATTTCCTAAAATAGTTTTTTTTTATCTTTTTTTATTGAAGGAACTGTACAGTACAATTGCCTTCTTTTTAAAAAAAAAAATAAAATAAAATAAAAAAATAAAGAAGAAGAAAGAAATCCCCCCTCACACCTCCGCAAACAACATATGTACATATGTACACACAGTGAAACCTCGGAGTAACACGGTTTGTAAATGTTCCACAAGACGAGCAAAGATTTTTTTATATATTTTAACTTGGAAAACGAACAAGTCTTGGTTTACGAGTACTGAGTATCATGTATCACGAATGAGCTTTGTGTTTTTGTCGTCGAGCGTCACGTAATCACAACTGAGCCAACGGTTCTACACAGAAACACTGCTCTGTCGCAATTCTTTTCAAAGGTAAAGTGCAGGTTATTTTGATTAATTATTACTTTACAGCAGTGATTCCATTAGTCTGTCCCTCAATCGAGTGTCATTAGAGAGTTAAAACAGTGTTTTCATTGTGTGTGCGCTTGTGAAAAGAGTGGAGGAAGGGTAACTGTGTAAGACGCAGAGGGTCCCTTCCTCCACACTCTCTCTCTCTCTCTCTCTCTCACAACATTTTAGACATAAGCCCTTGCTTGTCAAAAAGGCAAAAGAAACAGAAGAATTAATCAGCCAAACTGTTAAACAGAGCTACAACATAACAGAAAAAAAGGAAAAATGCAAAAGAAACAATGTCTGTATGCATAAATACAAAACAAGTGATCAAATGCCACATTATCTGTAAGGTAATTCCCTCAGATCCCTGAAGTATGTCAGAATGGGTTTCCATTTTAAGTAAACCTTACTTAATGAGCCCTTCAGAGTAAATTTTACTTTGTCTAGTTTTAAAAACATCATCACGTCTTCTAGCCAGCTTGTGATGGAGGGGTAGAGGATTTCCAGCTCAACAAAATTCTTCTATGAGCAAGGAGAGAAAGAAAAGCAACAATGTTATATCGTTTGTTATATATCGACATTTGTTATATCGTTTGGTGTTCCAAAAATCGCTACTAAAGGGTTGGGTCTCAACTTAACCCCCAGAGCATCACTGAGAGTTTACTAGAACAACTGGTGTTTGAAAAAGAGAACCAGAAACTATAACAAAACGGCCATTAGAATCACTAATTAAATTGGATGGTGTAAACTGTATCTTCTTGTTAACCAATATTACAACACCCCTGGATCTGCTATTAAATTTTAAATGAAAAATGTGACTGACCCATGATTTACAGATTCTATTGTGATTTTCCAATCTGAGATGTTTCTTGAAAAAATGGTATATCTGGTTTAATATGTTTAAGATGGGGGGGAAAACCTTTGGCTCTTTTAACAGGGCCATTTAGCCCCCTAACATTCCATGACAAAAACTTTCCAGGATGGCCTCCATCATTACCACCTACAGTGGTGTGAAAAACTATTTGCCCCCTTCCTGATTTCTTATTCTTTTGCATGTTTGTCACACTTAAATGTTTCTGCTCATCAAAAACCGTTAACTATTAGTCGAAGATAACATAATTGAACACAAAATGCAGTTTTTAAATGAAGGTTTACGTTATTAAGGGAGAAAAAAAACTCCAAATCTACATGGCCCTGTGTGAAAAAGTGATTGCCCCCCTTGTTAAAAAATAACTTAACTGTGGTTTATCACAGCTGAGTTCAATTTCTGTAGTCACCCCCAGGCCTGATTACTGCCACACCTGTTTCAATCAAGAAATCACTTAAATAGGAGCTACCTGACACAGAGAAGTAGACCAAAAGCACCTCAAAAGCTAGACATCATGCCAAGATCCAAAGAAATTCAGGAACAAATGAGAACAAAAGTAATTGAGATCTATCAGTCTGGTAAATGTTATAAAGCCATTTCTAAAGCTTTGGGACTCCAGCGAACCACAGTGAGAGCCATTATCCACAAATGGCAAAAACATGGAACAGTGGTGAACCTTCCCAGGAGTGGCCGGCCGACCAAAATTACCCCAAGAGCGCAGAGACGACTCATCCGAGAGGCCACAAAAGACCCCAGGACAACATCTAAAGAACTGCAGGCCTCACTTGCCTCAATTAAGGTCAGTGTTCACGACTCCACCATAAGAAAGAGACTGGGCAAAAACGGCCTGCATGGCAGATTTCCAAGGCGCAAACCACTTTTAAGCAAAAAGAACATTAAGGCTCGTCTCAATTTTGCTAAAAAAACATCTCAATGATTGCCAAGACTTTTGGGAAAATACCTTGTGGACCGACAAGACAGAAGTTGAACTTTTTGGAAGGTGCGTGTCCCGTTACATCTGGTGTAAAAGTAACACAGCATTTCAGAAAAAGAACATCATACCAACAGTAAAATATGGTGGTGGTAGTGTGATGGTCTGGGGTTGTTTTGCTGCTTCAGGACCTGGAAGGCTTGCTGTGATAGATGGAACCATGAATTCTACTGTCTACCAAAAAATGCTGAAGGAGAATGTCCGGCCATCTGTTCGTCAACTCAAGCTGAAGCGATCTTGGGTGCTGCAGCAAGACAATGACCCAAAACACACCAGCAAATCCACCTCTGAATGGCTGAAGAAAAACAAAATGAAGACTTTGGAGTGGCCTAGTCAAAGCCATGACCTGAATCCTATTGAGATGTTGTGGCATGACCTTAAAAAGGCGGTTCATGCTAGAAAACCCTCAAATAAAGCTGAATTACAATAATTCTGCAAAGATGAGTGGGCCAAAATTCCTCCAGAGCGCTGTAAAAGACTCGTTGCAAGTTATCGCAAATGCTTGATTGCAGTTATTGCTGCTAAGGGTGGCCCAACCAGTTATTAGGTTCAGGGGGCAATTACTTTTTCACACAGGGCCATGTAGGTTTGGATTTTTTTCCTCCCTAAATAATAAAACCCCTCATTTAAAAACTGCATTTTGTGTTTACTTGTGTTATCTTTGACTAATAGTTAAATGTGTTTGATGATCAGAAACATTTTGTGTGACAAACATGCAAAAGAATAAGAAATCAGGAGGGGGGCAAATAGTTTTTCACACCACTGTATGTCAACTGTGTAAGGTAATATTCAAGCGTATGCAGGGCATAAAATCAAGGGCATAAAAAAAAGACAAGAGAAAAAAAGTAAACAATAAGCTGTAAATCATGGGATTCAACAACAGACAGCACAATATATAGAAATTTGGGATGTAAAATGCAGACCCTCCCTTCCAACCCCAAACCAAAAATTAACAACCACACAAAAAACAAATCTAGATCTAATTCCCCAACTGAGGATGATCGCAGATGTAGCAAAACAAAAACCTTCCTAATTGTAGCAAAATAACAAAGAATAAAGACCCACACAGTCTAGCAGTAAGGCTACCCTCCTACGAAAAGTTAAGAACAGTATTTCATCTTTTGTTAACTTTATCCGGCTGATAAGATTGGAAAGAAAAAAACATATATATGTAAGTCAGAGTCGAGCCCTAATTAATTTAAAGTGAACAACAAAAATTATAACCTTTTTTATAAAGTTATGTATTTCACCTCAGTCTTCACCCCAATGAGAGAATAAAAAATCGCAGGCTTCTTCTGGTGTGTTAAAGCAAAACTTTAAGTTTTTCCTTCATGAGTAATACGTAGCCTTGTAGCATACAGGAGAGCGAATTTGACTCCTTTCCCATAGAGCCGCGATTTCACATCCTTAAATAAAGCTCGCTTTTTACCCAGCTCGGCACTAAAGTCATGTAAAAAAACACCCTGTGCCCACGAAAACACACATCCTTTTTTTGTCTGCTGAATTGGAGTTACCAAGAATACTCTGGGTTTGCTCTGACTGGCCTTGGCGTCGTTATTTAGCTTGGGACTGATACGATGTCTTGCGAAATAACGAGAGGTATCTTGAAGAAATCCTAACCCAGTACTTCCTCAAAGAAGACTGTCATGAATTTAATTGGGTCTGACCCCTCAAGCTTTTCGGGAATGCCCACGACCCTCATGTTAGATCTCCATGAACGGTTCTCTAGATCATCTAGCTTCTTCTTTAGATACTCATTTTCCCTTCCATAGCGTGTCCACAGAGGCCTTGATGCTAACCAGCCTGTCACTATAATCATTTAGACCATCTTCTACCTAGCGCAGACCTTGGTCGTAGTCTTCATAGTATGATTTTACTTGTTCACGTGTGACAGAGCATCTGCTAGTTCAGTTTTTAAAAGTTAGTGGACTACTTGCACCATATCTGATAGGAGCGATGAACGAAGCCGTTTGAGGTTTCATGGTAGAGCGGGATCATCCCTGGGGGGAGGCGCGGAGTCGGATTTACTAGAGGTCTTGCCATCTCTCTCTCCTGTTTTATTTCGCAGTTGCATTTTAGACGCCATTACTGTACAGTATGTAATTTTTACGCTAATTAAGGTAGCGTATTTCTGTTATAATCGGTGAAATAATTCAAGTAGGTCAGGAGCCGAACTAGTTACCACCTATTCACTATATGCTTAAACTGGAAGTGCATTTCCTAAAATTACTTCAGCATTGGAAAAAGTGAGCCGTCATCTTTGTTTGTTTCCATGAAAGCTGTACAGCAACAGGGTACAGAGATTGCCTTCTGGTCATTTTTGCCAGCAGAGAGAAAATTGTTGACATAGAACTGTCACAAAGAGATCATCCTTTCATAGCCAGTAGATCCTCAGGAGGCTGATCATGATAACTGGCACAAGTAAAAAGAACAAGAGAGTTGGGTTCACCTGAAAATTTCCCTTCACTCACACCACCAGTCTGGTCACCTACCCACCAGTGGGGAAAAGAATTGAGCACAGTACACAAGATGCCTGATATTAATTACCCTGAGGTCAAGTAGTCAGCCGTCATCCCTCAGTACAAGCAAAACAAATAAGACATGGACAAGGTGAACGCAAATAGAGGAGAATGAATTGTGCCCTCTTGCAGTGATATAGAACAAGATCAATCTTATTTTATTTTTAATTGTTGTTGTTGTTTATATACAAGATATACAAGGCCTTCATCAAAAGTAATGTGGGCCTTACTTTATTAGTATAACCTTTTTTATTAACAAATGACCTACAGTACGGTGCAAAAGTCTTAGGCACCGTATTATATGCTGTGAAAATTTTGTTATATATGTTTATCATGTCGGCCTAATTATGTAAAAAAAAAAATCATTCAGTATTTCCATATATAAATTAATAAATAAATACCATTACAGAAAAATATATGCATGACTGTAAAGTAAGAAATATAGTACAAGACAGACAAGTTTTCAGATGGAAACAAAAAAACCTAATGTACCAAAAGTTACCAGAAGAACTCATATTCTCCAGCATGTTCAGTAAAACCTAAGAGCTGTTTTCTTATTAAACTGCAGAAATCTGTGTCTAGAATTCCTGATTTTAAGCAATGATTTTTCACTCCAAATATTTATTGATCTTTATAGAAGTTTCTTTTATGCAGAAATGTTTTCGAAAGCAATGTTTGCTTATGAAAAATTTTTTTTGCATGTGCCCAAGACTTTTGCACAGTTACATAAGTAAAATAGTTTTTAGGTTTTACTGATCTTGTTGGAGATACAGGTTCTCCTGCTAACTTTGTCACATTCGCTTCTTTCTATTTTTATGCAAATTCCATTTTTGCTGTCCAGTTAATTAGTGGTGTTCAAAACAGCCTTTCTGCACAGTGCTGCTTTATTTTAGAGACTTATTGATGGTGGGTAATTTTACCCTGAAGACAAGGGGAGTATACTGACTGTGAAGAACACACTTTTTTTTTTAAGAGTGACAATAATCCTAGAGCAAACTGTATGTTTACAGGTGAAAATATAAAAGAAAAAGCATTTCACAAAAAATAGCTTTAGTTATGTTTGGCATATGTTCATAGAAATCTCTTTCCCCGCTGTGATTGGTGTTTGTCCCATCTGACATGTTTATGTGCCCTTGGGAGTTAAAGCAGGTTGAGATCTGGAAGGATATACTGCAGGTTATGATTCATTCTTATGAAACCTTTCAGTGACCCCTGAATGCTCAAGGGGTCAGTAGATTTTGCCCTGATAAATGTTTCATTTCCAGCATCATCAGCCCCATAGACGGGAAGTCTCTAGAAGGTGTGTCCAATATCAGCGTCAAGCAGGACTCTGAGTTCGAGATGGATGGGCGGACTATAAAGTGCACCGAGGTGCGTCTTTATAGAATTTGCATGCATTTCCCTAAAAAGGGAACGACAAAATCCAATGTACACTCTATATTCCCTTACTTGCTCCTTTTCCCATTTGTTCCCATAAGGTGTTTTACCTTCTGAAGAATCAAGACTGCTCCCAGTCTGCGGTTCTTTTTTCCTGCTCTCAGTTCCAGAGAGAGATTGCCACTGCCAGCTGTGCAGCGCTTTGTCCTCACCTATCTGTACTCATAGCCAATGGAATTAACCATCTTGCACTACGCGTCTCTACTGATACTGACATGGTAATGGTCTTAATAAACTATAAAAAATATTTTTGAAATTATAGTCTGTACACATGGATGCATTTGAGCAATTCTTTGTAGTCGCGTTGACTCTGTTAATGACCTGTTCTTCTAGGCTGTAGGATGTAATTCATAAATTATATTCTCAATGCAGTCTGTACATTTTTATGTTGATGTGACAACCTGTGTTGACCATATCAATCAGCGCTGATTTCTTGAATTAATATATAATATTAATATTTAATTTATTTGTTAAATCATTTTCCCTAGGTTGAGTACCAAGCGGGTTCAGGCGGAAGCCTTCTGCCTCAGAAATATATGAATGAGTTAGACGGGGCACTGATCCCTGTTATTCATGGTGGAAGCTCCTGTGTCCCACACCAAGCCATGGACATGGAGTTCTTCTTCTACATTACACAGACCCTTTGAGTGTGCCGCATGAGAGCAGACCCCTTTACTGACAGGAATGTTATTCCTTCTTTGAACCAATTAATAGCAAAGCTGGATAAGCACATCCAAATAACTGAACAGACATGCTACATTCTGACAAGGTATGGAAAGTTTCGCAAACTGGATGTAATTGATATAAGAGCTCATTAATTCTAAGTGAATTCTAAGGAATGAGGTTGAATTGAGGTCTTAAATTTTTCAAAATTTGTACATGGATTCATCTCTCAGTTCTGTTAAGCTTTTATTAAGCTTAAAGACTATTTTTGCAATAGTTACACATGTTAAATAAAGATTATATTTTTGATAGGCCATTCTGCTAGTTTTGCAGTCTCATTGTCCTTTGAGGACCGTGATTTTATCATACTCATCCATTATACATTGTTACATAAAACGTTAATGATAGTAATAAAACACTGAAATGTAAAAATTCATACAGTATATTGCACAATTAGATACATCTTTATTTGTTCCTAATCAATTGAAGTAGAATTATATTAAGTTTGGTTAATTAAAATGAAACAAGTTTTCCAAACCAACTCCATTACTCATTTACACTACAAACTGTGGTTTTAAATTATATTATCTTTTTTCCATAAATACTGTTTTATTATTGATTGTTTTTAGTGAATATGTATTTGACTTGAGTCATATCAGTTCAAGTGACAAATAGTGTAGCTCTCAAACATCATCTGGTCTGATCTTTTAAGACCTTGCTGATTTTATGATGACTCTTCTTTTTGCCCCAACGTCACAGTATTAACATATCACACTATATAACTCCTCAAGAATAAAGACCTTTTTGTTACACCATCTTGCCATTTGCTGAAAAAGTCTAAACTATGTTGGCTTGTATTGCATAAGCAAAGCCTCCTATTGATACAGGAGACAAACACTAATGTCTAGTGAATTAATGCTTAATGCAGCAGATTGATTAGCAAATGTGAGCAAGCACACAGCATGATCGTGAGAAAGAACTGATCATACTACTGACAGACTGACCATTACATAAGACTAGTATAAAATGGGAAGGGAACACTATAGCATATTAGTAACAAAACAGTTTTTTTGTGCAATTTTTTTTTTTTGCATAACCAAATGAATGAAATGATAGACACCAGTAACATTGGAGGATCTTAAAAAAGTGCCAATATGTTAGGGTTTTTATTTTCTGCCAATTTAAGTGGTGACTTAAAGTGAAAAGAGAATGATTAGCATTTTGAAACTGAGTGAGTAAGTGAAGAGAAGGAAGAAACGTTCTTGAAAACCAGCATACAATGAAGTTCTTGGATGTCAGCCATCAACAGATTCCAAAATACAGAATATGCACTTTCATAACATGAACTTGATGACCAAGAAGTGATTGTATGTTCTTATTAGATTTCATGTAATGTATACTGCATTTTTTTTTCCTTTTCTTTCTTTCTTTCTTTTTTTTTTGCCTGAAACCAATTGTGATTATATGGTGTATTATTCTACATCCTGCTTTCTGAGAAGTGTTTCTTTTCATGAAACCAGATAAAAGAGCCTAATTAAGTCAATAAATTGTGTGTGCATTTTCTTTATCTATCTAGCTAGCTAGCTAGCTAGCTAGCTAGCTAGCTATCTACAGTATCAAATAAATAAAAAGGCAATACTCATTCTATAGACATACAGATCATTCTGATGGACAGTTAAAGATGTAATGTCATACTGTACATCTTGTATAATGTTCTGCCCAATTATACTGTACGTACAGTATAGGTTTAGGATGATATAATTTTTTCACCTTGTACCGTGTCAGTTAATATTTAAGAACTTGCAAAGCCAAGAAAAAGAAAAGCTGTGTATTTGTTCAGTGATGGTTCACATGTAACTATATTTTCATGTATCTCATTACACTTTATGGTAATATACAGAATTTTTCTTAAATATTCAGTTCAGGTGATTTAGACACACTGTTTGCTAACAAATTTTGGAAAGTTTTTAGCCACCCTTTCATGAAAACTATATTTCAGTGTGGCTGAGAAACTATAGGACTTTTTTCATGAGTGTGCTTTCGTTAATGTAAATATTTAATGTGACTAAAGTGGCCTGTAGGTCACATAATGTAACTCTTCTGGATTTTTTTTGTCATGACAACAAAATGACGACTCGTAAAGACTTCTGCATATAGAATGACGAATCCTCATGAGGTCATGTCTGTTGTCCTTTCTTCTTGACACGATGTAGACACCCGAGTGTTTCATTAAAACAAACTGCCAAATGTTGAACTTTTATTGATGTAGTTACACTTTTTTATGAATGACTGACTAACAAAAGCTATGATTGTTAAAAAAAAAAAAAAAAAGGAAGAGATAAGTTCCATAAAGGGGGTTAAGTAAGGATTATTCCAAAAGCCCCAGTAATTCCAGTTCCAATTATTCAACTCCTAGTCAAGGTTGGGGTCCTAGAATTTCTAGCAGTGGCCCTGAGGACCACAATTGTTTAGTCCCTGACAAATACTGTAAAACATTAATTCGAAGGAGACTATACAGTACTTCCTTTTTCCTTTGACTGAATATAATATACAGTTATGTTCTATAGTTAGTATACCTTCTTTTAATTCTATATGGTTTTGTGTAAAAAAATCAGATTATAGCGGGTCTTAGTATTAGACAAATATAGCCTCAGACTAATAACATATATTATTTTTTTCATTGGTGTTATTTATTTAACAAAAATTAAATCAAAAACAAACAAAAAAATTAAAAGAGGGAGTACTTACTTTAAAACATGACTGTATATTATATACAGTTATAGGAAAAAAAGGAAGTATAGCCTCCTTCAAATTGATTTGACCATAGATCTCCAGTTGAAACTGAAATATTCTGCAATGCAAAAGCCTTCTGCAATGCAATCAGATAATTCTCAGATTTCCACAGCAGTCCTGTGCTCAGCTGGCAAACTTGCATGAAGGCAGTTTAACTGATCTGGATCACCTAATGCAGAGTGGAATTTGAGTTGTTCATTACGGTATGTATCACCTTAAAAAATCTATAATTATTATGTGTGCATACCACACTGAAAAAATTATCCTTTGAATTTACATGATTTTAATGTGTACATCAGTCCCACATCATCAAAATGTGGCCAAATTACACAATTTTTGCCTGCTAAACCAAAATACTGGTCCTTCTCAAAAAATTAGCATATTGTGATGAAGTTCATTATTTTCTGTAATGTACTGATAAACATTAGACTTTCATATATTTTAGATTCATTACACACAACCGAAGTAGTTCAAGCCTTTTATTGTTTTAATATTGATGATTGTGGCATACAGCTCATGAAAACCCAAAAACCCTATCTAAAAAAATTAGCATATTTCATCCGACCAATAAAAGAAAAGTGTTTTTAATACAAAAAAAGTCAACCTTCAAATAATTATGTTCAGTTAGGCACTCAATACTTGGTCGGGAATCCTTTTGCAGATTCTTGTGTCTCTCAACTTTCTCTTCACAATATCCCACAGATTCTCTATGGGGTTCAGGTCAGGAGAGTTGGCAGGCCAATTGAGCACAGTAATACCATGGTCAGTAAACCATTTACCAGTGGTTTTGGCACTGTGAGCAGGTGCCAGGTCGTGCTGAAAAATGAAATCTTGATCTCCATAAAGCCTTTCAGCAGATGGAAGCATGAAGTGCTCCAAAATCTCCTGATAGCTAGCTGCATTGACCCTGCCCTTGATAAAACACAGTGGACCAACCCCAGCAGCTGACATGGCACCCCAGACCATCACTGACTGTGGGTACTTGACACTGGACTTCAGGCATTTTGGCATTTTCCTCTCCCCAGTCTTCCTCCAGACTCTGGCACCTTGATTTCCGAATGACATGCAAAATTTGCAACCTGTAGCCCATTTCCTGCACACGCCTGTACACGGTGGCTCTGGATGTTTCTACTCCAGACTCAGTCCACTGCTTCCGCAGGTCCCCCAAGGTCTGGAATCGGTCCTTCTCCACAATCTTCCTCAGGGCCCGGTCACCTCTTCTCGTTGTGCAGCGTTTTCTGCCACTCTTTTTCCTTCCCACAGACTTCCCACTGAGGTGCCTTGATATAGCACTCTGGGAACAGCCTATTCGTTCAGAAATTTCTTTCTGTGTCTTACCGTCTTGCTTGAGGGTGTCAATAATGGCCTTCTGGACAGCAGTCAGGTCGGCAGTCTTACCCATGATTGCGGTTTTGAGTAATGAACCAGGCTGTGAGTTTTTAAAAGCCTCAGGAATCTTTTGCAGGTGTTTAGAGATAATTAGTTGATTCAGATGATTAGGTTAATAGCTCGTTTAGAGAACCTTTTCATGATATGCTAATTTTTTGAGATAGGGATTTTGGGTTTTCATGAGCTGTATGCCACAATCATCAATATTAAAACAATAAAAGGCTTGAACTACTTCAGTTGTGTGTAATGAATCTAAAATATATGAAAGTCTAATGTTTACCAGTACATTACAGAAAATAATGAACTTCATCACAATATGCTAATTGTTTTAGAAGGACCTGTATTTCATTCATGTTAAACTTCTGTGAAAGAATCATGTTGACTTAACATAATCTTTATCATTTACTGTAATAGCAATTGATTGTGTAATTGTAATGTAATTGAATTATGTGTATGATACTCCATTATCATTGAAAGGTCTAACAATTTCTTAGTACTTAAATTACTCAATCATTATTTCATCAGGTTCATCACTGGAAAAATCACACTGACAAAAGAAATGCAGAGTCAGGTCTTTATACAAACATGCTCTATTGAGCATTAACTTTGCAAACCATACATTTCTTCAGTTCAAGTATAATATACTGTCACAGCAAAATGCAATTGTGAAGATTTACGAAGTAAATTCTGAAGAAAAATCATTTGACTGAAATAAACCAAATGTGGCAACACAAGTGAATAAGTCAAATTATTATAAAATGTTACAAATTTTTGCTTGAAGCATTTTAAATGATTTTAAAACCACTAAAAAGACAACCCTGTGTAAACAACCTTTGGAATAACCCTGAATAAGCTGCTGTCAAGAATATTCAATATAGCAAATACAAAACAAACTTTTGCTGACTCTGCACACTTAAAATGTTACAAATCTGTTTACATAATGGATTCATAAAATAAAACATTGTAAAGTTACAGTGGATTCACAAAAAATGCTAATAATATATAGTACCAATGCCTTTAAGAACAGTTCAAGTGTTTATAAAATTTTAACTCCATCTACAGTATTTGTGTTAAATTCAGACTCTGTAACCTTTTCATTGAACTAGTCTGTTTTTCAGAGTGTGTGCTTTGTTAGAAGGCAGCATGGTGGTGTAGTGGTTAGCACTGTCGCCTTGTACCTCCATGGTCCGAGTTTGATTCCCGTCTCTGTGTGCATGGAGTTTGCATGTTCTCCCCGTGCTTGGTGGGTTTCCTCCGGGTTTCCTCCCACAGTACAAAGATATGCAGGTTAGGCTAATTGGCATTCCCAAATTGCCCATAGTGTGAGCATGTGTGTGTGCGCCCTGTGATGGATTGTCACCCTGTCATGGGTGTACCCTGATGGAAGCATGAAGTGCTCCAAAATTTACTATTTAACTTTACATACCTCATTTACTAATAATGCTCATTTGCACGAAAGGGACTGTACATACTCAATGAAACGTTTCATCCCTTGCACAATCCTACGTAGACCAAGGTACCATCTTTTAACCCCGAGTAAAATATTACTTTAGGTCAATTAACCAAAAAAAACTATCGGAGAAATATGCTGCGTATAAGATGATATTATTAAGACAAAGTACTTTTTTGCATTTTGTTTAATTTCACAAGTAGATGATAAAGGATTTGTTCTTACCTTTCCATGCATGCGTCACCAACTGCTTCCCTCAGGTGTCTTTCTTCTTCACGTTATTTCAATTCATTGTCTCGGGAAGTGTTATCGCGATAAAGGCAATTATTATGGAGGAAGTGCGGGGAAACTTGATTGTTTCTTGTTATTTTGATCAAATTTAATCGAGTGTAAGCTAAGAAGCTGAATTTTAAGCAAAACTTAAATTTTTTATTCATATTCATTTTGCAAACATTAAATTATATAGTACAAAATGTTCATTGCACTTAAAAATGCAACAACCAGCCAAATTCATTTTTGAATGTGTGAATCCATCCCCATCCCCCCTCACCCCAATCTTTATTACAAATGTCCCTAAACGTCAACGTAGGATCCCTGTATATTTTGCCACAAATTATGTGTTTACGTTGCCAGATGGTAGAATCAAACTAAGTGTCTCTTTCTGGAATCTGGATCTACATTAAGATGAACATGGCAGCACTTTTTCTGGTGGACAGATGGTGATTAGGAGTGCATAAAACTGTTCAGAAAAAAATTCCAGAGGGCATCTTGTGTCTAAAGCCATTCCACAATGTCTGAGGGCACAGAATGTTTCCAAATGCAAAATGATGCTCAAGGAGATCAGGACATGGTGCTAAACAGTTTAAAATAATTGATGTTGTTAAAGTGCATTATCTCTTTCTGGCAATCACCGTCGCCATATTATAATTTCTTCCCCCCAGATTCGATGCATGTTAAATACATGCACTTTTCCTAACATTGTTGTACAGCATAACTGAGCTCACTGCATGGACACAGGAAGACATTTTGAAGTTGGGAATGCTGGAATTTTAAGAATACTACGTGTGACACACGTTCTGTCACACCCAATTTATAGTAAAATATTTTTTCAGTTAACAGAGGATGTGTATTAATCACAATTATATACTGTATAGAACAATGTTATGAAGCTTAAAAGAAAAAAGTGCAATGAACATGCAAGAATTTTTACATTTAGACCTATATATAATAAATCCACACATCTTCCCAATGTAGTAGCAGCAACAATACAACACTGTGGTGGGCTAATTCAGACCCTAAAAATTATTAATATTGATTTTTATTATTATAAATTTTATTATTATTATTAAGAATACTACTACTAATAATAATAATAATATGAAGCCTGGACTGAAAGTAATGCATAAGTGGGCATAACTGTTTTCATTAATTGATGTAGGTCGTTCCAATTGCATGTGGGAAGTCACTCTTCCTCTACACAAAGGTACTACTCAACATAGTCTCCAAGCGATGCATTTGACCCATAATTTCTAGAGATCTCTTTGAAAATCCTCTTTGTCCCCGGGTGACGGTCTCCCATTTTGATACAGAATGTTTACAGGGATGACACAATTGACAAGAGCGATGCACAGAGATGGATGAAGAAGTTTAAAGAAAGGGAAAATACAACACAATGTAATTGGAACGATCTCTGTCAGATACCTAATAACAATATGAGGGCTGTCTCAAATGTAATGTTAATCTATGTAATACTCTTCATTGCACCTCATGTGTTCCATGATGGGTTTGAGTAATTGTACTATATCAAGTAGGAACCTTACCTACCTAAAAACCTCGTCATAACTTTTAAGTATCACTATAACTCTTGTTTACAAGATAATTCAAAGAGCATGAAAAAGAAAATTAATTTAACTGAAAAGTTAGCTTATTTTATACTGTGAATGGTTAGTGGACCACTGTCACATGTTATGTTATCCCCAGTTTATCCTGGGCTTTAATTTACCCAGAGTTGTATACTGATTGATGTGTAAACAGTTAAACATTACTTTATTGGGCAATTTTCAAGAAATTTGTGTATTACATACATTGAACAGCCAAAAATATAAACACAAGAATTTACTCTAAATAATTAAATGCAGTTTGTTACTTATAGCATGGTATCTTAAATGTGTGCTGGATATTAATCTCATGCAAGCTTCTCATCATTAAAAATAAATAAATAAATAAATTGCCTTAAACTTCCAATGTTTCCAATGTTCCTAGTGGACTGCATTTCCAAGATCATTAACCAAAGATCTCCTTAAGGTTACCTAGCTGTTTGATTTGTTCAGGCTGCATGGAGTGCCTTCTCATCAGCATTCTTCTGGTCTTGAGATTCTTTGGTAAGCCAGCAGGAGCTGAGGGTAGATACTGCCTTATGCCTGTCACCAAATCACATGTCGGCTTGTTGCTGGGGCAGATGTTGTTAGAGCTTGCTCCAGTCATTTGTGGGCTTGAGGTATGATGATTCAGTGGTGGTAGAAAGCCTGGCCGAGAGTTAATTGGTAGATCCGCGAGAAGAGCCCCGGATCCCCTCCTCTGTAGATAACTTTGGTGTCTCTTGTGTATATTTTCCAGTAAAGTGCTCCCTGTTGACTCCTGTGAGCCTATCAAAGTGGACGATTGTGAAGTCAGTAACTGCCTGTTGTCAAACTGTTTTTTACCTCCTGCTAAGGAGTTACCTGACACTGAAAGCTGTGAATCAGAGCTGTAATGGTCCATTCCAAGTTTTCGACGCTGGATGATATTGATTAGACTTGACACTGCCAGGTTATTGGGAAGCTTTTCGGAGTGAGTCTCTTCTGGTAAGAATTCACTGCTTTTGGAGTGAAGATCTGGGTGGGAGAGAGAGTACTGTGAAGATAAGCCATTAAAGCACATGTTGTGGGACAGTGCTCTCTCTGGTCTTAAATATCCAGAACTGCTTGTGTTGTTTTCTTGATCCTGAGGCAAGTTCAAACTAGTTGCTTCTTTGAGGTCAGTGCTGACCTGACACAAATGAGGAGGGTCAAATGCCAGTCGTCTGTCAACACTGAAAGCGAGTTCTTCCTCAGGTGTTATGTCAGGCATTTCTTCCATTTGAGAGTTACCTTTGGCTTGTTGTTCTGATAGAAAGGACTGAGGTATCTTCAGCCATGGTTCTGAGTTAAGTCTATGCAGATGATGATCCTTGTTCAGTCTTCTGTGTGCAAGAGGTGGCTGGTGAGAGGGATGGGTTGTCTGGGATTTGGCCATGTTCTGCAGGTCCTGGAAAGAGAACTTGTGCTCTGAGAGGATGGAGGAAAGTTTCTCTAGGGGTGATGTGCTGAGGTGAATTTCAGAAGGAGAAGCACAGGGTATTGAGGTGGAATGCAAGTTATCACACTGGTCTACTTCTGGCCGTAAAGGAACTTTAAGATTCTGTTTGATTACCTGCTTTCCGCAGACAAGTCTGTCTGTGGTTATGATGATGACCTCTTTACCTCTGGACTTGAAAGCATCCATTAGCAGTTTCAGTGTTTCCTCATCACTTGACCTAATGGCATGGATCAGAGCAGAGGAGCCTATGTGGTCCTCCAGACAGGGATCAGCCCCACTATCTAGGAGTAGGGACACCACCTCAGGTTCGGCTTGCTCTAGGCAGGCATGCATCAGGGCAGTCTTTCCACTTTTGTCCTGTATGTTTGGATCAGCCCCGCTCTCCAGAAGATATCCCACCATCTTTGCCTTCGGAACCCCCTGGGTGTCAGAGTACCTGCTTTTACAGGCAATCATAAGAGGTGTCTCTCCATGCTCATTGCTCTCATTTATGTAAGCCCCACCCTCTAAGAGAAGGCGTGTCAGGCGAAGACGGCCCAGATACACTGCTTTGAGCAGAGAGTTACTGTCTGTGTGAACGCTCTCCACACCATTCATCTTTGCTTCTTTTGCTGTCTGTCAAACCAGCCAGCAGACTACAGTGTTGCCATAGCACTGCCTGTGAGAAGACATACATTTTATTAACAGATATTTAAATTAATTCTTCGTCATTTGGTCCAAGTATTTAACCTATTATATTCAACAGATTTATTTTTTATTTTTTATGTTTTTTTTTTTTTTTTACTATTTTTTAGCATACCTGAAATATCTCAAATGTCTCATCTTCATCTATGAATTATTATTCCTAATAATTGCTGTTTTCTTTGGAATGAAAGTTCGATTATAGGGACCTTCACCAAGCGAAGTGATCTTCAATCAAAGTCATTAATAAAAAATTGTAACACATCTTCTGCAAAGCTTATATTTCACTTTTCAATTGTTCAGCTCTTATTGTATTTTATTTGATCATAGCTATGCAAATGTAGTATGTAATAAACAAGTATTTATTTTATTGCTGTTGCCAGCTACTTCGCACTCAGTGCAGAATAATCATCATGCTTTGTATATACTGGATAGTAATTGTTCTGACACCTACCCTCTTCAGATCTATTTGCTTCACTCCAACTGTGTTAGGGGATATATGTACAGGACGAAAAATTAATTGATATTTAATTACATTCTTTATACACATAAATGTAGCCTTTACACGGTCGTGTGAGTAAAGGACTGAAAAGTACTAAATTCTAATGATTTTCAGTACAGATTTATAGGACAGGATCATGATAAACCTAGCCTTTAAACAGATTCAGTTAGATATAGGGCTGCCAATCCATGTTTCTCTGCAGTCAATATTCCCTTAAGAGTTTGTTAATTCAATAGGCTTAGGCAGAAACCTTGAGGCCAGACAGCCTTGTTTCACTCCAAAGCCAATTGTGCTTGCCAGCCTCACAGTTACTCTCTTAGCACTGCAGGCAATGCTTGCATAACATCATGGCTCAGCACATTATTTAGTAAAATGTGTCTGAACACTTGGCCTGCACATTTTGCACAAGTCATGCAGAAGATGGCAAATCACAATTTGAGTCCTGTAATATGTCCGCAAAAAATATGATCGATGCAATTACCTGGTGGTTCAATACATTCAAGTCATCAGCTAACTTCATTTTAGTCCCACATAATCTTGCTGAATCTAGAACTGACCAACTTAAGCAGATCATACACTACCTCCAGAGACATGTGCACTATAGGCACTATGCATTATGGTTGCTTCGCTTCATGCATTTCCCTTATTACCCTCACACGCTCATCACTCTGGAATAAGGTCAATCTGGACACATCAGAACATACTGTATGACCTGATTTTTCTTGATCCAAACCTTTTTCCTCTCTTCTTTCCACGTCTAAACATTACGATCCCTATAAAATTTAAGCCTTTTTCCAATTACCCTCATTAATAAGTGGGGCCTAACTGTTTTCTCTCTTTTTTCTTTCTCTTCTCACTCTCTCTTTCTGTTTCTTTCCCTCTCTTTCTGTCGAGCTGCACATGGTGTTTCTGAGCCCCTCTGGCCCACTTCTGTTTGGAGATCTTGTCACATGGAAGCCCCGTGTGGTCTGCTTGGGATGCATGTGGTGACTGGGGACGGATCCACTTTACCATAGAATGGTCTTGGATTCAACTGATGCAGGCCTTGTGACTGCAGTCACTCAGTGGCTCAGGACTGAAATATCTACAAAACGTTTTGTACCTGAGCTTCCAATAGTGAAACTGGACTCCATATTAACTTAAACACATCTAATATAATATATTGAACTTCCAACCACTTCGCTGCCCTCAGCTTGATCATCAGGGGCAATCTCATATTTTGTACACCCAGGGTGTACCCTGCCTTGTTCCATAAACCTCCTGGGATAGGCTCCAGGTCCCCGCGACCCTGAATACAGGATAAAGTGGTATAGAAGATGTGAGTGAGTGAGTGAGTATGAAATGTGTGAGGAAGTATGTACTGTATAAACCAAAATATGATATGGGCAATTTGGGATCGCCAGTTAGCCTAACCTGCATATCTAAATAGTTCTTTTGTGTAAAGCTGGTTTGAGACAATGTCAATTGTTAAAAGCGCTATACAAATAAAATTGAATTTAATTGAATATCTTTGGACTGTGGGAGGAAACCGGAGTACCCGGAGGAATATTTCATACTCATTTCCCTAATTTTATTTTGAATAAAATTGTACTGAATTGTTAATCTTACCCCAATTCCAGTAATTTCAGCAATCTCCTTAGTTGTTGTACTTGTTTGATGCAGATCCTTTTGAAATAGTGACCCCCTGAATACAGGATAAAGCAGTATAGACACTGAGTGAGTGAGAGAGTTAGTGAATGTAATGAGATATGAAGGATATGCAGAAAGTAATGCAAAATTATCTGATATAGGTCATTTAAATTGTACACTTTTCTTCTATACAAAGGTATTAATCGACATACAGTATTCTCCATTAGAAGCCATGCATTTGCGCCATTGTTCAACCTAACTTTCAAATTCTTTTGAAAATTCCCCCTGGTGCATTTGATGGTCTTCCACTGCACTACATGTTTGTGGAGATACCATTGACAAGAACAATGTGCACAGATGGATGGAAATTTTTAAAGAAAGGGCAACCAGCACTGAAGACCATAAACTGCAACAAAGTGGATTTTCAAAGAAGTTTCAAGAGCTGGGTTCAGTGATGCTGCAAATTCACTCGTGATGGAGACTACAGTATGTAGAGTAGTACCTTAGCATTGCCAACAAGGCAGTTTGTTTGTTAATAAAAAGGCTATTGCAATACAGTATTGTATATCTTACCAGTTTCACTATAATAGAGAATAAAATAAGATACAAAATGGTATAGGTATATGGTATTCTTTCCACACTGAGTTTCATTGAGTTTCTTTCCACACTGAGTTTTTACTGAGTTTTTATTCTACAAAGAAAGGTTAAGAGAGAAAATAATGTCTTTTTTTTGCTGCCCTTGTCATAAATTGGTAATGACTATCTTCTTTCACATGGCAAACATGCCTGAGGCTTTTGTTGGTTTTCTGGCAACCAGCCTTAATGCAGGTGAAGGGATGTGTTTAACCACAGTCCAGGATTATTCACTAAAATGTTTTTTCATGCTTTATTCAGTTTCAATCATTTTCTGCAATAAAAAAAAAATCTGATTCTAAATGCAAGTTTAAAAAAAAAAAAAAGCAAAAATGTAATTGCTCAAATCGATAGTAAGATTGTCAAATATTAAGCTATGAAATATATGCAGATTTAGATTAATAACATACATATTTAGCAAATACTGTATTTATGTGGAACATTTTGTATGCCTGTTAGATATATCAAGCACTAAATAAGATGAGGGACATTCAGGTACTAAGCATAGAGCCACTCATGGCATCACAAGATCCTATTAACGAGAAATGCAATGGAAAAGCAGCTAAAGAAAGCATTGCTGTTCGCAGTGAGTGCACAGTTACCATGGAGCACATGTGCATTGCATGAGTGTGGCAGCAACTTCTGTCCCTGTCAGCAATGTTCTGATGTGCTCCAAGGGAAAGGCTTTGTTTGAATCACATAGGCAATTGTTCAATAATTACAGACTTAAACGGCCTTGTGCAAGCCTCACCAATCGGAACAAATTTTATGATAGAATGTAAAGAATTAGGCAACAGCATGTCCTATGCAGTACAAGACTGCACATACTGGGTATGCAAAAAAAAATGTTTTAAGCCATATTCTTTTTGCTCTTGAGGTTCTGAAGAGGTTGTCAAGTGTTTCTATTCTCATCAAGGTACAGCTTTTCAAAAATTCTCTCTCAACATGCTCAGCTAACAGACGGGTTTAAAGGACAAGTAACAAATTTGATTACACACAGATTGTTTTGATTTTAATAATGTTTTAGATATTCTAAGGGAAACAGAGGAAAAATACTGTACTGTATATGGCTGACAGAAAATGATAAGTGAAAAAGGCATGTAGCACTCACCCTGAAATCTTGTGAAGAAATGTAGTCGTGTTGATGCTCTATTAGTTATGTTAATGCCAGTTGGCCAGGCTGTTGTCTGACTGTCGAGTTAATGCAAGAGTGGGTGCGTAGATAGCAGGTGTGACGTTGGTCAGATCTGAGTGACAATGTGGAGATTACTCATACACAAGAGAGCTGTTTGGGAGGGAGAGATGGAAAAGAATAGAGAAAGGACCACGATGCACAATTTTCTGCTTTAAACATTCCATTCATTTACATGACAAGGCTTTCTTTAAATAAAGAAACCATTAGGAATGTTCAACATGTATTTATTGTTTAGTTATTATTACAATGATTACCCAAAAAGACTTGTTGAGCTGTAATGCAATGTGAGCATAGATTTGAATTAGACTAAAAATGATTTCTCTGTCCAATGAGTAGTCTTCATTAGTCATCATAATACAGTATGTTATGCCCAAAATGTTATAGGACCTCAGTCAGTAAGATTCTGTGCTATTGACTGAACTGAAGTCAAATCCCTGGAGCACCAAGGAGCTGGAGGACTCTTTCACTCTCATTCACTCATTCAAGTCGTCATTGTTGAATAATGGATGACTGCAATGTCGTTACTCCAGTGGTTATTGCTGTAACGTGACGTAACAGTATGCTGTTGAGGACACCAACCTTCTGACAACCTACACGTCTTTGAACCAGAGCACCACACTAAGCAAACTTCAAACATATAGACCAAAGGCAAAATTAAGAGGCAAGAGCTAACCTCTAAGCCACCGTGCTGCCTGAGTCCCTCATCTGCCCAGATTTCTGCTTTGATATTGTTTCATTTACCATTTAAGATGTATTCATCGCAGTCTGATGGGAAGGTGAGCTGTAATTTTGATGATCTTTGCAATGCCATCACTATGACAACTACCCATAGCTATTCTGCTTTTTAGTGTGGGTTGTGCACAAAGAACCAAATTATTATTTAAGACATTTTTTGCTACATTTTTTAGCATTGTATAGTTTCAGGGCCATTTCAAAATAAATAATACTGAATTAATGTAATGAAATAAGATGAGATAAATAATATAAGGAATGGTCACTGGGTTTTTTCACAACACTGTCACTTTATTTGTATATATTAATGTTCTCTTTAAACATTTACCAGAAAAGAAAAAAAGTAAATTATTCACACTCACTATGCATTTTATTATTATATATTGTACAGTATGTATACCTATTAATTCCTGCAGTCATGCAATACAAAAAGTAATGCACATACAGGCCTACAGCTTTGGGTACTGATCTCAGCTATTTTGTTAGTCTGACAAATATTTTTTCTCAAACAAATACACACACACACACTAAAAAAGGGAAGCATTTATTTTGTACTATACAAATTTCTTACATTTCAAAAACTGAGAAACTGAGCAAATGGAGTATATGGAAAAATATCCTTGTAAGTTCAGTCCCTTGCAGATCTTATTTTCTTTCCTTTATAGCTAGATTACAGATTTAACATTGTTTTAACCTCTTTAAATAATTTATTTTGTTAATCACACTCAGTGTAATACTATCTGTGGCATAAAGAAGTTCAGCCAAAAATCACAAATGTTTTTATGTGCTGTGTTTGTGCTCTAGGATTGGGTCACCTGTGAAGATCTACTGTAACCAGCCATAAGGTACTGCATCTACAGGTATTAATGCCAGAACAGGCTCAGTGCTGTCAAGTGTACTTTGAAACATATAAATATTGTATGTGATAAAAAAAAATGCTTCTCCGCGTTGTCAGTCTCAATATCACTTTATTGTTATTGATTCACTGCGGTTTAGCACAATTTAATACAGAATGATATCGGCACCTGCCAGAAGTGCTGTGGGTTTGGCCAATCTAATCTATATAAAAAATTCTATGGTTACATATGCCAAACTAAAATTAGTCCAATCATCATTTTTTAGTCCAAGATAATCAAAAGTAGTGCAATGAAACTCTAATGACAAAAGAACTGAATAATTAAGTTTGCCTTTATTTTGCCAGCGAGTTGAAGAATATAACAAATATAAGAGGCTCAAGTTTTTAGTTTGTGTTGGATTCTCAGTATTAGCTACAAAATTCTGAAAAGAAGTACAGGCTGCCCATGTGCACAATTATTTTGCAAACTAATTTGTTTCCTTTTATTTGCTTCCGTAAAATCTCTTAATAAGCAGCTACTTGTAATGATTACATGCTAAACTACTGTTTTTTTATTTTTATTTTGTGTTGGTGAGTAGATAGGGAAATGGCTGTAAGTTGTATATTCTGTCCTAAATATGTTAGTATGTCTTAATGTGTAGTTTTTTAAAGGTTTTAATAGAGTGTATGGCTGTATGTAAATTCACACATTCAACATTCAAAATGGTAATGGAAAATAAATTAACCCTTGGAATTAATAACTGGTTACCCACCTTGGCAGCAATAATCTCAATCAGTTGCTTCCTGTAGCAGTGGATCTGTGGAATTTTAGCCCATTATTCCTGGCAGAACTGCTTTAGCTCTGTCATGTTCTTCAGACGTCTCATGTGAGATTCCATAGCAGCTCTATTGGGTTGAGGTCTAGGCACTAACTTGGCCACTCCAAAAAGCGGATTTTGCCATTCTGTTGTGGACTTGCTCCAGTGCTTTGGGTCATTGTCCTGTTGCATCACCCATCTTTTACAGCTGACATACAGTACTGTACAGACATTCTTACATTATCCTAAATTTTTTTGATACACTTGGGAATTCATCTTCCCCTCAATGACTGTAAGCTGGCCAGGCCCTGATGCAGCAAAGCAGGTCCAAATCATGATGCTTCGTCCACTATATTTTATAATTCGGATGATATTTTCATGATGATATGCAGTCCCCTTTTTTACATCAGATGTAGTGCTGTGTGTTCTTGCCAATTAGTTAAATCAGTGCACAAAACATTTAGCCAATACCACTGTTGAATGTCTCTGTGCTCTTTCGCCTCTTCAGTCGTGCAGCAAACGTTCTTTTTAATAAGCAGCGGCTTCCTTTGTGGACACCCTACTTGCCATGGACACCCTACTCGTTTCAAAGAAGCCTTCAAATCTTTGTTTATCACTTGGGTTGTTTCTTTACCTCATCCATGAATCTTCACTATGTTCTTCAGGTCATTTTGACTGGGCACCCACTTTTTGGTAGAGTAGCGACAGTCCCAAAGTATCTCTATTTGTCAGACTATAAACTATTAAGTCTTTGAGACCACTTTGTAACCCTTTCTAGCTTTACGTAAATCAATATTTTTTTTTAGCATAGATCCTCTGAAAGCTCTTTTTGGCCGGGCATGGCTTATGTATTCTTCTTGTGTAGAGCAAATTTAATTTGAGTGGTTTTTAATCCGTTTAAATGTTTTTTTTATCTTATCTATTTTAATTTGGTTTTAAGAGAATGAAGGGCTCTGATTATTTGTTGTTGTCAATTGTTTGTATTATTTATTTATTTTGTCACTACCTGTACAGTTTTCTACATGTATTTCTACATGACTCTTTGTATAATGATGCATATACAGTATGTACAGTAGCATTCCTTTTAGCTAAGACAAATAAAGCATTCCTTTTATCTAAGAAAAAAATTAATATCCTTGAACCTCAGCAATACAAGCATATTATTAATGTACTGTTCACAAGATACAAATGTACAATTGTTTCAGAACAATATTATAAATATATGGCATGTTGAGAGTTCTAAAAACAAAAAGTACTATTCTTAGAACCTACAAATATAGTGCTTAAAATGGGGTACAAACCTTATAAAAAATATCTAACAACGTTCCTAATGTGTATGAAAAACAAAACGAAGAATTTTGACATTCTTTAAACCAAATATCTAAAACTGAGAAAAAATTTCGCTGGATTTCTGTCCAAGGATATCACTAATCTAATCACCAACAACCTGAGGGTTGGTGGTCCTGCTCTCAAAAGTGTCAATCTAGCAGATGTTTTCCAATAATATTTCATATAATGGTGTCATGATCAAATAAAAAAAAAACATTTACAAGACAGAAATCTCCAATTTCTCCAAAATCTCCAAAAGTTTTTAATCATTTTGTGATTGATTTCAGTAAATATTCTTCTGTCAGCCCTAGAATGAGGAACATCGCTCCCTGCATCAGTCCCTGGATGCCTTTAACAGTCAGCAGCCTCATGCAGCAAACTGAAACTCCACACAGACAGCAACCTTAGCTCAGGATCCATAAATAGGTATTTTTATATATTGTGATTTTCTAGATTTTTTATCTGATCATTTTACTGCTGTTCCAGACAGAATTATTCTGTTTCAACAAGAACTATTTAGTATTTAAAATGACACCTTGGACAGTTTGCATCGTCATTTGCATGACTTGCCAAAAGATGGCACTGTATGAACAGCCTTCCAGTGAAATAGATGAAAATTTTCTACAAATGTAATAGTCCTCACAAAACAGTATTCTTATATTTATCTCAGGAATTCTATTAACAATAAGAGCAAACCAAACATCAGGTATACCTTTGATAGTCAGAGATACCCATGATAGTGATGATTCATAACCTCACCATCTGGTGTCACTCAGACAAGAATGCATTATTTTTTTTACTTTTTCCGGTTGAAAAATGTCCGTTGTTATACCAATACAATTTAATTAAGTTATTGAAGGCTAAATTTAAAGCCTAATTAAACTGCTATCGTAATTTACTGATTACTGTAAATATCCAACACTGTAACTTATATTTAGTCCCAAAGTCCAATTTTGGTTTCTTTTTGGTTCTGTTTAAATTTAAATCAAAATCTTAACCGTTTAACTTTTATCAAGTGTTACATTTTGTTTTTTAATTTATTACACAGTAAACTTACCTTGTGTTTAATTTTTTAACAAAAATATAATCAGTGTTCAACTTATAAATATAAACTTACAGGTATGCAAACATCCATCTAATAACTAAAGGTAAAATAGCTAAATCTTGAATTTGTAGCACATTTTAAAGCACTTATAGCCACCACTTAAGGACAATGATTATAGATATATTTGGGGTGTACACAGCAACATCTGTAAAATGCTAAATGATAACATCTCGGGTTACTTTGCTGTAACCCTGTTCCCTGAAAAGGCGGGAACGAGATGCTGCGTGAAAACGCTATGGGAACATCTTTTCGTGTTGCCGGTTATGAAGCATGTGTGTATCCAACACGCCAAATTTTGGCTTATATAACCTCGATCAGGTGACGTCATCTGATGAGACGCACCTGCAGGTTATAAATAGGAGTGAACCAGAAACATTCCTCAGATCGATTTTATCTGAATGGACGTCCGGTCACGTAGGCAGTGCGGCATTGGAGCGTAGCATCTCGTTCCCGCCTTTTCAGGGAACAGGATTACAGCAAAGTAACCCAAGATGTTCCCTTTCAAAGGCTACACTTGATGCTGCGTGAAAACGCTATGGGAACGAGAATACCAACGCCGCCGCACTCCAAGTGTCTGGACCCCAAGGTTGTGTAGAGTGTGCGCACAAGGCCGAGAAGGTCTCAGAACTATATCTGGGAGGCTGACTCGAGGACCTGTGAGCCCGGTGTAGCATGAACATCCAGACTATAAAATCTAACAAATGTGTGCGGAGAGGACCAACCTGCCGCGTCACACAGGGGAATACCTGTGGCAGGGGAATACCTCTTGCTAGCCCAGGAGATGAGGCGATCCCCCTGCTTGAATGAGCCCTAATTCCTAGAGGTGAAGAACATGGCAGGTTGAAAAAGCAGCTACCTACGTCCTGAGAGTACTAGGGCACAAGCCCGAGGAACTCCACCACTGAAACAGTTTGGCAGTGGACTGGGTCTACCTGCTTCGTCATGCACCAACTTTCAAATACATTCCATTTGAGGGCTTAGTATAGTGTCAATTACACTGGCTTGACTTAGTTGGTCCCATTCAGGGACGAAATGTGAAGCTTCCAAGGCTCGGGCCGGGGATGAAATATTGTCCCCTGCACCTGAGACAGAAGATCCCTCCTCACTGGAATCACCCATGGTGAGCCATCGAGGAGAGATATTAGATCCGAGAACCTCACTCTGGTCGGCCAACAGGGCGCTATCAATAAGAGGCGCAAACACTGTTGATGGACCCTCGCCAGGACTCCCGGGAGCAGAGCTATCGGAGGAAATGCATAAAGGCGTAAATTGGGCCACGTATGGGCCATCACGTCCAGACCCAGGGGAGCTGGACGTGTCAGAGAGTAGTAGAGGGGACATTGTTCTGTCTCTTGGGAGGCAAAGAAGTCCACCTCTGCTGTAAAGAATCTTTCCCAGATCCGACTGACTACTTCGGGATGGAGCCTCCATTCCCCGTGTGTCACGGCTTCTCTGGACAGTAAGTCTGCTCCCACATTCATGTGCCCCAGAATGTAAATTGCCCTGAGGGACAGGAACTTGTCCTGTGCCCAAAGCAGAACCTGGTGCGCTAGCTTGTTTAAGCGGTGCGAGCGCAGTCCACCTTGGCGATTTATGTAGGAGACTACCGATGTGTTGTCCATCCACACTAGAACATGGTAGCCTCTCAACTGCTTGAGGAAGTGCTGTAGGGCCAAGAATAGAGCCATCATTTCGAGACAATTGATGTGCCATGCGAGAAGATAACCTCTCCAGCTCCCCTGGGCTGGACGGCCATCCAAGACTGCACCCCAGCCGGTAAGGAAAGCGTCTGTCGTTAGCATCGTGCGACAACAAGACGGACATAGAGTGGGACCCAAAGTCAGGAACCGGCATCTGAGTCACATAGAAAGGGTACAAAGTCCTTTGCGCGTAACCCTTATTTGCCTTTGGAGATTGGCCGTTGCGTGAAATCCCCTGGCTCTTAGCCACAACTGAAAAGCTCTCATGTGCAGAGGGCCCAAAGGTATCACCGTGGATGCAGCTGCCATGAGGCCTAAGCATTTTTGAAAGTGATGTACAGTCACTCTCTGGTCTAGGTAAGCTAGGTAAGCACTACCTGATATTGGTAAGCTTTGCCCCCGAAAGCGAACCTCAGGAACTTCCTGTGTTGTGGCAAAGTTTCTATGTGAAAGTATGCGTCCTTCAGATCTATTGTCACGAACTAATCCCTTGGTTGATTTTGACAGTCAACATTTTGAATCTATACTTTTTGAGATCTAGGATTGGACGCAGCCCCAAGTTTTTCATTGGAGACCAAGAAATACAAATGTAGTAGCCTGTCTCTACGGCCCTGGGCGCATAAGCTTCAGGACTTCTTCTTCGAAAAGTGCGGCGGTCTGATCTCTTTGAGGCGGCTCTTGAGGGGCGGCGACCTGTACTCCAGTCCTCACGGGGGGTGCCCGGCTGTTGTCACTTTCCTTCTCCGCCTCCCGTCTGGCGAGAATCAGATCTGGTCGAGACTGGGTGGCCGACAGTCTCGACTCTTGAGCACGGCGTGGGAAAAATTTCCCAAAAGCCTGTTCGTATAGACTAGCCTCCCAAAACCTAGTGTCGACAGAATTAACAGCATCGCCGAACAGGCCGGAAGGTGAGACAGGGCCATCAAGGAGGAATGTTCGATCCTTATCCTTGATGCCTGTCAGGTTTAACCACAGGTGCCTCTCTGCGGACACCAGGGAAGCCATAGAACGGCCGATAGCACGGCCGTCTGTTTGGTAGCAAGAAGGGACAAGTTAGTAGCCCGGGGTAATTCTGTGAATGCTCTCTCATTCAGAGCATTCAGATCTTCACATTTACAGTATGTACTGTATTTTAATTGACACACTCCAATTCACTATCATTTTAAATCATTTAGCAAGGGTTAACAGTGTAGCTGTTTCTGGGATTGACAGACAAAGCAGTAATCCACCATAAGCCCAAGAATTGCCCTTGATTTCAGTGCAAACACTTCTTAGAAAATCTTTGCCACAGTTTGACTTTTTTAATGTGTGAATTCCACTGATTACAAGAGATTGAGAGATGTGTGTTTTAAATAAGGCTTTATGTTTACACTCTCATGTTTAGTTTGATAGACTATTATAAGAAAATGGCATATTTTAGGCTTATTTTGTTAGTAATTCACTCACTATGAGCTGTTTATCTCCTGAACTTGGATTACTGTCTCTGTAGAGTTTTTCATAGTTTCCTCATGTTTGAGTTGGTTACATCTGGGCTCTCCAGTGTCCAATAAACTGTGATGTATGTGTGAATTAGTGCATGGCTGTATGTGATGTACTGGTGTCCCATTCTGCATGAGGTTTCTCAGATATTCCATGACGCTTAGCAGTCGTGAAGGTACTGGTGTTCAGGTCTTCTGAAGGTCCATTTGTTGCAGATTTATCTACAGTATAATCAGGTAACACTCTCTCATTCATTGTCTATACTGCTTTATCCTGTGTACACTGTCAGGGGGGCCTGGAGCCTATCCTTGGAGACAAGGTGGGGCAAGATTCACCTTGGATGTGGTGTCAATCCATCACAGGACAAACACACATTCTCACATGCTCTATTCACACACTGGGGAATTTGGGAATGGCAATTAGTCTAATCCGCATGTCTTTGGATTGTGGGAGGAAACTGGAACACCCAGAGGAAACCCATCACGCACGGGGAGAACATGCAAACTCCATGCACACAGACCTGAGGCGGGAATCGAATCCGAACCATGGAGATGCAAGGCAACAGTGTTATCCACTAAGCCACCATACCGCTTTATCAGGAAACACATTTAGCTTTATTTACTGAATCGTAAAAGAAGCTGTGGGTGGTTGTAATGGTCTGACTTTACTCACTCTTGCTCATATTCTATTCCACTTTAACTTGTATTCAGGGTCGAGGGGGGCCTGGAGCCTATCCCAGAGACTTAAAGTGGACATACAGTCTCAATTTTGCATAGGTTAATATGATTCTTTAGGGTCCTAATGAAAAGTTTGTAATATACTTTAATTAAAAATTCTCAATTGTTGTGTAAAAAAAACATTACTTTTCCCTGGTAAAAAGTAGCTCTGTTCTCAGCAACCTATTTCAGTACATGCTCCTTTAAATGTTAATGACCTCTACTGAACCTGCCCCAAAGTTCTGTGGGGCGTGTCTTCACAATACAAGTAGGGTATAGCTTTGACAACAGTTAAAAATATATAAAAAAGTTAAAAATAATTTTACATGATTTTAGAATTATTTTATATATAAAGGAGTCATTTCTGCTCTCTTGCTCTCTTCCTCATAGATCTGATATTAATGTGTTAAATCTTCCCTGCTGCTATCTTCCTGTCTCCTCTTGCATCTGTTCATTCACGCTCACCTTCCCATACTCTGTCTCTCTCTCCCTCTCTCTCTCCCTCCCCCTCTGTCTCCTTCCACCTATCTATCTTCCTCTCCTTTGATTCAAATAAAAATTTTATTTGTCACATACACAGTCATACACAGTATGATATGCAGTGAAATGCTTATACGACAGCCAGTGACCTTAAAAAGAAAATAAAAGCTTATACGTAAGGAATAAATATCAATAAAAAGAAATACTAAAGAAAATAAATTTAACTAGTAAAATAAACTGTACAAATGAGGGCATAATAAAAATATTGCAAAATACGCAAAGCATTTTGTGTGTGTGTGTGTGTGTTTTTGACTGAGTCTCTCCTGGTGTTAGAAAATCTTACCGAAGCATAGCGCACTCGCCTCGTCTACTACGAAAAACTTTATAAATATGTAGTGCAAAAAAGCATGTACCTTGAGCGGGAATCAAACCCAGGGCTACCGCGTGAAAGCACAGAATCCTAACCACTAGACCACCGGGTACTAATGTCTAGCTTATGGAGATGCCGGGTATTCAACCTAGGACATCATATACGCGAAGCATTGTGTGTGTGTGTGTGTTTGACCACTAACCACCTAACCACTAGACCACCACACTACACCAAAAAACTGCACACCACACTCATGTAGGCGCCATTTTGCTCCAGCGTAGAAAAACAATGGCCTACGGCTTTCTTTTCACTCTGGGCGGGTCTTTGCTAAAACACCAGTGTC
This sequence comes from Channallabes apus, assembly GCA_030522415.1. Lineage (NCBI taxonomy): Eukaryota > Metazoa > Chordata > Actinopteri > Siluriformes > Clariidae > Channallabes > Channallabes apus. Next base: position 25,353,769 of record CM060120.1, read on the forward strand.
AATCAACTATAGTGGGAGCGGCCTCTGTCGGTGTGACGTCACACCGACAAGCTTTTGAAAACAGCCTGATTTCAGAAGGGGCATCTTATATTATTAAATTAAAAGAAAATCGCTGGGCAGCTCTTTATCATTGTAGAGTGGTTGTGTACACACTCTCCTAACACACAATGCAGTCCAAACAGCTTGAAAAGGTCCATGTAGCACTGTATGTCCCCTTTAAGGCACGAGGCAGGGTACACCCTTGACAGGGTGCCATTCCATCGCAGGGCACACACACTCACTCACACACACACACTCCGGGCAATCTGGGAACATCAATTAAGCTAATATGCCGGTCTTTCAACTATGTGAGGAACCAGAGGAAACCCACCAAGCACAGGGAGAACATGCAAACACCATGTACACAGACCCTTAACATATAGAGCTTTACTTACTGAATCGTGAAAGAAGCTGTGGGAGGTTGTACTGGTCTGACTTTAATCTTTGCAAAAACAACGAAAAAAAAACTCAGTGGCCACTAGAGGGTGTTGTCTCTACTACTATTCATATTTCAACTACTAAAAGTGCACAATGTGAAATATGCAATCACTAATAGTTTTGATTTGTATGCCAAATAAACTCTATACGTATAAATACAAAGCTACTGTATAGTAGGCAGGCAGGGTAAATGCAAATACAAAAAGTAAAAGAAAATAGAAAACAATCTACTGTAGTGCTCCTTCACATCATTAATAACAGAATGTGTTTGTGCCTCAAAAAAAAAAAAAAAAAAAATTGAACCAGTGTTAAAGAAAGCTTTTCGATTTTATCGCCTGTTTCCAGATGTTTGGAGCGTCACTGAGCTTTTGGCTTTCCACAGTAACGCGCGCCTTCCTCCGTCTCGGGGGATCAGTAGCGCATCTTCAGCACGCGCTCAGCAAACCGAGCTGTGTCTCTTTAAGTTGCGACTAAAGCCGATTAAGGTCGATTTTGCGTTTAGCGTCTGTTCACTCAATCTGTTTGTGTATGTTATTGTGTGCAGTAGACGATCAGACGGTTAATGAGATCTTTGTGGACTTAAGCGGACTCTAGTCACACGGCTGTTCTGGTTGTTGGTTTGTGTGTTTCTCACGGCTCGGATTATTCCTGAATGATCTTTCGCTATCATTTCAGCTTTCTTACTTTTTTACACCTCCGTCTCCGATGATGATGATGATGGTGATGATGATGATGATGAGCTCATGCAAAGCGCTGTGAGAATTCGGGCTGGAAAATGCAGAAGAGTGTGCGCTACAATGAGGGACATGCACTTTTTCTCTCGATCATCGCGCGAAAAGAGGGAACCAAACGGGGCTACTTGAGCAAGAAAGCGACCGAGAACAGTCGCTGGAACGAAAAATACTTTGCTCTGTACCAAAACATCCTTTTTTACTTTGAGAATGAGCAGAGCACCAGGCCGACGGGGATTTACTTACTGGAAGGCAGCACCAGCGAGCGCGCATCAGCGCCCAAAGGATCTGCAGGCAGCCGAGACAGTTCAGATAAGCAGCAGGTACAGCTCTATTAATATTATTATTATTAGTGTGCGTGTGTGTGTGTGTGAGAGAGAGAGAGAGAGTGTGTGTGTGTGTGTGTGGGTGTGTGGGTGCGTGTATACATGCGTGTGTGTATGTGTGTCAGGTGGTGACCATAGTAGCACATTAATCGTACTCAAACAAGAAAACAGGTGGGAGAAAAGATGTGACTCCGACACTGAGTATAGTATTTTGATTCTACTGTACTACTGTAATCCTACCTGCAAGGTGCAATTTGGCATCTATATCAATATGGGATAATAGTGCACTTAGCATGTCTGAGTAGCACCGCTGTACAGTATCTGCATGACTGCATACATGGATACTGTACTACTGTATATAAGAGCAGATGTGTCTGCACTGCCCTACCATTACTCACCCTCTGACCCTTCTCTGAGATTATACACTGCAGACTTTATTAAGCATCACACTTTCTATTATGTTTGCCCCTGGACACTGATTCCTTCACAATCTGAATATGACTCTGTTTAGCGAAATAATTTAAAAACTTAACTTCGTTGACACTTTTGGTCTGACTTGTCATGATTATACTGCCATGTTCACCACAGAAAGGAAGCAATTCAAGTTATTTTCAGTGACACCAGCTGTTATATAGTCAAACCATAAATGTGCCACCTTGGGATTACACATTAATGTATGAAGCTCACAGGAACTGCGAGTTTCAAATAAATGTTTTGTCAATTTGGATTATGTGAAACTAGTGAAAAAGAGTTATTAGAAATTGTTAAAAGGTTAAAGCTAAAAATAAACTGATCAGCTGAATCAGGGATATTATTATTTCAGGTTGAAGCCCACGTACATGTCTGCTTGTCTTTCTGTATGGTAGAACTCTATGATTCACAGATGAGAAATCAAGAAAGTAGACCAGATAAAGATTATGTTTTGTCTTAAAACGACTCCAGAGCACTCTATACCACTTCAGAGGTGAAAATATGAACTAATCCCAGTAAAAATATTCAGCTTAGCTTTTCTAATTAATTGGTGCAGGTATTTGTTTAATTTAAGAAAGTAGCTTATTAGTGGCTTATTTTAAAGTAGATTATTAAATCCAGCTCATTACTGTATCACATAATCACAATCACTTTTTACTCACCATTTGATTTTAGAGCATCTCATTGTGCTCTCAGTTCCGGTGTTTTTTACATGCTCTCATCTTGGACTGCTGCGGATATGATTGCTCTAACAATCTATGTTTTATCTTATAGATTCTACATTACAGATTGTTATTAGTACCACAGATTCAGAACATATGAGACATACTGGTTCTAAACTTTACGCAGGAAGAATAAACATTCATTGATTGGTTCAGTTTACTTGGTTCAGTACTTGCCTTTTTTTTGGAATAAGCATTGATGTGTTGCGTTTGTTTGTGTTTCATGAGCATTTGGACGCTTTGTAGATGCATTATAGTTGTTTCTGTGTCTTCCGCGTACTTTGTGTATACACTGTAAAATATCGTGTTGATTTGCTCTGTTGAGTGACACTTAGAGACTCGTCCACCTCGAGGGTAAAATAAAATAAAATTTAAAAAGTGTTTGCCCCATCATCCGGAGATCACAGGTTCTTGATGGTGCCTAGCCCTCTGTAGCCAGGAGTCCAAGGGAGCAAAATTTGGTATGCTCTAAGGGAGGGAGCGGTGGCATATTCTTTTTCCCCAACAATCACCGCCAGTCTTGGGTGTCAGTGTGTGCTGTCCTACAAGTGTGTTTAGCTGCCTCTGACCTTGTGTTAGTAGATGTTCAAAAAGATCTGGTTGGTTGGCTTCCCTATTCGCTCATGATATGGAGTCGTCCTTCAGATATAAAGGACGTAACTCGCCAAACTCCACTCAGTGTTATGTATGTGTACTTTTATCTACTTTGGAGGAAAAAAATGCAGTACTGTACATACAGTAGGATGGAGCAATGTATGAGTCTATGGAGCAATATGTGAGACTATATAATATATAGAATATATAGTATGCCTTCAACATGACCTCAGGCACTTTGGGTGACAAACACTCCTCTCCACGTACAGTAGATATATCTGTTCCTTACAGGGTTGCCTTACAACCGGATTGTATCTAAGTGGTTGAAGTTTGAACCAGGCACCTCCTGAGCAGCAACGTCCAACACCTTAGCTGCCGAGCTAAAATTGTGCAGAAAAAAAAAGTATGCTAAGTACATTAAATCCTAGCATGCCAAAGTATACTGAAGTGTACTTGCAGCAAGACTGATGACTATATCTGATGAGTATACTTGGTTTGATATTTTGGTATATAAGTTTGATATTTTGAAACAACAAATTTTGTACTAAGTGCATTCAAGTACTTTTGTGTGCTAAAGTGGAACAACTTTAAGTAAACTTAGCACGCTTAAAGTATATGGTTGTGTATGTACATACCTGACAGGATTTAATGAAATCAAAGTATATATTTAATGTATTATAAGAACATTACGGCAATACTTTATCATTATACAGTACGCATAATCAGAATACTATTTTTAAATGACAGCTAGACCACAGATTTTTTACACACACACACACACACACACACACACACACACACACACACACACACACACACACACCTGGATTTACACACACACAAGACCACCTGAATTTAACTAAGCAAATACAATAGTTAAGAGCCTTTCATTGAATAATTACTGCAGTGGTTTATATGGTTTGACATAAGTTATTTAACCCTAACTGATGCGGTGAGTGAGTTATTTTGTGATTAACTTTATTTTATTATTTTAAAATATTTTAAATATATTTGGAATAACATCAATAGTTGATTAATTAGTAAGCAGCATGATTTTTCGTGCCACATTAAAAAAATGTAAATAAAAAATAGAATATGCTGGGAATTACAGTACTGTAGGTATACAGTATCACTACTATGTGGTTACTTTTATGGTGTTAATCCCGCTCTCTCTATTTCTCTCTCTCTCTCCCCCACCCGCTTCTGTTTTTTTTCTTCTTTGTCCTAAACATGCAATAGGTCCATATTGATAATTTATATTTTTCTAGCTGGATGATGGGTTATTAGCATGTTTTTAGCGTGTATTAGCGTGTTGAAATATTAGCATGTGTGACTTTTTTTTCAGGCAGTGTATGAGAAAGGTAATTTTGAAATAGTGTATGATATATAGTAACTTTATTGCTTTTAATTATTTTCAAATATTTAATTGAATAATGTAACAGACTAACAATAACAAACATAAAGACTGGCTTTAATACTTGGTTGAAAAACCTTTTCAGTCAATGATGACTGGAACCCATTGGACATGACCAATTGGACTACATATTTCTTCACACATTTTCATACTTATTTCCCTAATTTTCATTTTGATTCTTTAAAGCTGCTTCGCGACAATGACCATTGTTAAAAATGCTATATATTATGAATTTTACTTGCATTTAATTTAAATGCTGAGTTTGATCCCATGCTTTGCCTGGCCTTTAGCTGCCTTCAGCTGCCGTTTGTGGGTCTTTCTGTCTTGAGTCTTGTTTATACTAATTGAAAAGCATGCTCTATTGGGTTGCAGCATTTGATTTGAATATCTCATTTCTTTGCATTGGGTAGCTTTCGCTATCAGTTTTCCAGCATTTGACTGAATCGGGGCAGAGGGTCTGTAGCCCTATAGACTTCAAAATTCATTGTGCAAAGAAGAGAGACCCGGTTTCGTTGGTAGCCATACACTACCTCTAGTATATTTGACAGATGATGTGGTATGCTTTGGATCATGACCTATTTCTTTTTTTCTCCATTCTTCTCTCTTCCCATCATTCTGGTACAAAGTATTTTTTGTTTCATCAGTTCAAAGAATCTCGCAATGTTTTATGGCAAAGTCTAAGATGGTCTTCCCGTTCTGCACTGTAAAAAATGTCGGTAATTTCAACAGTAAAATACCGTATAAATGCTACAGAATGTTATTTCACAAAACTTGGGATAACCGTAGAATTTACAGTGAAAAACTTTAATTAGTTTTACAAAGTAAGACCTTATTTGGTTTATTGCTGTAAAATAAAAAAAAGTTATGGATGTAACATATAAACTCTCAGAGAAGGTATTTGTTACTAATACAGTATACTGAAGCATCAGTTTATATTTTACTAAACCTTTGTAAATAGAGTTTAAATATCAGAAAAATATCTGCCCTGTAAAAAATAAACGTACATTTTACGATAAGAAAAACGTAATTTTGCCAGAAATTTACCATAAAAAATATTTTTTTCTACGGTTTATAGCCATCTAATTAACGTTTATGTTATATTAAAACAGTTTACGGTAAAAAACTGGCAGCTGTGGTTACCAGAAAATTTCGATATATATATATATATATATATATATATATATATATATATATATATATATATATATATATATATAAATACGGTAGCAACATTATTGGTTGTACGGGATTGCACTCATTTTTCTGTATATTTTAAGGATTTTAATAGTTTTTTCTACGATTTATAGACCTATAATTAACCAAGGACTTTAAAATTGTGAATGGTATGCGGCCCTTGGAACACTGTGGCAAGGACAGCCGCGAGCATGCGCCAATTTGCCTGCCGCCACCGCTCACCAGCCTGTGCCCGCAGGGCACTGCCCACCAGATCTGCACGTGCACACCTTTCCTTCCCTTTTTCCCTTCCTCCCTCCTTTAACCCTTTCCTTCCCTAATTAAAATTACCCCTTTTCCGTAACACCTCGCCACATGTCCATGTTTGCTGTTGCCCCCCTTGTGCCAAACCCATTACAAAATACATGAACATATTTAACACCCCAGTGCAGTGTGCACTTAAAAACCACAATGCAGGACAGAGGACATTAACAATTTTAACATGTGTGTGATAAAATAATTTTTTTGTGTAAAGTTGTAATTCAATTCAATTCAATTCAGTTTTATTTGTATAGCGTTTTTAACAATTGACATTGTCTCAAAACAGCTTTACACAATCAAAAGAATTATTTAAGTTTGTATGGAATGTGAATGTGTATGAATCAAAATGGTCAGATAGTCCCTGGTGAGCAAGCTGAGGGCGACAGTGGCAAGGAAAAACTCCCTGAGATGGTAATAGGAAGAAACCTTGAGAGGAACCAGACTCGACAGGGAACCCATCCTCATCTGGGTGAAACAGATAGCAGGAAATGATCTGCATTTATACAGTGTTAAGTGTTAGGTTCAGCTATAATAGTTGATGTTAATTGATGTTATAATAGTTGATGTAAAATGGAGTCCAGTAGTTATTCGAGACTCAGATAGACTTGTAGAAAGTTCCAGTCCTGAACTATCGAATTGTCAAGTCCTCAGAGAAACAGCTGACAACACCAGTCGAGGCCAGAACCGTCTTCTAAGTAGATAGAATCATCCCCAGACACCAGGCGCATCCTAAAGAGACACACGGGGCATCCATGCGATGAGACCTCCAACCAGAAACCGGGCACCAGGATGGATCAGACAGGTCCGGAGGGCAGAGGGAGTCTGGATCACTGGCAGCTCAGGAACCACATGTGTAGCTCGACAGAGAGAGAGAGAGAAAGAGTGAAAGGGGGAGACAGGGGGAGAGAGGAAAGAGAAAGAGGGGGAGGAAGAGAAGAGGAGGAGAGATTGCAATTAGGTATGGTCACAGTCACAATGTATAATGTGAATGTATATTTACTGTAGAGTGCAAGCAGGGACTCCGGCAGGACTAACTATGACAGCATAACTAAAAGGGAGAGCCAGAAGGAAACACAAACATGAGGGCTCCCTGAGATGTAAAGCAAACAATCACCTCACCGTCAACAAACCTGAGTGATCAAATGAGACAGAGGAAGACAGCATCTAAACATACCAGTTCACCATAATACTCTACGTCCACGAGTCCCCCAGATCTGCTCCTTTACCTTATGGCAAATCTATTTATAAAAATGCTTGGCTAAATAAATAGGTTTTGAGCCTAGACTTAAACACTGAGACTGTGTCTGAGTCCCGAACACTATTTGGAAGACTATTCCATAATTTTGGGGCTTTGTAAGAAAAAGCTCTGCCCCCAGCTGTAGTTTTCATAATACGCGGTACTGATAAGCAGCCTGCATCCTTTGACCGAAGTAGGCGTGGCGGATCGTAAGACACTAGCAGTTCGCTCAGATACTGCGGCGCGAGACCATTTAATGCCTTATATGTCAAGAGTAGTATTTTAAAATCAATGCGAAATAGAACGCCTTAAAAATGTTTACCCTAACATTTGTATATTTGATTTTGAGAATTTAAATATTGTTTTGCTGTCTTTATTAAAAAATACATGGGACCATGCTGATGTCCAAGTCTTGAATAAATTTTGATGGGTTTTGCTAATTTGATTTAGGTTTGTATTCATCAATTAGTATAAAAGTACTCTTAACAGTTTTTTAACAGTAAAATCCGATTGCTTAGCAATGTAACTTCTATCTCTTTTAGCTCCCAGCTAGTGTGATAAAATGATGCTGTCACAGAATTGCTGAATTAAATAATTGTGGTTATTCATAATAAAACAAATAGTTCAACAACGACAGCAATTGTGTAGCAAGCATGGTAGTGTAGTGGTTAGCACTGTCGCCTTGCACCTCCAGGGTCCAGGCTCGATTCCTGTCTCTGTGTGTATTGAGTTTGTATGTTCTCCCCCATATAGACAGGATAAAGCTGTATAGACGATGAGTGAGAGTGAGTGAGCTCTGAGCTGTAAAAATGGAAATAATATAGAAATAAACCATTATTATTACAACATAAATCTTTAAATTAGACAGTTCTGAGATGTAAAAAACATGGTTATGATCCGTATTTGTTACAATGCAAACCCTGGAATTTGACGGGAATAAACATGTTAATTAGACAGTTATAAACCGTAAAATAATAATTAAAATCTGTAAAATATACAGTATAATGAGTGCAATCCCGTACAAAAAAAACATTGCTACCGTATTTTTATGGTAAACTTCTGGCAACCACAGCTGACGTTTTTTTACCGTTAAATTTACAATTTATTTTTTACAGTGTGGAGCATTACCAGTGGTTTATACAATAACCTTTTGTGAAGAATCTGTACTGTATTTACTACATAAAGCTCTCCCCCTAAAGTGTAGACTTTGATAATGACACACCAACTTCCTCAAGAGTGTGCGTGACTTGGCTGGGTGTTGTAAAAGGGTTCATCTTCATCATGGACAGAATTTTGCAGCTCTCCACTTTCACTTCCGTGGTCTTCCGGGCCTTTTGCTGTTGGTGAGCTTGCCAGTTAATTAATTCTTAAAAAAGGAATTCTTTCCTCGACTTCTTTTTTTTCAGCATAATAATGGGGAAAGCTGCGATTTATTGACAGATTTATGAGTCAGTCTAGATTCAGTGTTCATTTCTGAATGCTAGTACAAAAAATTTTACATTTACAAGGCGCAGTTTAATTTTTGCAGCAGTAGAGTACCAGTAGGTAATATTTTCCTAGGTATCTGGACAATCGTCTAAATAGACAAAGCACTTTCAGACAGTAATTTCTTAACTTAGCTGTTTTCTGCTAGCAGCAGTCAAAGGCCTTCCAGTAAGTAGTGTTAAAAACCACTTGTGAGAAAAATTATCAGATCTTTGGTTATTTTAATTATGATGAAGATATACATTAAGTGGGTAAAATATTAGGAAATGCTTAAGTATGTTATTGTGGTAGATTGGCACACTTTATTTTAAAACAAATATTCACAGGGAACATAAATTATTATACAGTTGTACCTCGGCATACAAATTTAATCCATTTGGAGGCCAGTTCTTAAGGCAAAATTTTAAATTGCGAAGGAGGTGTGAAGCAAGGAGGTCAGCTGACCATGTTTAAATGTCACTCTTGGTCTTTCGCTGCTCCTAGCAAGGGGTCGTCACAGCAGACACTTGGTCCGCACATACAAGCTTGGCAGCGGAAGCCGCAAATACATGTACATGGAGTGGTTATGATTATAACAGGGAAGATAAGTAAGTTTATATTGTGCACTAGATCATTAATAAGACTTCATTGGTATGTTCAAAGGAGATTAGTGTACTCGAGTGATGCTAATTGACTAGAAGAATCTTCTTCTTCTTTGTCTTTTAGCTGATCCCTTTCAGGGGTCGCCACAGCGAATCATCTGCCTCCATCTAACCCTATCCTCTGCATCCTCTTCTCTCACACTAACTAACTTCATGTGCTCTCTCACTGCATCCATAAATCTCCTCTTTGGTCTTCCTCTAGACCTCCTGCATGGCAGTTCCAACGTCGACATCCAATATGTTCACAATCTCTCCTCTAAACATGTCCAAACCACCTCAATCTGGCCTCTCTGACTTTATCTCCAAAACATCTAACATTTGTTGTCCTTCTGATGAACTCATTCTCGGTCCTATCCATCCTTGTCACTCCCAAAGAGAACCTCAACATCTTCACCTCTGCTACCTCTAGCTCTGCCTCCTGTCTTTTCTTCAGTGCCACTTTCTCTAAGCCGTAGAGCATCGCTGGTCTCAGCACTGTCCTGTACACCTTTCCTTTCATTCTCGCTGATCCTCTTTTATCGCACACAACACACCTGACACTTTTCTCTTCAAGACCAACAGCCTTTCCACTCTTCATCCTCTTCAATGCCCTTCTCACCTCCACGTCTTCTACTCTTCGTTCTCTTTCATTTTCCTCATTCATCAACTCCGCAAAGTACTCCTTCCATCTTCCCATCACCCTCTGGCATCTGTCAGTACATTTCCATCTCTATCTTTAATCACTCTAACCTGCTGCACATCCTTCCCATCCCTATCTCTCTGCCTCACCAATCTGTACAGATCCACCTCTCCCTCCTTACTGTCCAGCCTAGCATACAAGTCCTCATATGCTCTTTGTTTGGCCTTTGCCACCTCTACCTTCACCTTACGCTGCATCTCCCTGTACTCCTGTCTACTTTCTTCAGTCCTCTCAGTGTCCCACTTCTTCTTAGCTAGCCTCTTTCCCTGTATACACTCCTGGACTTCCTCGTTCCACCACCAAGTCTCCTTGTCCACTTTTCCCTTACCTGATGATACACCAAGTACCCTCTTACCTGTCTCCCTGATCACATTGGCTGTAGTTGTCCAGTCAACTGAAAGCACCTCCTGACCACCCATAGCCTGTCTCAGCTCCTCTCTAAAGACTACACAACATTCTTCCTTTCTCAGCTTCCACAACTTTGTCCTCTGCTCTGCCTTTGAGCTCTTCAGCTTCCTCACCACCAGGGTTATTTTACACACCACCATTCTGTGTTGTCTGGCTACACTCTCCCCTACCAACACTTTGCAGTCACTAATCTCTTTCAGCTTACAACGTCGACATAAGATGTAGGCCACCTACCTGAGTGCTTCTGCCTCCGCTCTTATGTGTCACCCTATGTTCTTGCCTCTTCTGGAAGAAAGTATTTACTATTGCCATTTCCATCCTCTTTGCAAAGTCCACCACCATCTGTCCTTCTACATTCCTGTCCTGAAGACCAAACCTGCCCATCACATTTTCATCACCCCTGTTCCCTTCCCCAACATGTCCATTGAAGTCTGCACCAATCACAACTCTCTCACCTCTGGGGATGCTCTGCATCACTTCATCTAATTCACTCCAGAATGTCTCCTTCTCTTCTGACTCACATCCTACCTGTGGAGCATAACCACTAACAACATTGAACATCACCCCTTCAATTTCCAGCTTCATACTCATCAGCCTATCTGATACTCTCTTCACCTCTAGGACATTCCTTACAAACTCCTCTTTCAGAATAACTCCTACTCCATTTCTTTTCCTATCCACACCGTGGTAAAACAATTTGAACCCTGATCCTAAGCTCCTGGCCTTGCTACCTTTCCACCTGGTCTCCTGGACACACAGTATATCCACCTTCCTTCTCTGCATCATATCAACCAACTCTCTTCCCTTCCCTGTCATGGTCCCAACATTCAAAGTCCCTACTATCATTCCTAAACTCTTCCCTTTCCTTTTCTCCCTCTGCTTTCGAACATGCCCCCCTGTGGTTGCATTTAATTGACTAAATAAAACAAGCACTTTATTTTTCACCCAACTTTGTCTAATGCTTGTATTCCGCTCACTTATGCTCTAGTCTGTACGCTATCGAAGAATACAGCCAACCGATATAGCCCCCTATCCTAACCCTCCTATGACACTACTCATGTTTTGTCCTGAAAACAAGCTGGAGTTAGAACAGGCCAGAGCATCTACAATAATGACAGCTGCAACAGGCAGTCATGACTCCCAGATTCCCAGGTGGAGGCAAAGGTCCCAAGGTCACTCCAGACGACTGGATGGAAGCCCCCCTCCCCCCATTTTGTTATACTCAAAAGTCTGGACCTTTTTTTCCCTCTTGTTTGAGAAGCCAAAAGACCATATTCCAATACCAATTCACTCACCATTCCTCTTTATCCTGTATACAGGGTTGCAGGGGGCCTAGAGCCTATCCCAAGAGACTTAGGACACATACACACACTCAACAGGCAATTTGGGGGCACGAGTTAGCCTGATCTGCATGCCTTTGGACTATGGGAGGAAAGCCACAAAGCAAGGGCACTACATGCAAACTTCATGCGCACAGACCGTGAGGTAGGAGTCAGACCTGGACCCAGAGGTGCAAGGCGACAGTGCTAACCACTCAAGTCACTGTGCACCCGCTTTTAATTAAATTTAATTGAACATTGACATTGTGACAAAGCAAGTTTACAAAATAAAAATATACAGGTATGGACAAAAAAATAGGAAAAAAAGTTTTTTTTTAAAAATTATCATAATTAACGTTTTATACGTAAAAGAAACTCTCTGAGATGACAATAGGAAGAACACTTTAGAGGAACCAGACTCAACAGGGAACCCATCCTCACTTGGGTGCTATCAGATATCATGACCACAAATCCACAGATTTTTTTTCCTTGAAAATCTAATGCATGTGCTAATGTGCTGTACAAACTTCTCTTGCTTATTAATGCCACTGCCATACTGCTGCTGCTGAAACTGCTCTATGCTTACATTTTATACAATAATATTAATAATAATAATAAAAATTTTAAATTAAATTATTCCACTGCAGTTTGAGAGTCCAAATTGTGGTTAGTTTTTGAGCATTAAATTGTACTGTCTGCCATCAATCACTTGACTGTGACTAAATTACAAAGTTTTCCTCAGCAACTAAAACAAAATCTGTTTATGCATAGCCTCTAGAGTTCAGGTTCGATTCCCAGGTGATGCTGTAACCTCTCGCAGCCGGAGGAGAATGGCCGAGCTCTCTCAGAGGGAAGGGCCCACATTAATCACGGCCCACATTAAGTACGGAATCTACAGCCAATCAGGGGCGTCTGTAATCTCACTCAAGTGGACGGAGCAGATAGCGTTGTCCTCCGAGTGTGTTACGCCGCCCCCCAACGGTGTGTGAGCGAGCAGTTTGAAAAGATGCGGTCGGCTGTGACTGGTGACGGGGAGGAATTGGATACAACTAAATTAGGGAGAAAATCGCACCCTACCCCCCACCCCCCACCCCCCAAAAAATATATAGTTAAGCCTCTTACACTTGCCACAGTCCTGCAGGTAAATTGGATTAGTTAACTACTGCCAAGACTTCTCACTCTCATCGCTCCCTCCTTACTGCTTGTGTGTCTCTGCCTCATCCGAAGAAATTTTGGTGTTTGATGCTTATCTACATCAGTTAGTATTGTTCGAGTCAAAATGAGTTTATCTTTTGAGTCAAACTGGGTTGCTTTGATATCGGGGGGATATCTGACGGATGCTCTTCTGGCATTATAAATCTAAATTAATCCACTTCCAGACGTAGGAGCAAACTCAAAAGGAATATTTTATTGGGGCACAGCAGCGCAGTTCCGGGGCATGTGCCCCAGTAAAAGCAGTCTAGAGACACCCATGGTAGAAAGGTCGACATAATGAAAAAGGTGTTTGAGTTCATTGATGGAGACTTAGGTAAAAAAAAAACTGTTCATGGGAATTTTAATCCTAAACTATAAGGGGGTAGGGCATTTTCATATTTAGCAGCAAAGCTTTGGAATAGCCTTCCAGACAGTGTTCGGGGAGCAGACACGGTTTCCCAGTTCAAAAGTAGACTCAAGACACACCTCTTTAATCTGGCATACACATAACTCATCACATAACCTCATTCTCCAGTACATCTATCCTGAATGGCAACTACGCTAATTCTCCCCATCTGTTCTGTATTTTTTACCCATCCCGAGGCATCGGGAGATTGTGCCAGCTTCAGTAGACAAAGGCCGACCCTGTGAGGTTCCTGAGGCATCCAGAGAAGGACCAGCTCCAGCTGGATTCAGCTTTATGATGGTTGGAGCTACACATGCTGCTCCTGTGCTTCCAGTGATCCAGACCTCATCTGCCCTCTGCACCTACTGACTCGTCCCTATGCTGAACTGGTCTTCATGTTAATTTAAAGAACTTCTGTCATATTGAACTTTCACCTGCACAACACACAAGATGTTATATCATTTTTATCTGTTATCACCCAGATGAGGATGAGTTCCCTGTTGAGTCTGGTTCCTCTCAAGGTTTCTTCCTAATGCCATCTCAGGGAGTTTTTCCTTGCCACCGTCGCCGTCACCCTTGGCTTGCTCATCAGAAACATTTCATTCATCATTCATTCGTCTCATTATTATCTAGACACATTTTTCTCACACATACACACTTCCAGTTATTTTCTTTTCGAAAAAAAATTTAATTTAATTTTTTTTTACATTTTCTTTCATTTTTGTGAAGCTGCTTTGAGACAATGACCATTGTTAAAAGCGCAATATAAATAAAATTGAATTGAATTGAATTGAATAATGAACATCTGCAGTCACGAGCCATCACAGAAAAAGAGTCCAAGATGATGTCACTGTCATGAAGTGGAACCTTTCTCAGTCACCATGCACATTCCAAGCAGACTATACAGGTCATGCTCATCAGCAGCTAGAGGTCTCCGTGAAAATGAGGCAACCTAATGTGTCAGGTGGTCCAGAGGGCATAAGGGGTCAGGATTGTTGTCAACTCAGGAGTGCCATGAGAGAGAGAGAAACAGTTAGGTTTACTTACAATCAAATATTGTATATGGTCAGTCTATATTTTATTCAACCATAGCTTTTTTTCCCAGTGAGCATCACCACTATGCTAAGGAGTGAAATCCTAGCCTATTGCATCCTCTCCTCCAACAATGCCACAACAGAGTTTCAGCAGTGGTCTTACTGAAACTACAGAAACAAGAAACAGGAAGTTGGCTGGAGGCACTGTGATAGACAAATGTATTTTTAAAGAACATTTACTGTAACACTACACAATTGAGCAAAATTCTGTATAATCTCACATAGCTGCAGACATAGTAACAGACTATAAAATAGACAATAATAATAAAATAAAATACAAATAAAACAATAAACAGCAATATGTCCCCCTTCATTGCATGAAATGAGCAAATAAAACAATAAATGAATAATAAATCAAATTAATAAAAAAACAGGTAAAAGTATACTATATGTCCTCACTCTGTATTAAATGGCAAATAGTATAAAAAAAGTATTGAGGTGTGATGTTAAAATAGGAAGAGTAGGGCCCTGTCGGATGTCAGACCATGATCACCCTACAACTAACTCTGCAACCTAGATTTGGGATTTTTAAGTAAAAGCTGATCACCAGACCTGAAAGACCATGCTGGATTATATGGCTTTAAAAGGTCAACAATATATGGTGGTGTTAGATTATTCAGCGCTTTGCAGGCTATTAACAAGACCTTGAACTTGTCCCTGAACTGCACAGGAAGCCAGTGTAGGGATGCCAGCACAGGAGTTATGTGTTCACACTTACGTGTTCCTGTTAAAAAATGTGCAGCAGCCTTTTGGACCAACTGCAACTGTGCAAGAGAGGCCTGGCCAACACTAACATAGAGAACATTACAATAATCAAACTGACTTGAAATAAACGTGTGCATAACCTTTTTAAGATATTTTTTGTTAAAAACCTTGGATAAAAGACTAAGCTGAAAAAACCTAACTTAAAGAACAAAATTAATTAGCTTATTCAAGTTAAATATCACTGTACAAAAAACATCCAGATTTCTTGCAGTTGGATTTACATAAGATTTATGGCAGAATGTCTCTATGAAAGGGTGAACACTGACTCCACTGGGTGCAAATACCAGCACGTCAATTTGAATTTCATTAAGACCTTTTTTAACGGCCGTCCACGGTTTGGCATCCTCGAGATGTTCCAACAGTGGTGTTAAAATGTTTTTATCCCTCTGTTCAAAGGAAAATAAATTTGAATCTCATCTGCATAACAGTGAAAAGACGTTCTGTGCTAGACAATAATGGATCCCAGTGGCAGTAAGTAAAGTGAAAATAACCAAAGCCTGAGAATAAACCCTTGAGGGACCCCACTGCTGAGGAGGACACAAAGTCACCAAGATCAGCAGAAAATTTTCCACACCATGCTGTGGATGATAAATGAGACATAAACTGCCAGGATCATTTAACACTGGCTTTAAATAGAGGAATTGACAGCTCTGTTCTGTGTAGGTGAAGAATGTTAGGAGGTCAGCATGCATGCCCAGGCAATGGTGGATGCCCTCATGTCTCTCAGTCTAAGAAGGGACTGGTGAAGGTTTCCACAGAGAAGCCCAACCACCAGCACTTCCAGCGCAATGCATGCCTGAAGAAGATGGCACTGGGGTACTGAGGAAGAAGCTGGAGGTGACACTAAACAATAGTGACTTTAGAGTTCCAACAAACCACTTGACTTCCCTGTCTCACCAGGTCATTGAAGAGGAGCAACAAGAGAATGGCACTGTTGGGGTACAAAGTTTCTTTTCTATAGCCTCCCTTCTCTATGAGCTTACTAAGAAAAGGGCAGGTAGGCCAGGTGTGCACAACAGAAGCTACGAAAATGAGCCTGGGGAGTTCTGCAGTACTCAGGAACTCCATCATAGTTCAGACTAGTCCCTCAGAACCAGGACGAGGTGTATATTAGCAAAAACCTCATCCAAACAATAGTCAAAAACCGCATGTTCTTTTTAATACTCTGAATAGTTTAATTAATCCTTCTGATTCTGCTGCTATTGAACCTTCACCTGCACTTTGTGAACAATTTCTTCACTTTTTTAAAGATAAAATTGCAAATACCAAGTGTTTACCATTTACCTCTGTTTTAGACCTCTCCACCTCTTCTCCTTGCCAAGCTGTTTTTCATCAGTTTGAACCAGTTTCTCTCTCTACCCTAAGTGAAATAATTAAGCATCTGTGGCCATTTTTTTTGTCCTTTTGACACCATTCCACCACGCCTTTGCAAGGATGTATTGAATTCCATCAGACCATATGTTGTGGACTTAATTAATTCATCTTTGATGAATTTTAAACATGCTGTAGTACAACCGCTGATCAAAAGGAGCAATCTGGATCATTGTGTTCTCTCTTTCAGGCCCATTTCTAAGCTCCCCTTTTTATCAAAAGTTTTAGAAAAGGTTGTTTATAATCAGTTACAGGCACACCTTGATTTTAATGAGATCTCTGAAAAATTTCTGGTTTTAAGGCTCGGCATAGCACTGAAACTGCTCTAATAAGAGTGTTTAACGATTTGCTTTTAGCTGTTGACTCTGGTGATTCTGCCATTCTGGTTTTATTGGACCTGACTGCAGCTTTTGACACGGTAGACCATAGCATTCTTTTATCACGCCTCGAGACATGCGTTGGAATTAAAGGTTCTGTTCTTAAATGGTTCCAATCATATCTGTCAGACAGGAGTTTCTCAGTCCATCTAGGGAAGTATTCATCCACAGTCTTCTCTTGGCTGTGGGGTACCTCAAGGCTCCATCTTCGGTCCAATTCTCTTCTCACTGTATATGCTATCCATTTTCAGAAAGCATAAAATCGCCTTCCACTGTTTTGCTGATGATATTCAAATCTATCTGTCTATCCCAAAAAATAGTCATCCATCTATTCAGACCTTGTTGAACTGTCTCAAAGATGTTCAAACATGGATGGAGATAAACTTTCTCAATCTGAACAAAAATAAAACAGAAATTATTGTTTTTGGAGTCTAATCTCCTCAGTGGTTATGACAGTGTCATTGGATCGCTGGAATCTTTTACTTCTTGTTTTTAAAAGCCTAAATAATTTTAGGCACATGCCTAAATGTGCCTGATAGGCACATGCCTATCAGTCGGAGCTTCTTGTTCCGTACCCCCCTTCCAGAGACTTGTGATCCTCTTATCATCATTTACTGCACATCCCCAGAACAAAGATCAAAACCAGAGGTGGCAGAGCCTTTTCGGCAGTAGCCCCCAGCCTGTGGAACAGTCTCCCTTTGCAGTTGAGAGCTGCCCAGAATCTTAATCATTTTAAAACCATGCTTAAAACACATCTGTTTTCATGTGCATTTTCCTTTTGATATATTAAGCTAGTTTTATTTTATTTATTACTATTATTATGATTATTTTAATTAAATTTTATCCTATGGATTTCTGTCTTGTGGTTTGTAATAGTGATCGATGAATATTAAGTACAGTAGATACGCAGTATAGTACCTGCTGACTTATTGTTTTATACTTGTACAGCACTTTGGTCAGCGGAAGTTGTTTTAAATGTGCTTTATAAATACATTTGATTGATTGATTCATCATCCCAGCTGACCATAAGTAAGCTATTAGCTTATACTGTAGCTAAGCCGGGAGTACAGTGATGGTGGATATAGCACAAATCACATGCATGAAAAGAAATGCATGGAAACATACAGCACCAATTCAGCACCAGTGTCTGGATAAGCAGAAGGAGGAGTGAGGCAGGGAACAGATAATCACTTATCCTCCAGAAGAAATCAACAGCCTACAAAAGACACAGCCTTCAGTGGTGCAACAGTGTACAAACTCAGCGCATGTTTGAACAAGCTCTCTCTATCTTTCCCTGCAGCACAGACAGTGACTCTGATGGGACTATGTGCTGCCAGTGCATAAAACTCCGCTATACCTCCCATAGCAGCCATTATTTCTCCTTGACATTGATGGCCAGCAGCAATCACAAAGAGCACTCCTACTCTACTGCAATACACTGACTGTTCTTCACCTTGTACCTTCTATTCCCTAGTTGTTTTCATATTTGAGCAATAAAAGAAAAGAAGCATCTGATTCTGATCTAATCTGTACACATGTCTGCAATGAAGCTCTAAACTACTACAAAAGAACGGAGCTTCAAAGTAATAAAAGGCATTCTAATAGCAAATGGCTCATTGTAATTTGTTTGTTGGCCAGCTGCACTGAGGAGGCCTTTGATATGTGTGAACCACTCTGCATATTCATAGAACAGTTGTTTGTGGAGTCATTATAAGATTCATTATATCAAGTCCATCAAGCTACCATCATTCATCTGGAAAACAAAAATCAGATCAGTGTATTTTTAAAGCATATCGGACACATTTTCATTACTAAATTGAATTATTTGATTGAAGCTTTTAAAGGCATATAGAGCTGTCAAATTTGACCAAATCTCAACAGCTGTTATTAAGACAATCAATCCCTTTGATTGTACCTGCTAAAGATTTTGATTTCAAATGAAACATACTTGACAGAACAGGAAACAAGTTAAAATGTCTCAGGTTACCATGGAAATCGGGTTTCGTGTTATGCTGAAGTGGTCCTGTATTATTATTCCAGAAGCACTCACCACAAAATGTTACACAAGATATCCTACCCCCACCCCCACCCCCATCCCACTAGTGAACTCTGGCCTCAGATGCAAAATTTGCATTCTTTGCATACAGTTTGCTGTAGATTATTCTGTATCAGTTTGTGAACAAAGCCCTAGGAAAAGGAAAAAAAAAAAACATTTACACAGTGTTACACTCGACTAAGCTCTAAAAGACAAGTGCACATGCAAGTGCGTTCCTGCTATGTAATGCACCACTACTTTACAAGTAATAGAAGCTTCCATGGTACAGTAGGATGTTGCCCCGAACACAACCATTTGCAAACTCGAGAGGTCTGTGAGCATTGTAGATATTTATATACACACACAGGAAACACAAATATTAGTTCCCCTTTCAGGGAGTATACAGTGGTAGCAAATATAATTAAATAAGTAGATATAATTTATTCAGATTTGTACACACATACTGTATACGTGATACAGTATCAGGAGACATGATTGTGATGAGTAGTTGGAATGGTGGATGTGAGGGAGATTGAGAAGTGTGTGTAAGGAGACAGTGATTCTATTGTTATCTTCCAGCTTAAACAAAGCCTGAGGCTGAGGAGAGTGCATTAAAAGCAGAGATGAGAAGCAAAGGCTGTTACATAAGTGCAGATATGCGCATGCGCACACATGCACACATACAGTACGCGCACACACACACACACACACACGCACACACACACCAGATGACCTGCTATGCAGTAAGAGAAGACAGAAAACCCTTAAGCTTAGGTTCCATAACATACATGTTTACATATACAGTATACACACTCACTCTCGACCTGTTGCATTAACACCCTTTTGGATTGCAAATCACACTATAATCCTTTAATGGAAAAGAGAATGTGATAGAAAATCTCTCCTGTTTTCACATACATGTGCTGTAACTGTAGCATACAGTACATGTGCTGCATTACTTCTACTGTACTTCAAGGAAAATATATCAACAATCTTACTGCTGTGAGACCTTGTTCTTGCCAAGCAAATATCTTCAGTATTACAGTTTTTACAGTTGGTTATACTCTTAATACTGTACTGCAAGTTCATCTTTTTAAAACACATGTTGCTTTACAAACATGCAGCTTGGATACTTGTACTGTATGCAAAATGTGCCAAGCCTACCAAAACACATACATGCATTCATTTGTTGCTCATAACAGAATAACCTAAAACCATTAAGAATGTGGTATTACCAGATGCATAGTGTAATTGTATCTTTAATTGAACTTTTTCTTTACATACACCTACTTAGAATGAGTATACAGTATATATGGTGAGTACACCCCCCCCTAATTGCAGCAAACATTTTAGTATATCTTCTCAAAGAAAAATACTATAGAAATGAAACTTGGATACATTTTTGAGTAGTCAATGTGCAGCTTGTATAAAATTGCTTTCAACCTGGTCATGACATTTTACAGATATATTATACAGATTTACTGTCCTCTGAAAGTAATTATTGTCAGAATAGCTGGCAACAAACATGAGTACACCCTAAGTGATAACAGCTGTACATCTTTCACCATGCAAAGTCACATGTCCTATTCATCATGTTGATGTGTTTGTCAGTGGCCATGTTTATCTCCAGACCTGAACCCTATTGAGCACCTGTGAGGCATTTATGATATCATTATGCAGGAGTGGAAGAGGATCCCGTCAACAACATGTGCAGCTCTGGTGAATTTCATGCCCAGGAGGATTAAGGCTGTGCTAGATTCCAATGGAGCTCACACAAAATATTGACACTTTGGATACAGTTTTGACCTGTTCACTTAGGGAGTACTCATTTTCATTGCCAACTGTTACTGTATTTAGACAATAAAATCTGAATGTTGAGTTATTGTTAGAGGACAGTAAATCTGTATAATATATCTGTAAAATGTCATGACCAGGTTGAAAACAATTTAATTGATAAATGCAAACATGTTGGGTGTTTGCCTGGCCCCAGTTTCCATAACACCCACAACACAAAACACATAAAATACCATGTACAATAATACTGATGTGTGTGCTGTGGCCATGGGCCTGGAGCCTTAAGGCACAAGGAGGGGTACACCTGGACAGGTGCCAAGCCATCAAATGGAACCTACATGCACACACTTTGGGCAATTTCAGAAAACCAATTAGCCTAAACTGCACATTTTTGTGAGGAACCAAGCACAGGGAGAACATGCAAGCTCCACGCATACTGTACAGAGGTGGGAATTGAACCTGGCTGGGAATCGAACTCAGACCCTGGAGGTTCAAGGCAACAGTATTAACCACTATGAAAAATAGTGATGAAAAATGGTCTACAGTTTAGTCCAAATTGAATGCTGTTATACTAAAGAGTTAAGATTTTATGCTCCGTATAAAATATATCAGTTATGTCTTTTAACTATGGTAAATACCACTTGCATAGTTTTTATTGTATGACCAATGTGTCTTACAGTTACTGATGACTTTATTGTTTATTATCCCTTATTAAGCACTATTTCCTGGTCATCTTCGGCCATGACGGGCAGAAATCTCTGGAGTTGCGAACCGAAGAGGATACAGACTGTAATGAGTGGGTGGAAGCCATTCAGCAAGCCAGGTACAGCAGCAAATGAAACAAGTTGTCTGATTTTTATGAGAAGGAAGCACCTTCAGCTTATGGAAGGTGCAGTTCCTGAACACTATAGTACTTCAGAGATACTGAAGCTGTTTCAGGAAATGCTGAAATGTTCTCATTACAACTTGAAGTTGTAAACTTTTAAGGCCCACAATGTCAAAGGAAGCTCTGCACAAGAGAAGCTCTTTGATCCATATACTGTAAATCCCATTATGTTTTACCCATGAATGTACCATCTTTAGTTTTGATAATGGTTTACTCTCAGGGTCCCCATCAACACTACCTACTGTACTATAGGTTTGAAGTTTACATCACTAATACAAAACCTTTGATTTTGAGCATAATTCGTTCGGGAATCGTGCTTGTATATCAAAGCACTCGTGCAGTATATATCAAAGCGAATTTAAATAGGAAGATATAATGGAAACTCCGATTTTTTATACAGCCCAAAAATACTGCTTCTTTTCACAGTTCCCAGGAACGATCCTTCCCACAGGCCGCTGTTGCAGCACAGTTCCTAATGAACAGTCGCTACACTTGGACACAAAATAATTGTAAAAAGGCTTTACGCACGAATGTTGACAATTGACACACGCCCACTGAGACTGAGCATGGGAGACGATTACCCACAATCCAACAGCGCAAGAGAGAGAGAAAAGCAATTGGCATCAGTTGTGATCACCTGACACTTGGCAGACAAATCGTATATCAAGACCTCATTCGTTTAGCAAGTTAAAATTTTGTAAAAAATTTTGCTCACCTTACAAAACACTCTAAGACCAAGTTACTCGCAATCCAGTCCAATAAAAAACATATTTATGTAGTGTTACATGTGAACCTAAATATAAAGTAAAATAAATAGAAATATAAATAATTATTAATTTATAATATTAAATTGTAATGAAATGTTCACCATAAAGAAATAGCATAATGTGCTGTAGTTTCAATCACTGCTTTTATTTTATTCATCCGTTTGTCTTCATCTTTCTGTCAACATTTATTCTTCAGCTACTCTAATCTCATCATTGAGCGTGAAGTGCTTATGCAAAAGTACATCCACCTGGTCCAGATCATGGAGACAGAGAAGGTGGCTGCCAATCAACTTCGCACACAGCTTGAAGACCAGGATACAGAGATTGAAAGGCTCAAGGCTGAGGTAAAAGTTAAGTTCATTAAATGAACATATGCAGTGCATTTTCCCCTGGCAGAATCAAGGAATGAGGTAGGATGTATGCGCAAAAATACTGTAGGAACAAACCTTAACCAAAGTACTGGCAACAAGTGGAAAAACAAATGGAAACAACCAGAAATAAACAAATAAAAATGGGAAGAAAATGCAATGCAATTAATCAGACCTGAAACAATTACTCTGGAACTTAATCAACACACAGAAGACTATAACTAAATTGAACTATAATCTAAAACAAAGAATACGAGGAACTAAAATTTGTGTCAACAAAAAAGTCATTAAAACAGGGGACGACCCCCATGGAACCACCTTACAGTGGACTGGGAAAATCACCATTCTACACTATGCCATAGTGATAGTGATAGGGTTAGGGTCCCTGGGCTGGGGCTTTCCTGAAAACTACGCTGAGACCAAGGGACTACAGTAGAATAGGAACTAGGACTAGGACTTTTTGCGACTGCCCTTATCTATGGCTAGGGCTCAAAGCTTAACAAACGCACTGGGCTGAGGTTTGACATGGACACCAGGCCAAGGCTCAATAGGGATGGTGGGTTGAAACTTGCCACAAAAACCAGGCTGTGATATAGCATGAGTGCTTAACAGGTGCAATAGGTCTTCAAATCCTAGGGTGACACCAACACATTGTTCTCGAAGCTAGAGTGCGCATCAAGTGTGACATTCTCAAAGCCAGGTAACAGAGAGAGTATGCCATTCTCAAGGCTAGAATGCATTGTAAGTGTGATGAGCGATAAGGAGATCACAGTATTTTTAAGGCTAGAGTGCATTTCCATGCATGGCATTCTTGAAGTGAGGAGGCTGTGAAGACACAGTGAAAGCGAACCAGTAACGTCAGTAGAACGTCCTCAGCTGAGACAGAGTAGCACATGTAGAGCATGGCTGCAGCAGAGCATGCAATGACAGTTTGCTACATCACTCAGGCATAGCATGGCATGATTGAGGCATATCATGGCATGATTCTGGATCAACGGAGCATAAATCTGGGACACCAGGCCATAACTCAGGGTCAACACAGAATTCTAAAACAAAACAAAAAACGGATTTATCTTGGTGGGACTTGGTGAGGGAGTTCTCCCTGTTGACCTCCACCTGCAGCTCGGGCAGTTGGATGGCAACCAGTGCCCAATGCTACTGTAGTTTCTGCAACCCCAAATAGTAGGTTTTCTATTTAGGAGCAGGGCTCAGCAGATGTCCAGCTAAACTGCTTGATGCTGAAAAGAGTGCAGTTGTCACAGTACCATACTGTTGGCCCTAGATTAGACTGGTACAGTGAGCCTCCTTACCATAGACACCTGCATTTTCTTTAATGGTGGGCTTTCATGTGATCACAAGCTGAGAGTCTTCCTAGTCAGGCTTCCATGAAGCACCATTGAGGAACTGACTTCTTGTCTGGCTTTGCTTAAGCTCTTCTTGCTACCAGTTTCACATTGGATCATGAGTTGAGAGCCTGCCCAGTCAAGTTTACTCCTTTGCTCTGTGCTGCCAGCAGTTTTAGAGAGTCTTAGGTCTTAGAGATCCCCCAAAAGCATTTCTGTTAATGTACCAGCTGATATACTTCTCATGGGTAAGTTAGACAAAAATGTGTATGAATTAAAATGATTAGATAGTCCCAGATGAGCAAGCAGAGGGCGACGGTGGCAAGAAAAAAATTAACAAAACTTCAGAGGAACCAAACTCAACAGGAAACCCATCCTAATTTGGGTAATAACAGATAGCAGGGATTGATCTGCAGTCATACTGTATGTTGACAGTTGGAAGATTAATATAACAATTGATGTCTTTAAGTTAATATGGAGTCCAGTTTGTTATTGGAGGTTCAGGTAGACTTTAGAAAACTCCAGCCACAGGTACTCAGAGAACAACTGTCTACATCAGCCGTGGCCAGGACCGTCTTCATGGTAAAGTGGAACGGTCCCCAATCACCACACACATCCCTAGCAGACAACATGGTACATCCAGACGACATCTACAACCAGAAACGGGCACCAGGACAGAGTGGGTCTCGACCACTGGCAACTCAGGAGCGACATGTGTAGCTTGACAGAGAGAGACAGGGAGAGAGAGAGGGAGAGGGAGAGAACAAAAGAGGAGAGAGTAGAAGAAAAGAAGAGATAACAGTTAAGTATGGTCCCTGTCACATAATGTATAAGGTGAATATATATTTAGTGCAGAGTGCAAGCAGAGACAACTAACTATGACAGCATAACTTAAATTGAGAACAAGAAGGGAAAATAGACAAGAGGTCTCCCTGAGATATAAAGCAACAACTCACTTCACCGTGAACAAACCTGAGTGATCAGTGAGAGTGGGGAAGACAGCAACTAAACATACCAGTTCACCATATTACTCTAGGTCCATGAGTCCCCCAGATCTGCTCCTTTACCTAAGGCAAATCTAAAAGAGCTTGCCTAAATAAATCAAAAAGCTTGGCTAAATAAATATGTTTTTAGCCTAGACTGAACATAAATTGGAAGGCTATTCCATAACTTTGGGGCTTTGTAAGAAAAAGTTCTGCATCCTGCTGTATTTTTCATAATACAAGTTGAGGTGCACCTTGTGGTCTGGGTCTGTACAGCACAGTGTGCTCATCCATGCACAGCTGTGCTGTACAGACATCTTGTTGCCAGTGAAATGCTGCTCACAATGTATTGGCTTGTAAAACAAGCATCATGACTAAGCTATGATAACAGAACAGGACTAGTAATTTGTATAAATAATACTGATGATATCATAGAAACTCTACTGGGGTTTTCACACCCAACAGTCTCTGGAGTTTGAATGAGTGAGTGTATACTTTATTTGAAAAGGCTGACTCAATTCATAAGATCACAGTTTGTTTGAAATCTCTTTGGCCCAAAAATGTTTTCATTATTTTTCTATTAGTGTGAAATGCAGAAAAATGCAAATATACAGCAGTTTGAGCAGCAGCAGTATGGCAGTAGCAGTAAAAGTGTGTAACGCAGGGAAGTCTGTATAGCACATTAGCATACATGCATCAGAAATTTAAGGGGAAAAATGTGTTTGACTGGACCCCTGTGGCCCAGAAGAGCTTTATATGTAGCAACATCCCTGGTTGTTACATCAAATTATTTTATCTGCAAGATCTCACACAGCTTTTGTTCCAGATGCCCTTCCTGTCTCAATTATTCTTTACAACATTGCTGAGGTTTTTGGCATTCTCTTATGCACAGATCTTTTAAGGGCCCACCACAGCATTTCAATTGAGTTCTGGACTTTGACTAGGCCATTCCAAAAATTTGATTATTTAATTTTTTTAACCATTCTAATGTAAATTAACTGGTGTGCTTCAGATCATTGTCCTGTTGCATGACCAAGTTTTAGCTGTCGGACAGATGACTTTACATTTACTTATAGAATAGTTTGGTATACAGAGGATTTCAGGATTGATTGCAAGGTGCCCAGATCCTATGGCTGAAAAACAAGGTCCAATCATCACCTCTCCACTTCACATCACCTCTGTGTTTGATAGTGGATACGAGGTGTTTCTGCTGAAATTCTGTTTGGTTTTTGCTCCACTTTGATCTCATCTGCCCATATGACATTGTTCAAAAAGCCTTGTGGTTTGTTCGGATTCAATTTTGATAACTTCAGTTATGCTTCCATGGGCTTTTTTTTAGATAGAAAAGGTTTCTCCTGGCAATTCTTCAAAGCAAACCGTACTTGTTCAGTCTTCTTCTAATTGTGGGATAATGGAATTTAACATTTACCATGCTCAGTGAGGCCTGTAGGGGGTTTTCTTGTATTTCTCTGAGCATTGCACAGACTGACCTTCAGATAAACGTGCTGGGGCGTCCACTAGCAACTGTCTCGATTACTTGTGAAAAATCTTTTTCACTGGACAGCCATGGCCCAAACCAATGAGAATGACACAAATATCAATTTTCATAGAGTCTGCTGCTTCAAAGCTTTTAGATCGTTTTGTCAGATGTTACTTTGGTATACTTGTCCTATAGCAAGGTGCTCCAGCATGTCACCTTTTTTTCTGGATACCTCAAACTATCGGAAAGGAGATTCAGCAGAGAAAATTACTTTACTCCCAGTGTCAATAGTCCAATCCCTGTACCATTTGCAGTATATCAGTCTGTCACTGATGTTTTTCCTGGAGAGAAGTGGCCACTTTGCTGCCCTTCTTGAGACCAGGTCATCCTCCAAAATGTCTTCTCCTCATGCAAATGCACTCACCTGCCTGCTGCCCTTCCAGAGCAAGCTCTGCACTGGTGGTCTTCATATGGTGCCCCGATTCCGCAGCTGAATCAACTGCTGCATGCTGGACTTTCTGAAGCCTTCTTCACAATTGAACCTTTCTCAAGGTCTTGATCATCCGGTAAATGGTTGATTTAGGTGCAACAACATCATTTGTAACATTCTTTTTGTGCTAAAAAATGATGCTTGCATGTGTTTCCTTGCTGGTAGCCATGGGTAACAGAGGAAGAACAATGATTTTAAGCACCACCCTTAAATGGAAGGTTCAAGTTTTTATTGTTATTCTAACTCAGGCAGAATGACAGTATGACAGAGTGATCTCTAGCCTTGTCCTCGTCAACATTCTCATTAACATTATAACTTTTACAAATGACTGTAAGTAGGACAAATTCCACAATCCTTGTTTTTTGGAAAAATGCATCCCGGAGTTCATCTGAGTTTCTTCCGAAGCTTCTGCAGTCCCACTGAGCTAAAGCGAGTTAGTATCTTTTAAAGTTAAAAGTTCATCACTTCACCATATATGGTGAAATCCATCTTGTAATCATATAATATATATTCACAGGAATTTTATTAGTACATCTCTTTTTGTAATTTATCAGTTTTTGTTTTATTGTACATTCAATAATTCATTTCTGTTGTGTGAAATTTCCACAGTAGCAGCAACAGGTATGATTGCTTTACCAGGGTAATGCACCGAGGGAGTAATGTCTTGTTTAGAGGACGTTGCAGTGAATTAAAAAAGGAGGAATAATGGCATTCCCTCAACTTGGAGCAGGGTGTAGGGAGTATAGATTAAACTCCACTGTGGAACAGAATGGAGCATATGTACTTAAACAAAAAACACAAGGAAATGAAACATCAACATAAAAACACAGAAAAACATGCAGTGCCCTTCAGGGGACAATCTTGTTAACCCCCCCCCCCCCCCCCCCCTTATCCATCCTTATGGTACTTCTGTTTGTCAAGTATTCACCTATTAAATTAACCCAATGAGTTTTGATTGTATTTGACCTTAGGTTGGGACCCTAAATAAATCTAAGGAAAAAATGTTACCTTGTCTTACCAATCAAGAAGAAGATGATCCTGATATAAAGAAAATAAAGAAGGTCAGTAGTTTGACTGTACTACAGATCCATCTATGATCATACATCATCAAAATCATTATGAATTGTGAGAGATTACTAATGTTATTTTTTTACAGATACAAAGCTTTATGCGTGGCTGGCTTTGTCGGAGAAAGTGGAAGATCATTGTTCAAGACTACATCTGCTCACCGCATGCTGAAAGCATGAGGAAAAGGAACCAGATTGTTTTCAACATGTTGGAAGCAGAGACTGAATATGTCCTTCAGCTGTCCATCCTGGTGAACTGCTTTCTGAGGCCACTCAGGATGGCTGCCAGCTCCAAAAAACCCCCAATTGGCCATGATGATGTTAGCAGCATTTTCCTCAATAGGTATATATTCCATAATGTCATCACAGTAAAATATGCTTGTCTTATTTTATACTTAGTACAGCTTGATTTATTTATTAAAAGACACTAACTGTTTTCATCTAACTATTTTTCTCCCCAAGTGAAACTATAATGTTTCTACATGAGATATTTCACCAAGGTTTAAAAGCAAGAATCGCCAACTGGCCAAGATTGGTTTTAGGTAAGTACCATTCACTATTTATGGATCTTTTTGCAGCCTGAGCACGTATAATTTTTTTTTTTTTTTTTTTTACCAAAGCCTGAATTAAGAATTAAACCAAATTAAAAGTAATCATGAAATTAGATATAAAACAAAAATGGTAATAATAATCATAGGGTTTTATTGCAGCACTATCAAATACACTACCCAATTCCTGTTTTTTTGTCTTAAGGAATAGTTCTTCAGGCATCCTGTGGGACTCTTTTGACTCTTATTTGTGTCAAGTTTTTGTCTTTCATCTTCGGTTTGAAAGAATTTTGTTAGTTAAGCCAAACAGTAACCTATGAATCATTCAAGTATAAAAAAACATTCTAACTTAAGGCGTGAACCAGTGAGAAACAGGTGCAGATAAGGCCAGATGATCCGGCTGGTGATTAGTATACTGATGACGAGAGGGGAAATACTGATGTTGTTTCATAAACAACTACTTTTTAAATTACAAGAAATGAAGGCTAGATCAAGACCTTTACACAGTACTGTGTCTGCTGCAGCAAT
The DNA here is from genome assembly GCA_030522415.1 of Channallabes apus. Taxonomy (NCBI): domain Eukaryota; kingdom Metazoa; phylum Chordata; class Actinopteri; order Siluriformes; family Clariidae; genus Channallabes; species Channallabes apus. Next base: position 25,383,263 of record CM060120.1, read on the forward strand.
TATATCAGCTATTCTATGATTTAGGATTCACTACAATTTATAATTAATATATGTCTATTCAAAAATCTTTTTTTCACTTTTTAGCTGATCTTTTTGATATATTGTTGCCAATGCTAAACATCTATCAAGAATATGTACGGAACCACCAGTACAGTCTTCAGGTTCTAGCTAACTGTAAACAGAACCGGGACTTTGACAAGCTACTGAAACAGTACGAGTCCAATGCTGCCTGTGAAGACAGAATGCTGGAGACATTTCTGACCTACCCAATGTTTCAGGTACACATCTTTGAAGTGTATTGTTTAAAAGAGACAACGTCTGTTTAATGAAACCTAAGCTTTGATTTTATTTTTTTTACTTTTTAAACATATGTTCAAATGACTTAAATATGATTCTCACTGTGTTCCAGATTCCTCGATACATCATCACTTTGCATGAACTGCTTGCCCATACTCCCCATGAGCATGTAGAACGCAAGAGTCTGGATTTTGCCAAGTCAAAACTGGAGGAGCTGTCCAAGTATGCAAAAATATATATTTATGACAGATAAACATATTTAATAATAAGTAGGTAATTATTATACAGGTAATCAGGGTTTTCCAGTGTTAAAATTAGCTGATGAAATTAACCCTGGTTGATACCCTTCACTCTCATGTACCAAACACCAATACATGGAGGAAAAAAAGGAAGGAAAAAATGCGTTGCAACATGATGGTCTGGGTTATGCATGTCCCTTAAGTCTTAACTATTATTTTGAATGCTGGTAATGGTAATTAGAATTATTAAGGTTTTTGTTTTGCCCAGAAGGTGTACGTATTCAGGTAATATTCAGTACATTGTTTTAGCTGCACAGATTTTGGTTTCGTTTTCAGAATGATGCATGATGAAGTGAGTGACACTGAGAACATCCGTAAGAATCTCGCCATCGAGCGCATGATTGTGGAGGGCTGTGACATCCTCTTGGACACCAGCCAGACCTTTGTACGGCAAGGTGAATCACATAGAGCTGTGTCCTCTTTTCCAAAGGTTCTCCTACTTTAGCTTCAGCAATTTCCTTGCCTGGAAAGTGCACACGATTATTATTTTTAGGTTAGATCCTATTCGTTTTCCTAATTTTTCTCAAAAAGCTGTCTTGCTCTCAAAGGCTCCCTGATCCAGGTCCCTTCAGTGGAAAGAGGTAAACTGAGCAAAGTCCGCCTAGGAACACTGTCGCTGCGCAAAGAGGGTGAGCGCCAATGTTTCCTCTTCACCAAACACCTCCTGATCTGCACCCGCACCTCCAGCGGCAAGCTGCATTTGCTCAAAGTGAGTTACCTCATTTTCCCCTAAAATGTTTCTCTTTGTGTACATCATATCAAGTCAGGTATTACGTCGCACACGTTAGTTTTGTGCAAGGACATTTTGGTCTTAAAATGAGGCAGAGGATTCCTTCTTTCTTTCTTACTACATAATGGAATGATGCTATGATTTGATGGTTCATATTTGTTTTTCACTTGAATATTTTAGGTAGAAAAAGATCTGGTGTCATTTATCTTGTTTTGATTTTTCACATCACTGAAGGTTTTCACCCACAGTTTTAACAGGGGTGTGCAGTCCTTTTCTATCCATTGTATGTAGGTACAATACTGAGGAATGTTAGCCTAAACAAGTCTGTTTTGGGACATTTTAGGGTTAGAAGTATGGAAGTATAATGACAAAACATTTACCTTTTTTTCTCAGCAAGGAGGCACTCTGTCTCTGATAGACTGTACCCTCATTGAAGAGCTAGATGCCAATGATGAAGACTGTAAGTACTCAGACAACTTTTAAGTTTAAGGTGACAAAGTTTAAGCTGTTTAATTTTGTATAGGTTTTTTTTTTTGGTTTATTGGTCTTGTAGCAGACCTACAGTACATATTATAGTTTACAAGTTATATTTACATCGCATTGCATATTTTAGAACAAGAAACATGTACTTCTCATGCTCAAATTAAAATCCTGGTACAGTAGAAGTTGATCTTGATCTTGCTATAACAGCTCAACCTGAAGGATTTTTAGTTATTATTGAACAATATATAATATAGCAAATGTCACAATGAATGTGGAAATAAGCTTTCCTGTGGTTAAAACCTTATATATAGCTTTACCTCTAATACTCCTTCCAAAAGTGCTAAATAAATATGTTTTTAAATCTGTACCATATCTCTATGGTTCTACTTTTCACTACAGATTCTACTAAGACCATATTCTTGTGTAGAGCATCCACCACACAATCCCCTTTCAATTAATTATTCTAAGAAGTGTATTAATTAGTGTTTTAAGGTTACACCTGACACTTATGTCAAAGTCTCCCTAACAGAAAAATTAATTGTGTTTTTGTATAATCGCTAATATAACATTATTTCCAACATGATTTTTGTGCCTTAAAAATAGTGTGAAACCTATACCTGTTCCTTATGTTCCATTCTGTGCCTTCGTTGGGAATACTAAGTAAAAGCTAAGTAAGCCCTTTAATAGATGCCAGAATTACGGATTTCTTTTGTCTTTTTAGATACTGCGGCGGGTCAGGGCTTTAGTCATTTAGAATTTAAGCTGCTAGTTGAGCCAGCTGATGGGCCGTCGTTCTCAGTCGTCCTGCTGGCCCCATCTCGCCAGGAGAAAGCTGCCTGGACCAGCGATATCAGCCAGGTAAGGTCTTATTGTGTGAAAAACAACATTAACATTTGAATTAATTACAGTTTTGTTTTTAAATCATTATAATGATTTGAAAGACAGCTGGTCTGCTGAATGTGCAAAAAAAAAAAACGAACTACCAAGGTCATATACAAGAGGGATCTCTGGGGTGCTGTGTGTTTTTGTAGTGCAAATGAGGTTAAAGCTCTGGGGAACACAAGCTGCTTGTTTTGTTGTGGGCTTGAGGGTGTTTCCAGCTCCTCCCTTCAGCTGCAGTACTCCCTCTGGGCCCACAACACTCTGTGGTTTTACTGCGTCCTCACCCAGACTACATCAAATACTGTATATATGCTATATGTATATAATATGTAGCCATTATATCAAAAAGAAAATTATGAATAGATGAAGTTATTAGTAAATCACTGCTATGGATGAGTGTTACTAATTCCCAGATTACATTTAATTATACTTTAATAAGTGGGGTTATCATTAGTCCTTTTTAAACAAATTCACTCTATAAAAAACAATCAAAAGAAGAAGGCAAAGGAAGATTTGTGTAGCAGCAGGAATTTTGAGTTCTAACCCATGAGTAAACTGTTTACTATCGTGTTTACTATAGTAGTTACCACACACTGTAATAAACCTTACAATTTACTATAGTAATTACTACATGCTTTAGTAAACTGAAACATTTACTATAGTAATTACCGCAAAATTTACTATAGTAATTACTAAAAGTTGTAGTCTTCTTCTTTGTCTTTCGGCTGTTCCCTTTCAGGGGTCGCCACTGCGAATCATCTGCCTCCATTTAACCCTATCCTCTGCATCCTCTTCTCTCACACCAACTAACTTCATGTCCTCTCTCACTGCATCCATGAATCTCCTCTTTGGTCTTCCTCTAGACCTCCTGCATGGCAGTTCCAACCTCAGCATCCTTCTACCGATATATTCACCATCTCTCCTCTGAACATGTCCAAACCACCTCAATCTGGCCTCATCTCATATGTGTTGTCCCTCTGATGAACTCATTCTCGATCCTATCCATCCTTGTCTCTCCCAAAGAGAACCTCAACATCTTCAGCTCTGCTACATCCAGCACTGCCTCCTGTCTTTTCTTCAGTGCCACTGTCTCTAAGCCGTAGAGCATCGCTGGTCTCACCACTGTGCTGTACACCTTTCTTTTCATTCTCGCTGATACTCTTTTATCGCACAACACACCTGACACTTTTCTCCACCAATTCCAACCTCCCTGTACCTTCACTTCCTTGCTCTGGACCATTGACCCTAAGTACTTAAAATCCTGCACCTTCTTTACCTCTGCTCCCTGTAGCCTCACTGTTCCTCTTGGGTCCCTCTCATTCACACACATGTATTCCGTCTTGCTGCGGCTAACCTTCATTCCTCTGCTTTCCAGAGCGTACCTCCACCTCTCCAAATTTTATTCCACCTGTTCCCTGCTCTCGCTACAAAGCACAATGTCATCTGCAAACATCATAGTCCATGGAGACTCCTGTCTTACCTCATCTGTCATCCTGTCCATCACCAGAGCAAACAGAAAGGGGCTTAGAGCCAATCCTTGATGCAGACCCACCTCCACCTTGAACTCTTCTGTCACACCTACAGTACAGCACATCTTACCACTGTCTTACAGCTCTCATACATGTCCTGCACCACTCTAACATAATTCTCTGCCACTCCAGACTTCCTCATACAACACCACAGCTCCTCTCTCAGCACCCTGTCGTACGCTTTCTCTAAATCTACAAAGACACAATGCAACTCTTTATTACCTTCTCTGTACTTCTCCATCAGCAACCTCAAAGCAAATACTGCATCTGATGTACTCTTTCTAGGCATATTGCTGCTCACAAATTCTCACCTCTGCCCTTAACCTAGCTTCCACTACTCTTTCCCACAGCTTCATTGTATGACTCATTAGCTTTATGCCTCTGTAATTGCCACAGATCTGCACATCTCCCTTGTTCTCCCAAGATCTTGTTAAACAAACTAGTCAGAAACTCTACTGCCACCTCTCCTAAGCACTTCCAGACCTCCACAGGTATTTCATCAGGACCAACAGCCTTTCCACTCTTCATCCTCTTCAACGCCCTTCTCAACTCACTTTTACTAATATTTGCTACTTCCTGTTCCACAACAGTCACCTCTTCTACTCTTTGTTCTCTTTCGTTTTCCTCATTCATCAGCTCTTTAAAGTACTCCTTCCATCTTCCCATCACCCTCCTGGCATCTGTCAGTACATTTCCATCTCTATCTTTAATCACTCTAACCTGCTGCACATCCTTCCCATCTCTATCTCTCTGCCTCGCCAACCTGTACAGATCCACCTCTCCCTCCTTACTGTCCAGCCTAGCATACAAGTCCTCATATGCTCTTTGTTTGGCCTTTGCTACCTTCACCTTACGGTGCATCTCCCTGTACTCCTGTCTACTTTCTTCAGTCCTGTCAGAGTCCCACTTCTTCTTAGCTAGCCTCTTTCCCTGTATACACTCCTGGACTTCCTCATTCCACCACCAAGTCTCCTTGTCCACTTTTCCCTTACCTGATACCCTCCTACCCTCCTCTCCCTGATCACATTGGCAGTAGTTGTCCAGTTAACTGAAAGCACCTCCTGACCACCCATAGCCTGTCTCAACTCCTCCCTAAAGACTACACAACATTCTTCCTTTCTCAGCTTCCACCACTCTGTCCTCTGCTCTGCCTTTGTCCTCTTCAGCTTCCTCACCACCAGGGTTATTTTACACACCACCATTCTGTGTTGTCTGCCTACACTCTCCCCTACCAACACTTTGCAATCACCGATCTCTTTAAGATTACAACGTCGACACAAGATGTAGGCCACCTGAGTGCTTCTGCCTCCGCTCTTATATGTCACCCTAAAAGTTGTAGTAATGCAACCCTCTTCTCCCAGTGTGTGAAGAGTGGGAGAAGAGGGTTGCATTGACAATCCAACACAATGGGCAGCACATTGAACACATTTTATAAGTTATTTATAACATTTTATAACTTAATTAATAAACTTGTTACGTTAAAACCAAGCACACCATTGTCTTTCTTGTGAAATTCCCAATAAGTTTCATGTGTCACATGACCCTCTTCCTATTGAAAAAAACAAAAGTTGGATCCAAAATGGCCGACTCCAAATGGCCACCATGGTCACCACCCATCTTGAAAAGTGTTCCCCCTCACATACAGTATACTAATGTGCCACAAACAGGAAGTTAATATTACCAACCATTCCCATTTTATTAAGGTGTATCCATATAAATGGCCCACACTGTAGTATTTTTTCCTCATGGGCCGTGGGAAGTACAAACTTAAAAAGTGAAATATAAATTCTTTATTTTATTGTTTTGCGTTGTTCTTACAGTGTATTGATAATATTCGCTGCAATGGCCTTATGACCAGTGTTTTTGAAGAGAACTCCAAGGTCACTGTGCCTCATATGCTCAAGTAAGTATTACAACATCAAGAACAACAAATCCATTGCAATGAAATGACATTGTTTTCAGACAATGATAACATGGCTAGTGAATCAGGTTAATATAAATCAAGAGCATATAAATATATACTATATACACAAAATATATAAGTGATAGCTTTTTTCAATGTCGATCCTGTTTTATTCTTCTTACACTATAGCAGTTTGTATACTATTTTCATTACTTTTAATGAATGACACATCCATGAAATTTCACTCACAGATTTAATCATTTGAAGTTATATTCACCGTTGTTTAACATATGTGATAAAGCCTGGTGGTATACAAGGTTTTTAATTGTACATTATATACAATTTCATGGAAGTTTAGCTATGACATTATAACAACTCGCCTAATATTGCGTAGCCACTAAAACACCAATACACTGTGTGTTCCGACACCTTGCTCTGAGAACTAGCATTAACCCTTACAGCAGTGCAGTCATTCACAGTGCATCACTGTTTTGTTACCCAAAGGGGGACCTATTCAATATTAGGAGGGTGGTCATAATGTTATGACTGGTCTGAGTATCAATCTATAAGGAACTCCATGAACAATTGTATTCCCTTTTAATACATGGGCGCCAAGGCTAATACTTTCACATATATATGATGTAAATTCAACCTATTGTGTCACATAGACCAACCAGAATTTTGTATATTTTCAAGATTACATTGTTCTCTATATATTCAAAAACTCCACATTATTGTTATTATTTGTAAGGCAAAATATTGACATAAAACACAAGTCGATATTCCCCTGCAGGTCAGACACACGGCTACACAATGATGATGTGGATATTTGCTTCAGCAAAACACTCAACTCCTGCAAGGTGCCACAGATCCGCTATGCCAGCGTTGACCGTCTGCTGGAGCGGCTAACTGACCTGCGCTTCCTCTCCATTGACTACCTTAACACGTTCCTGCACACATACCGCATCTTTACCACTGCAGCTGTGGTCATGGACAAGTTGAATGACATCTACAAGAGGCCTTTCACCTCCATTCCTGTAAGGTCAGGCCTTACTGTTGTTTGTTTGTTTGTTTGTTTGTTTGTTTGTTTGGGTTGGGTTTTTTTTGTGTTTATTTTTGATTGAACAGAGCAGCATAAAATTCATGATTAAAACAAGAAAACAGTATGACATATTAAGACTCGACCTAGAGGAAAATATTATATCAAAGATTAGTGCCGAGGTAATATAGGAGGGCATTAGTTGGGAAATAAGCCAAGAGTACAAGTATAACTCCATAGTGACATTGTGACACTGTTTACAGAATACCCATAGACCAGAAACACTGGGCTTTATAAAAGTATGGCCAGCCATATAAAATCCTGTTTGAAAACTGCCATATTTGTAAAACATGTTTGAACTTTGAGCACTACTCATCACCCTAAGAACACCTCCATGCAATAAAGCATGGTTGTGGAGGTTGAATAATTGTACAGTGAATCAAAATTAATTAAATTTTTTTAATGAGATGAATATATAAAAATATAAAGAAATATAAAAGCTTATATTCTAGACTCATTACACATAAAGTGAAATATTTCAGGCCTCTTTTGTTTTAATTTGAATGATTATTGCTTAAGGTTGATTTATGCTTCTGCATCAGAAATTTTTAGAGAGAACTGTATTGAAGAATATTCATGGGAAGTTGAATGAAAGGGAAATGTGTGGTAGGAAAAAGTGTAGAAGCAGCAGGACTGACTGCAGCCTTAAGAAAATTGTCAATCAAAGCCTTTTCACAAACTTGGCAGCATTTCACGAGGATTGAAGTGAGGTCGGAGTCAGTGCATCAAGAGCCACAACACACAGATGGCTTCAGGAAATGTTACATTCCTAATATAAAGCCAATGCTGAGCTAGAGACAATATCAGACGCACCTTATCTAAGCTAAGGTGAAAAGGATCTGGGTGGTTACTCAGTTGTCCAAAGCCATCTTTTCAGATGGAGGTAAATTTAGCATTTTTTTGGAAATCAAGTTCCCAGAGTCTGGAAGAGGAGAGACAAAATCCAGACTGCTCGAAGTCAAGTGTAAAATTTCCACAGTCTGTGATGATTTAGAGTGCCATGTCATCTGCTGGTGTTGATCAACTGTCTTTTATCAAATCCAAAGCAAAGCAGTAATTTACCAGGAGATTTTAGAGCACTTCATGCTTCCATCTGCCGACAAGCTTTATGGAGATATCCTTTTCCAGCAGAATTTAGCACCTGCCCTCAGTGCCAAAATCACCACTAACTGGTTTTGAGAGCATGATGTTACTGTACTTGATTGGCTTGCCAACTCATCTGACCTGAAAGACGAAAAAGAGAAACTCACGACCCAAAAATACACAAGAGCTGTTGGCTGCTATCAAAGCAACCTGGTCTTTAGTACTGTAATGCCTGAAACGTGCTACAGGCTGATGGTCTCCATCCAATGCCACAATGATTCAGAAATTCATGCTAAAGGAGCTCCGACCAAGTATTGAGTGCATAAATGGGCATTTCAGTATTGTAAATCTTTAGAATTTAGGATCCTATGATTAAGTAAATCCTAATATCTTAGGATATTGGATTTTTTTTAGCTGTAAGCCATAATTATCCCCAGTAAAAACAAAAACATGCTTTAAATATTTACATTTATTGAGATGCAATATATATAAAGCTTTGTAAACCCCATAAAAATCTGTGTCTGAGGTTTAGTGGTATTGTGTCTAGTGAATTGAGCTGTAACCCAAACCCTCTCCCTTCCTCCCTGCTCCACTATCACTGCCATTTACAGAATTCAGTACCACTCATCTGACCGCTTGTCCATCTCCTCCGTCTGTCCAGACTACAGCCTGAAGGTCACAAGGCTTGCCCTGGACCAGTCAAAGTAAATCTATCATACATTTTTGTTTCTCCCTCTTCTCCTGTCTCTCATCTTGTCCTCATTCTCTTATTTCTGCATCTTCTTGTGCATTATACCTAATAACATCAGTCCCTTAATTATAAACATATTTTGTGCTGTATATCTCTTACTTAATTATTGCAACTCTAACTCCTAAGGGATTTTAGGCATTTCCCCAGGGTCAGCACAGTCATTTCAAATGCTGTTTTGGAGTACAGATTCCAGGCTTTTAACTTCAGCGAGATCAGTTTTGCTATGCATTTATGAATCTCTCTGCTTTTCTTTTTCTCGTTCTCTTTCTTTACTCCTCTGCACCTCATCTGGTCTCTCAGGTCGCTAGAGCTATTTTTTGCCACTAACCAGGGCCCATGGGGCAATGAGATCCTGAACAACAAGTCCCCCCGGCTGTCACGCAAGTTCTCTACACCTCCTCCTCTCTCAATCCCTTCCCGAGCATCTTCGCCCATGCATTGCCGTAAATTCTCACTGAGCTCACCTGTGAGTGGGGGCAAAGCCATGGCTCTGGATCTCTCAGCTTCGTCCTTGGCAGTCAGTAGTCCCACATCTACCTACAACCCCATGGTCCTTTCTCCACCACCCAACTGTACTAAGGCTCCACTGGACCTGACCAAGGGCCCCACTTCACCAGAGCTAGGCCCCACCACTCCGGAAAAAGGTGGGGAACTCCCACATATTGATGCATTCTGTGGCAAGCTGAGGAGAAGCGTTAGGCGGAGTAAGTCGTGAAAATTTGTATGTTCCGGTGGGTGAAGCTCCCACTTCCCATTTAGAAACAAGGACGGACACGATAATGAACGCATTACTCATAGGCTTAATAGTTTCATAGTTAAATTGTACACCAAATTTTTTACTGGAATAGTCATTGCAAACGTAACTTCGTGTTTATTGTTAATTTCCGCGTAGAACAAGTACACAGATTAACATTGTCTTTATCCTCTTATGTGATTGACCATTTGGTTCTCCAACCTGCACTGGCTTAGAAAAGATTAATGTGGGGTCAAATCATTAGCCCCATAACCTCCATTTTTAAATAATCCTAATCTGCATAATATACGCATGCCACACCTAAAAGATTACCATATGACGATTCTAACTGACACACTTACTTATCATAATCAAATGAAAAAGAATTTGAAGAGATATCACGTGCATATAGTTCACATTGTTGAAACTTACAAAGCAGTTGCTAGGTAATCACTGCAAAAATTGCAAATGATAAAGTGGAATAATGAACACAGAGAGACCCTTGTATGTATCTTTAAACACAGCTTTTTGCAGTTTAACATGGCATGGCATGCATCCAGTTGGGCATAGACTCAAAAAGACATCTGCAGTTTGCTGGCATCAGTCGCTCAATCCATCCCTGCTTGGTTGCTTCCTGAGGATCATGTAAAAACTTCTACTGTCTTCATCACCATTGTCCAGCAGTTTTCTGTTGAGGTACAGGTCCAGAGATGCTCCCGGCCATGGCTCCAGAAGCTTAATACCATTGTCACATAATTAATTAGTGACATCATCTGTTTAATATTTGGCAGATGTTGTAATACTTTTGACCACAATTGGATTTGTTACATGATACAGGCGTCTTGCCTGCTTGTGTTAAATGTGTAATGATTAGCTAGATCTTAATAACACTGAAGAGTCGTCTGTAAGTACTGTACGTATGATTATCTTGTGCCCTGACAGATTTTATAGAGTCTTTGTCATTTGACAAGTTCATCCCAGAGACACCTACCTCTGTTGAGTCAGGAGATTCATCTCTGTGCAGCTTGCCCTCTACCCCTTCCTCTACTCCGCGCCATCCCCGTTACCGACAGCCTGGAGGTAAATGATTTCGGATTTCTCTATTTTATTTTATATATGAGACGCATTAGTACAACTGTTCACAACTTTGAACAACTGTTCAGTATGACACCAGTGCTAAAATTACCAACAGCACCACCCATGCACAACACCATTATATTTGTTTTTTTGCTATTTAATGACAACCATCACCTCTGCTATGATAGGTCAGTCTATGGAGAATTTGCGCTGTACAGTGTCCCCAGCCTCTGCCTTTGCCATCGCCACAGCAGCAGCTGGACACGGTGGTCCTCAAGGTCAGACAGTGCTTATGAGATTTGACAGCTCCATTACAAATCTCTCACTTGTATATGTATAGTAACACATAACATTACCTAAGGGTGACTGGTGTTGGTTTAAAAACATTTACAATGTATAGTGTTAAAGATAGTGTTCTTTATTTTTATTTAAATAACTATTTTAAGCTTTTAAAGAGGATATTACAACTGTAGAGTTACACTACAGTTATTATTTATTTTCTTTAGTTGATAAAAAACATTGGCAATCATCCTCCTAATTAGACCATCTGTGCCATTACCTCCTACTACACTTGATAAATAAGTTTGATTACAAAATGTAATGGTTAGATATCACCGTTTAAATCACAATGTGCCAAAATGTTCACAATTTGATTTTGTTTATCAATTCATGCAACCCTATTATATCTGTACAAATCCAGAGCATGAATGCCTAGCAGTAATCACTTAATGCTTGAAATTTCTGAAAATGCTAACTGGGATTAGCAGTAAAATGTGAAGTGTGGCCAAAAGTATGCGGACACCAGACCATCACTTCGCTATATCTTTCTTGCTCAGACTGTAGTGACAAAGTTGGAAACACACAATAGTATAATGTGGCACATTACGGATTTTCTTTACTAGGCCTAAGGGACCTAAACTCTATTCCGGCATGACAGTGCCTTCATGCAAAAAGCAACAAACTTGAGCGTTCTACCCAGAGCCCTGACCTCATCATGACCGAAACCTTTTAAGATAAACTATCATGCAGCCTAGTCACAGACCTCCCTAACCTCATTAATGCTCTTTTGTCTTAAATGCAATATTGCATAATGTTAGTTATGGTCCCATCATTGGTAACAATGGGGGACAAAATCTGGAATCGGATGTTGAAAAAGCATATGTGGGTGTGATGGCCTTGTTTTTACACACTCTTGGCCTTATAATGTATCTTAATGGCCTAATACTGAAAAGAAAATGCTCTCACTAGGTTTCACCAGCCCAGAGAAGTCATATGATAAGGAGTTTCTTATCCGCCGAGCTGCTACAAACAGGGTGCTCAATGTCCTGCGGCACTGGGTTTCCAAACACTCCCAGGTTAGTGCCATATTATCCTCTATCACATACTGTCTTGAGCCACATCTCATTTTTTCATATTTCAGTGTTTTTCCATATCTCAATTGGCATGGTGGCCGCCAGGGTGCCGAGCCATCGTAGGACACACACATACACTGACACACTATCGGCGATTTGTGAACGGCAGTTAGTCTAATCTGCATGTCTTTGGACTGTGGGAGGAAACTGAAGCACCCAGAGGACTAGGGCTCCTTATTTACCCACCTTTATGGTCCCCAGTTTATGTAAGAAATAAATATTACCCTCCATCCTCCATGAGAAATACATTTTTAACCCTACATCATCCTCTAGCCACTGTGCCTGAAAAAATATCTTGAGCAAACACTGCATTTTGCCTCCAAAATGTCAGGCATGCTTGTATTTTTTAATGTAGTACTGTATTGAGGAATTGTTTTCTAGCCTTCCTGAATTACTTTTTTAGCTCTCATTCTCACAGTCCTGTACCTGACCAGTGAAAGAGAAATGTTGTTTGTTCAGTAAGCCACACAGTGACCTACAGTATGACCCAGTGAGATACAGTACAGGTGCAGATGATGACAGATGATCATGCTGGAGATTAGTATACTGATAATGCTGAATGCAATGTGGTTTGAACAGATGAGAGGGGAAATGAGGTTGCTGACGAGGTTGTTACATAAAATACTATTGTTTTTAAATTTGCACTAATGCACACTGCATCTATGTAACTAAATAAAACAGTTAAATCTTCTATTACGAAAAAGAAAATAAGTTAATAAAAAAGTCATGATTTGGACTTGAACTTTCTGTGCCCTATTTTGCTGGGACAGAACACATGAGCCACCATGATTAGGATAATGTGCTTACTGAAATATTGTACCCATTCATTAATTTATGGAATCAGGAATAAGGGGTCTGCTGGCACTGTTGGTCAGTAAAGCAGTAGGAACAGTTAAAACTAAAACAGCCCTGGAAACTTGGCAATTGTTAAATAAATCTGAATTGAAACATATTTAATATATTTGATTAAATCTATTCTCAGTATCAGCGTGAGATTCGTGTTTAATTCCTCTATCTGGTCGCACCATGATTTTATGACCAGCAGCAATTTTTTGAGATTATTCTAGCCAGTACAAGGTCACTTTTAACAAGGGTTTATTTTTTCGGTCTTACTTCATGGCAACACTGGCTTGGTGTTGCCATGAAGATCAAGACTGTTCTCTTTTAGACGAAAATTATTTGGCCATGATGTAATGTGTATACTGTAATAAACTGGCATCTCATCCAGGGTGTATTCCTACCTAATACAGTGTTTATTGAAGATGAATTAATAAATGCAATGTTTATGTGTATGTGTGCTGAACAGGACTTTGATATGAACAGTGACCTGAAGGCGGAAGTGATCACACTGCTAGAGGAAGTGCTGAGGGATCCTGACCTGCTACCTCAGGAAAGAAAAGCCACAACCAACATGCTAAGGTTGTACCAGAAGTCTTTTCACCCTGACCACTGACCTGATTACCTTTACTGTATATAGACTATACACTGTAAGAATATATAGATTTTGTAGCCTACATGTCATGTTTACTGTTATGGATTATAAAATCCAAAACAAATAATAAATCTAGAGTATTAATTCTATTGAGGCCATTAATTTGTTTTTTGCACTCCATCATAACAGTTTTTTTTACTGTAACTTCTAAAGCCTATACATATACAGTACTGTACATATGCTTTATATACACAGTATATACATTTACATTTTAAAGCTTTTTGTAAAGCTTTACTAAGATCTGTAGTGTGCCCAAGAATGAAGCTTGTGTGCTTTTCTTCACTGCTTTGGTCCTTGAGTGTTGCTGGGTTTCAGGGATTCACGGCTTCCTGCCTTCATACGTCATCACCACTGCCACATTAGCAGGGGCGAGAATCATTCATAAGCGAATGCAAGTCTGTAGAAATGCAGCTCTTCCATAATGAAGCAGAGTTTTTGTTCAACTGATTGTAACAAATGTGTGTGTATAGTCAAATGTATTTATTATTATTATTATGCCAAGTATTGTATAGGTTTTATTATCCCCTTGTGTAGCCTGGGCCATTCTGGGTCCTCAGGCATGCACAAGACCTCTGGGGTGTACTGTGTCTGGCACCAGGGCATTGACTGGAAGTTGCAGGTTAGGTCCTCAGTGGATCCGATTTGTTTGCCTGGCATATCCCATGGGTGCTCAGGGCAGGTGTCCTTGGGCTCTTTGCCACGATGGTCTGTGGTGCACTGGGTGTTCTGGTGCCTTTCTATTGTGGCCAGTACTGAGTTTTGGGGGTTTTTTGGTACGTTGTGCTTACATTGCCATTTCTGTGAGGCCAAGACTGTGCTCCCCACAGGCTGATGAGATTTGGGTATGAGCACTTTTTAGACAAAAAAACTAAAACAAATGGAAGCTTAAAGCCAAAGTTCTCAGAAGATCTGTGGTTGGTTCTGCAGGATGCTCGGTAATCTTTTTTCTTCACAAATTGTATCTGATACTAAAGGATCCTCAAAACAATGTCACACCAAATACTGACTTTGTTTTCTCGTACAGACTTTTTGCAAAGTAATATATATTGACTATTAGACACACACACACACACACACACACACACACATTCACACACAGTCAAATGTCTGTGTCAACTTCTCAATGTGAAAAACTGTACAGAGCCCCTAAAGGGACATGGGAGGGTGGGAAAAAACTGTGAAACTGCAGTTTCATGGGAACTGTGCTCTCCATTTTAGTTCAATTCAGTTTTATTTATATAGCACCTTTAACAACGGTCATTATAAAATGAAATGTCATCCTGCATGATATTAAAAATGTTATGTTACCAGGTAATAAATAATCTCCAAATAATGTTCATCCTGTACCCTTTCTTATCCTCCAGTGCCCTTTCTCAAGAAGAACCAGATGACACACAACTTAAAATTAACGACATTCTCAGTACGGTGAGCACCGGCTGTGCACTTTGCACGTGTGTATTGAATGTTTATAGTGAAAAATCGAGCTAAAAAGCTTTTATCCTCATATGCCAAGCCACAAACACATAAAGAGGTAGTAAGTAGTTACAAGTAGATTATTAATATGATAGATTACTGATTAGAGTTTACTGTAATTTAACACCTACATATTGTAGATATTGTAAATATTGTAAACACTTCTGTAACCTTTATGTGTGTTTTTTCTTTATGTGTGTGTGTGTGTGTGTGTGTGTGTGTGTGTGTGTGTGTGTCTCTGTGTGTGTGTGTGTGTGTGTGTGTGTGTGTGTGTGTGTGTGTGTGTGTGTGTGTGTGTGTGTGTCTGTGTGTGTGTGTGTGTGTGTGTGTGTGTGTGTGTGTGTGTGTGCGTTAGGCCAAATACCCCAAAATGGAATGTTTTGAGTCTCTGTCTGCTATGGAGCTGGCTGAGCAAATCACCTTACTGGACCATATTGTGTTCAGAAATATTTCTTATGAGTGAGTATCTTTCAATAGATCCTGCTAAATAGGCAGTTTTGTAGTAAATACATGACAGATTTTACTATGGCCTAAACTTTACTATGGCTTACTATGTACTATGTGCTATAGTTTACTATGGGCATAGTACATGCCATATTACAGTATATTACACTGTAATATATTACCGTGGTAGGGCAGAAGGGTGGGTAGTATAGCCGTTAGCACTGTAGCCTCACATCTCCAGGGTTGACGGTTCGATTCCCGCCTCGGATCTGTGTCCATGAAGTTTGCATGTTCTCCTCAGGGTTTCCAAACCCAGGTACTTCGGTTTCCTCCCACAGACTAACTGCCATTCCCAAATTGTCCATAGTGTGTGTGCGCCTTGTGATGGATAGCTCCCGTTGTTCAGGGTGTGCACTGCCTTCTGCCCAAAGTCTCCTGAAATAGGCTCCAAACCTCTGGCAACCCTGTATAGGATAAGCGGTATAGAAGATGAATGAATGAATTACAGTGGAACTTCATTAATATGTTCTACTGTATATCAGCACATATCAGCTATATAAGCAAATATATAACTACCTGTAACATAATATTTCTTATGGAATTCCTGTAGACCTCTCTCAGAAGACACAAAAAGAGATTACATAAATAGAATTTTCCTGGTCATGGTTGCACTGGTTTAGAATACTTGAATACCTCTTGTTCTGCATTTTAGTGTTTTTACTGAGCTAACACACACTTCAACACAGAAGGGGGTGGTAATTAGCTGCCTATCTGATGTGGGTGTGTTTGAGCAGGAAAAACCGTAGCATTTATAGCACAGAGTTAATCCATGATCCGGGTTGGGAACCTGTGACCTACTGTTACCTCTGTGACCTAATATAACATTCATGGTTACTTCTGCCAGGGAATTTCTTGGCCAAGGATGGATGAAAATGGACAAAAATGAAAGAACGCCATACATCATGAAGACCAGTCAGCACTTCAATGATGTGAGCAAGCACAGAAAAACTAATCAAACATTTTCAAGCAGGTTTACGTGCATTCTTTTAGGTAATTCTCTCTCTCCCTCTCTCTCTCTCTCTCTCTCTCTCTCACACACACACACACACACTCTCTCTCACTCCCACTCTCTCAGATGAGTAATCTGGTGGCATCTGAGATCATGTCCCACACAGAGGTGAGCTCCAGGGCTAACTCAATTGACAAGTGGTTGGCTGTGGCTGATATCTGTCGCTGCCTCAACAACTACAACGGAGTGTTGGAGATCACATCCGCTCTCAATCGCAGTGCCATATTTAGGTTGAAAAAGACCTGGGCTAAAGTCTGCAAGCAGGTACACTGCCATGCAAACGTTAAGTTATGTCTAATAATTAAACATCCAACCAAGGAATAGGTATGGAAAATACTTTGATTTTAAATATGTTTTGACGAAATTCAAATGTGGTGGCATTTTTCCTTATTTTAAGGCCAAAGCATTAATGGACAGGCTGCAAAAAATTGTGTCCTCTGAAGGAAGATTTAAAAACCTAAGAGAAACCCTGAAAAAGTAAGCTTGTACTATGTTAATGATACAATACTACTGTATAATCTATGGTGTTTATAGAATAGTGTATAATATTTTTTTTCACCCACAGCTGCAATCCCCCATGTGTGCCATATTTGGGGATGTACCTAACAGACTTGGCATTTATTGAAGAAGGTACACCAAATTTCACAGAAGAGGGGCTGGTCAATTTCTCCAAAATGAGAATGGTGGGCAAAGAACCTACTTCTTCCAAACATTCATTCAGTTTCCATCTTTTCCTTGCATTCACCATACATCATGACACACACACAGACACACATAAAACTGAGCTATTTTACAGTAGTATTTATTACAGTTATACATGTATAAGAACTTGATAATTTTATAAAATTTCTCATGACGGAAGGCCTAAACTGATTAAATGAAGACTTCAAGCACAGTACAGTGATGAGATACTTAGCCTCAGTAAAACTTTTGAATTGAGCAAAATTTTAAACAACTCAGGCTGGCAATAGCACTCAGTCCTGTGAACATCGAGCAAGTGGACCGCCTGAAAATTGACAGATAACTTGTAGTCAACCTATGGAAGAGATGCATCTGTCTGTGGGAAGTGTACACAATCATTCACAAACACCCCAGCATGTGCTGGGAGTTACTGCCATAACCGCATATATAGCCAAGTGATTTCCACATGTTTGTGCCATTAAATGAATTCCTTGGAGGCCAGCATTTCAGATGTGAATCAGGAAGATTGATCACATCTCTGCTGTACTAAGAAAACTTTCTACCTTGATGATATCCACACCTTAGTAAAACGCTGGGTATAAGTGCATTAGTGTAGCAGGGCATGTACAGTGGTCACCTAATCGGAGCGTCGGTTTTACCGTCGCGGCGCTCGGCGACAGCATTTGGGTTTGTGCGTTTGCTGGCTTTTACCACTGAGTGGCGCTATATAACTATAGACTGATGCCTCATGCCTTAGTTCATTCTCTGCCGGATTAATGAGACGCGCTCCTTTAGAACTGCACGTAGTGAAACACTGTAGTTAAACGAATTCATAATCTGTCAAATTCATAATTCATAAAATGTGAAATTCAAATTAAATCAAATCTTATTAGGATCAAATTTAAGCACAATAAATGTTAACACAGTGAGCCTTTAGATTTTATCATGTGTAATTAG
Organism: Channallabes apus; assembly: GCA_030522415.1. Classification (NCBI taxonomy): domain Eukaryota; kingdom Metazoa; phylum Chordata; class Actinopteri; order Siluriformes; family Clariidae; genus Channallabes; species Channallabes apus. The sequence goes on from CM060120.1 coordinate 25,401,657, forward strand.
AAAAGAAGTGTGTAGGGTTTTGTGTCATCTTATTTCTTGTGTTGTTTAAATTTATAGTAGATTTATTAACTGAAATAAATGACCATATAAATAAAAGTCCGCCCCCTTTCATGTGAGATCTGGGTTCGATCCCCGGGTGATGCTGTTTTTAATTTTTTTATTTTAATTATAGCAAAATTAAAATAAACCAAAAGAAAATGTTTTATTTAAATTTTGCTCAGCATACTATAGAAAAAAACAGCAAACTCGCACGCTACCAGCTTGTAGTCTTTACATTTGGGGGAGGGACGTGCTAATGACGGTCGGTCTGCTGTGTGTGTCTATGTGTTTGTGTGTGTATACCAGGCACGATTATTTTTTTGTTTGTTTGCTGTTTTTTCTATAGTATGCTGAGCAAAATAAAATAAATAAATAAACAAATAAATAAAAACAGCATCACCCAGGGATCGAACCCGGATCTCCCGCATGAAAGGGCGCAGACTTAACCGCTGCACCACTTGGACTCTTAAAGACAACACGCCCCAGTCACGTTAATAAGCCACTCGACTTCTTTGAAAGAAAGCTCTAGATAAGTGACGAAGTAAGCCTGTTATAATAATTGCACGTGTATTTTATCTGTTTTCAACTTGGTGTTATTTGATCTTATGGGTTTAGAAATTAATATTTCAATAAATAGTAAACTTGTAAATGGTTTAAATAGTAAACGACGGTGAACGCGACGGTAATAACCATTCCGGTTGAGTAACCACTGTAGCACTTTTTACTCTCAAAACGGTGTTCTGTTTTTCCTGCACAATCAAATGTCCCTGTTTTGACTTAAACTCCCTTGTAATTTCTGGTTGAAGACTGGGAAAAGGCCCGCTTAATCAGCCTGTGCTCGTCATAGCTTCAGATTCCTGTTCCTAACTAAAAGTAGTGGAGCCTGATGTGGCCTTCTGCTGTTATAGCCTATCCACAACAAGGTTTAATAACATGATTTTCTGCTTTATAACTATGGTTATAAAGAATGATTAAATGAGTTGGTATACTGTATCTTTCGTGGCAGTTTTAACCAATCTTGCGCTTATCCTGTGACCTCTTGCGTCTCTACACAGAGATCTGTCACTCAACATGTATTTTTGTTATTTGCTCCATTCTGTGTAAGCTTCATCAGTTTCTGTAATACTCAAACCAGCCCAGAACATTAATCAAAGCTTTTGAATTGCAGCTCCATGTAGCTCCATGCAGCTCCTGTTCCTCATTAGTATTGAAACAGACTACTAGCTAAACATGCAATGGGGGTTACTTACACAAAAGGGTAAACACAAAAGGCTAATTCTCCTAGAGGCTAATCCTGCTAGGAGACACAGAGACAAAGAGACATAAACTAAATCAAAGCAAATACAAACTTAAAGAGCTCCAGAAACTAAATGCCAACTATAATGAAATCAAACTAAAACAAGGAAACAAAACCCACATAACAGAAATTAATGCTCGACCCAGTTTCCCAGAACAAACAGGTATTTATAAAAGTGCTAATGAGCCTCCTCAGTTCAGGTGAGTATCCATGTCACCTGACCGAGGAGGCTTCTGGGAAACTGAGTCTAGGAACCAAAACTACAAAGTAAAAACACTGCCCTCTAGTGGGCAACCCTCACAGTACCCCCCCCTTAAAAACGCTCCTCCGGAGCGCTAACGGAGGTCCTGGGTACCCTTCCCCCATGTCCCGGGTCATTCCACCCGACTGCGACGCCGACGAGCAGGCTCCCCAAGGTGGGTGGGAGGGTGGGCGAGCTTGAATTGCCGCCGAAGCCAGGCACCGGGTGCAGCAGCGGCCTGCACCCGAGGCTGGGTGGCGGAGGCAGCAATGGCTCGTCCTCGGGGCTGAGCGGCGGTGAGCTCATGACGTCGTCGGGTGGCGGAGGCAGCACTGGGCCGATGCCGCAGGCCGGGCGGCGGAGGCAGTGCCGGATCGCTGGTGTAGGCCGGGCGTTGGAGGCAGTGCCGGATCGCTGGTGTAGGCCGGGCGTTGGAGGCAGTGCTGTGTCGCTCTTGCCGGTGGAGCGCTGCCTGCAGCACTGAGTCGCCCTCCAAGTCGGGCGGCCGATGCAGCACTGTGTTGTCCTCACGCCGGGCGGCCTCTGCAGTACTGTGGCCTCCTTTGACACCGGGTGGCGATGGAAGCACGCTCTCGAAGTCTGGCGGTGGCGGGTCGCTGTCACCGCTGTGAACGAAGCTAGAGAGCGTGGTGAGGGTTTTCCCTGGCGAGGTCCTACAGTGGGAGCCACGCCAAATAGCCGCGACAGTGTGGCTGAAGTGTGAATGGCGTGTGAATGGCCTTTGCACGCCGTAGTCCCCCCTCCCTTTTCTGGCCGAAAGGCGTGTCAAGATTTCACAGTAAACACGCCCATTCAAGCCCTATTTATTCATTTACCTGGTGCCACCACTAGATGGCGCTTCGTTCTCAATAACACGTTAAAACAAGCCAGCTGCGCTGAGTTGCAATCACGTGATTTTAACAACCCGCCTCCACCCCCGCCGAACTGACGCTACCAAACTACAGAGATGAAGATGGCGGCTTAACGGACTATTCGTGGTAAGTGATGTTTTATTTTATAAAATGTGTTTGGGGTAGTTTACAGTTTATTTCCCAGTTTAGTTTTTTATTGGCCGTTTTAAATATCACTGGCAGCACCAGCAGCGGTCAGATGTGACTTTAGAGAACTTAATGATCTGTTTACCAAGTCTGGAGTTAATATTACAGCTTACTGTCAGTGTCACACACTCACAATGTCACTCCACTTTAACTCAAAAACATGCTCAAGCTTCGACAATACTATTAATGTCCCTATTAACAAGAGCTGCACTACCCGATGAAGAGTGTTTGTGTTCTCTGTAAATACTGAGAGAATCTCACCGCGTGTTGTCTGGATAAATTCAGCGCTTATTTATTCTCTGGTTAAGAGTTAATCTGCAGGTTATTTCTGTGACTGTAATATAATGTGATGCAGTTGATGAGGGACACAGACTGAGGGGAGCTGTACAGGAGCTAGTAACGCTCATAACCCGGTTTATATTTTATACACTTTGTCCGGGACTTTCCGCGGTAGCGCGAGCGCTTAGTTAAAGAGCTGAATAACAACACAGAAGTGTTTATCAGTTAAGGAGGAGGAGGGGGGAGGTGTGTGTGTGTGGGGAGGTGTGTGTGTGTGTGAGGGGCTTCAGTAAGTTATAGTTTGGCTTCAGAGATGAACTAATGCTCATATACGAGTGTTATATCGCTTAACTTATTTGTATGAGAAGCGCATTAAGTAAATTCTCGGTTAATTTAATGCAGACGATAATACAGACAGTCACTGGTTAACACTAACACTGTTCACTGGTTAACACTAACACTGTTCACTGGTTAACACTAGCACTGTTCACTGGTTAACATTAGCACAGGCAGATTATTTACATTACAGAATCCCCAAAACAGTATTTTACACACTCTGTGGTAAATAGGTTTATTAATATATTTTATTTTTATTAGAACTATATGTTCTGTGAAGTTTATTTGTCTTTGTCTTGACTAAATTCTCCTGTTGTCTTTAAGCAGAGCTCCGCTGTGGAGGATTGGGGGGGTCAGACGGCTGACGGCTGGACTTTTGGAGCTACAGGACTGGAGGAGCCTGAACAAGCTGTTGAGGGAGCTGTAGGAGGGATGACGTCACAGTCCGACAGCTTTAGAATGATGTTTGATCAGGTCTACTGTATATTCTGAACATAGAACTGCAAAATGTCTGATACAGTACTTTGGGGGAAACAAAGACTTGAACTGTTCCATGTTTAATAGTTTTGATATTTGAAAAATTAATATTTTAATGTAAAAGGACTATAGATAGAGACTTATAAGCAGCTGGTGTATCCGGGTAGTTTAATGAACTTTAAGCAAAAAGACAACATGTATTCATCTGTTTTATATAAATTACTGTTTTAACTTTGACTAGTTTTGGAAGAATAAATTGAATTGATAAAGTCATGTTTGCGTGTTTTAATTTTGGGGGATTGTTTGGGTATTTAAAAATTGTTTAGTTGAACCAACAACTTCAATGGGCAAAAAATGGGACACAACTTTGTTTTAAATAGTCAAAGAGTTGGGCTGAAAATAATAATAATAATTATTGATCATAGAAACAAATGAAACCAGTTAAACACTTGATTATATGTATTTGTGTTTGTGATTATGTGATCCATAATAATTTTTTCTCAGTATAAATAAATCTTTTGGGTTTTAAGAACTCCAAAAGAGCAACGACAAACTTGGTATTCTCCATTGCGGTTTCTCACCTTCCACTCCTGAGTAGGACATGGTGTTAATTGCTCTGTGTGTGTCTGTTTTTGGCGGGGGGATGGGTGTGTGTGTGTTTTCGGCTGTTCAGCAGTTCTAAACACAAGCACAGTTTTTGTCCTTAACTAAAATACTTCAATACGTTAATAATGAATTTATTTTGCTGAATAAGGTAATAAGCGATGTTTAAACCAACCCAGTAAGTTAAGTAAGTGTTCCATACATTAAAGTACTGTGTATAACCAAGTGCCCTAGCAAACACAGTTACAGTTTACAGTACAAACAGTGTGTGCGCTGGAGGGATTGGAAGTTGAGTGAGAATACTCATTTACAAGACAAAAGACGGTTAGAGGCAGCGCCGTTCTAGACCAGACAACACGGGGTGGGGGGAGGGGCGCATCATGTTCGAGCACTGTTTTTACCTGGCCTTACTGTATAGTAACAGTATTGTATTTGCTGAATTGTGTTGAGGCACGCAAACCCCCAGACCACAATAAGGTGGCAATCCCTCAGGGGGAAACTAAAAAATAAATATATATATAATTATATAATAAAATATCCTTAATCCAGATTTTATCAATGACATAACATTTATCTAAGCTGGATGGTCAAATTCTCAAAAACGTTTAACCTAAAGTAAGACTTAACACACTATAACTAAAATATTTACAAAACTGAAAGGTTGTCTTATGAATGATAAAAAATACAAACTAAATTAAAACAGATGGGCTATTGAACAGATCATAATATGTTTTATGTTTTCTGATTACAAATGATACATGGGTTGAATTTTAGAAAGGCTAAATGAAATAGCTAGTTTTTGGTCATGTCAGTCCAGTAACTATACTATGTAAAAGTAATTATAATATGAATTAATTAAGGGCAGGACCTAACCTAATGTTAATAATTTACACCATGATAACATTAGTATTCATGTTTTTGTATATATTTTTAAATGTTCAAATGAACGTTTCAGAGTATATAATTTGTCGTGTCATCTGTGATTGAGACCCATGAGTTAAATTGAAATATTTTTTATAGGTAGTAAGCCAGGTTTTAGTAACCTTGGACAAATCACCATGTAAGCCCTCTCTCGCGCACGCGCTCTCACGCTATCTCTCGCACTCACACACACACACACACACACACACTGTACACACACAGACACACACAAATAATACATGAAATCGCGTAAAACCAAATGAAACTAGGGTAAAAAATATGAGCAGTAAAATACGGTAGTATCCTGTAGGTGATTCCTGTCCTGTGATAACAGGCACTAACACTCTAGAACTGTTTACTTCTGTTAGTTTTGTTTTCAAGTGTGAATGTTTATGGGGATTAAATCTGTCTCTGCTGCTGCATCTATACACCGTTGTGATAAGTGATTGATGCCCCATCAGATCTTTAATGTGGGACATTATGCTGGTTAAATTACTAAAGACACACTGATCCGTATGGACAGAGATTTGTTCCAGATATTATGCGCCATTAATCAATTTGTTATGCCAATTTGACTTTCAGCGAAAACATCAAAAATATAACGAAAACAAACCAAAGCAGAAGTTACATTTTAAGCTTTACTTTCAAAGTAAAATTTGATTTGTCACATACACAGTGCGATATGCAGTAAAATGCTTTGGGTGCTTTAGGTGAGACTCGAACTCGGCATTGCTTCACCTGGACTGCTTTATAAGTATCACGCGCTAACCGATTGCGCCACGGGAGCCACACGGAATTTGCTCTTGTCAGAGGAACTTGCTCTCTCTCGTGCGCACACACACACATGAAATTGCGTAAAGACCAACAAAATATAAGCAGTAAAAAAAAAATCAGTAAAAATACATTAGTATAACAGGCGCTAACCCTCTGGAACTTTTTTACTATTGTTTCCAAGTGTTTATGGGGATTTAATCTGTCTCTGCTGCCGCATCCATTCACAGTTGTGATAAGTGATTAATGTCCCATCAGATCTTTTGACGGGGGAGCATTATGCATGATTAAATGACTAAAGAAATACTGATCCATATGGGCAGATATTTATTCCAGGTTGCATGCGGCATTAATTGCTTTTCTTATACCACTTGTAGACTATCAGTGAAAAAAAAATCAGCGAAAACATCATCAAAAATATAACGAAAACAAACCCAAGCAGACGTTACATTTTGAGCTTTACTTTGCAGCAAAATATTATCTATCAGTATATTAAATGGAACGAGGTAAAATACACAGTAATATAAAATACTGTACATAGCCTGCGTTTTTATTCCGTACCTACAATGATCGGTATAGACCGATACCGTGTCTTTAAGGATCATTTCAGGATGTCTTAAAAAATATTTCACTAACTAATTTTATTAATTCATTATTAAATAATAAATAGCATAATCATCATGGGTTGTGTATTGAGTGATTTAACAAATCTGTTTTATTAATCGGTTTGTTGTTGTTTTTTCATCTATTTATGAAACTATGTTGACAATGCAAGATTAAAGATATTAAAGATACGGTATTGGGCTTCCTGGACACTGCAGTTAACTGTGCCAGTCAATGCTCCATCTGGCGGAATTATACGGCATTGCAACCATCTTTTTAGAAAGCGCATGGGGGCGTTTATGGGGCGGGGCATCGTTAACTGCGTCATCGCGGGGGATCACATTCCATGCACGAAGCCTGCATTAACCCTTCATGGAACTGCCACGGAGCAGTCATGCTCCAGGCGGCTGTTTGACGTGGCTCCCACTGTAGCTGGGCTCTGGGGACATGGAGCCTCCCCTGCGGCGCGCTGGCGAAACTGGAGCCTCCCCTGCGGCGCGCTGGCGAAACTGGAGCCTCCCCTGAGGCCCGCTGGCGAAACTGGAGCCTCCCCTGAGGCCCGCTGGCGAAACTGGAGCCTCCCCTGAGGCCCGCTGGCGAAACTGGAGCCTCCCCTGAGGCCCGCTGGCGAAACTGGAGCCTCCCCTGAGGCCCGCTGGCGAAACTGGAGCCTCCCCTGAGGCCCGCTGGCGAAACTGGAGCCTCCCCTGAGGCCCGCTGGCGAAACTGGAGCCTCCCCTGAGGCCCGCTGGCGAAACTGGAGCCTCCCCTGAGGCCCCCTCACCTCCAGTTCAGTCCCCTGTTTTGACGTGGGGCAAGCTGATTATTCCTGGTCAGCTTGCCCAGGTGTTATAGTCCCAGCCCCCCCCCCCCAAATTTTCTCCCGGGGGGGCCCCTCTGCTATGCCTCTTGTATGGTCGAGCATTCTGTCACATTCTGCCATGGTGTTGGACTGTGGGCTTGGTGTTGAGGCATAGATGCAGAGGGGATGCAGTGAAACAAAGAGTCTTTAATAAGAATTCAACAAACAAAAAGCAAACACGAACAAAACATGAACTAAGAGTTGGCTTAAAACTTGGGAGCATGTTGTAACAGAACTCATAAACACTTAGACATAAGACTAGGGATTACATACATTGATTCACAATACAGACATGGGATACAAACTGGACAAAACAAGACACACGAAACAGTCTAACGGACTAAACATTAGGGACTATGCATGCAAGGGATAAACAAACACAAGACAGGCTTGGCTAGGTCTATTGGCTGAGCTGCACATTAGCTGCTAAGCTAGCTCATAGCTAATCAGACTAATGGCTACACCAGCCAGTAGCCTGAGACACAAGGGAATGAACAGACAAGGTACACAGCAGACTAGGTATGAAACAGACTAAGAACTCTAAAGGTTAGTGGCTAAAGATGTTAGTACCTAAACAGACTAAGAGCTAAGCAGACAATGAGACTAGACAGACTAAGATCTAGACATGTTAGTATCACCCTCATTAGTATTGAAACAGACTACTAGCTAAACATGCAATGGGGGTTACTTACACAAAAGGGTAAACACAAAAGGCTAATTCTCCTAGAGGCTAATCCTGCTAGGAGACAAAGAGACATAAACTAAATCAAAGCAAATACAAACTTAAAGAGCTCCAGAAACTAAATGCCAACTATAATGAAATCAAACTAAAACAAGGAAACAAAACCCACATAACAGAAATTAATGCTCGACCCAGTTTCCCAGAACAAACAGGTATTTATAAAAGTGCTAATGAGCCTCCTCAGTTCAGGTGAGTATCCATGTCACCTGACCGAGGAGGCTTCTGGGAAACTGAGTCTAGGAACCAAAACTACAAAGTAAAAACACTGCCCTCTAGTGGGCAACCCTCACACTCCATGTTTTTTGTTTTTGGCCTACAGTATAAAACATATGATGACATACCGTATTACTATGTGCCTAGGATCTCATTTATTAAGTGTATCAAACAGGTGTTTGCACAGATGTACACAATGGAACTGATAACGCCCATATATTCTAAATTGCTCTGCTCATACACAGACTCATGTGTGCTGCATATTCGGTTGGGAAATGTCAGACATGTCCCCTGTTTCTTGTTACCATGTGTCTGTGGATAAAATCCCTACAGTAGCACATACATGTTCACAGGGCTGTTGCTGCATTTTGTTGGTCTTGCCAAAAGTAGGACAAATTTAACAAATTTGACTGATGAACAATTCTTCCCTCTCAGCCAAGAGGTTTTAAAATGAATCTAATTATTAAATAGCAGTGTAAACGTACATTTTATAATATACATGTGTACATGTGAAAATAAATATTGAATGTGGAAAATTTGGGTTCATATGCTAATTGCCCCTGTTCTTTCCAAGTATGTTTCATTGGGAAAACATGTTGCTGGTAGGGATTCCAGGTAAACACTATACGGTGCTACTGTAGCTTCGGAACAATTGTAGTCTGTATAAAGAGCAAGTCCACTGGTGTTTTAGGAACACAATGCCTATATCTGGTAAACACTAAAACTAGTGTCTATTATGAAATTCCAGATGTACTTAAGTAAACACATTAGATTACATTACATTAGTGCCATGGTTCTCAAAGTGTGGGGCGCACAAGAGATGGATCATTAATACAAGTAAATTAAAATAACATCAGTTGGGGGCCGGAAGAAAAAGTGGAACCATAGTGCCACAATAGCGGTTTAACGTCGGCATGTTCATTGCAGAGGAACAATATAAGGAAACTTTCGGTATTAAATATGTAATCATCATTCATTCCAATGTGTACGCTGATGTTTCTGTATTTTTGTTAAAATTGTTATCAGGCAGTACTAGTCTGGCATTTCTAGTTTCCAGTGTGGCAACAAAGTTGTTTTTTGATCCTTCAGGTGCTGAACAGAAGGGAAGATCAATATCGTTCTACGCTTTTTGTGGTGTGCAGCATTTTGCGATGATCCCTAAGTCATTGTTGCGCTGTACAGAATAATGATGTTTATGCTTCCAAACATGTATAATTTACAGTAGGTGCTTAATCGAGATAAATCGGGTGTAGTTTAAAGACAATGCGGAGAGGAAATGTATGTGGGTATCTTGTTTGTGGGTTTATTTATGCAGCTATTGAAGCAGGAGATGTGAATATGCGGATATAAAAATTCCAGGAGATCAAAAGTATACATATTTACCGCGGACACAAACCGGGTCAGTAGTGTACTGTATGTAGTGGGCATAATAACGTCACTGGATACATTTGTTACATGGACCACAAAAAAGCAGGCGATTCAGCACGATCAGCCTAATCAACCAAAAAGCCAGCCGAAAAGAAAATATGATGAAGCCGAGCTTGAGCTTGGATTCATGGTGGGGATGGTGGGGGCAGAGGAGAGGCCCATGTGTGTTTGTGTCTTAAACCGCTGGCAGTAGACCGCATGAGACCCAACAAATTAGGAAAACACTTAGAGACAACACACCCCAGTCATGTTAATAAGCCACTAGACTTCTTTCAAAGAAAGCTGGCAGAATACAGACAGCAGGAGAATCGGATGGTAAAATCTGAATCAGTGGACAGCAAAGCACAAATGGCTTCATTCAAAGTTGCATACAGAATTGGCCAGTGCAAAAAAACTATAAACGATTGCTGAGCAGCTAATAAACATGGGGTCAATTATGCAAAGATATGTGACAACGTAAGCACAACGACAATAACAATTGCACGTGTATTTTATCTGTTTTGAACTTGGTGTTATTTGATCTTATTGGTTTAGAAATTTATATTTCAATAAATAGTAAACTTGGCCGATTTCGTTATCATTTTGTTGACAAGTGGGGCTTGAAAATTCGCCCAGCCCCTTAAGTGGGGAATGACAGAAAATGTTTGAGAACCACTGCATTAGTGGAAGCTAAGCTGCCTACCTTCCTTAAGATTAACCTACTTTTATATTTTGAATCCCTCTAACAGATACTAATTTAAAAATTTGGCAATTGTAGTGATGCCATCACAATCCCAAATCAATCACTACAATGTATTTCAGTATGTTGTATATAGGTCTACGCTACCTACATTAAAAATGTTTCCCTTTGCCATAGCTTATGTTGTTAGAAATTAGCTCAATTTAATTTCAGTTATTTGTTTTGAAACTAAATCTTGGCAGACATGGACTGTTTTCAGCCCAAAATGCCACCAGCAGAATTGCTTTTGACATCCTTCAGTGTTGTTAAAGTGCTAGCACAGCATGAATGTTCCCCTGGCACGCACATGTTGGCAGTTAGCATATGAACATAACATGTAAATTCTGAATTTATCATTGAGATTTCACATCTAGAGATATATTAAACATTTGCAATTATATTTAACATTTACATTTTCATGTTATAAGAAAAAGTTAAGTTATTATTCAGTACATAATTGTATCAGAATTACCTCAACTTTTCCAAATATGACAGAGAAAAACATTTTTACTGCAATGGTTTGGCATCCTGTCCACTTTATTCAATTCAATTCAGTTTTATTTGTATAACGCTTTTAACAATTGACATTGTCTCAAAGCAGCTTTACACAATCAAAAGAATTATTTAAGTTTGTGTGGAATGTGAATGTGTATGAATCAAAATGTTCAGATAGTCCCTGGTGAGCAAGCCGAGGGCGACAGTGGCAAGGAAAAACTCCCTGAGATGGTAATAGGAAGAAACCTTGAGAGGAACCAGACTCGACAGGGAACCCATCCTCATCTGGGTGAAACAAATAGCAGGAAATGATCTGCATTTATACAGTGTTAAGTGTTAGGTTCAGCTATAATAGTTGATGTTAATTGATGTTATAATAGTTGATGTAAAATGGAGTCCAGTAGTTATTGGAGACTCAGATAGACTTGTAGAAGTTCCAGTCCTGAACTATTGAATTGTCAAGTCCTCAGAGAAACAGCTGCTAACACCAGTCGAGGCCAGAACCATCTTCTAAGTAGATAGAATCATCCCCAGACACCAGACGCATCCCAAAGAGACACACGGGGCATCCATGCGACGAGACCTCCAACCAGAAACGGGGCACCAGGATGGATCAGACAGGTCCGGAGGGCAGAGGGAGTCTGGATCACTGGCAGCTCAGGAATGACATGTGTAGCTCGACAGAGAGAGAGAAAGAGTGAAAGGGGGTGACGGGGAGAGAGGAAAGAGAAAGAGGGGGAGAAAGGAAGAAGAGGAGAGATTGCAATTAGGTATGGTCACAGTCACAATGTATAAGGTGAATGTATATTTATTGTTGAGTGCAAGCAGAGACTCCGGCAGGACTAACTATGACAGCATAACTAAAAGGGAGAGCCAGAAGGAAACACAAACATGAGGGCTCCCAATCAAAAGCAAACAATCACCTCACCGTCAACAAACCTGAGTGATCAAATGAGACTGAGGAAGACAGCATCTAAACATACCAGTTCACCATAATACTCTACGTTCATGAGTCCCCCAGATCTGCTCCTTTACCTTATGGCAAATCTATTTATAAAATGCTTGGCTAAATAAATAGGTTTTGAGCCTAGACTTAAACACTGAGACTGTGTCTGAGTCCCGAACACTATTTGGAAAACTATTCCATAATTTTGGGGCTTTGTAAGAAAAAGCTCTGCCCCCAGCTGTAGTTTTCATAATACGCTACTGACAAGCAGCCTGCATCCTTTGACCGAAGTAGGCGTAGCGGATCGTAAGACACTAGCAGTTCACTCAGATACTGCGGCGCGAGACCATTTAATGCTTTATATGTCAAGAGTAGTATTTTAAAATCAATGCGAAATTTCACAGGGAGCCAATGCAGTGAAGATAGGATAGGGGTGATGTGCTCATATCTTCTGGTTCTAGTGAGGACTCTCGCTGCTGCATTCTGGACTAGCTGAAGCTTGTTTATGCACCTAACTGAACAACCAGACAGTAAGACATTACAATAGTCCAACCTAGAAGTGATAAAAGCATGAACTAGTTTTTCTGCATCGTTTAGCGACAATATATTTCTTATCTTGGCAATATTTCTGAGGTGAAAGAATGCTATCCTGGTGATATTATCTACATGAGCTTCAAATGAAAGGCTGGAATCTATAATCACGCCGAGGTCTTTTACTGTTGCACTTGATGGAACAGAAAGGCCATCTAAAGTTACGGTGTGATCTAAGATTTTACTTCTAGCTGTATGCGGTCCTATGACTAGAACTTCTGTCTTATCCATGTGGCTTATCACAGTGGCTTTATGTAATTAATAGGATTGCCTATGATAGCTAGCACAAAGCTAAACGCTTTAATTTTAATTCGTATATGTAGTAAACTGGGATGTGTTAAAATATATGCTCTCTGGCAAAAAAAAAAAGGCAATATTTGTATTTCAATAAGCTTTATTAACTTATTATTAAAAATAATTACTGCAATGATTAATATTTTCTAACTGGCAGCCATTTCTAACCCTAAATGATGCAATAAGTAGCTTCTCATCTCTTAAACAACCCTGCCAGAAGGCATATCCTGTTGTCATGGAAAATATGTCACTGTGTGTCAGGAGGGTGAAAATTTTGGCCTGTATCAAGCAAAGAAATCATCTAAGGAGATTGCTGAAATTATTGGAATTAGGTTAGGAACTGCCATTATTAAAAACCTGGAAGGATAGTGCTGAACTGTTGTGGTTGGAAAAAAAATATACAACTGTGATTAGAGATCACTTAGACATTTTGAGAAGTTGCATTGTAAAACATTAACAGTAGAAACCACTGCTACTGTATGTATAATAGCAATTGCTCTCAACGGATTTGGAATAAACAATTGTATTTATTAATTCATTTCAATTCGATTTTATTTGTATAGCGCTTTTAACAATTGTCATTGTCGCAAATCAGCTTTACACAATCAAAAAAATTTATTAAGCATATAGGCCACTGTACGAGCCTAGGGTATGACCTGGGAGTGCTTTAATTGGTCAGGTCAAGGCACAACAACGTTATGTGGGACTAAAATGAAGTCAGCTAACTAATGTACTGAATGACCAGGTTATCCCATCAATATATTTTTAGATTTTTGATAACATGGGCATATTCCAACTCAGACTCAAAATGTCGAGCTTCATCAGCTTCAAATTGTGACGGAGTGATTCTGGGAGCATGAGGAATCATTTTCACACAGGAACTGCCACTACCCTAACCACTTTGGGATGTGCTGGAGAAGACTTTACGGAGTGGTTAGATTCTCCAAAACACTTATCAATACAAGATCTTGACCAAAAACTGAATGGAAATAAATGTTTTAATGTTGTATATGGTTGCAAATACACAAACATTCCTAATCTTGGACTGTATGCTACCAAGGCAGTGGCCAGACAGTGTATTTTATACACATATATTGGTATGGTTGCTATTGGTTACTAAAATTAGTCATCATTTATTGCCACAGTGGCTTAGTAGTTTGCACTGTCGGCTTGCACCTCCATCCCACACGGAAATAACCTATATAAACATATATGTTTTAATATAGGTTTTGATATAGGTTTTTAATATATGTGACATATATAAAATTGGCCGTTTTCCTATATTATATGTACATATATGCGTGCATATACAGTATGCGTACATATATGTACCTATATAGACATATATAGGCCGACCCTGCGAGGTTCCTGAGGCATCCAGAGAAGGACCAGCTCCAGCTGGATTCAGCTTTATGATGGTTGGAGCTACACATGCTGCTCCTGTGCTTCCAGTGATCCAGACCTCATCTGCCCTCTGCACCTACTGACTCGTCCCTATGCTGAACTGGTCTTCATGTCAATTTAAATAATTTCTGTCATATTGAATTTTCACCTGCACAATACACAAGATGTTATATAATTTCTATCTGTTATCGCCCAAATGAGGATGGGTTCCCTGTTGAGTCTGGTTCCTCTCAAGGTTTCTTCCTAATGCCATCTCAGGGAGTTTTTCCTTGCCACCGTCGCCGTCACCCTTGGCTTGCTCATCAGAGAAATTTCATTCATTCGTCTCATTATTATCTACACATTTTTCTCACACATCCACACTTCCAATTATTTTCTTTTCTATAATTATTATTATTATTTGTTTTTATTTATTTATTTTCTATTATTATTTTATTTATTATTATTATTATTTATTTGTATTTTTTTTTGTTAAATTTCTTTAATTTTTGTGAAGCTGCTTTGAGACAATGACCATTGTTAAAAGCGCTATATAAATAAAATTGAATTGAATTGAATATATAAAATTGGCCGTTTTCCTATATTATATGCACATATATGCGTGCATATATGCGTACATATGTACCTATATAGTAATATATGTGACATATATAAAATTGGCCGTTTTCCTATATTATAGGTACATATATGCATGTATATATGTGTGCATGTATGCACCTATATGTTTACCTAGATTAGTAAAATTATTAAAATCCACAGCAGCTAGACAACATAAATAAAAGCCCAAAATGTAGAAATTTACATTTTTTATTTTCTTAAGAACAATCAACTAGTAAAAGAACAAAAACATGACAAAAAAACTGAACAGAAAGAAAAATATATATATTTTGTGGATCTTCTCAGCTCCATGAGCTTTTAATTGATAGATGTGCCTATCTGCCTTCGGGTGGCTGCCGGCCACTTCATCAATGTACTGTAGCATCTAGAGAAGACAAAAATAATAAGACAGTATAATAATAATAAATGATTATTTATTAAAACTTCAGACGATAACAATTAGTGCCACGAGGTTATTTGCAACACTATATGTTCTACAAAATAGAGGACTACACACCCTACAGCGCAATGCCCCAGAAATGTGGCTTTAGAAGTGGAAAGGTAGGATTAAGAAGTGAGCAAGCGATGCATTAGTATTATAGGTCCCAAGCATATACAGTAACAATAATGGGTGCCCTACCTTATGCAGTCTCCATTGATGCCTAATAAACATTGATACAAGTAGGCTATGGTTAAAGTGGTGACCTTATAAAGTCTGAAATGTTTTTTTCCCTTCTCAACGCATTATGCATTTACTCACCAATAATGGCTACCTTTTTAATTTGGTCAAGTCTCCAAGTCGAAGGTGCCCAGCAGCAGATTCCGTACCATGGCAGTAGCAGAGGTGGTAAGGCGGGTTGCTCTCCACGCTTCTGCCTGGCAAAACACCCCAGAGCCCTTTATAACTTCAATCTGAAAAATAATTTCACATCACAATAATTTATTGGCAACTTTTAATGTTTCATACTGATTCTTATGTTTAGCTTCCCAATAGTTAATAGGATTTTTTGTATAAATGCAGATTAATGATAAAGATACATGCAGGGTAAAACTGCAACAGGAACAGTACAAAATAAAAACTGAAAAAAGATGGACATTCAGAGTAAAACAGTGCAAGATAAAAAATTTTTAAAAAACTGTACAAAACATACATGCAGGGTAAGCATTGGTGGGAGCAATGTCCAAGCAGTGTAGAGAAATATTTCTGTACGACTTCATTGTTTTGTGCTGTGTATTATAGTATTGTAATAGCTGATCAGAGTGATCAACTCCCCATGTGCTGGTTGTACGCAGTCACAGGAACATGGAAATGTCCTACATAAGGCAGTATTTTAGCCACCTGGAACTAGCTTGTTTGTGCTAAATAACATTACCGATAGCAGTGTTATAAGCTAACCAAAATGGAGCCAAATACACATTAGCAACCATAATCTAATGCTATCCAAAACAAGGTGAATATAATCATCTGTAAACTCCATAAGGCATTAGCTTAGCACCGGGAAATAACATGTTTGTGCTACATGAGGCAGCATGTTAGCATGATTTACCTAAACTATATAAATGGCATTGAAAGCCAATGTGTCACACAAGCTGACAAGAGCTAGCTGTAGTGAGGAAAACATTTACTAATATTAGTTTAATATTATCAGAATAAGAGTTATATAAGACTTAATAACTTACCCAGTGTAGCATGGGTCTATTCTCTGTTCAAAATGCTCCCCGTTCGTCGTCGGAGTCACACAGTCTTCTTCTGAAGTAAATGTAAACTCCTCCAACTTTCCAGAACATTCTGGAGTTTCCTCGGATGTGTAAGCGCGTGCCATCTTCCAAAACGTGCAGAAAACTCACTGATTCTGATTGTTTTCAAACCGGTGTCCGGGGGCGTGGCCTAGTATGTAAATTACCCGGACTGATTTCCGTGTGATTGGCGTGTGGGCGTGTCCTGCCTCGGGTCATTAGCATATAAGACAGAAATTCTGTGCCTCTCCTTGGTTTCATAAGGATTAAATAAACTGAGAATATTTTTTTTTCAACCTTGTTTTTTATTAATTTTGTTACAAAGCCCGCATGAACATTACAGAATATCAAGTTATTTATCATTACAGAGTATATTCCCCACCCCTACATTTATCAAAAAGAAAATAGACTCAAATACAAAAAATAAAATAGAAAAAAAGGGGGGGTAAATAAACAAAATGTGTATACATATATATATATATATACACACACACACATATACCCATATGCATACATACATATACATACCCATATACATACATATACACACATACATACACACACATTCACATACATATACACATACATGAGAATTCAAATTACAGTCATTATGCATCCTTCCACCTTATCTGTTTACATATTGCTTAAAAGGGGACCACACCTTTTTAAAAAATTCCGCTTTCCCTCTGATTTTATATGTTAATTTTTCAAGAGCAAGGTTGTCTGACATTTCTTTAGTCCACTGTGAAAGAACAGGCCTTTGGGTGTTTTTCCATACTAAAGCAATCACGCGCTTAGCTTGTATTAAGCTAAAATCTATGAGCGTCCTTTTGCTTGCATTTACTGACACATTTTCAGGATATATATGCAATAAGCACAGCTTTGGTTCCATAGGAATATTTTCACCGGTCATTTCACAAACCACATCAAGAACCTCCTTCCAGAACTTTTGCAGCTCTCTACACTCCCACATACAATGAAACAATGTACCAACTTCACCCTTGCATTTTGTACACGTATCCGGAATGTTAGGATTAATCCTATGTAGTTTAACAGGGGTAATATATGTCCCATTTATATTGTAGTATTCTACACCTAGTATTAATAGATTGGGTTTGAGCTGAAAGGCAGGCACGCTCCCATTCCTCAACAGTGATATGCACCTGTAAATCTCTCTTCCATGCTGAAAGATATGATTAGGAGCCTTCTTTTAGTCCAGCCAGTAATGTCTTATATAACAAGGACACCATTCCTCTATCGTTCATGTGATTTAACGTAATTTGTTCTAATATAGAGAGTTGGGGTTCTGAATAGGTTTTAATTCTTGAATATATATATAACTTCTAATTTGAAGGTATTTAAAAAAAATTCTGTGGAAGATCATATTTTACAACTAACTGCTGGAAGGTCATGAATGTACCTCCTTCATATAAGTTTTTTACCATACATAATCCTTTCACCTGCCAATTTTTAAACCCCATGTCATTTCTTCCAGGTATAAAATGGTTATTGCCCCATATTGGTGAGAAGGGAGAGATAGGTGTTGTCTCTTTCAAAAAAGAATGGGCCTCATGCCAAACTGATAGGGTATTCCTAAGAAAGGGATTAAGGGTGGACTTTCTAAGTATTTTAACTTCTGCAGAGTATATATATGATTGTAAAGGGAGTGGCAGTTCTTCTTTCTCAATATCAACCCAGGATGGTTGGTCTGTGGAGAAGTAAATCATGGCTGTTCGTAGCTGTGCCACCCAGTAGTATAGTTTTATGTTTGGTACTTGAAGTCCTCCTCGATCGTATGGTAGGTAGAGGAGAGAAAGGCGTAGCCGAGGTCGCTTATTATTCCATATAAACCTGGTAAAGGCCTTTTTAAGAGTAGAAAATAAGATATTGGGTAGTGGAAGAGGAATAGATTGAAAGAGGTATAAAAATTTAGGCAAGATAGACATTTTAATTATATTTATACGTCCCGCTATGGAAATGGGCATTGTATTCCATTTTTCTAAAGATTCTATAACTCCCTTCAGTAAAGGGTCATAATTAAAGGGGACTGTATCATCTATATTAGGTGTTATTTTAATCCCTAAATATGTGAAACCATTCGAATCACTGGTAAATTGCATATGGCTCAAGGGGGTTCTTCTCTCTTGATCATTTAATAAAAGTAGAATACTTTTACTATTATTGACTTTATAACCTGAAAATCTTCCAAATTTTTCCATAATGGTTGTAAGTGTGGGTATGGAGTTCTTCAGATTAGTTAGAAATAGAACAATGTCATCCGCAAACAGAGATATGCGATGATCCCTCTCTCCTATCTTCATACCCTTTATGTCTGGATTTCTTCCAATACTCATGGCCAAGGGTTCGATTGCAAATAAAAACAATAAAGGTGATAATGGGCACCCCTGCCTTGTAACTCTAGCCAGATTAAATAGTTTTGAAATATTATTATTTGTTATGACTTGAGCTATTGGTTCATTGTATAAAAGTTTAAGCCAATTTAAATATTTTGTTCCTAATCCAAAACGTTTAAGCGTCCCAAACAAGTAGTTCCACTCAACTCTATCAAACGCTTTTTCAGCATCTAAAGACAAAATAGCATGATCTTTAGCATTTTGCTTTTTATATAAAACATTTAGAACTCTACGAGTATTATTAAAGGCTTGTCTGCCGAGAACAAATCCATTCTGATCATCCATTATTACTTTTGGTATATGAATTTCAATCCTTTTAGCTAAAGCTTTACATAATATTTTAGTATCACAGGACATGAGTGAGATACAGTAGGCCGGTAGGATGCTCTATCTGTTGGAGATTTGCCCAGTTTTAACACAAGAGTAATTAGTGCTGATCTTAATGAGAAGGGCAAGATTCCTGTTTCATATGATTCTGTATACATTTCAAGAAGATGGGGCATTCATTTTTTAGAAAATGTTTTATAAATCTCGATTGGCAAGCCGTCAGGCCCCGGCGCTTTTCCACTACTCATACTTTGTACTGCATCCATCAGTTCTTCGATACTTAAATTGTTTTCCAGGTCTAATAAACTGAGAATATTTGTTTTCAATGTGACTTGCATCATTTAAAAGTAGACACTTTAAGCTTTCTATAGATATATTTCTCATTTCACGCCACACTGCCCCCACCCGAGCTGTGACCGTCCCCAGTCACCATGACTGTCAGTCTTGGAGGCGTGAAGGCGGTCGGCGTTCACGGGGTCCTGTTGTAGTGCACATTGTCCCGGAGGCAGTCCGGCCTCCGCAGAGTTCGATGTCTCGCCGGCGTGCGGCTGGTAAGGCGCAAGACGGTCTCGGTGGAGCAACACTCGCGCCCGCCCCGCCAACCGCACCCGGTAGATGAACTCGGCGAGCTCAGCGAGTACCGTACAGGGGCCCACCCAGTGCGACATGAGCTTGGGTGAACGCCCTCTCTTCCTTCCGGAACACACCCACGCCTGCTCACCAGCAGCAAAGCCTCGCCCCTGGCTGTGAGTGTCCACGCCCACATGCTCCACAGGTGCCCCCACCCGAAAGTCCTGCAGCGGTGCCTGCGAGTGCTGGGTGGGGCCCTTCTTTGCCGTGTAGTGCCGTTCACTGTCCCGCTGCGGCGCAGGTGAAATGACTGCGGGCGATGCTCTCGGCGAGGGAGTAACTCGGCACACGCGCTCTTCACCTCGCTCGCAGTACCGACGACGCGCTTTGCTGCCCGGATGTTCACTTGGCACGCCCACTGGCGCTCGTCCGACGGCTGCTGGGGTACGCTGTCCCTCAGTCCTAGGAACGTTGCCTCGGCATCGCCGCGAAACCCCAGAGACTATTCCGTTGTCTAGCCGTGACGGGTAGCCCTGTCAGCGCGCTGTGCTGCACGGAGCGCCTCAGTGAGGGAAGCTGGTGCTGCTAACCTGATGTGCTCACGGAGCCGCGGCGGTCGGAGCCCTTGAAGAAAAGCGCGATACGCTAGCTCTTCCTGCTTATTGGGCTCGCATTTTGGATAGCCTCGCGGACTGCCAGCTCCTCGCACGCTGCTTCTTGACAGTCACCGGCACCGTACCGGAGGTGAAGCGACTCGCGAAGCTTTGCCCAGTCCTTCCGATCATCGGCCCGGAGGTCTTCCAGTGCCCGGAGCGCGTCGCCCTTCAGCGAGAGTGCAACCCTTACGGCCGTTTCCGCCGAAGACCAGCCTGTGAAGTCGGCGGCTAGCTCCACTTGGGCGAAGAACGCGTAGGGCTCGACGGCGCCGTTGTAGGAAGGAAGGCGCAGCTGCAGCGCACATCGCCGGCACGGAGATGTAGCTTGCTCCGACACTTGCGCAGCGTCAACGTTGGGCTCCGCTCCGAGATCCAGTGCCGGGATCCTCATCTCGCCGCTCCGCTTTCGTCGTGCCACTTTGCTGGCACTGGTTCCGTCCGGGAGATGCTTCTTCCGGAGTCGTGCTGCAACTCGGCGGCCCTCCTGAATCTTTCGCAGGTCCTCCGCCGTTCGCTCAAACTCAAAAATCTCCATCCCACTTCTGACACCAATGTAGCGTTTTTCGACGCTAGCAGTGATCTTGGAGGACGAGTGTACTTGCTCCCCAATGCAAATGGCTGGGGAGTAGTTTATTACTCTCAGCACAAACACACATACACAGGTCAAGCACACACACATACATGCACCCAACTTGGCCGAAGCCACTAACCCAAACACCCCTCTCTCTCATGGTAGAGACAGAGAAAACCCCCGCAAAGCATGACGGTCGTCAGCCGCCGGCCCGCCCACGCCACAATATATACTGCATATAGGTTTCATATATGCGCATATGTCCTCATATAGGTGCGGTTATATGCGCATATATACTGCATATAGGTTTCATATATGCGCATATATCCTCATATAGGTTCTTTCCATGTGGGCAGGTTCCGGATTTGATTCTTCAGGTCTGTGTGCATGGTACATGTCCTCCCCGCGCTTGATGGGATTCCTCCAGGTATTCTGGTTTCCTCCCACAGTCCAAAGACATGCAGATTAGGCTAATTGCCATTCCCAAACTACTATGTGTGAATGAGCTTATAAGTGTGTGTATGTGTGTACCCTGCGAGGGATTGGCACCCTGTCCATTTCTAACAGCAAAAATGTTCAGGTATACATATATATTATTCTAATAAAGTGGATGGTAAATGTAGATATAGGCTTGTAATGACAACAAGATCATGCACAGTGTGTATTACAGTGTATCCTTAACTGTTTGCCTAGGATCTCATTCATTAAAGTGTATCAAATACTGCCTCGTCCCTTGTGCCCTAAGTCTTCTGGGATAGGTTCTAGGCCCACCGCGATGTTGTATACAGGATAAAGCGGTATAGATGATGAGTGAGTGAGTGATTTATTGCATATATACAAAAGGTCCACATCACCTTACACATCATTACACATACAGTAAAACCTCGGATTACAAGTAACGCGGTTTACGAGTGTTCCGCAAGACGAGCAAAGATTTTTAATAAATTTTGACTTGGAAAACGAGCATTGTCTTAGTTTACGAGCACCGAGTATCATGTATCAAGCATGCGCTTCTTCGTTTGACGCCGAGCATCACATGATCACAACTGAGCCAACTGTTTTTCTTTCTCCTGCACTGTGGGTAATCATCTCCCCTGCTGGGTCTTAGTGCTCGTCTCTTACTGGTATAATCAACATCCGTGTGTGTGTGTTTTTCTTTCTCTTGCGCTGCAGACTATGTGTGTTATGTGTGCACGCGCGTAATTTGACACTGCGCCAGTTCACACACACACTCTGTCTCTCTCTCTCTCTCTCTCTCTCTCTCTCATCTTTAGTGTGTGTATAACACACACACTCCACAGCGGAAGAGAGAGAAAAACACACACACACACAGTGCCTGTGCGCATAAATGGAAACACTTATCTGTCGGGATTTATTTTAACTTTTTTTTAAGGTAAAGTGCAAGTTAATTTGTTTTATTTTTACTTTACATTTTGTGTTAATTATTTTTATGTATTTATTTTTGGGGGGCTGTGAAACGAATAATTTGAATTTCCATTATTTCTTATGGGAGAATTTGCTTTGATTTACGAGTGTTTTGGAATACGAGCCCGCTTCCTGAACAAATTATGCTCGTAATCCAAGGTTCTACTGTATTGTCAATTTGGTACCAGGATTATGCACAAATGCTGTTTACCTTATTTCAACACTGGAAACTAAACACAATGTAAGACAGACTTGAAAAAACCCTTTAAAATATGATAAATCCCTTTAAAATATGAGAGTGTGAGCAGTAATAAAATCCTTGTGTGTAATCTACAGATTTCTCACATCATAAGGGAGATACGCCAGTTTCAGCAGGCCCCCTACAGGATAGAGCATCAACCCAAGGTACTGTAACATCTGAGCGTTGGAGCAGTACATTGTATATTAGGGGAGCAGATGCTAATTTTAATTTCTAAGCACTCCTAATCAAACTAAATCAGCTATTTAAAGTTTCACCTTTTAAAAGATATTTAAATAATTTATACTTGAGCAATTTTATTAAATATGTTACATTTTGTTTTGTAGATTTTCTATCTTAGGGAGACTCTGGCAAATGTTTTGAAAGTCATGTTCCTTCCCTCTTCTGAACAGGTGACACAGTTCCTGCTTGACAAAATGCTCATTATGGATGATGACACACTGTATGAACTGTCTCTAAGGCTTGAACCAAGAGTCCCACCTGGAAACTAAAGTCATCTTTTATCCCTTCTGTGAGGCCATCCTGGAACATAACATGGATAAGACAGAAAAAGTACTTCCTACTTTTGCAACTGGCCAGGAAATGCTTAAGTAAATGTGAAAATGAGGAGCGATCCTGATTATCAGTCCAGTTTGTTTAAGATCACACGTAACATTTTACATTTCAGGACAGATGTTTTAATACACTTAGACTGATGATATTCATTTTTATTTTTTGTTACCTTATATTTCTTTTGGTAAGTCAGTTAGGGCATTTAATTTATTATAATTCATTAGCAAGGGGTATTTCAGCTTTAAATTCCAGGAGATCAAAAATATACATATATCAAGTTGAGCATATTTTTAAACAGTATGGAAGATTCCACAAATGTATATATGTAAGAACTTGAGTGGCCAACACGTGGCCCTGATCTCAATCTGGCTAAACCAGGCATTCATGCTCTACTTTTCTACTTGACATCAGAGCATTGTTCAGGATGGAGCTACATATTCAAAGAGAGGGATGAACAAACTTTGGTCTGAAAGGTTCAACTAAATCATAAAAACTGGTGAGAGCCATCAGGTACCAGAGTCACTCTGGATACGGGCATCTGCCAAATGCCATAATGTAAAGAGAGTCCTGCATCACCATGGAGGAAGGAGGAAGCTTGTTCTCCAAGACAGAAACAAGCCAGAATTAGGTTTTTAGGCAAGATTCAGATTCTGTTGGAGGAGTGTTCTCAGGTCAAATGAAGTAATAAAAAAATGTACTGCGTAGCCATAATGATCAGTGATAGGTATTGGGGGAAAGGGTGAGGCTTATAATCTGAATTGAGGCATTTAATTTTTCCATCCCCATTGTGAAGTATGGTGGTGAGAGCACCATCTTGTGGAATTGTACATTTGCTGGAAAAGGGACTGGTGCTCTTTAAAAAAAATAATAATAAATAAATACAGTAGATGGTGTCATGAGAAAGGAGGATTATCTAAAAAGAATACTGAAGCAACACCTCAAGACATCATGCAGAAGTTACAGTAAATGTGGTCACAACTGAATTAATAGGACACTGATCCTAAATGTACCTTTTTTTAAATGAATTGTAAAGTGAAAATATTGAAGTGACCATCATAAAGCACTGACCTTAACCCAGTTCCCAGTTTTAAAAAAAGAAGAAAAAATGTGTCCGAGAAAGGACTGATTTACACTGGTTCTGATCAAGAGAAATTTCAGCAGAGTGTAATGAAAAGAATGTGGAAGTCTATAAATTCAATCCATTAACAATTTAAAAAGGCAATGCGGTAAAAAACTGACAAACTCTAAATAAATTTTTTTTGAAACTGTAATATAGTAAATAAGAGATTAAACAAACTATTATTTTATCGCTCTTATGGAATTAAAGTAGATGCCCTAAATGCCCCTAATAGAGTCTGTCACCTTTTGGTCTTAATTGTACACAGACACATCCGTCTTGTAAAATTGTTACTGTTATTACGTTTCTTATTATATAATATTTATGGGACATTAAAAATGCTAGATGTAGAATATTTTCTAATATAATACTCAGGTCATACTGTGCCTTTCTACTGAATGCGAAATATCTGTGTAAAAAAAAATAATCATACAGAATGATTTGGACTTTCCTAAATCTTTAAATGTTTGCAGTGAAACAGAATATCATGGAGCCATGCTGAAACACAATGACCGTAATCAAATAAGGTACTGATGGTGTGACAGACTGAACCTTTATAAACTGGGTCACATTTTAACACATTTTGTTCATGTCTCTTTGTTCCTAAATGGCTGTGAAGGTGTTCAATGTGGTCTATTGCATTAACAATGGCTCCACCTACTGGAGAAGAATGAAACATCATGCAATCTCAGGGATTCACTTCGCACAGCACCTTTAGTAATTTGTGAAATTATATTAGCGATGATATAAATAGAAAATGAACTGCTGCTTTTAATGTGATTTATTTATGTGATACATTGTTTTGATAGCAGATTGAATGATCTCATAACACAAATGTCTGATTTATGTTAATAAGGTATTAGTTTCGCATTACTAGTAGTGTATATAAAAAACATTTACTCTGCAAATTATTTGATTATAATTCCTATCACATTTGTAGCATTTGCTATCTAAGAGAAAATGAAAATAATTGGAAAAGGATTTGTGAAAATGTAAACGTCCTAGCAATACTAATGACTAATAATGTCCCAGCATGCCAGAATATCCTTCAACTTTTTTTTTTCATTTGTAAAGCTTTCATTTCTGTTTTTGTAACTGTAAATCATTTAACAGTTAACATATTCGTTTGAATTAACTAAGACATTTGTTTACTTAAAATGCTGTTGTAAATTTAATTAGTGTAATTGCTTGTTTGTTTGTTTTTTCATGCACAAAGCTCTATGTGATTTAATGCACTCATTTGGTCTATGTGTTGCTAGTTTCATATAGTTAGCTGCAAACAATTATATCCCTTCAAAAAGTAAGAATTGTACTGTATGTGGAATTAAAATTACACTGACTGACTACATTATTCACCTGGACCCCTGCTTATTCCTGCAATTATACTATTCAATCAGCCAATCATGTGAAAGCAAGGTTTACACAGATGGTGCAGAAAACAAAAAACAGCAAAGTCTTTGGTACTCAAATAACTAACAGTGGTGAAATGGACTACAATAGCAGAAGACCACTTAAATTTCACTCCTTTCGGACAGGAACAGAAATCTGAGTCTATACTGGACACAGGTTCACTGAAGAAGGACAACTGGAGATTGGGAAAATGTTCCCGTGCAGGTGTGGGGAGTCTGTGACTGCTGTAGCCACTGAACTAGAACTCATTGTCCACTTGATGCTATTTGTGATTTTACCCCAAAACAGTTCATTTGCTGTGGCTGTTTTAAAGTGGAAGAAGTTGAGACATAAAGAAAACCGCCATGTTTTATTCTCCTCACCTTTTGGCTACATAGTAGGGGCAAGAATTTAAAAATACTTTTACCTCTTCTTGCTTCTTACTTCTTGCTGATAGCTTGACTTCACATCGCCGTCTTCTAATAGTAACAGTACTAAAAGGTAACTTTAGATGTTCTTTGAGTCAATTTTGTTATTCTTCGATCCATTCGAATGGTAGTTTTCCGTTTTCTTCCACATCTTTCTGGGGTTGGTCTCCATTTTAAAGCTTTAAAATGATTTGGTATCATTTTAGCAGAGCAGCCTATCATTTTCTGCACTTTGTATTTTTTGTCCCATTTCTAATCAACACTTAAATCAAAGTACGCTGTTCTTCTGATTACGCTGTTCTAAAGTACGCTGTTCTTATGTCTGGACGACCCATTTTACTCTGATTTTCAGAGAGAAATGCACAGGACAACCTTTTCTGCATTTATCCTTAAATAAGGGGAACTTGTTTGACGCCTGTTTTTCACAGAATAATTGACCTCTCTAATTGAACTCCACACTGCTATTATTTTGAACAGGCTAATATTTGTTTTTCTTCACTTACATTAAACTAATAATACATTTAGCACATTTGTCTTCATGCTGTGATTCCGAATAGAATGTACTGGGTGTCCAATGCATTTATGTGATATAAATTAAAAGTTATTATATGGATATGGAGCTTTACTCACTTTTTTCAACACACTGCTATTATTTTGAACACCACTGTATGCTGATGTTGTTATTAGTCTTTCGGCTGTTTCCGTTGAGCGGTTGCTACATCGGACCAACTGATCTACACAACAACTTGGCACAGGTTTTACACGTGATGCCCTTCCTGATTTTATCTGGGCTTGGGACTGGCACTTCATCCAGTGGCTGGGAATAGAATCCTGCCTTTCACATGGTAGACAAGAAAACTACCACTGTCATTTGTCAATTTTAAATGTTCATACAGTAAGTGCCCATTACAACATAGAAATATAGTTGCAAGCGCCTGCACCATTGCCGCCTGGGCTCACGTGCAACCTGTGTGTTTTTGAGCATATTAAGACCTCCAAAAAGCTCCGTGTAAAAAATGTGTTACACTAAATGTGACATCACTCAGTATGATTTCACTCAGGACGTTATTTGCTACTGTTTGCGATAAGAGATGTCACTCAATATGATGTCACTCATATTAAGCTTGTTAAGGTTATTATCCTTAACAATTAGCCTATTAGTATAAGTTGTTGTTAAGGTTCATAAGGTTATTAATCACTTTTTTTAGGAAGTTATTAGGAAATTATGAGTCACTTTTTGGCCTAAGTTCAAGGCCTTGCCACAGCTGAACCCATTTAATTCAAATGTGCACCCAGTGTACACAAGCACTTGATGGTCATCTAAAATGCGAATCATTTATCTGAGGCCACAAGCTAACACTAGTCCCATAATGTGCAGGCCTAGTTGGTGCCATTGCAACAGCTCAGGACAAATAAATCAGGGCATGAGCACCCGTCCAGTTAATGATACCTCAGAGCATCCAAGGACTGTTTTGGAATACATTAAAGGTTCTAAGTTGAAACATATCTTGCACTAATCACAAAGAAATGTATACTGACTGAAATAGAAAAATAACAATAGACCCAGCGCATCACAGCCTGCCATGTACTGAGCCCAGCAAGCAAAGAGGCCAAGGCCACCAAGCCAGCCTCCACACTTCCCAGATCAAAATCTGATTACTACCCATGGGATATGCCAGACAACTTGTCCATCCACGTATACCACACGCCACAACCCACAGCACATAAAGGATCCACTGCCACGTCCTGGCACACAGCAAGGGGCCAGAGTTGCCCCGGAGGCTTTAATGTTAATAGTTTTAATATTATGGCCGATCTGTGTATGAGCAGATACACTTCTCTTTGGCCTAACTGTAGCAACCAAAGTGTTTGGAAAGTGTGTGCAAGTTGCATAAGCGCTCTTAGTAATGTCAGAATTTCTGCAGGATAATTGGCTGCTGTTTGGACGGTCATGCAAGTGATGAGAATTACTAAGCTCCAGATTTATTATGTAGATGTTGTGGTGTAAAAAAAATTATAAAAATAAAATCAATCATGTTTACCCTCATTCAGTTTAAAAATATTACATAGGGGGTGGCGCGGTGGTGTAGTGGTTAGCACTGTTGCCTTGCACCTCCAGGGTCTGGGTTCGATTCCCCGGCCAGGCTCGATTCCCGTCTCTGTGTGCATGGAGTTTGCATGTTCTCCCCGTGCTTGGTGGGTTTCCTCCGGGTACTCCGGTTTCCTCCCACAGTCCAAAGATATGCAGGTTAGGCTAATTGGCGTTCCTAAAATTGCCCGTAGTGTGTGATTGGGTGTGTGAGTGTGTGTATGTGTGTGTGCCCTGCGATGGATTGGCACCCTGTCCAGGGTGTACCCCGCCTAGTGCCCGAAGTCTCCTGGGATAGGCTCCAGGTCCCCCGCGACCCTGAACACAGGATTAAGCGGTATAGAAAATGAATGAATGTTATGTCCAGTAGTTATGTATAGCTCGCTGACAGGTGGTATGGTCAGATGTACTGTATGTATGAATTAAGTGTTTGAGTTCATCTAGAAGGCAGAAAAATTGTGCCGATGGTCAAAAAATGAGTCTGAGAAAAGATTGGAGAAGGGCCAGGACATCAAGGTAGTGACGCCATTATTCAGACAGTTAGTTATGTGCACACACCCTAACACCACATCTAAACAGATGTCTCACATACACTTAAAGATCTGTAAAAATACATCTTAAAACTAGAAATGTAATTTTATTTTTAAATGGAACTTGCTGACATGTTCCATTTACATTTTTTTGCCTAAACTTTTGTCAATGCTCTATTGGTTTTAACACCACAATGCTCCTCCATCCTCTTAATTGCACTTAATAATCTGTGATACATAAGTGACCAGGTCTAAGCTCCTAAGAAACAAAATGCCTCACACACAGCTTCTGTGTCACCTTGACCCTGAACAAGCTAAAGGCATTGAGAAGCCAATGTTTAAACCTGATTGCCTCCAACGTACAATTCTTTGTATTGTACATTTTCCTCTTCTTTACCTTTTGCCTGTTCCCCCTGTCACAGCAAATCACCTGCCTCCATCTAACCCTATCCTCTGCATCCTTTACTCTCACACCAACTAACTTAATGTCCTCTTTCACTACATCCATAAATCTCCTCTTTGGCCTTCCTCTAGACCTCCTGCCTGGACGTTTCCAACCTCAGCATCCTTCTACTGTATATTTAAAATCTCTCCTCTGAACATGTCCAAACCACCTCAGTCTGGCCTCTCTGACTTTATCTCCAAAACATCTAATGTGGGTTGTCCCCAAGGTGGGTTGTTGCTTACAATTTTTTCTTAAAATTTTTTTTTCTTTACATTATTTTTTTTTCATCAGTTTATCATATATTTAAACATCTTGCCAGATGTTAACCTTAAATACAACATAATGAATTTTTATCCCAAAGAATGTTCGAAGTGTTTCTGATAAGCAAACCAGACTATTATTATTATTATTATTACAAGCTAATACGTATAACGCTATATTCTCCTGGTCCCAAGCACAGATAAAATGAGAAGCTTGCATAAGGACGGCATCTAGTGTAAAACCTGTGTCATGCTGTTGTCTGGATCGAATGGTCTGCTGTGGCGACCCCACGGCGGGAGCAGCTGAAAGGCATCTAATGCTTCTTCTCCTCTTGAGTCTGTTTATTGTGATTACAGTCTCTGTCTCTGGACAGATTATCTAGTGGGCCTAACTTCCAGGCCTATAACTGCTTAGTGAAGTACACCACATAATGCTAATCTTTGCTACATAAAACACCAGGGTTACCATTTTGCCTAATACCTTAGACCCAAACCGTGTGTTTGAATGGGTGTACTATGTGCCACAACAACAACAACAAAAAAGTCACTAGTCACTAGTCCCCTAGGTACACCTACAGTAAATAGTACACCGTCAGACCCAATTTGGCCTTCAGAACTTCCTTACTTCTCTGTGGAATAGACAAGGTGCTGGGAATATTGGCAAGATAAGGGATGTATTGTCACTACTGTACATGATGCAAAAAAAAAAAAAAATATTTCATGCATTTGTCACCTCTAGGTAGGATTATTGTAATTCCTTACTGTCTGGAAGGCCACTATTTTTTGCACTAAAGCACTAAATGGTTGCACAGTAGTTGAGTGAACTGCTAGTGTCTTATGATCCGCCATGCCCGTTGGACAAAGAGTGCAGGCTGCTTGTCAGTAGCTCGTATTATAAAAACTACAGCAAGCTTTTTCTTACAAATCCCCTAGATATAACATCTAATTTAATAGCCTTCCAATTAATGTTTGGGACTCAGACACCGTCTCAGTGTTTAAGTCTAGGATGGATACGCATTTATTTAGTCAAGCCTTTTGTGAATAGATTAGGCATACCTGGGGAACTCATGGGCATAGAGTTTGTGATGAACTTGCATGTTAAGATGCTGTCTTCCCCACTCTCACGGATAACTTTGGTTTATTCATGGTGAAGTGACGAGTTGATTTACTTCCCAGGAACTCCTCATGTTTGGCTTTCCTACTGGCTCTCCCTTTTAGTTATGCTATCATAGTTAGTCCAACCAGAGTCCCTGTTTGTACCCTGACCAAATATATACGTTTGCCTTATAGGTTATGTGACCGTTAGCATACCTAACTGCTCTCCTGACACTCCTGAGCTGCCGGTGAACCAGTCCTCTACTTTCCTTCAGACGTGTCTGAGTTCTCATCACATGGAGGCCTCTGGCTTGCTGCTGAGAATGGCCCAAACTTGTCTCCTTGGGATGCATGTGGTGACTTGGCACGGTTCGAGTTGACCATAAAGATGGACTTTTGACTGCAGTTACTCAGTAGTTCAAGACTGAAATTCCCACAAACAGGTTTGTACCTGAGCCTCCATCAACAAAAGTGGACTTCATATTAACTTAACCACCTCTTCTGTTATACTGAACTTCCAGCCTCCTA
The DNA here is from genome assembly GCA_030522415.1 of Channallabes apus. Taxonomy (NCBI): domain Eukaryota; kingdom Metazoa; phylum Chordata; class Actinopteri; order Siluriformes; family Clariidae; genus Channallabes; species Channallabes apus. Next base: position 25,432,964 of record CM060120.1, read on the forward strand.
ACACACAGTCTGACTACAGAACAATACCTGCTATCTGATATCACCCAAATGAGCATGAGTCCCTGTTGAGTCTGGTTGCTCTCAAGGTTTCTTCCTATTGACATCTCAGCTTAACATGGTCATTATAATCTATACAAATTGTTCCACACATTTCAAACCCATACTCATATTTTTTTTATTCTTAAAGTTCACAAATATGGGACCAGCCTTGGTGATAATAGCCTTCTAGTAATGGTCATGAAAAAGAACTGCAGCATAGAATAAGTAATCTTACGCCTCAGCAACATATATGCGCATCTCATAATTTATTTGTACCTTCCAAGTATGGTATATGAATATATGTACCTTGTATAAGGTCACATTATTACCGTGTAGATAAGAACTGTCAAGATAAGGGATGTATTGTCAATACTGTACATGATGCAGAAAAGCTAGATCATGCATATGTCACCTTTAGGTAGGATTACTGTCCTTACTGTCTGGAAGTCCACTATTACTACTTGCACTAAAGCAGTAAATGGGTGCAGAGTAGTTGAGTTAACTGCTTGTATCTTATGATCTGCCATGCACACTGTTGGTCCAAGAGTGCAGGCTGCTTGTCGGTACCTCGTACTAGCCTTTCTATAACTGACAGAAAGGCTAGAGTAACTCAGATAACCACTACATATGATCTCAATCATCAAAACTGGAAGGTTGAAGCATGGAAAAGACTGGTCTGATAAATCTAGATTTCTGGTGGGGCACAGATATAATAGGGCAAGAATTTGGTGCCAACAGCATGAATCAGTGGACACAATGTGTCTGGTGTTAACATTCCATTGGTGTAATATTGTGAGAAATGTTTTTTAGAAACACTGAATTTTAATAGCAATAAACTCACTTAAATCCAACAGCCCAATTCCTTTATGGTCACAATTTATCCATCTTCAAGCCTCACTAAGCAAAAGTCATTTAAAAACGATTTCATCAAAAGGTCAATGAGTTCAGTTTCATTTAGTGGGCTTTCTAGTCTGAATGCAATAGTTTTATTTGTTAAAACAAGAGATTAACAGGCAGTATGTGCCATGATCGCAACATAATGTGTACAATGTCTTGTGGACTCCATGTCACAAATGGCATGCGGTTGAGAGCAATAAAGGTCCCACCCAGTATAAATATTGGGTTCTTAAGACACTGTAAAGTGATTTATTTGAACCATTAAAATTAAGGAGCATAACAACAATGCAGCTTTTTATATGACCAGACCTTCCATGGCTCTACCTCATGTAAATAGTACAATTTGCATGCCATTTGTCAGTCAATTTGCATTGCTCATTCAAATACTTGACACTACACAAGTATAAGTTATCTGAAAAAGATGGTAGAGGTCATTTTAATTCAAAAAATAAGATCCACCTTCTTATTCTGACTACATCAGAAGATGGGTTGGGTTTATTGTGTTGTTACCCACACATTACCCTCATGTGTAAATAAATTACCTACTTGGTGATAAGAATACATCAGACTTACCGTATTCTGCTGAATTAATATATATTTTGAAAATAACTAACAAACTAATTATTCTGGTCCCAGTTGTGTGTTATTCTGGCATTATTTAGGTACAATTAAAGGTATAATAAGCAATTCTGAAAGTCTCTTTCAGAATAAAATTACATATCTATTAAACCATATTCTATTAAAAGAAGCTGTAAAAGCATTCTTAAAATCAGACACAAATGGTGTTTTTTTTTCTTCCTTTTTTATAACATCATAAACATTATACTGGAACAGTGAATAAGCTGAAGTATTGAATATTGGATGAATTACTGAGGTTATGAAGAACATAACACTTCGTTCCACAGAACACAGTGCAACCTAAGCAAAAACAAAAAGAATAAAAAGAAATATAAAAGAAATGTATGCCATACACCCTTAGAATTTTGATACATTAAGTGTCGCCTACCATGGTTTTTAGCCCGAACAAAGAATTTTGTGGAGGAGAGAGACTGAAAAGACATAACAGAATGAAATTCACTGTAGTAATCTGCTCTGGGAAAAGAAAAGAAAAAAAAAAAAAAAAACAGTCACGGTTCATTGCACAGCAGGTTTTATGACCAGTACACAGCTCTGTGCAAATTAAGAACAAATTAAAAGGAACAGCATTTACCCCCACCCTCCTCACCCAAAACTTTGTCCAAGTTTCCATTTACACTTGTATTTGGATCTCATTTGCTTTATACACTATAGAAAAACCAGCCATCCAGTTGGCACCCAGAGGGCATGTAGAACTGAGTCATAAAAGTCCTGTAGCGAGGTCAAAATGCTTTTGGGATGCTCTGCTCCAAGTTCGGAGGGATGCTGGGAGCTTGGGTGGGAGGGTGACAGGTAGAGGCAGAGGTTTAAAGATCTGGAGAGGTGGGCAAAGGAGTGGAGTGGGAGTTACACTCATCTTATTAGTCCACCGGCCGCTTTTCACCATGTTTCTTTGTAAACTCTTCTGCGTTCTTAAAGAATTTTTTACGGTCTTTCGAGTATTCCTCTGCTAGATCGGCCCTCAGTGGGTGCTCTGGCTGAGGGTCATTGACAAGGGCGATGAGAGACTGAATCACTAATTTTTGGGAAGAGAAAAACAGAAGAAAATTTTGTTGGATAAGAAAGGACAACAGAGACCTCAATAGAACGGCAGACTATTTATATTAATTACTCAAGCCTACTTTGCTTCATGTTCAGAGCCCTTACCTTGATCAGTTTTGGTTGCAGGTTTCCAGTTTTCAGCACTTATGACTGGCAAGCACACCTGACCTTTCTCATCTATGTTTGGGTGGTAAATCTTTGTTTTGAAGGTGATCTTGGGTGGCTTAAAGGGATACTCAGCAGGGAAGATGATTTCAATCCGGAATGCACCTTTATCGTATGGAGGGTTGTCCTGAAATTTCAAACATCCATTTAAATTATTTCTACCTAATCTGTGCGTGAGTGAAAACACTTCGTATAGTACCCATTTTTTAATGCACCACCTCACACTGACAAACATGTTAATGCTGAAGTAACTCAATGCCTGACCGAATCGTGGTCACTGCACAAAACCATGGCATAAAATTGACACCCCGTCCTCCTTCTGGACAGCATAGTGTAAATATCAGATTCCGTTGGATTACAGGCATTTTTAGGAGTTTTTTTGCCCTTGGGTAGGATTTAAATGCAGGCCAGTATTTCTAAATGCAGGCCACTATAACAAAAGCATTATTCAAATAACACTGCAAGACCGACCCACAAGTTCACCTTGCCCTCTGTGAGCAACCTCCATTCCAAGGCCAGATTCTTAAAACTAGTTTGAAATTTGAAAGTTAGTTTGAATTAGTTAGTATTTCTGCTGTTCGGAGCATTTCCACTTCATAACATATTTAAACCCAAACACATTGCCTGTTTACTGCAGATTTCTTTCTGCTTTTAAGAGTGTTTATATTAAAATCTGAATTAAAGTTACATTTATTGTGATGTACAAAATAATATTCTTCATATATATATTCAATGAAATACCACTATAATCATACTTACAGGAACAATAAGCCCTTGCCAAGTCAAAATGTTTGACTCGTCAACTTGGATGTTGCAGAAATTTTTCATTCCAGACTTGCGGATTTCATCAAGTTCCTATGAAACAAATTGCACAGATCCGAGAAATGTTTTTGACAAGAGTGGTCAGTTCGAACACCTGAAACTAGGCTCTGAGCTCTACATCACACGTTAGATTATACTGTAACAACACAAACAAGACTAGTTTAAAAAAAAAAAAAAAGACTTGGCCAAACAACTTCATACAGCTATATTTTCATTTCCAGGTTAAAACTGCAGCTCATGAGAACAGGATACTTCACGAGAACTTAATTGCTGTGTGAATCACCAGCTTCGTCATAATGCTTAGATTACAATCTACAACAAATTATCAAATGTGGGAATAAATTAGGGACTGATCTCACGTTAATGAAATTAACAATAATAGTAAACAAGCCTCGAGATTTTCAGCGACAAGCGTTTCGCATTCTGTAAAATGTAAGTGCTCAAAGTCAAAGCTACACCCATTCGACACCTCGGTGACTTCCTGCTTCTGTCCAACTAACACTTTTGCTGTTATAAATACGTGTTACTGAAAGGTATAAAGACCCTGAAATTAGGAGAAAGCCAGTCGGCTATGACAACTGAAGTTCCATAATTATAATGTTAACTAGCCAGTTATGATTTTGTCCAGCAGTTACATGACTAAATTGACAACCCATCAGCAATCACACAGCTAGCTAATTTGCTCTTAGGCCATCTGAGTCCTCGGCTAGCTAACTTGATCGCTTTTAACTCAACAGTTTCCTCAAAACCTTTTGAGACAGGTGACACCAGCCACATAATCCCCTTATTTACCTTCAATTCAACTAAAATTAAAACACGACGCTTACGAGAAATATAAGACACTTTAGCGAAAAGTACATTCGGTTCTTTTTGCCGGCGGCCTTAGCAAGCGAACATGTTCATTCGCTTTTTCACTAGCAAGCGGCTAACGTTAAATGCGATGAAACTGGCTAGCTTGTTAGCTTCTCCATCATCAAGACAGAAGTTACAGGAATATTCCACTTTGAATTTACACCGGCTTCTTTTAAGCACGACATAAAAGCGACTAGGCGGAAAGTGGAATAAATCTTATTTAACAACAATAATAATTAGGGATTACTCAGGGTATTTACCTTATGAAGCCTCCTGCTTGCCGCCATCTTGGATTTGCTGACTAACTACCCAGAGTGCACCGCGACAGATATAACTATTCTTCTGGAAACCCCCCTTAACACATACAGTGTGTCATCAGATTTTCAAATGTGAACAAACAATTTGAAGTTACAGAGCAGTAAATTGTTAAGAAATTAAAATAGATGTCTATCTTTTACTGTTACTCTAACTACATTTATATACATTTTATGTGTAAAATTATGGTACCTGTTTTAGTAAAAAACCCTATATAATTAAATGTCACTGTGAGTCATCAAAATAGTTCTGTGTACAGTAGTCATCATTTAACAGAAAGTGATGCTCTAAAAGAAAAAGCCCATTTAAAACACCAGCAAAGAAATCTTGCACAATATTTGATACAGGAAAGCATTCTGTAATGAGACGTTTGTGTAAGATTTATAGATGAACTCTCCAATTTAAGCGCTTTAGTCTTTATGTTTTCCTTCACAGGATATTCTTCATGAAAGAATTGTGTGCGTTTTCTGATATCTCTGTAACATGACAAGCTGCATATGTCTTATCTTGTTAACTTAAAGCGGAGTGGTAAAAGAGGCTGTTGAGGAAACAACAGCTTATAGTATCTGTAACGTGAGTGATAACAGGAGCTCGTCTCACAGGAGTTGTAATTAAAATAGTTAAAAACACAACGTGTAGTTCATTAAAAAGAACAGATGGGTTTGCATTGCACCACCCCACTTTTGATTACTTTCATTTTGATTACATTTGATTACTTTCATGAATTACTGTTACTGTTGTTTTTTATGATTTGCTGTCAGTGTTTACGTGATCTCCCATCATGCTCATTCAGGATGTTTTTCTGACCACATTTCTTCCTCGAAGATGATGGTTCACCACTATACTTCCAGGTTTTAGTAATGCATTTTTTCAATTCTTAACCAAATTTTAGTCATTTCATCCATCCAGTTGTTTTCTTTTCTTGATGCAGGCCAATACTCTTCTGAAACAGCATGGAACGACTACACTATGACTTCTGACATGGTTGTTTAAGAAGTGAGAAGCTGCCCACGGAATCAATTTTGGGGTAAAGAACTAGTTGCCAACAGAACTATATAAATCAATGCAGTAATTATCCAGTGGAAGGCTTTGAACTGTTTGCTATTTAAATCCAAGTGATGAATTTTTATTTTAGTCTTTTTATTTTATTTATATATTTTATTGTGTGTGTATGTGTGTGGGTGTGTGTGTGTGTGTGTGTGTGTGTGTGTGTGTGTGTGTGTGTGTGTGTGTGTGTGTGTGCCTCCAGGGTCTGGGTTTGATTCCCAGCATCAAACTTGGGACTGTGCGCATGTCTTTGTGTATGTTCTCCCCATGCTTGGTGGGTTTCCTCCAGGTACTCCGGTTTCCTACCGCAGTCCAAAGATAAGCAGATTAGGCTGATTGGTGTTTCCTAAATTGCCCATAATATGTGAATGAGTGCTTGAGTGTGTGTATGTGTGTGCCCTGCAATGGATTGGCAACTCATCCAGGGCGTACACCTCCTCTGCCCTAAGTTTCCTGGGTACCAGGATAAAAAGATATAGTGAGTAATGAGTGAGTGAGAATATTTATATATACAGGGGTTGGACAATGAAACTGAAACACCTGGTTTTCGACCACAATAATTCATTAGTATGGTGTAGGGCCTCCTTTTGCGGCCAATACAGCATCCAGCATGGTCCTCCAGAATGGTTCAGTAGTCCTTGGCAATGACACAACCATCTAGCACAAGTATTGGGCTTAGGGAATGCTATGATATTGCAGCCCAAACCATCAATGATCCACCCCATGCTTCACTCTGGGCATGCAACAGTCTTGGTGTTACATGGGAAAGACAGTGAAGGTGGACTCATCAGAGAACAATACATGTTTCATATTGTATATATTATATATATTACTATATATTGTAAGGTTTGGCTATTGCAGCCCAGTCATGTACTGTACATTAACCCAGTGAATCTCCCGACAAACAGTTTTGGTGGAAACAGGAGAGTTGAGGTGCACATTTAATTTTGCAGTGTCTTGGGCAGCTGTGATTTTATGTTTTTGGATACAATCCGGTTTAGCATCCAGACATCCCTTTCAGACAGCTTCCTCTTGTGTCCACAGTTACTCCTGTCGGATGTGATTCGTCCTTCTTGGTGGTATGGCTCTTGATACATTACAAAGACTTGCTGTTTTTGTACACTCTGCTCTTACTGGTGGAATGTGCAATCAATGAAGATTGGCCACCAGGCTTAGTCATGAAACCACCAACAATAAAACACTAAATTGGCCAGTGTTTCAGTTTCATTGTCCAACCCCTGTGTGTGTGTATATATATTCCCCCTTTACTCTGATACCCCTCATCCAAACCCAGTGGAAACAATTGCCTTCAGAAGTCACCTAATTAGTAAACAGAGTGTGTCAGTCGAAGCTAGCAAGACACGGCCATCCACCTAAACTGACAGGCTGGGCAAGGAGAGTATTAATCAGAGAATCAGTCAAGAGGCCAACGGTAACAGGGATAGGGAAGCTGGTCAGAGTTTACAGGAAGATGGATGGATGGAGCAAAATACAGGGCAATCTTAGAAGAAAACCTGTTAGAATCTGCTAACAAATTGAGACTGGAGCAGAAGTTCATCTTCCAGCATGACAATGACCCTAAACATACAGTCAAAGCTACAATGGAGTGGTTTAGATATTTAGGCATTGGGTAGACACCCAGAGCGACTTTTTTTTTTTTTTTTTTTTTTTTACATCTGAGCAGTTGGGGTTAAGGGCCTTGCTTAAGGGCCCAACAGGGACAAGATAGTAGTCGTGGGATTTAAACCTAGGACAATCGTAGTTCAATGCCTGAACCACTGAGCTACCCAGATCAAAGCATATTCATGTGTTACAATTGTCCAGACCTAAATCCAATTAAGAATCCGTGGCAAGACTTGTAAATTGCTGTCCATCCAATCTGACTGAGCATGAGCTGTTTTGAAAAGAAGAAAGGGCAAAAATGTAATTCTCTAGATGCTCCAAAAAAATTTAGCTGTAGCAAAAGGTGGTTCTACAAAGACCTGACTTAGGGGTTGCTGAATACAAATGCACACTACATTTTTCAGATATTTATTTGTAAAAAAATATATATATATTAATTTGTTTTACCATTTTCTTTCTTCACAAGCATGTGCCTGTGTGTGTTGGTATTCCACATTAAATTTAAATGTAAAAAATTACATTTGTGGTTATAACGTGAGAAAATGTGGAAAAGTTCAAGTGGTATGAATTCCTTTGCAAGGCACCATATACTGTACATATACCGATCAAGAGGCAATTAAAGATTTTGTCCAGTAGGTGGTGGTAAATAGAATTCTATGATGTTTGTTCATATTTAAGAAGATTGGACAAAAAAAACCCACACCACACATTTAAGCTTACCTGAACTAACTCTTTATTATAAACTTTTTAGTCATTGTTGAAGTCTATATATATATGGATTAAGATTGTTGAGTAATGTACTACAGCAGTTCTGGCAGTTACTGACAGTAGTGCTACTGTAGCTGCATGGCAAAACAAACGTGTGCATTAATGCATCTGTTCAATGTTACTCATTCTATAGCAGGAGTTAACTGTAAAATAAATTTCATGTACTTCCTTAGTACATATTATGAGGTTTTGCAATATCAGGCTCATCATTAAAATGCATGCAATTATATTTCTCTATTTATTTGAGCCATAATTTTTTTTCAGGCAGCGCGGTGGTGTAGTGGTTAGCACTGTCGCCTTGCACCTCCAGGGTCTGGGTTCGATTCCCCGGCCAGGCTCGATTCCCGTCTCTGTGTGCATGGAGTTTGCATGTTCTCCCCGTGCTTGGTGGGTTTCCTCCAGGTACTCCGGTTTCCTCCCACAGTCCAAAGATATGCAGGTTAGGCTAATTGGCATTCCTAAATTGCCCGTAGTGTGTGATTGGGTGTGTGAGTGTGTGTATGTGTGTGTGCCCTGCGATGGATTGGCACCCTGTCCAGGGTGTACCCCGCCTAGTGCCCGAAGTCTCCTGGGATAGGCTCCAGGTCCCCGCGACCCTGAACACAGGATTAAGCGGTATAGAAAATGAATGAATGAATGAATGAATGAATTTTTTTTCAAAAATATTTTCTCTATTTATTTGAGCCATAATTGTCGTTAAATTCAAGCTTATACAATTTAACCTGAGATTTAAATTAGACCAGTTAAATTTCAGTGAAATGTTAAATCTCTTTATTTTTTGAGAGAATGTAGAAGCAAGTATGTGAATGATTGTTTTCATAGCTGCTCTAACAGTAACAGATTTGGTGTATTTTTATTCAAAAATTGTGGTTATTGTAAGTTTCTGTAATATTGTAATAAATGTCAGTGAAATATGACTGTTACAATAATTGGTTCTAGATTCGGTAAAACCATTTAAATGTACATTATTATTATTATTATTATTATTATTATTATTATATAGACAGGTAAAGAGAGAGAGAGAGAGAGAGAGAGAGAGAGAGAGAGAGTGTGTGTGTAATAAGGAGAATAAATGCTAATGTCTCTCAATGTCCTCTGGGTGGCACAGGAGTACACAGCATGACGTCCTGTCTCAACAGGATTATTAGAACAACAATGTGGGAGGGCGAACACTGATATCCTTGAAATACTTCCAGTTCTGCTGAAAATCTGCACTGGCACAAACATATGATTCTGCTTATGAAGTATATGATAATTACCTAACAAGTTGGATCAAGTGTGTAAAACACTGGGAAACCCCTAAATTACTGTATGCACTCCAGGAGAGGAAACAATTGTTGAACCGACAACATTAAGAGCCATGTAAATATCTGACTCTTTTTCTCTTATTCTTTAATCTTCTTATTCATACACTCTAGGAGTGATAGAGTAAATATCAAAATAAACTTTGGCACAGATTGTATTGGAACTGTACTGGATAATTCCTCAAAATATTCCATTGATGTTTAACCATAGGGTTTACATTATCAACTTATTCATTCTCATAAATACAATAAATTACCAAGCACCAAAGTAAACAATGTCAACAATGCCGTGTGCCCAGCAGACAATGAGCCCAAGGCCACGACTTGGCCACAAAATTCCCCATATCCTTGGGATGCACCCGACAAACAAGTCCATATCATGAAGGGGTTAAAGCCCAAAGCACCCAAAGGATCCACGCTGCCAATGTCAAACATCCCAGCACACCCCAAAGGCCCTGCGGCAGCAAGGGTGGCACAAGGGGATTTGTGGGATTGTGGTTTTAATTATATGTACATGGTAATGGTTTTATTGTTTTATAAACCAGTATGCTGTAGGATGTATAATTCCTAATAATTAGTGAGAGTATGTATGTGTATATTCCCAAATTGCCCATAGTGTGTGATTGGGTGTGTTCATTGCAATGGATTGGCACACTTGTCCAGGGTGTACCAATCCATTGCAAAGAACACACCCATTCACACACTATGGGCAATTTGGGGATAGGCTCCAGGTCCTAGCGACCCTGAATACAGGATAAAGCTGTATAGAAGATGAGTGATATATATATTATATATATATATATATATATATATATAGTGGGCAGTAGCTCCTGGTGAGGGTGAGTGTGAATGGATCATACAACAAATAACTGAATCTAAGCAAACGCCTCGGGCACTGAAGCGAATTGGTGGCTCCCTCTTTTCTCCCCCTCTGCCTTTCTCACCCCCTCTTTTCCTGGCTTTTATTCAAATTTGGGTCAGGGGTGAGGATTCTTCACGTCACAAGCCTGCAAGATGGCGCTCGCAGAGCTGTGAGATGAGAGAGCAGGATGGCTGTGTGAAGAGCTTCGGTCGCTGTGTTCAGGTAAACTCTTCTGGCTCTTTCTCTCCTTTCGGCGGCTGGGCACAACAACACGGAAGCGGGTTTTATTCTTAGGAATGCGGTTTTTTTTTTTAATAAATAAAATTAGATTGCTGAAACTATAGCACGGTGTGTGCGCACGCGAGAGAGAGAGAGAGAGAGAGATGTGTGTGTGTGTGTGAGAGCGCCCACAGGGGCTTCTCTTGTTTAGTGCTTTACACCAGGACAAGCTTGGCAAGCTAGTGGCAATGTCCTTTATTTACTGGATTTATTTACTTTTAGGTAAAAATCGCTTTCTTCATCAACTGTAGTACTGTTATTAATAATAATGTGATAAGTCGCTCTGTTTGAAGCAGTTTCATAATGTCAGTATGTTTCTGGTCTGCGTGACAAATAGCGAGTTGTGGGTTTACGGATTATTTTTTTTTTTTTCAAATCCTGTTTGCCTTTTGTAGTCCAATTGTGTGTGTGTGTGTGTGTGTGTGTGTGTGAGAGAGTGAGAGAGAATCCTAGATAAAAGCTTGTTTTGCAGTAAATGCGAAGCTGCGCGTGCGTTTTGCGTGTACTACTACTACATATGTCTGTGTAGTTTGGGATTGTGCACGCGCAGCAGCCGTCTGTTTCTGTTTAACTAAAATAGTAATTTATATAAATATTTTTTAAATTCCTACCAATATGTGCAATGGAATATTTTGATACAGTCGAAGAAAAGCCTACGTTTGCATTTTCTCTGTTCCTATTAGCTAAGCCGTGCTGATCAGGAGGTTATGCTAAGCGACGAGCTCTGGCGTTTACGGCAACTTTATTCTCCTGGTTCTCTCTCCTTTTTTTTTTTTTTCGTACTAAACGTGATTGGATTTCTTAAGTGAACCTTTCATCTCGTCTATTTTAACGACTTCGTGGGGGAGGGGGTGTTGTTTTACAGTGGCCTTTTCTGCACAGAAGGTAGAAGTGTGCATGACAGTTTCCCTGAATGAGAGCAATCCCAAGGGCTTTTTCTCCCACCCATGCACTCACATTAATGTCTAAGGTTTTTCCTGCCCAGGAGGTGCACACATTGTGTTTGTGTCATTGAGTAAAATGTTTCATTTCACCGCTTATAGAAATTTTGATGATTGACATTTCTGTGGAAATAAATAGTGTTTTTTTTTTTTTTTTTTTTTTTTTTAAATGTATAGCACAATATGTTCTTGAAAAGCAGGAACTGTGTTGCTTTAAGGCAGTGCCATATGTTTGAAATCTTGCCCAGCATGCTTGGCATGTTTGTATGTTGTCACATTTCAACATATTTTAATTTTTTTTTGCAGATTGGTTAAAAGCTATTCCGTTAACGCGTTATGTTTTTGGTAATTTGCTGTCTCAGATCCCTAACACGCCACACACAACCTGTGCAATTTCTCACTGTTTCATTTTTAGTCATTATTTTTAGTAATTCTAGCCTGAGAGAGAATATTTGACGCAACAATTTCTTGCTAAACTCTTGCACACAGTTTAAAACAACATCCGTAACACTCTGGACAAGATAAACACAACCTTTAATTGTCATCAGATCTAATTTAATTAGCCGACTTCAATCTTTTGTCCAGAGTCCTAGTTGAGGCTATCATCAAAGTCGTCATTCAGACTCGCACCTGAAAACGGTGTTTGTGACAAGCTCAGTAACATTTTGTAGGCTGCTTTTTGTACACCTGAGCAGAATTTACTGAACGTTCATGGTTCGGTTTGACAAAAACAAGGTTTGTCTTGGAAAGGAAATGAAAATGGGTTTGGGCAGTGAAACGAGGATGTCTTGCATTCTTGAGATAACATGCTCCTGGTTCTAACTGGCATTTTGATTAAATTTGCGTTTATGGAATGAGTAAAGACTGCTGTCTTTTAAATGCTTAACAGATTGTTTTTTTTCTCTTTTTCTTTTCTTCTCACTGATACTGTATCTGAAATCATAAATAAGACAGGGGCTTTTGAGCTAAGGTAGCAGTTTGGGTCAAGGGAAGGAAACCTATTCATTCTCTCTCTCACACACACACACACACACACACACATGTAAGAGGCTACATCTTTAATATTATAGTCATTTTTGAAAAAAATGCCCATTTGCCTTAACCTAGTAAACATATAAACTGCACAATTTCTAGCCAGCACAATGTTTCAAAACATTTTTAATCTTTGCATAGGTCTGTTTTTATTGAACAGGGAGTTTGCGCCTTCGGATGAAATTGTTTGTGGCAAATCACAACCCACATTAGATTTTGTCTACTACTTTGCTTCTTTTTGTTGTTGCACTTTTTTTTCCTCCTACAAGCAATCTCTCTGATTAGACCAGTTGTTTCATCTCTGTCCTGGTGCAGGTCTGTTCATGGATAGGAATGTCTAGAGCAGTAAAAAGAGTCAGGAGCAGCTTATCAATCTGTGTGGAAAAGATAAATTCCTACCGAATGCTTTGTATATTTCTTTAAAAAAAAAAAAGTGTTTCAATCAGGATATGTTTAAATAACTGGGAAACAAATGGTCTGGTCTGATGTTATTCTACTTTTCACACCTTGAATGTAGCTTTGTTGCTTCGCCTTTAGGTATAAGTGTCTGTATCGCCATATATTGATATTCTTCCTGCCAAAATCTTGCCTGGTCAAGCAAAGGGCAGTAAATTTTGTTGTGTCAGAGTAAATATGTTGGTTGTGTTTCCAGACAGCTTTGTGTTTTTATAGCACCTGCACAAATGGAAAAAGAAATTAAGTTCTCAATGGTTTGTGGAATCCGATTAATTTATTATAAAAAAACTAAAAATTTTCAAGGCTAATCATGTTTGTTGCCAGACAAGATTATCCACTGTATGGCTGATCTGTTCCTCTGCACTTTGACTTTTTCTCCAGGTAGCAATCTTGTTGATTAGGCCAGTTGTTTCATCTTGGTGCAGGTCTGTTCATGGACAGGAATGTCTACAGAGCAATAAAGAGGGTCAGCAGCACCTTATCAACCCATGGACGCAATTCCGAGAAATTCTTTTCTTTCATTACCTTTACTGTTGGGTTAATTTCCTACTGGTCATCAAGATATTTCTGTTGTCACTTTGGTAATCCTTAAAGTGTGCTTTTATACTTCTGGGCTGAAAAATGGATCTTTTGAGTGATGGTCTCACTCTGAGTAGAATTAGGGTTGGCTTTGATGTTTGAGGAAGACTAACCCCCCCCCACACACACACGCGCACACACAAGCTGTTAACCAAAGTTTTTTTTTTTTTTTTTTTTTTTTCCACTCAAAAATAATGTGCAGTAATCCACTGTGCTCCAGCCAAAGTGGTGTGTAAAATCTAAATATTACATGTTGATTTTTTTTCCGGAAGATTTCCAAGTTATATTGCCATATGGAAAAGTTGCACTGGCTGACATCTGAGATACCGGGTGTGTCAGACTGCAGTACTGGATGCCCAGTGGCTGATTGTGAATTATATGTCCCCTCTTCTAACCTAAAGGATTGAATCCATGAAGTCCTAGATAAGGAGCTGATGCATTGAATCAGTTGTGTTTAAATGAAGTAGAAAGCTAAACTCTACAGTGCGTGGTGGTTTTCTGGAGCTAAAGTCAGATACTTCCGATTTCTAGAAACCAGTATTAAGTGGAGATATTGTTAAAAGGAAGAGCTCAGTTCACATGATCTACTTAAATAAGGTCAGTTGCCTAACCATAACAAGGATGTACTTGTTATCCCTGTACCTTCTTTTTCCCATGGATATACTTCTCCACAGCTTTACAGTGACCGCCTCTGCTGGCTGCGAAAATTCTACAATATAAGACAAAAGTCTGGACTCTGACTACATCCTGATTGAATCTTTGGCGTTCCCTACTGTGAAAGACAAGCTCATAGTTGACGTTTGTCAAATAGATCATAAATAGTTAAGCTGTCTGTGAAGCCTATGTATAATCTTATTTACAAAACAGTACAATAACGTTTTGTTTAGAATTTATACACTATGTATGCTATATTATTATGGCTTAATTCATTAAGTTCTAGGTTAAGTGTGTGTGTACACCAAGATTATAGCCACTGTAAGATCTATAATTGTAGATATAAATGGCTCTATTAATACACTTGTGGTTGCAGTTGATTACGAATGACCATTCTTATTTTGTATTGATCAAGTATTGTGATATGCTACAGATTCCACAACCAATACCAGCACTTGTTGCCAAATGACTTAACCTTTATCTTGGAAATTGCAAAGATTCTGTTACAAGTCAGGGCCTGCTTATCCAGTGGAGGGACTGTTGGCTTACCTGTTCCCACCACACCCTAAGTATCTCCTCTGGCTCAAGTTTCATGTTGTCCTTCATGCAAGCCAGCCAGAAACATCCACTGGTCTCCTTTCCCCAACCCCCATCTTTCAACAAAGAGACTGACCCTGGAGGCTGGCATTAATGAGTGGTGGCAGGAACGTTAAGAAGGCTAAGACGAGAAAAATGTTACTATTGCCTGCACCGCCTTACCTGCTTTGTGCTTGGACTGGTGTATTTGTTTTTCTATCCAGGTTTCTGCTTGAAAGTCTATAATGGTTGTGAAATTTTTCCACATTGGATTTAGTTTAGGCCACAATATTTTATGTCAAAGTATTGAACAGTATTTTGAGTGTTCTCTTTTTCATTCTTGTTTTTGATCTTGTGTATCTTTACAGGTTTCTAGGTGCAGGAAAGAATCTGGAAATGGAACTGCCAAATCATGCCAAACAATTGCTGCTGCAGCTGAACCAACAAAGAGCCAAAGGTTATCTGTGTGATGTGATTATAGTTGTGGAAAATGCCCTCTTCCGGGCACACAAGAACATTCTGGCAGCCAGTAGTATCTACTTTAAATCCCTCATCCTTCATGACAACTTGATTAACCTCGACACAGATATGGTCAATCCGTCAATTTTTCGGCAAGTACTGGACTTTATTTACACCGGCAAGCTTTTGTCCTCAGATCAGGTCAGTGACCACAATTTTAATGCCCTCCTAACGGCAGCAAGCTACCTCCAACTCCATGACCTAGCTGCTCTCTGCAGAAAAAAGCTTAAACGCAATGGCCGATCTCTTCACAACAAACCCACAACTCCTACCAATGGAAGAACTTCTAGGAACCAAAGGCTGTCCTCCACACCCGTAACACCAAACCAAATTTCAGGGTTTAAAGACAGTGAAAAAATAAAGAGACATGATGAGCTCCTTAAAGATGAGTTGTCAGAGGATGAGATTTTTGTCAGGAATGCTCAGTGTACAAACCCAACCAACTCTCTCAGTCCCTCTACTAGTAAGAATGGGAGCAATGGCCCCATTACAAACAGTGGTGGACTTTTGGAGCTTGGCCTGGACCTCTCTAAGAAAAGCCCTTCAGGAAGCACAGTCACTGAAGAAGTAAGTCCAAGCAGTATCCCACAAGAATCACCTCAGTCTGCCTCAGAATCCATAGCCAACAGTGCCTCATTCGATGATCTCCCTACTAACCCACAGAGCCTCACTACTGGAGAGCCTATGGACACTGGTGAAGCAGAGGAATGTGACGAGAACCAGCATTATCCAGACGCTGAGCAACAAAAAAGCACCCGCCAGATATCAAGGTCCAGGCGACAAGCCAAGGGTGAGGGTCACAAAGGTGAAGATATGGAAAGGTCCACTTTGCCCAACGGAGTTGCCAAGAGGCTGAATGTGGCTGGAGAAAGGCTCACAGGTGGAGGAAATGTCAACTCGGATCTGTCCTACCAGTGTAAGGATGAGGAAGAAGGAATGGAGAATGGCCAGGAGCATAGTGAAGAGAGTGGCCACAGTGAGAATGAAGGTGGACGCAATAGTGCCAACTATGTCTATCGGCAGGAAGGCTTTGAGCCTGCCCTTGGTGACAACCTTTATGTCTGTATTCCCTGTGGTAAAGGTTTCCCTAGCTCGGAGGAGCTAAACGCCCATGTGGAGACCCATACTGAGGAAGAGCTTTACATCAAAGAGGAGGAGGACGATACCTATCCAAAGGAAGATGAGGCAGAAGCTGAGGACTTGTCATCTCAGACGGTCCAAGTGCACGGCATAGAAGCGCGACGCTTTTGCTGTACAGTGTGCAATAAAAGCTACAAAGATCCTGCAACGCTGCGGCAGCACGAGAAGACGCACTGGCTCACGCGGCCTTTTCCCTGCAACATCTGCGGGAAGATGTTTACGCAGCGCGGCACCATGACGCGACACATGCGCAGCCACCTTGGTCTGAAACCGTTTGCCTGTGAGGAGTGTGGTATGCGATTCACACGCCAATACCGACTTACAGAGCACATGCGGGTACACTCTGGGGAAAAGCCCTATGAATGTCAGCTTTGTGGGGGCAAGTTCACCCAACAGCGTAACCTCATCAGCCACCTTCGAATGCATACCTCCCCATCATAAGCCAAAGACATTTTGAATGGAATACCTTGAGCGCAAAAAGATTTCGTTACAGTGCACACCTGTATTCTGTAAGATGATGGCTATGAGTGGGTGATCTGACGGAGTGGTCGCTCTCCGTTTGAGTGACAGGAGTAGTATTTCTATATATTAAGGCCCCAACAGTTAAAAGAATATTTTTTTTTTGTTCCAAAAATTTTTATGATTCTGTCCCCCCCCCCCCCCCCCCCTCCTTCCTTCAATGCTGCGAATGTATGCCTTTTGAGCAATGATGCTGTTTGAAAATTATTTGGGCTCTCCGGATCGCTTTAGACCAGCCTATGCATTGGTTTCGTTATTTGTTTCACTAGCTGTTGTCTCCAAGTATACAATTTAATTTCAAGGGTGGGAGTTAAGAAAATGGACCAGAGGACCTCTAATTGATTAACTAATAATTGCTAACCCTTTTTTTTTTTTTTTTTTTTTTTTAAAGATAGATTGAAATGACTAAGAGCCTTTAGAAATGTTTATAGTGTTATAAAAGCTTTGTGCATCTGACCAAATGCATTGACAAGCTTTAGTAACATATGCCCATTGCCTATTTCTAGCCATGAAGGAGAACAGGGTCCATAAAAGCGTTCATACAATAGCACACACTTCGTCGATTTAAATCGGTTTAGATTTCAATTGTTACATAAAACTGACATGCTGGAGCTTTTTTGCTGTTCCTGATTATGGTCCATTCAGTAGTTGTGGTGATACAAAAAGAAAAGAAAAAATAGGAATTATTGGATGTACCCTTGTGGGCTCCTTCTGTGCCTGGCATGGGCAAAGGGGGGGGGTATAGAAGAGTGATTCCGGGTGTTCTTTTAAGCTCTAATGTTTACTCATATAATATATATCTATATAGGGGTTTACTCTTGAGACAAAAAGCCAAAAGTAATGGTACTTGTTTTAGATAACTTATTGTTATGCTTCAGTGAATGTTAAACTGGAAGTTCGTTTGATGTTTCTTTGGGGTGGGGCGATTCAGGTGATTTGGTTGGGTTTGTTTTATTGAATTTTGAATGTCAATTTTGTTGGTACTGTTATTCAGTTATGTTTAAGGTTTTTGCTTCACTAAAAATCTTTTATTTGTAGTCTTGTCACATTGCTACCTCTTAATTCTTAAGAACAGTCGTTCATTGGTAGAAAAGGTGGGGGTCTGGATGTAGCTTGCCCCCACAAGGTTGTATAAAGTTTGATGAGGTTTTCAGAATGGTCCTAACCTGCCCATCTCTCAACAAAGGTTTGACGTTTGTGTTTTTTTTTTATTTTTTATTTAACATAGTAGAACTAGAACTTAGGTTGTTGGATGCATGTATTTAAGTTTTATGTTAAAGAAATCCAAAGAGAGAACTAGTACTGAGGAAAATAATGGCTTATGAACAAAACTTTTTTTTTTCTGTAGAATGTCACTACCAAAGTTTTTAGATTTAATACAGAAAATAACATTTCAGGAGGAAAAAATTTTTTTTTTTTTAGTTCTCAGTAAAGATGAATGATGTTAGTTTATACCGGACATTGTACACAAAACCAATGAACAACTTTTGTAAAACTTCTGCTGATTGGTGGGCTGGCGGTTTTTCAATTTTTGAAGTTTACATTAGTTTCTCAAGTTGCTTTGTCATGGCTTTTGTTTTCAGACGATCTTTATTGAAGGACTTCAGAAGGACTAATTTATTTTAGTTCAGACCAAAAAAAAAGAAAGAAGTAAGATAAACTGAGTCGAGTTGTTCTGCCTGTGTTACATGACCACCATTTTGGAGAAGTTCATTCAATGAGGAATCAATACACTGGATTGTCTGTACAGTCAACAGAAATGCTCTTGGGCTTTTTTGTGGCTCTTACAGGAACTGATGTTGTTGAGTATTGTATAAATCCTTTTGCATATTTCTGAGAAAGACGAGTTATTCCAAAACCCTCGTCGTCCTGGGTTACTGACTTGGGGGTCACTGTTACATTATCAGCTCAGACCGTATCTCTGGTAGGAGATATTCATATTTCACTGTTGAAATTTTTACACCCTCTATTTGCATAATTATTTTTACAGCCAGTTCCAGCGCATCACGTTCCATGTGTAACTTTTACCCTTGTCGATGCAAATTTTAATGGCATTCCTTTTTTGATTTTATTACTTCTGGTTCTTAATCCAAAGCCCAGTGCAAGTGCTTATTAATGATCATGAGATGCAGCTATTGTCATGTACCTTAGAACAATGTACACTGCCTTCCTTTTTCCTGGAATTTTGTCTGAATTCATCTTACCAGAGACTTAAGTCTATGTACAGTGCTGTGCAAAAGTCTTTAGCCACACACTATTTCTTCATATTTTGATTCCAAAGAGCCAGGCTTTCTTGTATTTTAAATGGGGGAATAGTTCTCCAGGCTTCCTGTAGGATTTTTATTTGTCTCCTTTTGAGTCCGGCCCTGTATCTGACCAGTTCTAGAGAATAGTTTTTTGTTAAGCCACACAGTGACCTATGAATCATTTAAAGCATTAAGAAAATGTAACTGAGGCATGAACCAATAAGAAACTGGTGCAGATGATGGATAATCGGGCTTGTGACTAGTATACAGGGGTTGGAACCGATGAGGGGGGGAAATGAGGTTGCTGCTGAGGTTGTTACATAAGCTAATTTTAAAGTGTATCTTTAGGTACTACAGCCTGTCGCAGTAAAACATTTGTTCCCATTTGTTTAATCGACATTACATTTTATTTAATATGAAGAAATGAGTGGTGGGTCAAAATGCTTGCATGGTCCTGTACATCATGTAACTCCATAAGTTCTTACACTGTAGCCGAGGATTAAGCAGTTAAGGAGGCCATTAGTTAGTCTTCATTAAGGTTAATGTTGGTTTCCTTAAAGAGAAACTTAGTCATGTTAATTAACATTGGTCATTGTCATGTTTGGCATCCACTCTGGTGTTGAACTACTCATATCTGCTCAGGGAGACTTTACTGTGTCCTCCTTGTCATTTTCATAGACCACACAGAATTCCAGGGGGGAAAAAAAGCTGCCATTTGATCTCTTGTGTACATATCAGCACTTAACCAGTACATCAGTGTCATAGCAGAGATGTGTTGCACGGCTGAAGTGTTCAGAGCTATAGCTGAAAGATCATGAAAAGGATGGCAAAGTTTCAAACTGTGACAATAATGTTTCTACTTCAGACTTCAGGGATAGTTCTACATATTTTGGAAATGTGGAGCTTTCGACTACATTTGTAAGACTGTGTGTCAATTTCTGTATTTTAAATGATAAAAAAAACACTAGTTTCCTACAAAATAGATTTTAAGAGTTCCCATTTCAAACGATGCTTTCGAAGAAAAAAAAAAAGGCAAAAAATGGAAAGAAAAAGGAAAAATCCAGAGGTGTACATGAAAGTTTTACTTTTAAGTTTCAGAGTGTTTTAGAACAAAAAAAATATTAAGCATAAAGTGTATAAACAAATAAGATGAAGCTCATACCCAAAATTTCAGACTCTTTTCTAAACCAAAGCACATACGGAATGATTGACGGCTTGTCTGATGGAATGATTCTTGTGTATATCTTGCTGTTTACATAAACACTTACAGTCTCCGACCTCAGGAGAGGAGAGGCCAGTTTGAGCAAGCTTCTTTAGAGTGGTGTCTTAAAGTCAAAGAAATCAAAAACACCCCACCACCACCTCCCACAATCGAGAAATGGATATAAAGTGTGGTACGGAAGAGAGATGGTATGTGTGCCCTTAATGTATTGTCAAGTTTTTATTGTTATTCTGCTGCTTTCAAATGTCTACACTGGTATGAATAGAAGCTACACAAACATGACTTTCCTAGACCATGTAGAATTTTTTTTTTTTTTGGTGAGGGATCTGGGGGTTGGAGAGGGACGGGGCTCTTGCTGAATCTGCTGTTCATTTTCTAATGATTGTTTTTGTTTTTCTGAGCCATTTGCTGAAAAAAAAAAAAAAAAAAAAAAAAGGTAAAAGAAGCAGCTTCTATCTGACTGGCCTCTCCTCTGAATCACATTGGTGCAAACACTTATTGACAGTGTTCAATATATTTTTTAATCAAAGGTCTATTGTCAGTGATGAATGTATTTATTTCTGATCCTGTTTTCACGGTTGTTAAAGATTTCACTTTGTGTGAGACGAGGTGTTCTCAGGGTCTTAATTTTATTGCTTAAAAAGACAAAAACAATTCCCACATGGATGTAGGCATGAGGAATGTATGTGGTCCCATGAAGTGTTCCTGTTCTTAGCTGGATTGGCTCCCTCCTGATCCTTCTCTCACTCAAAGCATGCATGTATTAAAGACTTGAAGGCTGTTTTTTTTTTTTTTGTGTATTTTTTTTTTTTTCCATATCTGTTTGCTTCCATCTGTTGATACAATATGGGACTTTTATTACTTGTGTAAACCAGCACTGTTGTCGTGTTGTTGGTCTTCTTTATTGAAAGCATTGGTGTTGTCATGCTATCATGGTTCAAGGCTCCTAGTGGATTCCATTTCCTTTATTTCTTAGAAGGTTGTCAAAGGAGGGTCCAATTTGCTTATGACCAACAAAGCCAAAGCTTTTTAGAAATTTCTTTCTTTTTTTTTTTTTTTTACTTTTTACGATCGAACTCTCTCATGCTCACCTCCACCTCCCAAGTTTGTCCGAAAGCAAGTGACATGCAGACATGTCGTGTGGTTAAGAGATGGAATATAAGCTTTATAAAATGCACTTTGCGATTTGACAGCAAAGGTCCCTTAAGAATGACCTTTTTAAAGAATCGAGAGAACTTGCTCAGTTATCTTAATGATCACTTGGTCAATATTTTGAGACTGAAGACGATTGATCTTTCATTTGCTGCTATGATTTGTAGCCTGTTGCAGCAGCGCTACATATTTCCTGTGTAGTATTGTCAAGTCTCACACTGCTAAATGTTAACCAACCACTTGAACCTCAATTTACCAAACCAACCCCAGACACCCCCCCCCCCCCAAGTAAACCAAAGCCAGCTTTACAAGCCTCTGCGTTTTTCACTTATTTTCTTCTTGAGGCCATATTGCACCTAATACTGTGTTCTTGCTGCCAGTATGACTGTTTAGTCAGCCTTTTTTCCACTGTGGTTTATCCCATCTCTGTCCATTCCAGTGTCCTTATGTCTCTTTGATTTTATAAACATTATTCTGAATATATATCCCTGTTGTCCGGATTTGTTGACCTCAATGGTACGTTTCAGTTGCAAATATTTGTTCAATTACTGTCTCTTATTACAGTTTTTTTTTTTTTTTTAAAGCCTTGAACATGGCTTGCGGACAACACCATGGTTTCACGTTTCAGTTCCTCAGAGATCTTGTATTCATAGCCGAGCTACATGAAGCTTGCAGCTCGAATTGTGTTATGATGTACAGAGGTGATCTCATCTCCTTGCGGTCTTAATGTACAGCTATGAGAAGTCATTTTAGAATCATTAAAACTTTGATCAAAATACCACTCGCTGTTTCCAGTTTTCTTTCTTGACATACATTTGTGGCTGTGCTGTCTTTCTTTTTCTTTTTTTTCATGTGATGCGTCTTTCCCTGTCCAGGCCTGCATCATAAGTTTTGTCCCAACGGCTCGGAGGTCGTTATGCTGCAGCGTGTGCCTCGAACTGGCAGTTTGGGGGTTCACTGGTGATTGATGACGAACGGGTGAAAGGGAAGCCGCCCCAAACCAGTCATGGCACAAACCTCCGTCTGCCATCTGGGAGCCCCTTTCCAAGCATCACCAATGAAGGGGGCCAACACTTCACTGCTCTCCACAGCTAAATTCTTACCATGCGCCATTTTCCTCCATCCTCTGCAGCCCATTTAGGCCAGCCCTCTTCCTTTGTCTCCCCTCTCGAGCTTGCCAGTGTGTGTCAAGAGGCCAGCGAGCACCTCCCTACCCCAGGGGAATAGAGGGTTGGCATTTTTATGGCCCTTGTGTGCCTGATTCCATAGGGCCATTTAGCTCCGCCTCGAGTGGTGTCACATGCCAAATGACCCTGAATAGGGTCAGTTTCAGGCACAATGACTAGTATGTTGATGCTGCATCCCCCTCCCCACTTTCCTTCCATCTGCTAAGTATAGATTAACTATAGTCACATCTGCGAGGGGGGCCAAATCACATGCAGATCTTGCACGAAGCTGCTGAAGGCATGAAAGGCAATTCAGTTGTCAGATGCCCTCGATGACGACGATTTTTGTTGCATCTGCTGCCTAATGCAAATGTGCCCTTCACATCTGAAAACAACCAAGCTTACCAGGTGCTACAGCTGACAACTTCGCTAACACATTTGAATCCCCCCCACCACCACCCACAAAAAAAAAAGTGTGATTTAAAAAAAAATTTTTTTTTTAACTTTTGGACACAATTATTTTTCTACTTATCTAAGCTTGCATTTTTTTTTTTTAAACAAGCATCATTTCACCAGGTGTCTGCTACATCAGTACAGCAGCTGCCTCTCAAACACTGGATTAATTCAAAAAAAAAAAAAAGGGCGGGGGGGGGGGGGGAGAGACTAACATGCGAGTCTGTCCAGCAGCATTGAATCTATTCTATTCTTTTCTTTCATCCCTTCTGCGCTGGGCTGAATGTAACGGTCCAGTCTGCCCATGCTGACTGCCACAGCCTAAAAGAAATGGCACTACAGGTGGCTGGCACAAGGAGGGTGCACATTTAGCATATTGAGCCTTTCACATGGAACAGTACAGCAGCTCTGTCACAGAAAGTGAGCGAGAGAAAGGGGCCTGTACTCCTCCCTCCTCCATTTGCCCTGTGCCATGGCACTATAGAAAAGCAAGCTTTGGGACTAGGCATAATGGGCTTCTTTTCTGGAGCTGAAGGGACTAGACCACAAAAGACCAGGCAAAAAAAAAGATTCAAAGTAGAATCTGACATCTGTTTTGTTTTGTATTTTTTTTCACCCCCTCACCCTGTCGTCTTTTTTTTTTTTTTTTTTCCTTTACTGCCAAACATTTCTTGATGGCATTGCCAAACAGAAAAGAGAATAATTTTCAGTGGATAAATGATGAGCTGAGCTATACCCTTGGAGTGAATAGCTTTAGTTACAGTATACAGCTTTCCCATAGCTACACTAAATAACTTAAACTCTTAAACATCAGTGCTATTAATTGTATAATAAGATACAATTTGTGCTTTTTCTTTTCATGTATGATTGGATATTTTGAAATGGTGTGTATGCAGTGTAACTGTTTTAAATGGACGCTCCTAATCGTTTTTTTTAAATCAAAGGCTGTCAGCTGTATTTGATAAACCATAATAGGTCACTGCAGCCAAGATGCTGGGTGTATGCAGATTTAGAGTGGGTTGAACAAGCAAAAACGACCTCAACACCCACATGCATAAATACACCATTGCTGCATCCAAATCCAGTACCCCCTTTTAGCCCATTCATCACTGTCAGCATGTATTAGCCCCATGTGTGTGAGAGAGAGAGCAGGGTATGCTATAAAACCTATGCCACTCCATGTCTTCGGTTTTCCTTTTTCCCTTTTCTTAAGCAACTAACATCGTAACCTCATATCAAATTAGCCCTGAAAAGATTAGAAGTAGGCACTAGAAATGCATTTGATTTGCATAATTATTTAACTATGCTGCTTTGCAAATGGATTTACAACTAAACCTACTGATGAGAAATTTGATGACCCATCTCTTCTCTAGTTAGCAAATGATTAGCAAACTATGGGCTTTCATATGAATGGTTTGGTATATATTAAGCTCATAAAACATATCACACCCTGCTTATGGGTCTAAAGTGTGTGTGTGTGTGTATATATATATATATATATATATATATATATATATATACTGTGTATGTATGTGTGTGTATATATATATATATATATATATATATATATATATACTGTGTATGTATGTGTGTGTATATATATATATACTGTGTGTGTATATATATAGATAGATAGATATAGATCGATAGATAGATAGATAAAAAATGTGTGTATGTATATACAGTATATATAGTATATATATAGTACATATATATATGACTGTGGTTATTAAGATGGTTATTTGATTTCACAATACAATACATTTTCAAAGTTATTATATTTATTCATTCATTTATTTGAGTTCTTAGAGATTATAGCTTATTCAACAAAATGAACATGCCCTAACTAAAAAAAAAGACTAAACCTTTTGCAGTTTCATGACAACTATGATGTCATAATATAAGATGGCAGAAGCACTGTTAACCAACATTACGCTATGTATTTTTGTTAATAAATTAATTTAAGGTATATTTCTGGGCCTAAAATAAAAGATTACTCATTGATTTGCCACCCAGATGAAAGAGTAACCTAGCAACTGATAGCTTCTGTTCTGCTGATTTCTTTCTTTTAAAAGAGAAACAAGCATTTGACATTTTATGAAGAAGGTAATCAGGATATTAATGTGCAGAAGTTTGATTTATCATAACATGATTAGTTCAGATGGTGTACTAATATGTAAGTACTCCTGGATTTAGTGGTGTTTGCTAATGTTTGATAGCATTAGCTCATTCAATGCTTCTGTTTGCAATAAAAACAATGCTACGGAATACACTGTGCCAAATGATGCACAGGAAATGTTAACTAGTACTGATTTCAAGCTTTCCAATTAATAGTTAATAATTGCTCCCAAATACTGTAAAATGGAACGCTAGTGCGCTATGGAAGGTGTAGAATCTCTTGATCAGGTGTTTGAGAGCGACCTAGGATTCAGGTGTGTTAGAAGCAAGTTAGCTTTGCAGCTCGTCATTTGCCATAAAACACAACCTGGATGGTTCAAAGGCAATTCAGAATGAGTTAGGGGTAACAAAATGTTGTTTTACATGACATTATCAGATGTGTTTTCTTGTGTGAAAGTCCTTTCATGGCTGGTTTTGAATGTAAGGTTTGGCACCGGTACCCAGTAAGTAATGTCCCTTTTGCAACAAGAAAGTGGGCAGGACAACGCCGGACACACATCAGGTGCAAAAAGTCTATAAATAATGTTACCAGTGAAAAGTTCAAGCATAAAAAGTCTCCCCATGCCTCCAATTCATTTCCCAAATTAATATGATATACAGGGGGAAAAGGCAGCACAGTTACTCACAGATACACCATCACCTTGCATGAGTAGAGTTGGAGGTTTGAATATCATCTCTGCTTTCTACGCATGGAGTTTAAGTGTTCTCTTATGCTTGGTGGGTTTCCTCCTATAGTCAGAGATAGATCAGTGATCAAGGCATCGCGTTAAGACGATGGTTTAAGGTCTGAGGTTCAAACCCCACAACCACCAAGTTTCCACTCTTGGGCTCTTGGCGCATGAACTTTCTGCCAAATGCTGTAGATAGATAGATACAATCTAAAGACATGTGGTGTACTCAGCTTGGTGTTTCTAAATCGCCTGTAGTGTTGTGTGTTGCATGCTTGCGATGCGATGGATGGTGCCTCATTCATTGTGTCCTCTATCTTGTGCCCCAAGTTTCCTGGGATAGATAATGGATGGATTATATGTATGAAGTTAAATCTCTACTAAGTGCCCTTGCTTTGTACAGTTTAAAAACTACAACTATAAAACAGCACGCCATGGCCAACACGCTCACCGGATCTCAAACCAGTTAAATACCTAAAGGAGAGTAGGTGTTATGCAGCATGCTCTATTATCATAACACTAATTGATGAAATATCTTTTGGAGAAATGGTGCTCGTCTCTCCAGTACACTTCCAGGATAGTTGTGAAGCTGTTGTAGTAACTCGTGGTTGCCCAAGGGTTTACTCAGTAGTGCTGCATAAACATAGCTGGCCCCATGATAAGCTGAGGAGTGTGCTTGGGGAGGGGATGTTTTCTGAAAATTGCTTGCCGTGAATGAATGGGCATGTTGGGAAGGTGGGGGAGACAGTGGCAATACCAATTACTGCTGCACACGCACACACACTCGGAACACTCCCACCCCCCTCCTTTCGTACCAAGGGAGCCAGTTACCATGGCAATGCTGTATTTGGCCTAATGTATGGATGGCTCTGGAATTCCAAGAGACTGGGTTTCTGGAGAACGAATTGATACTCTCGTACTTTGTTCCCTTATTCTTACAATTCTGAGATGGAACAATTGTTGTATATGTGTATGAGAGAGAGGGTTCAAGGACCCAGGGAATGAGTGGGAAAGAACAAAACGCAGAAGGTTATATCTGGAGATACCGCCTGCTGGAGGTAAATTAATGAGTTCTTATGTATTTCTACATGCAGGCCCTGCAGAAGTGGAAGCTCTCACTGGATCACCTGTGTTTTTGTGTCACACTAAAACCTATTAATTAAATATTAATAAAAGCAAGACTGAACATGGCCAAGCATCCGTCTCTGACCAAACAGACTGCCAGATAAGGCTTGCAGAATATGATAGCTATGATCTTGCATTCTTCTTTTTAATTTCATTATGATAACGCTGTACACAAAAGCACATACTGTATAGTGCCTTGCAAAAGTATTCATACCCCATGAACTTACCTCAAACAAAAATGTATTTTGTTGGAATTTTGTGATAGACCAACAGAAAGTGGCACATAATTGTGAAGTGGAATGAAAATGATGAATGGTTTCAAAATAAATACAAATATCTGAAAAATGTGGCATACAGGTGCATCTCAATAAATTCGATTATCATCGAAATGTTAATCTCATGTCAAATAAGTCATTAAATTCAAAAAGTTAAATATATATTATATAGATTAATTACACAGACCAATATATTTCAAGTGTTTAATTCTTTTAATTTTGATGATTATAGCTTATAATGAAAACTCCAAATTCAGTATCCCAGATCTCAAAACACCTGAGATTTCCTAAACCTTTAAATGGTCTCTCAGTCTCATTCAATAGCACATTCAAGCACATTAATGAAAAGTTGAATGGAAGGAAAAAATGTGGTAGAAAAAGGTGCACAAGCAACAGGGATAACTGCAGCCTTGAGAGGATTGTGAAAGGAAGCCAATTCGACAATTTGGGGGGGAAATTAACAACAAGTGGACTACAGCTGGAGTCAGTGCTTTAAGAGCCACCACAGACTAAGGGCTAAGGACAAAAAGAATTGGACTGCTGCTCAGTGGGCCAGAGTCCTCTTTTAAGATGAAAGTAAATTTTGCATTTCATTTGGAAATCAAGGTCTCAGAGTCTGGAGGAAAATAAGAGAGGCACAGAATTCAAGTTGCTTGGGGTCCAGGGTAAAGTTTGGACAGTCAATGGTGGTTTGGGGAAACCATGTCATCTGTTGGTGTTGGTCCATTGTGTTTTATCAGCCCCAAAGTCAGTGCAGCCATTTACCAGTATATTTTAGAGCACTTCATGCTTCCCTCTGCTGACCAGCTTATTTCAAACTGCTGATTTCATTTTCCAGCAGAACTTGGCATGTGCCCACACTGCCAAAAGTACTAATACCTGGTTTAAGGACCATGGTATCCCTGTGCTTGATTGACCAGCAAACTCGCCTGACTTAAACATGGGGTATTGTAAAGAGGAAGATGCAAGACACCAGACAACGCAGAAGAGCTGAAGGCCGCTATGAGAGCAACCTGGGCTTCCATAACACCTCAGCAGTGCCACAGACTTATCACCTCCATGCCACACGGCATTGCTGCAGTAATTCATGCAAAGGGAGCCCCGACCAAGTATTGCATGCTGTACATACTTTTCAGTAGTCCAGCACTTCTGGTTAAAAATCTTTTTTTTTTAATTGATCTTAGGTAATTGGTAATATTCTATATATCAGTCTGTGTATAACGAATGTATGAATGTACAGTGGGGTTTAAAATAATAGCAGTGTGTTGATAAAAGTGAGTAAAGCTCCATATCCATATAATAACTTTTAATTGAAATCACATAAATGCATTGAACACCCAGTACATTCTATTCGGAATCACAACATGAAGAAAAATGTGCTAAATGTATTATTAGTTTAATGTAATTGAAGAAAAACAAATATTAGTCTGTTCAAAAAAATTAGCAGTGTCATCACTCATCTTTATAAAGTGATGAATTTACCAAAATTAAAAATTTGTTTAAACAAAAATGCCTGAAATTTAATCTTTCTTGTGCATCTCTGAACTTAATATTTAGTTGTATAACCAGGTTTCTGAGAACTGCTTCTGTGACAATTGTACTACATGCCACAATTCCTCTGCATTTCTTGATTTTCCCTCAGAAACAGCATTTTTAATGTCAGCCCACAAGTTTTCTATTGGATTAAGGTCCGGGGATTGGGTTGGCCAGTCTATAACGTTAATCTTGTTGGTCTGGAACCAAGAAGCTGTTCGCTTACTGGTGTGTTTGGGGTCGTTGTCTTGTTGAAACACCTATTTCAAGGGCATTTCCTCTTCGGCATAAGGCAACATGAACTCTTTAAGTATTCTGATGTACTCAAATTGATCCATGCTCCCTGAAATGTGATAAATAGGCCCAACACTATAGTATGAGAAGCATCCCCATATGATGATGCTTGTGCCTCCATGCTTCACTGCCTTCACAGTGGACTGTGGCTTGAATTCAATGTTTGGGGGCCTGACAAACTGTCTGCAGCCTCTAAACCCAAAAAGCAAATCTTGCTTTCATCAGTCCACAAAATATTGCAGCATTTCTCTTTAGGCCAGTCAATGTGTTCTTTGGTGAACTGTAACCTCTTCAGCACGTCTTTTTTACAACAATGGGACTTTGCGGGGGCGTCTTGCTGATAGCTTGACTTCACAGCCGTCTTCTAATAGTAACAGTACTAACAGGTAACTTTACATGTTCTGAGTCAATTTTGTTATTCTTCAATCCATTCGAATGGTAGTTTTCCGTTTTCTTCCACGTCTTTCTGGGTTTGGTCTCCATTTTAAAGCTTAAAAATTATTTGGTATCATTTTAGCAGAGCAGCCGATCATTTTCTGCATGTCTTTGTATGTTTTCCCATTTCTAATCAACTTTTGAATCAAAGTACGCTGTTCTTCTGAACAATGTCTGGACGACCCATTTTACTCTGATTTTCAGAGAGAAATGCACAGGACAACCCTTTCTGCATTTATCCTTAAATAAGGGGAACTTGTTTGACACCTGTTTTTCACAGAATAATTGACCTCTCTAATTGAACTCCACACTGCTATTATTTTGAACAGACTAATATTTATCTTTCTTCACTTACATTAAACTAATAATACATTTAGGGTGTCCAATGCGATTTCAATTAAAAGTTATTATATGGATATGGAGCTTTACTCACTTTTTTCAACACACTGCTATTATTTTGAACACCACTGTATACACACCCTCGCAAAAGTCTTGTCAGCTATTCAGTCTACTATGTGCAATACTGTGCAATGTTCTTACCAGGTGTTAAAACATTATGTGCAATATCATTTGTTGTTCTCTAAATGGGTGCTAAATCAATTTATTACTGGCAATAACGTGTGCAATTGTCTTCATGTGCAATATTATTACTACTTGGTTAATATTACTTTTCATTACTTAATATTACTCAATAGTACTTAATTATCACTGATTTTCTAAAGTGCAATAACTTATTTCACACTTCCACTTATGTCAGTAGTTTTTCAGCTGCGTGATTGTGGTTGTTTTCTTTCTACAGATTTTATTGACTTATTCTATTTTAGTAATTTTATTTAATATTGTTTTTGTATCTCTGTGTCTTTGTGTGTTATGGCAGTCATCACATAAGCAATTTCCTGCAGGATCAATAAAGTTTTTTGAGTTCTGAGTTGTAGGAACAACAAATAACTTGACTTCTAGTTGATCATTTGGAATCAGAAGTGGCTTATATGAAAGGCAAAACACAATGATAAGACACAGTAAAATGTAACACATTCCCAGGTTTGTAGAAGAACCAGCACACCCAACCTTCACTTGAAATGCATCCTGACCTGACAGCATGCCAAAGATTCAACCACAGACCTGATCATCACGAGCCTGAAGACCAAGTCTCCTGCTGAGGTGGGAGACATCTTTAATGTATCTAAACGTCAAGACGAGAGGATAAAAGATTTAAAGAAACTGGTGAAGTTCATGACAGGCCCAGGTCAGACAGACCCCGTAAAACAACAATTAAGGGCAAGCCCTTTTTCAACTGCAGCAGAGCTACATAACAACTGGTCACCAGAAACCCCATTATCTACAAGAACAGTTTGTCGAGTTCTCTTACTCAGTGGTCTCAATGGCCAAATTAGAAGGATGGACTGTGGACAAGTGGCAGAAGGTTGATTTTTCCGATGAATCATCTATTGAACTGCATTCCAATTGTCGCAAATACCGCAGGAGATCTATTGGAACCCGCATGGACTCAAGATTCACACAGAAAACGATCAAGTTGGAGAAAAAAACGTTACATTCAGTATGGGGGCATGCGAGAGATCTGCAGAGTGGATGGCAACATCAACAGCCTGAGGTATCAAGACATCCTTGCTGCCCATTACATTCCAAACCACAGGGGAAGGCAAATTCTTCAGCAGGATGGTGCTCCTTCTCATACTTCAATCTCCACATCAAAGTTCCTGAAAGCAAAGAAGGTCAAGATTCTCCAGGATTGGCCAGCACAGTCACCAGACATGAACATTATTGAGCATGAATTGAAAATGAAACCTAAGAATCTTGTTGATCTCTGGGATTCCTGCAAAAATGCTTTCTTTGCCATTCCAGATGACTTTATTAAGACGTCATCTGAGTCATTGCTGAACGTATGGATGCAGTCCTCCAAGTTCATGGGAGTCATACACAATATGAATAATTTTTCCACTGCACCATGACTTTATGTTCTGTACTGTATTTCTGTTAAGTGACAAGACCTTCGTCTAAGCAAAGTCTGATCTTTCTGTCCTAATTAAGTAATTAAAAATAACAGCATGATGATATTTTTTGGGTAAAATAAGCATAATCTAGAGGCCTTTGCCTTTCATATAAGCCACTTCTGATTCCAAATGATCAACTAGAAGTCAAGTTATTATTTGTTGTTCCTACAACTAGGATAGGTGACAAGACTTTGGTCAGGGTGTGTATTTTTTAACTGAATTACTGAAATAAATCAACTTTTTCAATTCTAATTTATTGGAGATACATGTGTGTGAGATGTATACTGTACAAACATACATACATACATACACATATTCACACACAGTATATAGCATGTTCTTAGTTTAGATCAGAAATGTTAATGCATTGAAAAAAAAACACTTTTTTTTAAACCGTTTGTATTATTTGACATAAAAGCATATTACATTTCAACATAAACACACCATCATTCTACATCAGGGGTACTTGAAATGCCAAGCGATCTACATCCATGCAGCTTGCGTAAAGCCAACTAGGATTTTGACTGTAGAGCACAGGACTATTGAGCTTACCATGGCAGCTCCACTTTTCCAACCAGCATGTACAATATATGCCAATAAATAGGGGTCATTGCACAGCTGTATAAATAAAATACACCAAAAGGAGCAAAACTCAACTTGACAGACACAGAAGGTGATGAACAATAATCTATTAATGCACTAACAGGATCATTAAAGATTACATTAAAATAAAATTTTCGGTCATTGTTCAGCCATTGAAAACATTCCCTTCTAAAATAAAGCTCTAGGGCATCATTCAGCCATCTCATTCACCTCTCAGACTTTACTGTACATATTCTATTTCTCACGCACACGAAACACATACAAACACATGAAATACGATTTTTCACCTTTACCTTTCATATCTACAATAGTTCTCTGCATAATGCTTTTTAAAACATAATCATTTAACAGATGAATGATTTCACCAGAAAACATGATGAAACAATTCGTTGAAAAAAACGTGAAGCCAATTATTTAAAGACTGCCACAAAGAATAAGAGCTGAATTGTGAAGTCAAATTTGTTTTTAGCAAGCAAAGGTATGACCAAAAAGACACTTCAAGTACATGCAAGAACACTCCAAATATATGCATGTCACAAGATAACACCAGTGGTTTGATCTGATTAATAATTAAACATCCAGTGCACAATCATGTTTCAAAATGTGACACGATAAACATACAGTTAAACATACTGCGCAATTTCAGGAGCACGCAAGAAATTCCAGTACTATATGGGTGAAGGGGACAAATATGACTTTTCTGGTGACATACAAGACATACCAAGTCTCGCACATTAGAACACTGTAAACATTCAAAGTGGAATGTTAACATAAGGGCTAAGAGTCCATGACAGTATAAAGCTTAAAGGGAGATTAAATAAAAAAATTAAATAAAAAAAAAAACTGAATCATTGCACATGCAGCATTTTGTACAGCAGATGACTAAAGCAGCTCTGGGGAAAACAACCAAACTATAATCATCACTGCTACTATTACCTTCACTGTGACTGGGCTGAGAAATAAGGTAAAGTGCTTGTCCTAATTTATGGACATTTGGTTTGATAGGATTAGTGATGATAAAGGAAGGGGACAACATAGAGGTGTCGATAGTAAAAGCGCAAAGGAGGATGAAGTGTAGTGAAATCAGTATGGGATCTGGTTTTGGTAATACTGCAGCATGTCGTAAGTTTTGCTCCTGCAACACAGAAAAGTGCTTCATTAGTTGAACTATAACCTGGTTATTCACTAGGTGTAATCAAATAAATCTTGGAGTTTTCAATACTAACATATTGGTGTGATACAAGTTACCATTACTACTGATGCTACTACAACTACTACTACAAATAGAATGACGTCAACTACAATGACCTACTGATTACAACTATTATGACTAGTACTAAGACTACAACAACTACAGTACTATAACTAACACTATTACGATAGCTACAATAACTATTACTACAATTGTAAATAAGACTACTACTACAACTACTATGTCTACAACTACTGCTAGGACTACAACTTTTACCATTACTTATAAAAAGAAGGAGAAGAAGCACCTGCTACTGAGGAAGCAACGCTCAATAACTTTAATCATAAATGCAGCAGCCTCTTTTTCGCTCATGTTGGGGTTGAACCTTTGCCTGTAATACAAAAACAAAATATTTTTTTAAACATTTATTTAGAAATAAGGTGGACCTATGTTAAAAACACTGGCTTATTGCAGTCTTTGCTCAAAACTCATCCTCGCATCATTCTATAATCTCATCTGGATTTTTTAGATTTGTACCCAAGACCTGCAGCTTGAATCATAAAGGTAGTCAAAGGCTTTTCCAAGAACTCTTAATCAAAATACTCCTATAGTCAAAATCCTTTCTATGCGTTCCTGCATCAGGATATGCCAAGGTGTCCATCTTTTGCAGCTTGAAGTTTGGCACCAAGTGTGAAAATGCCCAAAGTACTTTTTGCTTTTACTCTTGTAGACCTGTATGATTTGTAATAATTCATAAATCCACAACTGAGTGCATCCTGAAGAGGGTGAGCACCTTTTAGAGTGTCAATGTTTCTTCTTCAGGTCACATCTGATTAGAGCTCTAAATCTACATCTGGATTTCTATAAAACTGCTTTGTGATGTCTGCTGTTCAAATGAAACACACAACGTACTTGAGTAGTTTTATGGTCTGCCCTCTGAAGCATGGAAGGCCAGTATCCAGCATCAAGGTCACCAATGACACCACAGCATCCATATATGGTCTTTGATTATCCAGTAAGAGAAAGACAGAAAGAGTGGTTAGAACACAAATATAAAAACTGTGCCCTGCACATAGATTGCTCTCACCCTTATAAAAATCATGCTGAACTCTAACCCTGTGTCCTGGCCTTACACCTTATCCATCGTCATCAAATATTTACAAGACACATGTCTCACCTTACAGCCAGATATCCACGCACACACATCTCCATGAACCACTTAAATGGAGTGGCCTCCATTTTGCCCCCCATGATCATCACCATCTCATCGGTCAACTTGATGTCTGGCTCCCAGCCTAGATTCCCGCCCGGAGAGCTCTCGAACATAAAGCCGAAATCTACAGCCACCAAAAAGAAACAATTCTACAATAAGACTTGGTTCTATTTTGCAACACATGAGGTGTTGCTGTTATAGGAAAAATAATCAATGATGGTGTGGTGTGATGGAATCACCTTTATGAAGCTAATTATATTCCTAGAACAGCATGTTCCTCCATATATTATTGTTCCTATCACCCCTTTATGGCACTGATCAGTCATAATATTATGACCACTTGTCTAATATTGTGTAAGTCAAGACCTCTTGACCTATGGAAGGATAACCGGTGAACCGGCAACAGGGTCATGGGCAGCCAAGGCTCACTGATATGTGTGTGTGGGGAGCAAAGACTGGCTGTGTAGTCCTATCCAATAGAAGAGCTACTGTAGGACAAATTGCTGAAAAGGTTCATTCTGGTTTTCATTGAAAGGTGTCAGAACAAATGCTGCACCTCTGTTCTGTTGGCAAAGAAAAGAAAGGGGGGGGGCTACTTAACTGGGGGGGGGGGGGGTGGTCATAATGTTATGGCTATTTTGAAATTAACGAGACAAAAATAAATGCTGCTTGTGATCAAGAAACTACATCCTTGAACATAAAGGAGCAGATTTACTTTTGATTGTTAAGAATTGCTAACACTAGAGACACCTTCCACAAAATTGAAATACATCTGTTTACAGAATGACTCCGGTTAAATGACTCTGTTTTGTTTTTCTTTGTTAAACAACATTTTAACCTGTTATGTGGGGCTATATAAGTCCGTCTTTAATAATGAGGAATTAACAGAAACCAGTTATTTGCCTGGCAACAGACACTTCTGGCACAGTTGAACTAAATAAAACAATATAACTGTTAAAACAGAGAGAATTTGAGGTGTATAATTCCATATAAAACCAAGCATTAAACACAATTACAAGGGGGTCCAAAAAGACTGAGATCACAAAAAATATGTTTGTAAACCAAACAAACAAAGAAAATAACATGTCAATATACTTTATATTTAAGATTCAATACTCTATTACACTATTTAGTTCATTTTAATAGACATATTACAAAATATACAAAATAGCCTTAATTAGTTTGAATAGCTGTACACACACACACACACACACACATACTGTACACATACACTTACTATACACACATACTGTACACACACAAACATATTGGACACACACACTACATACATACTGTACATGCACACATACTGTACATACACACATACTGTGTACACACACACCATCAGAATGTCTAAATACTGATTTTTTTCATAAAATGCCCCCCTTTAAACATTTTTTTTTTAGAAATTTAAATTCATATAAACATTTTGGCGATACTACTTTCAACTAAAGTTGTCAGAAATTTAATTTGCAATAGAAAAATAATGTATGCAAAAAAAAAAAAAAAATTATATATATATATATATATATATATATATATATATATATATATATATATATATATATATATTAATTAGTGCTCTTAGACATTTGGATGCCACAGTATACACTAATTTAAAATGTAGAACTGTCTAATATCCATGTTTTTGTCCCATTATGTGAGAATAATCATGTTTCAATAATTCTCTACATTAAAAGCTATGGTATTATTTCTATATTACATAGGAACTTGCATATTGTTATGTATTATCATGTTCTTATATTCTTCCCTTTTGTCTGTTATTGTTTTTGACCAAATTTTTCTTGATGAGATAGAAATCTGAGTCAAACACACCGATGTGAATCAGGTGGCCTTTGCTGTCCAGCATGATGTTGCCATTGTGTCGGTCTTTGATCTGCAGCAGGAAGAGGAGCAGGCTGTAGGCAGCCATGCTGCGGATGAAATTATAACGCGCCTGGTAGACATAAGAGCACAGGCAATGCATTAGGACACCTGGCTGTCTATTTAAGGGAACAGACAATAGACAGGATAACATGCAGTTTAACCATCATTATAGTTATAAAACTATAAAATTCCTCTTCCAGATGCTTTTAAATAAAATCGGTTAATATAGCTGAACAGAGAATTACAAGAAAAGGCTTTCTGGCAGACCTAAGTTCACTCAAACACATTACTTACAAAGCTACAACTCAAGATAATACTGTACACACACAGCACTGCATGACTCTATAGTATAGAGCTGTGAATAAGTAATGACTCATAATCGCCTTATCCACTATGACCCAGAAAAATAAGTGTTCTGTTTTGAGCCTGGTTCCTCTCAAGGGTCCTTCCTAATGTCGCCTCAGAGTGAAAGGTCACTTGCCACCACTGCCTCTGGCTTACTCATTTGGGACAAATGTAAATCTATATCCATGTTCATGTAAAGCTGCTTTGTGACATGTCCATTGTTAAAAGTGCTATATAAATAGATAAAAGTCACATTTAAATGAATGTGCTTATTGTAATATAACAGTTTAATGGTAGTAATACACAAGTTTTTGCATGACAATCTGCATGCATAAACGTATACAAAGTTATGTGTGATGTCGTTTGTTGTGCCATTTTCTGTGATGAGACATTAAGGCTGCGTTCACATTGCAAGCCACATGGTT
Source organism: Channallabes apus (assembly GCA_030522415.1). NCBI lineage: Eukaryota > Metazoa > Chordata > Actinopteri > Siluriformes > Clariidae > Channallabes > Channallabes apus. Next base: position 25,470,454 of record CM060120.1, read on the forward strand.
CAATTAAGATTTTTTAATCAGATCGGGTTTGTCATGTCATGACGGTTCACAATGACTTTTATCTTACTCTAATGTGGACTCGTCTACCTGGTGAAACGGCACATAGATACGCGTTTGCTCCCGTTATCAGGGTTAAAAATGTGTCACATTTACGTGACCACTCATTCATTTCAAACAATGCATGCAATTTAAGCAAAAATCAGCTTGGGGTTTTGCTCTTGAGGACGGCATTCAGTCAGTCAGGTATATTTGTTGAGATCCAAACAATGGAAAAAATGCACACTGTTTTAGCAGCTATTGCTAGTACTGTTATGAAATCCCCAGGCTGAGGTCAGCAAATTACATAAATCCCGAACTGACCGCTCTCATTCGAGTCACATGAAAAAGTGGAAAATAATCAACTGTGGAGTCACATCATTGATTATTTTTCTACTACAGTAGGTTTACTGTGTCTTATTTCATACATTTATATACATTATAAATGAAGGAAACAATAAATAAGGTACCTTCTGGAAAGCCAGAGTAGACTCGTCACCGTACTTGTTTCTAAAGTAGTCGTACATGCCGAAGTCAGTCTGCCTGCCCAGCTGATCACGAGATTTACAGTCCGGGATACACTCGATTACACCACACTAGAAAAAACAATCAGTGCTTTTTAGACACCTGCAGATATTTGATGCTTTATTAATTTTTACTCTTGAGCAGGGATTAATGTAAGTACATGAAACCAGATATGCTTTAAAAGTCAACAATAAACTAAGCAAAATCCACAAAAAATAGCTAACATCCTAACAGCAAGTAGTGTGATGCAGTGAAACTCACGCCAGGTGCTGTAGCAACAACCCTGTATGGAAACACAAAGAGGTCGAGCCCCACTAGCTCGAATATGTTCTTAAAGAGTCCAATGATCTGCAGCGCCAGCATGTCCTATCACAAGAGAAAAGAATTATCATCAAAATGATCATTGTCTTGGAAAATATGAAATATTTGGAAAACGACTAACCTGTCTGCAGTCGTCTCCTACTTTAAAGATGGCCGCTTGCCAGCAGACCTTCTGGGCGGCTTCAGCATTTCCTTCACCTTCATCGATGGAATCACTGAGGCATCGCAGACCTAGAATAAACATGGTTCATGGTATGTATACAGTACAGAGACAGGGGTGACCAAGACTAAATACTAATCTTAGTCATCTCTGCCTGTACAGTGCTCTCACTCACTCATCACCTATACCACATTATCCTGATTACAGTTACAGGAGCCTGGAGCTTATCTCAGGAGACTTAGGGCACAAGATGGGGTACTCTCCGGAAAGGCTGCCAATACATTACAGGGCACACACCCATACACACACTCCTCTGCCTAATCTGCATGTCTTTGAAATGAGGGAGGAAACCTATGGGAAACCCATCAATACAAAACATACAAACTTCATGCACACAGGAGTGGAAATTCCCCAAGTAGGAATGGAACACGGAACCTGGAGGCACAAGGCGACAGTGCTAACCACAGTGCCACCAACTGTAAATACTAAATATCTACTTAAGATTAAATGGTTGATCTCTAGTACAAAGAATTCTCAGTTGTGATTCTTACAAGCACATTGTGTCTTGTACTACATACTACATACTACATTCCCAGTGAAAAAGACCTGGCTGAAGAACATGTAACAATGTTTAAAGTCTGTTTTTTTGTTGTATTCCATGGTTATGTCAGACCTGCACAAAACAGTGAAGATACAGAGACAGAAAAAGAGGGAAAGTGGAATACAAAAAACACACCTTCTTTCTCAAGCTCACTCACTCCACATCGCTTGACTTTGAACTTTGCCAGATAAGGGGCTTTGGCAGCACTGCAAAATACAAGACAATGAAAAAAAAAACCCAGAAATGTCCTGATACAAGAAATTCATGGAAGCCTGGGAAAACCTGTCACATGGTGACATTTTTACATTTTCTACTTATCATAGTTCTGAAAACTATAATTCTGCGTAATTATATAATGTTTCTCTTCTCCATCTAAATCAAAAATTGACGGAACGACAAACTGGTTAACAGATGATTCAGGTTAAGTCCCTTTCACTGAGAGACACATGTTAACAACAAAGAACCTGATCAAAACCTGACATTCTTGATCAGGAAATCGCATTGGGAACAAATATTTTACTGTGACAGGCTGCAAAGTGACTAATGATACAATTTAAAAACTGATTGTTTATATAAAAACCTCAGCAGCAACCTCATTTCCCCTCTTGTCTGTTCCAACTACTCAGCATTCAGCATCACCAGTATAATAAAGCACCAGCCTGATCATCTGCACCCGTTTCTCATTGGTTCATTCCTTTAATTAGATGTTGTTTTACGCTTGGATGTTTCATAGGACATTGTGTGGCTTAACAATCAAAAAACATTCCTCTGAAACCGATCAGGTACAGGAATTGGAATGAGAGTCAAAAACTTAAGAGAACGAAAGAAAAAAAAAGTAGTCAATCCGGAAGCGTGAAGATTTATTTAAGACTATCTTAAAAATACATGAAAACCTGGCTCTTTGGAAGCAAAATATGAAGAAATGGGCCTGCCTTAACTGAGGGATGTTAATCTCAAATTCTGCCACATTAGCACTGTTGTAAGGCCATTAAATGGCCATAAAATAAATAAGTCATAATATAATATACTATTAACTAACACAAAAAGCTGACACTGAAAATAGAATAAAACACTTCTAGGAAGGAGAAGGCCAAAAAAATAGATAACTTTATACAATTGTAGACTGTGCCTCTTGGCACTTTCATGGATATGGATTCTGGTACTGTGAAAATGTACTTTTTTTTTTCCACCACAGTAACAGGTTTTCCCATGCCACCATGTGAATACTGAGCACTAAAATAAACTGTGCTATTACACTAATTATGTATCTCGTTTGTTTTAGCTGTTTCAGAGACCACACCTCTGCATGGGAGTTCCTGACTCGTAGTCAATATCTAGAACAATGGCCTCAGGATTGCTTGGTAAGTAGCAGCCTGGAAGAATGAACACAACAAAAAGTAGGTCATACAGAAAAAAAAAGTATAAAAAAAAAAAAAAAAAAACAGACAACAGAAACAATTTAACATATTTGGAATTTACGACTCACCTGGTTGAACTCTGATATCAGACAAAGCTTTGAGGCAAGCTCTTTTCCTCTCCTCGCCTTTAGGAACCGGCCTGACGAATAAGAAGCAGCACATTGTGAATCCCAGAACAGCCGGCAAGTTACTTTATTACTAACTGGTATGAGAGAACGTACTTAATAATAGCAGAGACATTGGTGATCTTGTTGAAGAAGTCAAACTCGCGCTGATAGAAGTCTTTAGCCGGGCCGGATAGAGAGCCTATGATCTCCTCCATCATCTGTTCCAACAGCTCGCCAATGTCCGCTGTGCATCAAAACATGATTGTTAACACCTACATAGTCTTACAATACAACAAATAAACCTACTCCAAACTTGGAAATGAGAATGTGCTAAAGGAAGTATTTCACCTCAAAGTTGAGATTCTGCATGAAATTAGGTGCCATATTGTCCCATTTTTCAACTTCACATAAATCTTAAGCCACTTTCATACATACAGGAGTCCCACAAGAAATTTCGTAGAGAACAAAATGGTCATTCAGTGACCTTAAAAAGATGTACCATCACGGGCATATAGATTTGAGTCTTGACAACAACAAGGAGTTTGTCAGTAGTGTACAGCAAGAAGAAGAAATATCCGCTGATCTTCTGGTTTTTTTCAACAGCTAGAATGAGGAGCACTCGTACGAAACGAGAAGAGGCCAGGCATTCTCGATCAGAGGCCCACAACCATCACAAGCAGGGCATCAGAAAATGACACGAGTGCTGAGGAGGGTATTTAAAGGTATACAATAGAGAATTTCTTAATTTTATGGAGTTCTTGCAAGTGCTCTCCTCGATCCTGACCAACGCTCTCCTGTATTACGCAGACCACTCGCCAACACTCTTCTTAATCTCACCAAAACTCCCAAGAGGCAAGAAGGAAAGCATTCTTTTTGAACTCATAGGACTTCTCCTCAATCATTCCTTGAACTCCGCAATCTCGCCGTCACTGTCCAGAATCTACGAAATCGTCAAGAACCAGGAGAGGCCTCGCAACTTGAAGAGAGTCTATGAGTGGCAGGAGAGTGCTATAAGACAAATGTTCAGATTTGTTTTTCATGAGAATTCTACAGAAAGAATTGACATGTCTTAAAAATTCCATAGCTTTTTGCCAAGATTGGCGAGCTTAAAGAGAGGCTTGGGGAGTTTGAAGCGAGCCCTATGAGAGGCCAGGAGTTTCAGGAAATTTCCAAGAGTATGCCAATTTTCTTGCCAAAATTGCACTCAGCAAGATTTCTAGTCTAGTCTTCCACCACACCTCTTAGTGGAGGAACATTTCCCTAACCAATCAGAATACAGGAAATGGGACTTTCCCTGGAAAAACAGCAGTCTCCTGATTACCACTGTGAAGGTGGAAAACGGGTTTATGCAAACTCTTCTTCTTTGTCTTTCGGCTGTTCCCTTTCAGGGGTCGCCACAGCGAATCATCTGCCTCCATCTAACCCTATCCTCAGCATCCTCTTCTCTCACACTCTCAACTTTTTTTCCTTGCATGGAATGCCAATGTCATGGCAGGGCAGGAAGTTTGAATGGAAATTTCCAGGAACATTTATGGATAAAAAAAAAAAGCATAAAAGTAAGGGGATAGGTTTTTCTCTCATATTCTATCTGTGTACACAAATACTAATGTATTAACTCAAAAACTAATACACCAGGGAAATGGTATGTATGACTAATGTTATTTATAAATGGCTGCTGCTTTATTAAGTAGGTGCCACCTATAATGTAATGTAATGTCATTATTATGATGGTTTGGGGCTCATTTTCTATAATTTGAATCACTCTAGATTTACTCACGATCTTTCTGGTGACCCTCTTCATCCAGAAAGATGTTGGTTTTCATGTTCCAGATAAACTGATGTGCAAGCAACTGAGATTTCTGTGCAGCCCACAGTATATATTCACGCACATATCCCATCTGTCATAAAGGAGTGAAGAAGACGCATAATGAGACATGAGAGATCAGCGTCTGGTATGTCATATGGAAAACTATGCAACAAGCCAACGCTTCCTACCTTGTCATACCGGAGAGCTTGCACGATTTGTGGAATGTAAAAAAGAATCGCATCCTTACCAAGAGAAAAAATATATACATGGAGGTTAACTGACATCCTGGGACATAATTTAATAACATAATATTACAATCCATACATTAATTTATATAACAAAAATTATAAAAAATTATAGAACATAGTGGTTAAAGTGATACACTTTATGTCCAAAAGTATGTAGACACATGTATGTGTGACTTGTATATAGGCCTTCCTCAAACTGTTTTGAGGAAGGCCTAAGTTCTTAAAGTTGTAAGAACACAAACATATAGACTCTCTTTGCATGCTATGACACTTATATATTCCCTCACCCTGACCTCAACCCCACGCAACACCTTTGGGATGAATTAAAGCACTGACTTCATTACGGACACCAGAGGCTGATCCCGAACATTCTTTTTGTCGCTGAAGGAGAACAAAACCCAACAGCAATGCTCCCAAATTTAGTGGAAAGCCTTTGCAGAAGAGTGGAGTCTGTTATAGAAGTAAAAGTGGTGACCAACCCTGCATCAATGAGTCATGGTTTTACAAAGGGCACAAATGACGCTGAAGGTCAGGTGTCCACATACTTTTGGCCATACAATATAATGTTTTTAACCGCAAGTTTTAGTTGGTTTAATTCAGGACTGAAATTCCTACAAACACTTTTGTAACAATAATGAAACAGACTCCATATAAACTTAAACACATCCTGTTATACTGAACTTGCAGCCTCCTAACACACAGCATGACTACAGATCAATTGCTGCTATCAGATATCACCCAAATGAGGATGGGTTCCCTGTTGAGTCTGGTTCCTCTCAAGGTTACTTCCTATTGACATTTAGGGAGTTCTTCCTTGCCACCGTCACCTTCGGTTTATACAATCTGATCTTTATGATTTATACACAATTTCATGCTCATTTCCCTAATTTTCTTTTCGATTCTGTAAAGCTGCTTTGCAACTATGACTATAGTTAAATTGAACTGAATTGATTAAGCGAAGAGCTGAGTGTATGAAGAAAAAAAAAAAAAAAAAAAAGTACAATGCATTCATAATATCTGATACTTTCGACATGTTTTTTTTCCCCTTCATGCAACAGGTCAAACCGCGAGATCAATCGCATGCAGTCCTGATGGCACGTAAACCTGGACTTGTATCAGCTCACAAGTCTGGAGCTTTTAAATTCACAAGTCAAAGTTCATGTAGATAAAGTGTGCTAATAAATGGCCTCCTTCATGTCTTGTGTACTGCGCATGAAACTACTTTTAGGAAGATACATCAATCAACAGAACTGCTTTAGTTTTGATTATTAATAAATATACGACTAAATTTGGTTTATAATGATTTGTTAAGATGTGCAGCAGTACTGTCATTAGACAAACATTTTGCCCCTGAAGCAATACATATGACATTTTTCAGAAAAAAAACGGCAATCCACTACACAGGAAACTTAAGGCTGATCCGAGAGATGCCATCGCATCTTACTACAGGAAAGGCATGTTTCTGCTCACCACTTCTATCAGTGTGCTTAAATTTAATTCGATCAACAGTGGCATGGTATGAAAACTATAATAACGATTTCCTCTTGTTAGAAAACAAAGAATTCTGGACATGGCAGAACTGGTACGTACTGGAGGGAAAGAGCGCAATACTTTAACTCCGTACTGGGCGGTAAGGGGATGAGGTGGATACATGCTAGAGAAGTAGGACAGGCCCGTTGGGGGGTCAGCAGGGGCCCAACACAGGATGTGGCTTAGTTCGGGCGAGTCGGCGTCAATGGTGTGCCATGTGACCAGAAACTGTCGATTAAAAAAATAAAGAGAGAAAAAGTTGACAATCACGTGCTGACATATATGCTTATTTCTACCAATGACTTCAACTAAACTCTATGATTGCACTTTCCCCACTTTCTTTACCTTTATATTCATACCCGTCTGCTCTGGGTAAAAAATAAACCATACTTTTCTTCTATTCTCTCTTCAAAACATCTCACCTTGACTGCCTCCGGGACATCGCTGACTGCGCCGGGGTCCAGCCGAACCAGCCGAGTCACTTCAGCCACAATGGCATCTGTGTTTTTAAACCTACAAAACAGGCCATAAAAGGTCATCAGCAACATTATAGTATTACAAAGCTGGATGACGATACATATGCGAAAAAACAGGTTGAACAGGTTTTAGCAAAAAAAAAAAAAAAAAAAAAAAAGTAATCTAAAATGAAAAACTGATACACTGACAACACAATCCACCTTGTATTTTTTATGAACATTAAAAAGAAAAACATATGAGTGGAAACTCAGAGAAATCAGTTTTTATAGAGGAAGACATTGTCTATGTAATTTACCTGAGCAAATAAATCACGCTAAAGTGTTTCTGTTTCTCATTAACTATCCTAAAAGTAATGGCTTCATGAAATGTAGTTATGGGAGTAAGAAATCAAAGTGTGGGCTTTAAAGGGTTTAATGGCTTAAAATATTAAATATAAGCTGTTATATGCAGATATCATAATAGTATACATATGATAATACATGTATCATACACAACTTGCATGCATCGGTACCTGGCTGGGAGATGCAAAGCAAGGTAGGGAGAGATACTCCAGGCCAGGTTGATGTTGTCCTTCCACTGTTTCTCACTCAGACTGATGTACTTGGACCTCCAATTAGCAATGCTGGTCTCTACAGACTGGTCTGTAAAGATGGTGAGCTCCTGGGTAGACAGCGGATTGTACCATGTGGTCAGACGCTCAATCTCACTTGCCTGGATGGAAAAAGGTGGGGGGAAAAAAAGAAAAGAGTGAGAGGGTCCACTGGGTTATTGGGCCTTGTTTGAAAAAATGTGATAACATGACTAAAGCTAACATTGTAACCAAATGCTAACAATTAACTTTCTGTGTCAGTTTTCCCCAAATTGGCAAAAGTGAAAAGTAAAATTCAACCTGGCGTTAAAATAAACAAGGGCTTACCAGTAACGCCAGTAGTAGTGTCCTGCGCTTCATGTAGTACTTGTGCAGCTGAGTGCCTCTGTTACTCTTCTTTGATATTCCTGCGGCAAATAAAGGAAGAAAGGAAAAAACTGCTCACAAAAGTGGAAAAATAATTAAATAACAGAAATAAAGTAGTCTTACAGTCTTAAGTTATTATTGCTACAAAGTATAATCATAAACACAGAAACAAATTACTGTTGTTGTTTTCAACAATACAGTACCCAGTGACAGTTACGTATGTACAAGTTAATCTCAACCATTTTGGACACGTAATTAACCTTGAGTAGAGTTGGGCTGTTTAAAATTTACCGGTCCAAAAATGAATCCTAGTTTGACTTGAACACCCCTAATAAGTATATTTACATTTAAGTCTCCTTTGAGCGTCATATGCATACAAGTAAGTAAATACATGCCAGCTCAAAGCTAGAATTTCTTTTTGTTGAGTCTTATAACATTCCTGTCTTGATGAATACATTCTAGCGCACCATAACACAACCATACGAAGGGCGTTCAAGTCAAACAGGGACTTTTGATTGTGCAGAACGACAGAACATCATTATGAGAGTACAAACTACACTTTATTTTTCTATTTAATCCCCTTGCTACATTAATACACTTATTCCAAACTTTCACTAGTACTTGGATACCATCAAGGTAGAACGAAGCCATGATCAAAATGCCTGCTTTGTGTCTGAAATGCTGGCCTCCCAGGAACTCCTTTAATGGCGAAAAAGACTTTAAGGGAGCTCAGGACTGTACGGGAGATGAGGCAATAACTCAAAACCTGAGTTCCTGTCACGTGCAAGTGACGTTCATGAATGATTCTGTGAATTGTGCAGTTCCCGCAGATAGATGCTTGATCTGTTGACTTTCAGGAATTAGGTGTTGCCAGATGTTCCCAGAAATTACCGCAGCAGTCTCTGAGCCAACTTGGCCAGAATCATCATTAGTGGATTTGTGGATTCTTGAAACATTTACACCATTCAAATGTTTTACTGCAGCTAAGAGCATCAACACTGTAATGTGCTTGAAGGTTTATGGTAACTGTCTTTTAGTTTTATGACTTAATTCATAGGACATTTCCAGTACTGGTTTGACTTTACAGTACACAATTACAGTATACAATAACAACCCCTACAGCATACAATTACATCAAAGAAGTACATTTGCAACAATCAGTCATACCTGATTTCTTGGATGTGGTGGACATTCCACTGGACAATGGGTAGGTGTTGATCCAGCCCTGGGCACTCTGTTGACGCGTGCCCACAGACATGTCCATGGTGTTCCTGGGGTCAGCAGCAGTCATCACTGACAGGCTGTTCAGTGACGGGTCTTGATTGTCTGCCAAAATCGAGCAAAATGTTTCTCAATAGGCATACAAATATTCTTACTGTTTATTCCCGCTTTATCATCTTATCGCTCAATTTGACTAAGGTCTTAACATTTTACAGGCTGTTGTAATTCCAGCACATTCAGTCTACTTTCTACTATTTTGCATCGATAATTACTGGTACCAGCACTACAAATTTCAAACAAACCATTTCTGCTGTCTCATGGTGCATTTTTGTGTCACTGGCACAACACACGGATGGAGGGAACTATAAGGGGGCGGATGGAGTCTACATAAGTCCTCTATCATTAAAAATGACCATGCATTCTACATGAGCGTGCTTATGCGTGGATGAGGGAATGCTTTCTACAATGGTTAGCAAAAAAGGCATTTTGTGGGGGGGTGGGGGCGGAGCCATTACTCAAAACAAATTAATAAATTGCCGGCCGCAGTGACAAAGTCGTGCATTTTCAAGCGCAGGCTTCAAATTTGCATGGTGGCAAATTGGAACTGCGATGGCATGCTCCCGAGGCAGTGCAAGTCAGCACAGGTGGAGCAAGGCAGGCTTACTTAAGATCGATATCGGAGAAGTGCTGGAAACGATTAGTGATCCGAAAATCCCGGCGGATAGAGAGCTTTGGGGGGGATTGGCGCCAGGCTCACCAGGTGGCACGAGCTGGCTTGCGGCCAGGTACTTCTTGTCCGAGAGGATGCTGGCATAAAACTTGATCATGACACTGATATCCTCCCGTAGTCGCTTGTCCCCCTGAGTGGGGAATTTGGGTGCCACACTAAAAAAAATAAAAGAAAGAATCAGAATCAGAAAGAATCAGCTTTTCTTTAAAATAATACATGGTTAAATACAATGGTGTTCAAGTCACAAGCCTTTATATTTCTCCATATAATCCCCTGCTACACTAATGCACTTATCCTGGTGTTTCCCTAGTGCTTGGATTCCATGAAGGTGGAAAGTTTTCTCAGTACACCAGAGATATGAACGGATATATTCATGTATGAAACATTGGCCTCCCAGGAACTCCTTTAATGGTTCAAACATGTGGAAATGGCTTGAAGCAAACTCAGGACTGTATGGGCGGGGGGGGTGTGGTGGTAACTTCCAGCCAAGTTCATGTAATGTTCAAGTAGTGCAGTGGGCAGTATGAGGTCATACATTGTTCTGCGAAAACAGAACAGCTCTGGTGATCAAACCAGGCCGTTTTTTTTTCTCCATTAATGGAAAAGGCCATTAAATGCTGTCCGATCATGGCTCCAGCATACTGAGAAAACGTTATACCTTGATGGTATCCAAGCACTAGTGAAGCACTGGAATGAGTGCATTAGTGAAGCAGGAGCTTCATATATATATAGCGATATGTGTTTTTTACTCTCTTAACTGTGTTTTGTTATTCTGATCAATCAAAAGTCCCGGTTTGACTTGAACATCCCGCATAGTTTAGGAACCCAGCAATCAGGGTCCATATTTTTAAACAGTACAGTATTTGTTTTTTGATTAGCGACTAAATCCTAAATCTGCGATGGATTGGCACCCTGTCCAGGGTGTACCCCGCCTAGTGCCCGAAGTCTCCTGGGATGGGCTCCAGGTCCCCCGCGACCCTGAACACAGGATTAAGCGGTATAGAAAATGAAGGAATGAATGAATAAATCCTACATTTTTTTATGAAACTTTTTTTTAAGTACCTGAAGTAATCAAAGGCAGTGGAGTAGATCTTCTCTCTAAGCACATTGCGGATGGTGGCGTTGCTAACCACATCAGAATGAAGCAGTGAGAGACCAAGCGTCAGCAACCTGTAAGCAAAACAAAGTGTTACACTGGTTCAAGTTACAAATCTCCCTTTCCGTGCAATATGAAACAGGGATTGTGACTATAGTGGAGGGGGGAAAAAAAGCAGACTGTAAACCTGAAGCGAGGTCCGATAGCCTCCACGTGTCGGTTCAGGCTGCTTTTCGAGCCTCCAACAGTGAGAGAGAGCGACCTCTGCAGCAAGCTGGCAAAAATCTCCACCTGGTCTGCACTGCAGTACTTTGCAATTTCGAAGCGCTGGACAAGGAACTGGACGGCCAAAATAAATACAAAATAAATAAAAATACATCACTACAGTAAATGAAATGTGTAAAATGTATCTTTTTTTATTGCTACAAAATAATAAAACTATAACACCCATGCTTAAATTACTGTATATGATGAAATGCACTGAATGCACTATATGATGAGAGTCACTGAAAGTAAACTGTCCTAAAGAAACAAACGAAAAAGAAAAACTGCTGCCCTGCAAAAGACAACCTCATAACAATGCTCTAAAAGAAAACAAATCAACAATCTAACCAATCAGACTTGACTGGAGAGCTGAGATGCACACTATTGAGCATGATTATCTCAATAGTTCCTAAACAATAACCTCAATCCAGATGTAATGGGGGATGACATTGGGGGCGCAGGGCTTGAGCTGACTCTCCTCAGACGCTGCCAATGGATCAGCTTCTACCTCTGCCTCAGAGAACAGCCCCATCTTCTGCTCCACGGTCATCTGCCAGGCGCCTGCCATCTCGCGCATAAACTACAAACAAAGAATGAATGTCTTTTTTTTTTTTTTTTGTACCCAAATGAAAACATTTCTACTTACATTGTAGGTAATTTTTCTTTCAATTAAAATGATAAATAGTTAGAAGACTCCTTTACCGGGACTTCCACAACAGTCCTAGCTGCTAGAAGCCATTCCCAGCAGGCTATAGCAGTCTCCATGCCATTCTCAGTAAACATCTTCAGTGGGGACCAGCACAGGTTATGCAGAAGATGCGGGTCGCAGTCTAAAGCACATAAACATTCATGCTTTAACACTTTAGGTTACTTTGTCTATTTGAACTCAAACTTATAACCACTGAAACAATTAAACAAATTCCATATTAGATATAATATGAGCAGTGTTCTTGTCAAACTGGGACTTTTGTTCATGCAGAATAAGAACTCCCTTCATTTCCCTACATAGTCTCCTGCTATACTAATGCACTAATCCAAGCGTTTCACTAGTGCTTGGATAGCATCAGGGTAAAAAGTTTCCTAAGTATGCCAGAGCCATAATCGGACTGTCGGTCTTGAGTTTTTGTAATGTTTGTGTGCACATTTCCCACAAACGCATCTTCCCCATGTCAGAAACAAGTTAGGTCTTATTTTCAAGAGTCAGGTGTTTCACTCGTTGAAGGTTCACAAGGACGACTGCAACATCATTCACGACCATACAGCCTTCTTTAAAACATTTCCACTGTTTAACTGTTTTACCGCGGCTAAGAGTCTCGTCAGTCTGTATTGTCTTCTGTAAATGTCGATTGGTTTTACGCCTTAATTTATGAGAAGTCCTGGTTGGACGCAAACACCCTTCATTAAAAAAAATATATATATATTAAATATAATAAATAAACTATTTGTGAATATCGGGATAAAATATATTTCCCAGAGCAAGATGTGGACACAGTCAGTCGTACCTTTGGACGTGATGAGGAGCGCTGCCATTTTGAACATAGCTTCAGTAAACTCTTCAGGTTGCTGCCTCTCCAGAGCCTCATTCAGCTGCTGGATCATCATCTTATTCAGGTCTGAGGGGTTGCGAGTCGCCTCTAAAAAGTGGATCATCCCTGCTACCTGCATTACACACACACACACACACACACACACACACACACACACACACACACACACACATTTCTACTACTGCACAAGAGATAAATCTCAAGAAATGAACGAGACAGAAAACAAACCTCTCCTGCGTAGCGGTTCCTCAGGTTCAGCGAGGCCATGAAGTTGGAGTAATCTTTCTTTACACATGCTGGCCTCTCTGTAAGTTGATTGGTCTGCAGGCAGAGTACATTTATTTGATTTCAACTTAAATGTTATTAAACGCAATTAGGATCATCATGTTAATATTGAAGCATTCATCACTTTCCCGAAGCTGCATGCCTCTATATGTGTGTGCATATTAGCATTTTAAAAGCACACTCATTTAAAGCAGCTTGTTTTGAGAATAATCAAGTTATATAGTGCTGAATTGGAAAATTTTTATCTGACTGAATTTACTGTATTTAACTTAAATGTACTTGCATTAATGCAGAACCAGCATCTTATGTGCGGGTGAACATGGGAACTCTTGACTCACCCCCAAAGCGGTGCTCTGCCGATTGTACCCGGCAAAGTGCAGGATGCTCTCGGTAGCCATTGCAAGGCCTGTGTGCTGAGACAGACCTGAGACCCAGTTCTGGTGCTTGTTCAGGTACTCCTGCAGTAAACAAATACACATTAGAACTGATAACCATCTTCTGCTTGTGACTCACATTCTACTGGTCTGGATGGTTCCACCTACAGTACACAGACATTTAAGACGTAAATAGACAACCATAGTTTTATGATAATATGCATGCATCATCAACTGTTGTCATTATTATGATATTATTTGTTGAATATATATCATACTATTTGTTTAGGTTTTTTTTAGACATTGGAATATGGCGGTCTTTAGGCATGTCTAGAAGAAATGTCTTCCCATTATGCAGCATGAGCAGTAGTTTGAAAAGTTGATGTTGGATGACTTCATCATCTTCCCCCACCTGAACTGATAGCGATCATATGATAGGAGGGACCTAACTGGTGGGTGGCAAGTTAGCATGAATAAATAAATAAACTGGCTTGTTGTCACTGCAGGACTCTTGTACACCATGTGGGCCTACTGACATCCTTTCAACACCCTTCAACAAGCTTGGGTTGTCTTAACTCTCTTTACTATACCCTTTGAGGCTAGCTCCATTCACGCTCGTCTCGGGTGTCTTTTTCTTGACCTGTGTTTTTTTTTATCTAGAACCTCACCTGAAGATGAGATTTAGTGACGGACGGTGCCCACTTCATTGCTTCCTTCAGAATTTCACCACAGCGTGCAGCAAAGTCTTTTACAATACTCTGCATCACGACAGAAATATTTTTTTTATATAATTTTAACTGTGATCACAATTGTACATCACTTATTTTATACAGTACAGTAGTATTGCTTAGGTAAAGAGTTAGACGCTGTAATATATTGAATTAATTACATGGGGCGTTTAAGTCAAACCAGGACTTTTCTTGTGAATGAAGCCTGTTTAATATTTACAGAAGACTCCAAGTACGGCCATACATCCCTGAATGACAATCCTGGCCGAGGTGGCTTGGCGCCCACTGCAGTCGTTCCTGTGAACACTCAGAGTGAAACGCCTGATGTACACGAACACCATTTGCACATTAAAGGAACTCATCGATTGCCGCATTCCACGCACAATCCTGACCTCACTTCAAATCATTTAAACATTAAAGGAAATCCTGGGAGGCCAGCGTTTTAGACATAAGGCAGGCAGTCTGATCATGGCTTCGGAGTACTGAGAAAACTTTCTGCCTTGATGGCATCCAAGCACTAGTAAAACTATGTGGAATATGTGCCTTAGTGTAGCAGATAATTATATAGAGAAATAAATTTTTTTTATCATAAAGGTTTTACAGTTTGACTTGAACACCCCTTGTAAATATGTCATTGACATGTTTTTTGTTATATATTTATTTCTTTGCATAATGTTAATCAAAATTTGTTACTAACTGAACAGTTCAACGAAATAAAAGGTCGTTTTTTTAGCCATAATAATCCTGTCACAGTATTATTTTAATAAGTGAATCACATCGTACTCTTTTAGTGAAAAAAAACCTTAATTAAATCAGTAAGCAAGTCTGTTGCTTTGGATTCCTACCTCTCTGGCTTCATGAGTGTCAGGAACAGTGATACGATAAGGTGTATCTGGAATGTCATAATACGGTTGATCTTTGTGAATGTCCTGCAAAAAAAAAAAAAAAAAAAGTGAATGATTTGTGAAACACAGAATACTATGACTAGAGTTGGTGTGTAAACTCACAGCACTTAGAGAAAGGGAAAGCGTCTGTAAAATGTCCAGCATCGTTTTCAGTACACGGCCACTCCACAACAGGTGAGGGAAGCTAGAATCAAAAACATCAGAAATAGTATAAGCAATAATTAATATGAGAATCATCATATTCACCTTCAGACTAGATATCAAGAATAACTCTTAAAATTAGTACAATAGCGGAAATGGGTATATTAAGCTGGTTGTGAAAGCCCAGGTTTGCCTAGCCGTCATGTTGTTTTGTCTGGCCGTTTCCAGGTCATCACGCTTATGCCTAGTCGAGCGCAAGCATGATGCTTGAAAGCCTTTTATCCCCCCCAAGAAAAAGCATTCTGCTTTTCGCAATCATGTGCAGTTCACATGACACACCCACACACACACTGTAACCATAAAACCTTTGTTGCTACTCATGGATATTATCAGGGTTATTCCTATGCACCCAGAGTCCTATACTGCCAGGGTCCTCTGATCACAGGGTCCAATGTTACCCCAGTCTTATATGGCACATAATGGCAGCATGACAAAGGGTTCTATGTTCCGAGAGCACCATGTTCCCCAAGGTTTCTTCCTATAGTTATCTCAGGGAGTTTTTCCTTGCCATCATTGCCCTCGGTTTGCTCACCAAGAATAGTTGTAAGTCCTGTACATGATCTAATTTATTTACATATTTATTTTTCTTGTGTAAAGCTGCTTTGTGACAATGACCATTATTAAAAGCAGTACACAATTGAACTTAAATTTAATTGAATTCTAGAGATGAATTGAATTCGGAATTGTTGTGTTGTATGTATGTAGTTTCTTTTGATTGTGTAAAGCCTCTCCGTCACAATGACAATTGTTAAAGTCCTTTACAAAATTGAATTTAATGGAATTGAATGTTTCCAGGATCCTATGTTCCCCTCGTCTATATAGCACATAATGGAAACCTGAAAATGTAATTGGGTGTTCCCCAATTCTCTATTTGTTTAATGATATTCTTTCCATAGACCTCTAAAACCAAATTAAATTATAACCAACAGTTTTGCTTTACAATTTTTGTTTTAAAAGGTTTTGAAGCTTGGTTCTAATAAAATAAACTGCATTGTGTTCAGGAAACATTTTATCTTGAAATTGGTCAGATTTGAATATCAGGGTTAATGTGTGTTAACAGAAAATTAAGTAGAGAACATAAGATCCTGAGGACATGCGTATATCCCAACAGTATACCTAGTTCATCTCCTAGTGTATATATTTTTTTCTGATACTAGTCCAGTACTTCAGTTAACTAAGCCACAGCACAGCAGTATTAATAAATTTTATTTTATTTTTTTATGAGTTGCCGCTTTTATGAACAAATGAACTTTTTTTCTCCCCAAGTGCTCCTTTATGACTAAAAACCCTTGCAGCTGTATTAAAAAAGACCTGCTTCTCCCTGGATCACATGTAAAACATAGACTGGCAAGAGCAAAAGCAGCATTTAATTGTTTCTCACTTGCAATAAGAATAAAAGTGGATGCTAATAAACATGTTTATTATACAATTACGATGAACATCATGCAAGCAATTAAGCACCATAACTTTGTTTAGATGGATGAGTTAGCTAAGAACACTTGCAAAAAAACACTGCATGCTTACGTTTCAGCAAGGCCTGAGAGATATTTGTCGGCCACGCGCCTGATCCGTTTGTGAATATGATTAAAGTTGACCAGGAGAAACTGAGCGTGCCGCTCCAATTCCTCTTCGTGAGCCTTCGTCTTGGGCTGATGCAAGAAATGAAAGACGTGAAAACTTAAATACAGCTACAATCAAAATCCAGAATTTCAGAGCCTTGTGTACCTTGTCTGCCATCATTTGAAGGAAGACATCAAAGACCTTGTCCCCAACTGCGATCACACACTGCATCATCCCTGAGAAAGAACAGGAACATAAAAAAAACCTAATGAACAATGACCAATTCAAACAAGGTAATTACATGCAAGAGTATTAATCATTTAAGTCTTGGTTTTACCAGACTTGTCTTTCTGGATGGCTCGATCTTCAAAATAACGGAACATGACCTGGAAACGGTCTGAATCCAGAGAGCGCAGCATTCTGCAATTTGAAAAAATTAATAAAATCATGTCAAACCAAGGTCTTAAACCATAATGTGAATGCTCACTGTAATGAAATGTTGTGGCTACAAATTTTATTCAATATTATAATGTGAGTAACGTACAGTGGAACCTCGGCATACGAATGCCCTTCCTTACGAATTGTTGCCTTAAGAATTAAAATTTTGCATCGGCATACAAAGCATTTTCAGTACGGACATCGGCTGAGTTAAGAGCTGGTCAAGACTAGTTGCATCAGTGAAAAGCCAAGCAAGAAAAAAAAAACATTGCTAAAAAGGCAGCTGGTGCTAAGGTTAAGTGAGGTTTAATGACTATTTATTTTATATTCTACTTAATTTACATGTCTTTTCTAAACCTGACTGTTTTGATCTTTTTTTAATGCAAAAATAAAATGATAGTGTTGGAAATGAGTAATATTGGTAATATTTCGGATTATCTGCATTTACACTATTTCTAATAGGGAAAATACAAATTTTCACCTTAACAACGTTGAACATATTAAATTCCTATACCAAGGGTCCACTATATTTACCAATACCACAGGAAGTGTTAATTAGATTTCTGTCTTATTAACGTACATATCAACCTGCAATTTGCTGTAAGCTGTAATAATGAAATTTGTTTCACATCCTTCAAAGCATTAAATGTATCTATAAATGTTTCCAATTTGTTCATTAATTAAAAAAACATTATACTAAATAAAAAATAAATGAATCTCTACTCATTGTTAAATTGCTTTGGTACAAAAGGAATGTAATACTTCATGCAACTAAGCACCCAGTGTTGTTTTACTCCCTATGCATTATACACACATATTGCTGAAGTACCTCATATATTCCAGTCGGTAGACTGAAAGCAGGTAGGTAGACATGGCAAAGTCCAGCTTATTGATAAGGGCGGCTACTTCAGGTGGAGGATCCAGTAAGTTAATGATGGTGCTGCGCAAATCGTTCAACTCAGCCTACAAAGAAACGATGTGAGCGCATGTTACTTAAATTCATATCTGGATAAGACTTTGCAGCAGTTTCCTAGCTTTTCTGTTCAGACATGTATACCATCTTTGGGATAGAGCATATATTACGAAACGACTAGCTTCTTCAGAATAAAGTTCTGAAACATTCAACAACGTAGCTGAAGTAAACCTACAGGAGTGACTGTGTCATTCTTCAGAGCGGAGTTATACTGCAGTTCCGAGCGCAGAGGCTCTCCACTAGGAAATGTTAGCAATGGGGATTTAGTGGCAATTTCACACACACCCTCATACCATTCCTCTGGCCATAAACCTGGAGAAGACATTCCAAAATGAATGCAGAGAAAACAGTATGAATACCACATTCAGGTGTAGTAATAGACATGCTGTTTGTACACTAGGATAACACAGCCATACACTCACCTGATCCCTCTACTGCAAAACCCATGACGACTGAATAAAGCCAAAAGTCTCTGAAAAGCTTCTGGAGTCTGGGCTTAGCCTCCTTTATCGGTGGTAAACGTCTGGTGAGCTAAAAATTAAAAAGAAGTTTTATCTATATCGAAAATATATATATATTTTAAAAGGGCTCTGATACAGTGCACAGCCTGCAAGAATCATTACAGAGAGGAATCATTACATCATTATAAACATATGGCTTTATGACATCTCATTTCGGATATGGTGTTAATCTCATACCACGGCGATGACAGGAATGAGCACTCCTAAATTACCAGCACTGCTTGATGCCTGAAAGAACAAAAAAAAAATAGCACAGAACTGTTCAACTCTGAGTACAAAAGCTCATTAACATTTTGTGTATTTCACGGGCACTTTGTGTATTGCTTTACCAATTCATTAGGCTGTTTAATAATGGCTCAGAAACATTATAATCCTAAAACAACATGGCTTTATTTCTGGTTTTATGTCAATTAACGCAATCACACCTGCAGATGCATAAGCTGGAGGAAATCCTCTTACGCTTATAATAATAAGCACCGCATTACTAATACTAGATAAATACAGACGTCTGCCGTTAATCGAGTCAGATCATGGCAAAAAGCACCGACAAACATGTATTAAAACTTTCACAATGAAAAATCATTTCAACACAGAATTCAATCTGAACATGTTTAACGTTTATTTAAGATGAAATAAGACAAGATGACTCACTAACTGTTCTTGCAGGTTAGACCTGTTTGACAAGTCCTAACATATTAAAGTTCCTTGTTGGTTTTGAACCCTATGACATACAGAATGGAGTGCGGATTCCATTCATTCATGTGCAGGGATAGTTACCGAATTATTAGTAAAAGACAAAGAAAACTATACAAAGCATTAAATATAGATGTAACACAAATAAAAAGGATTTTATTTACTTATTTCAAAAATATATAATTATGTGTTTAAATAAATTGCAAATTATTTATGTAATAATTTTTTCTTAGGATTTATTAAGACTTAATTTAAAACTATTCTACAAATAATATTAGTTATTTAAGAAACTTGAATAGGAATAATTACTTCAACAAAGTTATATGCCATATTTCCACTTTCAAATCACGATCATTAACTACAAAGAGATTTTTTTTTTCATAACCTAACTCCAAGACATTGTGGAAATGCATAGCACCATCACAATAACACCAGAAAGTTAGATTAACTATGTTCTTCTGGTGTTTTTTTTTTTTTTTTTTTTTAAGATCACCACTCTGACTCTCTCCTCAAAATCTTGGAAGTTCTTGAAATACATTTTTTTTTTTAAACCTGAATCTGGGAAAATATATATTTCATTATATTCTTGTTTATTTCTTTAACCCTTTCAGGCTCAAATTAAGTTTTGAGGATTTGAGATATTGGATTTGGATCCCATATTGTTTTTGTTGTTGTTCTGCCACTGAAAAGCACTTTGTTACATTGTTTAGGTAGTTGCAAATCTAGTTGCAAATCTGCAACACCTGCCTTGAGAGGGTTAATCCCATTTTTTAAAAATATCATTCCTCCCATTTTATCTTCTTTGTCTCTCATGGGTCTTCCCACTTCCTCCACAAATCAAAAGATATGAATGTTATATCATTTACTTCAAGTGTCCATGCACAGAATGAACACTGGTGATTTCAGGAAGATGAATCAACTCATTAGTGCACAATACCTGTTGGCAGGGACTCCAACTTTTCAGTTTAGAAAATTCAAGTCTATAGTTATATAACAGGCTTTGGAAAGTGTAGGTGTGTATACCTTGAGTGCTGGGCCTTTTTCACTGGCCCTCTCACTGGCACGCTTGCCCTCCAGGCCCAGCTGAACAAACAACTCCAGCAGGTTTACAAGTAACTCGTCCACCTTCTGCTCCGCCTGAAGATTAGCCGCGATGTTAGCCAGGGCGTTAATCACAGCCAGGGAGCAATGCCTGCAAAAAAAAAAAAAAAAAAAAAAAAAAAAAGTATCCTTTTAAAACCATGATCAGGGTGCAAGAATATTTGGCTGCATCTGATAAGGATGTGAAACAGAACTCAAAATCAAAGATACAAATTCATTATTTAAAAATTGACAATCATTTAAAGAGAATATAGTTTTTGCCAGTTTTGCTTGCAGTTTAAGGTAGATAAGATAAACTTCTGAGTTCGTTAAATTAACCAGAACAGCTGTTCAACCTGGTTTAAGGCTTAAAGACATTATAAAGCACATCCTGGATCACTGTGTGGTTAAAAAAAAGAAGAAGAAAAGAAGCACTGGTGGCTCAGTGTGTTAAGGCACCAAGTTACTAATCGGAAGGTCGACAGTTCGAGCTCCAGCTACGCTAGGTTGCCGCTGTTGGACCCTGTCTGCTCCAGGGGCACCATAAAAATGGATGACCCTGCGCTCTGACCCCTGCCATCCAACAAAAAGCTGGAATATGCGAAGAACAAAGTATTCCACTGTGCAGTAAATATATGTGACGAATAAAGGCTGAATTTAAAAAAAAAAAAAAAAAAAAAAAAAGCTCCTCGGTAGTTCATCAAAACAATGTATGTAAATATACCTTTTTAGGTGAACTGTGTCTATTAAATGGCAATTCCATATTACATGGTACACTGCTGGATATTACAGAATATCTCATATTTCCTCATCATGATAGATTGTAAAATAAACCAGCTCCACTGTTGGCCATGTTAGCAAATTTATATAAAGAGAAAAAACCTTTAAAAGACTAACTATCACATTTCAGCACTGTTTTAATGTTAAAATATGCACAGAAAGAGACACATATAATTACCTGTATCCATGGTCCTTGTAGTCTTTGGTGGAATACACCATTGAGCTGGCTTTAACACTTATTTGCTGAAACAAGTTCCAGACTTCCTGGTATATGTATTGCTGAAAGATTTACAAAACAAACAAAAAAAATCACTAACAATTCCCTCACGACTTCAATAAGTAGCAGCTAGTATTTCCTCAAATAACCAAAGTATTTTCTCCAAATGTAACATTTTGTTTAGAAATAGCTAAATCCTTATAGTGAAGCATGATGGTGGTAGCACCATGTGACCAATGGCCACAATTCTACAATATATGGGAAAACTTAAGTGCAATATTTTTGTCCAAGGTAATCAACTGTAAGTCCTGCTGCTGAAATCATCATCATTCCTGTTTTACTGCTCTTAACCTAGAAACTAACAATAATACTCCAGGCGATTCCACAGTGAAAGCACACTCAGATGTCGTTTCTGTGCTCAAATAGACATGCTTTGCCTTAAGCACACAATGTGCACATTTAAAGACATTTAAAGTTTTATGAATGTGTACACTGTACAAAAAATTTACACAATTTCTGTGCAAGTACCTTAGTGATACATACAATTTAAAGAAAATTGCGCCAATGCGTACCGCTAGATCCATTTGAGTAAATACTGACGACTAGAAAACCTTTGCCTTTAATTTTGCAGTGTTTGTACCCTCGGTATTTGTTTATGACTGACAAAGACAATTGTGCGTACATATAGACACTTTTTGGGGGCAAGGTGACAGGGTAAAAGATTCTGAACAGATATGTAATCTAACAATGATGCTGTAAATTTTTTTTATATTTATTTTAACCATAATTTTTGTCTGAAAAAAAAAATTCTGTCTTGAATATTACTTAGGTCTGCGTTTATTATCAGGTCTGCGTTTTTTAAAACTCTGTGTATCTATGCAGAAACTCACATTTCCAGTGATGACCATGCAGCCCAGCTGGTCAATGATTAACACATCGAGTTGTGAGGGTGGCTGACAGAACTTCTGCTGTAGGATCTGCAGGATGGGTTCCATTACACGTGGCGTGTCCCTCAAGGCCACTGCAATGTGCCCCAATGCCCGAATGGTATGATCCGGAATAAGGTGAGCATCCCTAGAAAAGCAGTAGCAACATTCCAGTGACACTGCTTACAATCATAAATATATACACTGATCAGAAACAACATTAAAACCGTCTGTCTAACATTGCATAGGAAGCCCTAGTGCCACCAAAACAGCTCTGAAAACTTGAGCGTGGACTTCACAAGACTTTTAAAGGTGGGCTGTGTTACCTAGCACAAAGACGTTAGCAGCAACCCTTTGGGTCTTAAGTTGCAAAGTGGGGGCTGCCATGGATCGGATGTGTTTGTCCAGCACTTATCATAGATTATGCTTGATCGGATTGACATCTGGAGAATTTGGAGGTCCTTAAACTCTTGTATCAAACCATTCCTCAAACCATTCCAGTATAGTTTTGCACTGCTTTTGGACAATGACCAGAACATCACATTGCCTCCACCGTTGTGTACCCTGGTGCTATTTCTCCCATAAGTAAGCGATGCACACGCATCCAGCCATCCACATGATCAGACCAGGCCCCCTTTCATACCTACTGTAGGTGCTTTCGGTGGTAGACAGTGATCAGCAAAGGCATTCCCACAGTCCTTCAGCTACATGCCCCCAAAATTTATATCAGCAAGGTGTGCTACAGTAAGTCTTTTGTGAGACAATACCAGACACACTAGCGTTACCACCCTTGTGCATAAGTGAGAATTAGTTCCTATGACCCTTTCTCCGGTTGTCCTTTCTTGGACCACTGTTGGTAGCTACTAACCACTGCATATCACAAACACCCCATAAGAGCTTCCATTTTGGAGATACTGTGACCCAATTGTCTAGGCATCACAATTAGTCCCTCTATTAAAGTCACTCAGATTCCTACACTCGTCTATTTTTCCTGCTTCAACCATATCAACTTATTTTTATTACATATTGACTGTTCACACTTGTAGCCTAATATAGTTCACGCCTTGACAAATCCAACTATGATGAGATAATTAATGTTATTCATTTTACCTGTCAGTGGTTTTTAAAGTTTTGGCTGATCAGATTTATTCTGAAAAAAAAAAAAAAAAAAAAAAAAAAACAGATATTCAGTTTGAGCAACAAAGCACGTACTTGTCATTTTCCTGTGAGATGTAAAGACGGTTGGACAGGCTGGCAAGAAACGCCTCAACAATGACAGAATCCATGGTCAGTCCTGCTTTCAGGCTCCTATATCGAAAGAAATATTTTAACATTAATTAAAAGGAAATGCTTAAAAAGGGAAGTAGCGTACGTAGTACAGCACACTCACGTAATGTCAAACAAAATCATTTTAAAATGATATTTTCCCTCCATAGTCTGAATTTCCACCAGTACACTCATTACAGTGTGACATCCATTGTTTACCTGCAGATGTTGTCTATGGAGATGTCTCGCAGCTGCTCATACATGGATGGCTGGCTTTTCTTACTGGAGTGGGCACTGAAGGTGGACTGGGAATGCTCATTGGTCACGTGGATCTTAATATCACCGGTCCCTTTTTTCAATAAAAAGAGGAAAATTATTTACTTCAAGTCTGATTCCTTGATTACCCTCACTCTAATAACATAACCGTACTAGTGCCGTACTAGTGTATTTGACTTAAATCAGTAGCCACTTTAGTTGCGACAGAGCTAGAGGGTCTCACCACTGGCATACTGGCTGTGGTATTTGTAAAGCTTGACCAGAACAGGGGACGGCACCACCAGGAAGTCTCTCAAAGACGTGGTGACTGAGTGAGCCACCACTGGGAAGCGTTCACACAGCCTTCCAAGACCCTAGAGCAACACAGCATCAGGACATCTATTAGTCTATCAGGGATTATATTCATTACTTCTTTTAAATAATGTATATTGGTGTTACCAAAGTGCTTATGAGATATAATATTTTTATTATGTTTCAGTAAGTGTCACACCTTATCTACAATAATCATTAGTTGTTGTTTTATTACCAACCAACATAAAATTATAATGATATGTAAAAAAAAAAAAAGAAAAAAAAAAAAAAGGTTTCATCTGTTAGACTTCAATGATTCAGAAGTGAATTCATCGGCACTGCATGCTTTCCTGCCACTGTGCCTTTAGTTTTTACTGTGTCATTTGCATAACAATGGACAGAAACCCACCTGTACTGGGAGTTTGGAATTAATTACACACTGAAACTGGGATAGATTCTGATTTAAGATTCGGATCGCTTTCAATCACTAACCTGCAGACAGCAGATGAGCAGTGGCATGTGTGCGATGATGACCTTACTGGACGTCTTAGACTGCAGCTTCTCAGACAGCTTAGTGCAAAGATTTTCAGCACCTACCAGGAAATGGAATAAAAATATATACATTTTATTTTTTTATATTTCTTAAAAACTTTAAATGTTTTCATTTTAATGTAATCTAGGCTTATTTCCTACTAAGATCATGCTGGGTAGAGACAGTCATTCTGCCTAAAGATGTCAAAAGCTTAAACATCTCCACTACATAGCAATATGAACATAAGCTTTACCAATTGTGATTCTAATCAGATAATTATTGGCTGATGCAGCTTGTGTGTTTCATTATATTTCTCGGGGCACCACAAGAGGGCACACTTGCAGTTAAGGCAGGGCACAGCAATTATTATTATCATTATTTTTTTAAGTGAGGCCATCCTTAACATCCCTTTCTAGCGCTAAAGTTGACATGTAAATTTACTTTTTAATCGGTATAAACAAATGAATAAGGTTATTACTGCACTTGTGTTATAAGACAAGTCAGAACACTGTTGGGTTTCTGGATGTAGAATAGCATGACTGTGTGTAGCAGCTAATGAGGAGGGTAATGAGAAATGGGATCAGTGTGAGCCCCCTGCTGGGCAAACAATTAATTCCACTTTATTATAGATTATAATATTGGTATTGAGATAAAATGGACAGCACAATACAAGTTTTTTTGATAGTAAATCTCAGTATGAAACTGCTACAATACTTTCATTTAAAAAGAAAGAAATATTTATTTTTAAAAAAAACTGCAAACTCTTAAAGCCCCGAGTGTCTACAGTACTTTCATATGACCTATTAACCACTACTGCCTTGTGCAGCATCACAAATTAATTCAGCGCACCACCAAAACAGGCTCTCTGGTTGAACAGCTCATTATAGTACGGTTCTTGCAAGCAGTGCCCTATCTATAGTGTTTACACATATTTTAAAGGATAAGCTCTTATAAATTACGGTGGTTTTACCCTGTTCCTCAGTGACAGCCCACACCATGAGGTCCACGCACGCAGCGTTGGCCTGGCAACGTAACTTAAGTGGGCTCAGCTCGCTGTGCAGGGACTCCACATCATGCAGGATGCGCTGCAGCTCTGACTGGCTGCTGCTGAACTGCTCCAGCACAAAGTCGTGCACCTCCTTCACATACGACGTCTGCAGGTCTGCACACACAACACAGGGTCTTACTGTTTACAGTGATATAAGACATAATTAATAAAAACTTTTTTTTTAAAGAACAGATCATTTAGAAGATGCACATTATTATGGACTGAGATTGGCTGAATGCTTCATGATTAGTTTAGCATTTGCTTGAAGCCGTGCCGCTCGCTTAATGAAAGAAACGCCAGCTGTGAGTCGTCAGTAAGTTTTCCCTTATGGGAGAGTCTTCAGGAAAAATTACTTCATGCATTCTGGGTTTGACGAGCCGTTTTTTTAATTAACTTCAGGTTAGAAAAAAAAAAAAAAAGGAAAAGAAAAAAGAGGAACTAACTTGTCCCATATTACACGTAACTACAATTGTATTAAAGGTAACGAATCATTCATTAAGTTAACAAGCTTAATAAATACATTATAAATCATACATCATTACCTCCAATACCTTTCATGTAGTACAGCGTGTCCCTCAGCATTTTAAATATTGCCACATACAGTGGGTCACTAAAGGTTTTGTAGAAGAGATGATGACCAGGGTGATTCTGTAACAGACAGCATGATCATAGAGCGCACTGCAATATTACTGATCCAGGATGAGTCAGCAACAATCGACGATGAATGTGATAATGCAGCACCTTACCTCTAAAACTTCCACCATAGTTTGATCGAGCTTCTTTAAAAACGTCTCAGCGACAAACTGTTCAATCTGATAAAGAATCGTCAAAGTGCATGAGAAGAACAAGCAAAATTTGCTGGAATAATCTTTTTCATCATGTTGTATTTCGAACATTTACTCTCATGTTTGGTGTCTATTCCCAAAGCTAGATCTTTGAACAATATTCGAACAATGCAAAACGGATTCAATTAAATACCTTCTTATGTCTATTCACACATCTACCTGCTATCTAATCATCTCATATCTACTCGTGAATTCATCCTTCTATGTCTACAGTGTTTGGTCAAAAATGAGTCTAATTATTGTGTGGATCAAATACCAAAAACAAGTGAGGAGATTTGAAATGACTGAAATTGAGTTGGGAAATGTCTGAAACATTATTAAAGCGTGTAACTATGCTGAACTTGCAACCAGGTTATAACATCTATGGATGGAAACACGAGGAATCATTTTCAAACAGGAATCCGCCACACTGTGCACTGTAATCAAAGCTAATGGTGATCAATATTCTTGACGTGTTGGACTTTTTGTTTGGCCAGACATATTGTATATGATGGATGAAAAGGACGGCTTTGGAGAGCTAACCATCTGGAGGAGACGCTTCAGCATGTCCAAAGGGACTTCAAAGCCCCTAGTGCTGCTGCCAGTGAAGAGCGGAGACACAGAGAAACTAGAGCTGATGGTGGAAAAGTAGTAATCGGGGTCTACAGCACTGCCATCGGGTAGGTATGATCCAGCTATAATCAACATAAATACACACAGGACAAAGCAAGAGGTATATTGGTATAATTGTGAGTGCAATGCAATGATACATAGATAGATACACTGTTACACTATTAACGTCCTTCTACTTAATTCTGACAAGGCAGAAGTACTGGTACCAGTACCACAAGCAGCTAGAAGTAAGCTTTCTGATCACACGATCAAACTCTGGATGGCCTTTTTGTTTCATCATGCACAGCAGGAAAATACTTTGATTATTATAGATTCCGGTCGTTCGTTTGATACTTATGTAGATAATATAGCCAACTTTCATCTCAGAGATATTACCAAGAAAAGAAATAGAATGCAATGCAGGCTGCTTGTTAGTACCTCATATTATGAAAACTACAGCAGGTGACAGCTTTTTCTTACAAAGACCCAAAGCGATGGAAAATCCATCTATTGAATTTTTGGGTGCGTTTAAGTCTAAGCGGAAAACATTCATTTTGACAACCCTTTTTATGGATAGAATTGATTTTAGGTTAAGGAGCAGATCTGGGAGTCTCACGGGCAAAGAGTATTATGGCAGTGAACTTCCTTTTAGGATTTTGTGATGACTTAGTTGTGCCAACTTTTGCCATATGATTTGGATCACTGTACTACTACCCAGTTGTGAGCAAGTTTTAACTTTCTGTCTGATTGCCTGAGGTCTTTTAGTTTTTCTAGGTATTCTTCCTTTATCGTAATGCAATCTTTTTCTGAAGTACACAAGTAGAACACTTCTTTAAAGTGATGCTGCCATCACCATGCTTCATAGTTTGAAGAATGTTCTTCAGATTTTTCCTGAATGACTAAAAAAAGTAGGGTCTAATATACGTTACTTAAGTTTTTAAGCGTTTCTCTAAAATAAAGCATGCTTGGTGAATAAAAAATATTCTGTGTCACATAACTGTGATCATTCATTCATTCATTCATTCATCTTCTGTACCGCTTTATCCTCTATTCAGGGTCTCGGGGGACCTGGAGCCTATCCCAGGAGACTTCGGGCACTAGGCGGGGTACACCCTGGACAGGGTGCCAATCCATCGCAGGGCACACACTCATACGCACATTCACACACTACGGGCAATTTAGGAACGCCAATTAGCCTAACCTGCATATCTTTGGGCTGTGGGAGGAAACGGGAGTACCCGGAGGAAACCCACCAAGCACGGGGAGAACATGCAAACTCCATGCACACAGAGACGGGAATCGAGCCAGACCCTGGAGGTGCAAGGCGACAGTGCTAACCACTACACCACCGTGCCGCCTTAACTGTGATCAATGCGCACAAATTATTTTGATCCTTTAATGCTTTTATAAGCACTATGTTCAGCAACACATCAGCTCTAAATGAATTTGATTTCATATTGACACTTATGATGTTCAAATCTTACCTTCAAAGTAAGGAGCAGAAGGGTCAGCAGGAGAACTTGGAGGCAATCCTGTACGTTCAGGACTAGCCTGTTACAAAACATAGAGGATACAATCGTGACTATTACTGTATAATCGCCACGAAAACATTTTATAAAGGGGATTGACATGTTTAAAGACATTATTCACCATTTACATTATTTTGATGGGTCAATAAGTTAAACTTCAACCTACTACACTGAACAGTTGTATTTTATTAAATAAAGCACAGATTAGACATGATAGGGTGTGGCACTGTGACTCTGCACCTGCTGGGAGATGCTGGAGACGCTGCTGGTTTTGCGACGCAGTGTGTCACTCTGGCACACGGTGAGCAGCGAGCTGGGTAAGATGGAGCGGAAGTCATTGAATGAGCGCCGTCTCAATGACTCCGGTTCCTCCGGGACCATCACCGGCTGCGCCGTCGTCCTCGGGAACAGCTTGGACAGCAACGGTTCGTCTGTGTTGCTGTAGCGCCCAGACGCTCGCACCACACCCAGCAAACACGGTAGTGTGTATCGACACAGGTATTCTAGGTAAAGATATACACTGTTCTGTTAATATCCATCAATCGGAGTGAAACCAATCAAATCAGAATTACAGGTGATAACAGAAAGGTGGGGTTTGTCAGCACATGCAATACAGTTACAGATGCAGACCTTTGTCCTGATCCCCAGGGTTGCGACATATTTCGAGGAGGACCTGCATGAGGTCCATGACAGCCTCGAGAATCTGTCCAGGATGAGGAAAAAAATCAATTTAGTATTGTATCGTATTGATACTTGGAAAATTAAAATGACATTTCTTCCTTCAATTTGTCTCACGACCAATGTCCCAAGTGCACTACAAAAAAAGATAGCACAGCAAGTGAAAATACCTTAACTAATATACATTATACAGTCCAATAAATATTATTTTCTATAAGAAAAATGCAATAACCCAATTATAATATTACAAAACCTAAGTATGTCTAGACATTTTCAAGCTAAAATATTTTTATTCTAGAGATACATGTGGTTGACTGGGAAACCTGGTAAAACTGATGTTTGTTTGCTTTTTTTGTCATATTTTTAACCAGATATTTTCTAATAACTCTACTATACTAACTAACTTCTATTCTGAAAAGTGTTTTTTGTTTGCATCTCAATCAAAAATGAATGGATTACATTTTGAATAATCTGATAAACCCCAAAAGGTGAAAAGGAGAAAACCGGGTTTAAAGATTTCGATCAGACAACAACGAATATCATCAACACACTGATTGTCTAACGATGACCCACATTTAGGAAAATTAATAATTACTTTGATCATAAGGATCATCCCCACATCAGTCTGTCTAATCTCATTTCCAGAAGTAAAACTCAGTTAATGTGTTCAACAAAGCAGACATGATCTTTGCTCTTGGCTGAACTGATCCCAGTAAAGATTACATTATTTTAAAATTAACAGTTGCTTCGTTTTACCTTAAATTCATCCAATTAATAATGAGCAATCAAACATTACATTAATTTCACAAGTGTGCCCTCACTCATCACTCATTCATCTTCTATACTGCTTAATCCAGTATTTGGGGTCGCGGGAACCTGGAGCCTATCAGAGGAAGCTTAGGGCAGCGTACATGCAAACTCCATGCACACAGAGCCGGGAATCGACCCTGGAGGTGCAAGGCGACAGTGCTAACCACTACACCACAAGTGTGCATTCCAGACAATTTATAAACACTCACTTAGGCTTGTGGCCTTTTGCTACAGCACATAAACAACAACGCGATCATAAGGCTCCTTATTTAAACAATATAATCTTGCACAAACACTTGGTACATAATACAGATAAATAACATCAAAACCTTCATAATTATAGATAATAGGAAGCTTTTTTTCTTTTAACCATGGTCAAAGAATATTAAAAGAATATAAATCCACTTCAGATTTTGGATCGACAAGAATTCATCCACTGTAACACGTGACAGGTTTTTCCAAGCACACTACAGTACATGTATTATCTGGCCATCCATTTTCCACACAGCTTGTCCTGTGTAGGTCAATGGGGGGCCTAGACTGTATTCCAGTTAACTTAAGGTGGGGTACATCCTGGATGGGATGCCAATCCATCACAGGGCACAAGTAGATGCACAAAATCACACATCCAGTAATACACTGCGGGCACTTTGAGCAGGAGAGCACTAAGAGGACAGCAAACACAGGGAGAATAGTAAAATCCCACACACACTAATCAGAGCTGTGACTCAAATCCATAAAGCTGGAGGTGCAAGGTGACACTGTTAACCGCATTAGCCCCTATGAATCGCCACACCACTCCTAAAACCAACAGGTTTGCATGTTTACTCTGACAGGTTGACATACATTTGACGCAGCCGTACTACATGAACAAATATGAAATATACTGTAAAGTCAGAAAGCCTTGCGTATACTAACAGAACAAACCTCTATATGAAATAATACTTTCGATTCTCTAGAAATATACTGTACATTTAGCAATCATATTTTTCATATTCAATAAAACATTCTTACAAATTATCTACATAGATGCAGGACCATAATATTAAAATAATTTTTGTTGAGCAAAACAGTTTAATTCGGAGGTTCACTAGAATTGTCTCTTCATAATTACTGCAGAATCTAGAAGCTGCGCCCACCTCGATCCGTAAAGTCTCATCCCTCTGAGCGACATCAGAGAGCATAGTTACCAAGCAAAAGCAGAAGTTCTCAGCCACGGGGAGAGTTTCTGCAGGAAGAACGAGAATGTTACAGGAAAGTTGAAATTGAATCAATTGTTTGAAACATTCATTAACAAAATATATAAGAGAAGTCGGAGTGGTTTACCTCTCCCCTTCCTCTCAGAGCTTTCTTCAATCCATTGCACTTTCGGAAGCCCTTTCAGCAAACCCAAGAGGTACGGGACGATAGTATCTTTGTGCTGAAAGGAAACAAGCAATATTTTAAAAGAAATAAAT
Source organism: Channallabes apus (assembly GCA_030522415.1). Taxonomy (NCBI): domain Eukaryota; kingdom Metazoa; phylum Chordata; class Actinopteri; order Siluriformes; family Clariidae; genus Channallabes; species Channallabes apus. Next base: position 25,502,501 of record CM060120.1, read on the forward strand.
TAAAACAAAATTCCATTGCATGTTCCATGTCCAAACTGCAGGGCAAAAAAACGTAGACTTTAAGATGCGTAATTTTCTAAGAAACAAAATCCCTAAGAAGCTGCTTAAGCTTACTTTTTAATAACTTTATAATACACAATTACTTTATAATAACACAATACACAATCAGCAGAATTTTTTGGTGTTTTATATTCTAGTCAGTTAATCCTTTTTGCATAAGAAAATATAAAAATATGAGAGGTGTTCAAGTCAAACCAGTACTTTTGATTGTGCAGAATAACAGAATACAGTAAAACGCTCTACTTTACAATAAAACCCTGCTACACTAATGCACTTATCCCAGTGCTTCACTAGTTTACTCCTTTAATGGCCCTAACATGTGGAAATGGCCTTAACATGTGGAAATGGCCTGTAGTGAGGTCAGGACTGTATGGGGGGGTGTGGCAATAACTCCCAGCTGAGTTCCTATAAAGTGCAAGAGGTATTCATTAATGATTGCGTGTACAGTTCCTGCAAGCAGACACGTCTCTCCCACAAGTTGCCGACAAGTTATATTTTCCAGGATCAGGCGGTCCATTCACTGAATGTTCACAGAAAGAACTGCAGTGGGCTCTGAGCCACTTGGACTTCTGCACGTTTTACTGCAGCTAAGAGTATTCTGGATTAATTTCATCACAAGTCCTGGTTTGATTTAAACACCCCTCATAGTTTAAAGAGTAGATTCACTGGATTGAGTCGGCCTGCTTACAATGCACTTCCTCTTCCACTGTGCTTATTTTTTATGGAAAGCCCTGTCAAAAATCTGATTGATGTTGTCCCAAACCCCTTTTGGTAAACCGACTATTCGACAGCATGAACTGTTGCATGTGTGTGAGTGTTTGATGGGCGGATCATGCACATAGCTCGGGAGGGGGTTGGGCTATTCACAGATGGGTCTATGAGAGAAAGCAATTAAATACAACGTTACACATTTTAAATATTAAATAAAATTTTATTTTATACGTGGATGTTAATGTTATACCGTGGCAGGCTGCGACAAATAAATCTGTGTATGTGAAAAAGTGTGGAAGGGAGATCTGCTTATCAATGACTAATAATGATTAAATGATTAGTAATTGTTATCGGTTAAGGAATATCCACTGTTGGATTATCATTACTGAGAGACAAATGTAGTGTAGAAATCTGTTAAATTGTATCACCAAATCAATCTAAACAGTCCTTGAGTGTCGAGTGCTTTGTACCTGCAGCTCAGACTCGACTAGGAAGATTCCAAGTGCTATGACAGCATCTCTTCTCCTCTCATCCAGCTGGAAAACACCACGGAAATCCACTGGACACATGCATTGTAGCTTCTGGACCTGAAGAGCCAGATAAGAACTGCTTAGATTAATGATTAGCAACCTGGCTACATTACAGGATATTTATTTATACTTTTTAATATAGTTTAAAAAGGAACAGCCTGCTGTGTGGTCATTTAACAATCGTAGATTCTTAATTGGCTCCCACATTAAGGCTACTACTACCAGTCAACCGGGAGGGCCGAAGACTATCACATGTTTCCTCCGAACCATGTGACGCCATCCAACCGCATCTTTTTTTTTCAAACTGCTCGCTCACGCACTGTTGGGGGGGGGGGGGTTGTAACACACTCGGAGGACAGCGCTATCCGCTCCCTCCGCATGCGTGAGCTCACAGACGCCCCTGATTGGCTGTAGAGCCGTGATTAATGTGGGAGCACTAATGGCGCTTTTCCACTGCATAGTACGGCACGACACGGCTCAGTTCTACTCATTTTTGGGGGGTTTTCCACTGGGAACAGTACATGGTACCTGGTCCTTTTCTTAGTAAAACCTCAGCCGAGGTTCCAAGCGCGCCGAACCGTTACCAAAACGTGACGTGTAAACATGGAAAGAAAATCGTCATTACTGCGTCACCGAACTTGCGACACGAGACACAACAGAACCGATATATTTAGTAGAGATGTTCCGATACCATTTTTTCCCTCCCGATACCGATTCCGATACTTGGGCTCAGGGTATCGGCCGATACCGAGTACCGATCCGATACCTGGGTGTGTATCTGTACTGTGTGTGTGTGTGTGTGTGTGTGTGTGTGTGTGTGTGTATGGGTGTATATACATACATATATATATACATACATATATATATATATATAAAAATATATATACGTACATACATACATAATAAATATATATATAATTTCTTTTTAAAGTAAAATACTACTAGCCCTGTGTAACGGGTTCGACCCTAAGTGCACGGGCGACACCATGAAACACGGACACGAGGCGAGGTCTTACAGCATAAAGGGTCATTTATTTAGAAAAATGGGGAAGGAAAGGGTTAAAGGCTCTCTGCACCCTTTTCCACTTCGGCGGCAGGGATGCGAAGGCGGGCTCTACGTGGAAGTGAAGGTGCCGCGGGAGATCGCGCAGCTCGTTCGCGCGCTCCTCTCGCAGAGATTAAAGGCGCCCCCCTTTTTAAAGTCTTTGGGGCGCATCACATCGCCCCGCTCTTGTGCCACTGTCTCTCATAAAATCCACCGCGTCGCAAAGTCCAGCTTCCCAACAGTCAGACCCCGAGCTACATTCCCTGCTGTGTTTTATAGCGCCGATAGCTCATGGGCCGTTGCCTGATTCTGCGGCCCTGCTACTTCACATACCTAAAGGGTGGGGAGGCCGCCTAAATAGTGAGCGAGTAGCGATATCAATTTGGACGCACGCCCATCACAGGCGCACGCCGTGACACTCTGTAAGTAAGCTAAGCTAGCAAAGCTAGCGGGCATAAATAGGTTATGTTTAGGAAAATGGTATCGGATCGGTACGTGGACTCAAGTACTCGCCGATTCCGATGCCAGCTTTTTTTGTGGTATCGGCAGCATTTCCGATACCAGTATCGGAATCGGAACAACCCTAATATTTAGAACAGCCAGAGAAGGATCACACGCACCTTTTTGTATTAACCGTCGGCCTCTTTTGAAACAAACTCCTTCGCCTCGCTGTTAAAAACATCCACATGCTGAGAATGAAGAACACCATGCCGTCGATATGCTCCATTGTTGTGTGTTTGTTTGTGGCGCGTTTACGATAACGTCACGGCAGTAGTGGCGCCGCGACTAAACGACACGTGAGTAATCCTGCCCACACTAAAGCGTTACAACACTGCAGTGGAAGCGCAAACCGAGCCAAACTGCGCCGAACCGAAGTGAGTTGAACTGAACCGTGTCGTGCCGTACTATGCAGTGGAAAAGAGGCATAAGTACCTCATATCCCTCCCCTCTGAGAGAGCTCGGCCAATCAGCTCTCTCTAGACCTCTAGTTGTGAGAGGTTACAGCATCGACCCGGGAACCGAACCAGCGATTTCCGGATGATAGGGCGAGCACTTTACCACTGCGCCACTCGGAGATTTAAAGTAAATAAGCAGGTTCATACAATGTCACACACAACACGATATAGACAGACATGACAGATAGCAAGAAAGATACAGTAGATATGAGGGTGAGTCAAAAATTATCTGCACTCTGACTGTAGAATTAATTTTATCTTTTAGAAAAAACAAACTAAATTTTTCCACATAATCTCCTTGCTTTTCCTCACACTGTGTCCATCTGTCAACTGTCGTACTGCCTCAATAAAAATTGTTTTAGGCTGAGCAACGAGACATGAATCCACGGCTGTCTTCGATTCTTCTTCAGAAGTAAATCATCATCTTCGCAGGGTTGTTTTCAGGGGACCAAACAGGTAAAGGTCAGATGGAGCAAGATCAGGACTATAATGAGGATGCTTGAAGTTTAGGCTTCAGATCTTTAATAAGCATCTCACTGTAACAAGCATTGTTGACTGTTGAACCTTTCTCCTGATAATGTTCCAATACTGGCCCTTGAGAATCCCAGAAAACTGTAAGCATCAATTTTCCAGCTGATGGTTGACTTTAGAACTTTTTATTGGTCAGCAATTGAGGATGTTTCCTTTAATTGATGATGTCTGCCATTTACTCTGAGGCTTTTAGTGATGAATCCAAGAAACTTTCACCCTCCTTAGAGCATCAGTCCAAATTTTGTCACAAAGGCTTTGATAAATAACTGCACCAGGTACATCCTCAGATCATAAAAATCAATCAAAAGCACGCTGCTCTTCTTTTGTGCAAACCACAAGTGGGGAATCCATTTTTGCTTGCACTGCAGTTACAAATTAACTGAGGTAACATATTCACACCTGCACAGCAGTGACTGGGGAGACAGTAGATTTGAATGGAAAGCGCTGATAACACCGGAGTGTGTATAATTTTTGACTCACCGACAAAGATGCTTTCAAACTTGGCGGTACAGGGGCTTGAACCCCCAACCTGACAATCAGAAACCCAGTAACCTACAACTTTAACTGTTTGGGGCACCATTGCCCACATCATGCTGAAGTCTGAGCTTGGTAAAAAGCTGCACCTGGATGATTTAACGGATGTGTTTATAAGGGTCGGCACGGTGGCTTAGTTGTTAGCACTGTCACCTTGCAACACCAGGGTCTGAGTTTAATCCCTGCCTCGGGTCTGTGTGCATGGAGTTTGCATGTTCTCCCTGTGTTTCTTCGTGCAGATTAGCCTAATTGGCGTTCCCAAATTGCCTATGAATGGGTGAACACCCATCCAGGTTGTACACTGCCTCATGCCCTACATCTCCTCGGAAAGGCTCCAGGACCGCCACAATGATGAATAAGTGAGTGTTGATACAGCAGGAAGCAAGAAATGACCCAGGTGCCTTAAAGGACACCAGGACTGAACCGTCTCAAACACTCAGAATACCAGAGTAATGTGGCAGGATGGGAAGGATGAACCTGTTTAGGGTCCAGGGACTTTATTAATCCACCCCTGTGTGTGTGTGTGTGTGTGTGACAGGTTACGTGAAATGAGGTATATGTTATATTTTTTAGTCTATGTGTAATGCTAATTAAACTGTAGTGAGATAGAGACAATGAAGATGTTTGAAGGCTGTTGTCAGCACTCCTGCAGGACTGTAATAATAATCTAATTCTTCGTGCTAATGCTTTCTCAGCTATTCTAACCACAAGTCAGGTTATACTGCATATGATGCAGAGGAATGCCCTTTATAATCCCGTCCCTTGCCTCCATTATTCGTGCTAGTATTAAAACAATATGCTCAGGTAATAGTCCAGAACAGGACGTTGCTTATGAAGATAATACAGCAGTTTTCACATTAGCTGGCGTTTCATTTTGTTTTGACTCGAGTCGGCTAGTTCTAGGAAGTGGACTTAGCATGCTAGCTTGTTAGCCTGGGTGACCTCTTTGAAATGTTTATGTCCTGATATTACCTTGTCAAGTGGAGCCGGGCGATGAGCAGCCAGCGACCGGGCTAAAGACAGCACAGTGTTGAAATAAAACCCCCTCGAACCTCCTTTAGCGGCCATTGTTAAGTTTAAAAAAAAAAAAAAAAGGAAGAGATTTTAATGTCGAGGCATCTCTGAGCACTGATGACAGAAGCGAGCAGTACGGAAAGCGAGACGGACCAATCCGTTTGGATGCGCAGGGGGAAAACGCGATTTTAAAAAAAATGGGTTCACTCACTCATTCATACCGCTTTATCCTGTGTACAGGGTCACGGTGGGCCTGGAGCCTGTCTCAGGAGACTTAAGACATGAGACAGGGTGGCAGTCCATCACAGGGCACACACACACACACACAAGTTGGGAATGCCAATTAGCCTCCAGGGTTGTTGGACTGCTGAAGGAAACCGGATTACCTGGAGGAAACCAGGGTGCAGTGTTTGGTTCCCGCCTCAGGGTCTGTGTATATGTTTGTCAGGGTCAGTTTGCATGTTTTCCCTATGCTTGGTGGATTTCCTCCGGTTTTCTCAGGCTTTCCAAAGACATGCAGATTAGGCTAATCGGACTTACAAAATTGTCCATAGTGTGTGAATGAGCATGTGTGTGTGTGTGTTTGCCCTGCAATGGATAGGCACTCCATCCAGGATGTATCCGCCTCGTGACCCTTTATACAGGATGAAGTGAGTGATGAGTGAGTGAGCTTTATAAGTTTATTCATTAATAAGTTCTACAAAACAGTAGAAATATACGGAGCCCCTAAAGGGACATAGGTGATTTATATATTTTTTCCTGTATCTGGTGCGCACCAGATACTAACGTGAGCAGCAGTTAGTGCTTCCTGTGGCGACGGTACTTGGATTTGGCTCAGGTGACAGAATGGCATCAGAAATGGATTTATTGTCATTCCTGAAAATACGAAATATACCTGACAACATCATCAACAAACTAAAAGACGATAAGGTAAATGATCCCACCGTTAACTCATTGCATGTTTTATAACGTTAAATGTTGTTTTAATCACATAGCAGTAGCCTAATTTTGCTAGCTTTCTCAACTTGATAAGTTACTTTTCCTTTAAAAACATATCTGACATTTGCCCTGCTTCTTACAGATCGACATCAGCATCATAGAGGTTATGACTGATGAGGAGTTAGGACAGTACATCGTAAGATATGGGGACCGACTTGCACTCAGAGCATTTTGTCGACAAAGAACTATGGCAAACAAAATGTCAGCTGAGGCAACAGTGAAGTTCGGTCTTATGCAGAAAGTAAGAGACAGATTAGGGGAACAGCGGAAAACTTTTAGCAGTGACAAAGGCCACGGTGCTGGAAATAAATACGCAGCCAAAGACACCCGCCGAGTTGAAATCGGATGGCTTCACTTTCATAACGGCACTTATCATCAGGTCAGAACAAAAAATGGAGGTGGCACACGGCACCTATCTGTTCAGAAAACAGTGACTATGGGTGATCTACTGGAGATTGGCAAAGGCTTGTTTTTTCCAAATGGACAATCAGCCAAAGGACCGGTGGAAGACTTCGAGTTTGATATTCGTGATTTTAGTCACAACCCAGTATCCCCTGAAGCCAAAGTGAGCCAGCTGTACGAGCAGAGTAAACTACGACTACTGCGCATCTACACAAGCTCCCAGGCAAAAAACGTCTCAGTGATTCTTTCTGATTCGTCATCAGACTTTGAGTCCACAGATAAGAGGCCAATGAAGGTATTTTATCAAAAGTGACATTTGTATTATCACAGCATATTGTTGAAATCATGAGACTGCAGCCAGCTGCGAGCAACAAACAGAACATCAGTACTGATGCTTTTGTGAAACGTCTGATTTTATTCCGTTTACACACAACAGCCGTCAAAGCAAGTAATAGCGCGTCATTAATGTGCCGGTCTCGCAAACCCTCAGGAGGGGCGTTAAGTATGGACTTTATTATGTACAAAACACATTACATTTTAATACATGTAACAGGTAGCCATGTTCATTTTTTGAGTGCACTGAATCAATGCAGGAATATCATGAAAGAGTAAGCGAAGATAAAAATGAGTGCATTTTTACAGACCCTGTCAGTATGGGATTTGGACTGCCCCAGGCACCACAACACACAGTAGAAACCATCTTGCAATCCAATATACTGTACAGCAATGCAACACAGATTTATCTTTTTAGTAAAAAAGACTGACACCAGGAAAAGCTTCCTAATAGAGCCAACCTAATCTGCAAGATTGCGATATTGGTTGAGTGGGTATTTTTTATAAATCAGTATTGGCTTTAGAGACCACAAACCATTTCCAGTCATTTCCATATGTTAGATGTTGCAAACGGTCCATTTGGATCTGTGAAAACAGTAGAATTGCACATTTTAACTGAAATAGGTTTAAACACTTTTTAGCAAGTTTGAGTTCAACTTCAGTTAAACCAGGTCTTCAGCAGGATAAACCTAAAAGATACAGTGTCCTGTAGTGGCATTTAGGTTACATCCAAATAACACAGCAGCTGAATTTAGAATAAATCATGGGTGCAATCTATGAGGAAACTGAGGCTAGATAGGCTAGAGACTAAACTGCAGTTAGGATGATGCAAGAGGGTCAATGGTTTAAGTTCAATTCTACATTAACTCAGTCAGTCACTCAGTCATCTTCTATACCGCTTTATCCTGTATTCAGGGTCGCAGGGGCCTGGAGCCTATCCCAGGAGACTTAGGGCACGAGGCAGGGTACACCCTGGACAGAGTGCCAATTCATCACAGGGCACACGCACACATACACACACACTCATTCACACACTATGGGCAATTTTGGAACACCAATTAGCCTAACCTGCATATCTTTGGACTGTGGGAGGAAACCGGAGTACCCGGAGGAAACACACCAAACACGGGGAGAACATGCAAACTCCATGCACACAGAGACGGGAATCGAGCCTGGCCGGGAATCGAACCCAGACCCTGGAGGTGCAAGGCGACAGTGCTAACCACTACACCACCGTGCCGCTACATTAACTCAATATGCATTTATTTAAAAAATCTGCTCAGGTGCAAGGTGTTTTAGCCACATCCTCTTTGCGATAGTACACATGAAGACTTAGATGAGATGATGCAAAAAACAAAGCTAAGGTAATCATATTTTTGTTCTTTTTTCATTTGATTATCAATAGAGAGGAAACCCAAGCAGGCAATCAAGACCAGCCCCTGCTGAGATGAGTAATGTTGAGATCCTGTATCCACCACCACCTGATGATGATGATGACAATCATACTTGTCAGTCAACAACCAGGAATGGATCTGAAGATGAGTGTTTAATGCCTGTGTCAAATCAAGATGCAGACCAGTTGTTAAATGATAAGTTGGATCCTCCTCTTGCCCTTGCCATCCAAGCACCTCTTGAAGACTATGAAATACACTTTGGACCTGTTTATGGTGATAATAGTGATGATCAAGACTTGACCCTTCCCTGGAATCCACTTGACTTGAACAGTATGCAGGTATAGTGTAGAACTGAGTTATTTCTAATAGTGCTGCAAACATTATTGTCATTATTTATTTAAAGTATTTTTCCTATTCATTATTCAGTCTATAAAATATTAGTGAAAATAATGATACATACATTACAAGTTCTCTCAGTATAAGCTAATGTTTTGAGATTAAGTTTTTATTCAAACATTACAAAACCAAATGATATTCAATGTATTGTGATACATTGAATATACAGAGTAATAATAATGTTTGCATGATAAATAGCTTAATTGATACAATGATTGTCAAAGTAATTGGTTTATTTTCTTTTAACTAATTGATCAATAATCATACCTAATTTTGAAATCTAATTTATTTTTAAATCTGGCAGCATTCCACACTGAATGACGGACATGTATCATCAAATGACCTTCCAGGATCAAAACAATTTGAAAAAGAACTCCTCTCTGTGAAATTAAGACGAGTAAACATAGTTGATGATCTCCTTAATGTCTTCATGGAACCCAAAGTATTGAATGTTGATCTAAAAATTGAGTTCACAAATGAGAAAGCTGTGGACAGTCAAGGTGTGTCCAGAGAAGCATACTCTGCGTTCTGGGAACATTTCTTGGAACAGTGTGAGGGAGAAGATGAACGAGTACCCAGATTACGACCAGACTATTCTGAGAAGGAATGGCAAGCGGTCGGAAGAGTGTGGTTGAAAGGATACATGGACCACAACATCATACCAATCAGACTCTCACCAGCATTTGTTCTTGCCTGTTGTCATGGAGTTAGTTCAGTGGATGAAGAACTCTTGATGATGTCATTTGCCAACTTTCTTTCAGTGGATGAGCGAGCAGCAGTTGCAAAAACATTAGAGGGTAGCATGGATGAAACTGCTGAGGAGGATTTACTTGAAGTTTTCTCAAGGATGGGCTCACACTGCCTGCCCTCTAAAGACAACTTAAGGGCTGCCATCTTAACAATGGCACACAAAGCTCTTCTTCAAGAGCCAAAGTTCATAATCGACTGTTTCTACTCCAGTATTCACAATGCTGTGCCAACGCTCATAACCAAAGACAGCATTATGGAACTTTATGAATCTAAGAGGCCAACTAACAAGAAAGTGGCCCAGATGATAAAGCCATCAAGTGAAAACCTAAATCCACAAGAGCAGACAGCTCTTAACCACCTGTTACGATATGTGAGAAGCGTCGACCAAAGAAAACTGGAGATATTCTTACGCTTCTGCACAGGATCCACTGTGCTGTGCAAAGACACAATTGAAATAACTTTTAATAGATTGTGTGGTTTAAGTCGCAGACCTGTAGCACACACATGTGGAGCAGTTCTTGAGTTGCCATGCACATACAGCTCATACCCTGAGCTTCGTAAAGAGCTTGACAATGTCCTATCTGGCGACTGTTTCGCCATGGATATTGTGTAGTGAATGTAAGGGATCTTGCACATTTACCTTTCCTATTGATATTTTTATGTCAATAGGACATAAAAATTCCCTATTAAAAACTATATTCTTAGTTGTTCAACAAATCCTAATTAATTTCTTGTTTGGTTATATAGCCCTATCTTACAAAATTTGAAACAAGAAAGGTTTTTGGCATTTTCTTACTGTAGATGTTGTTGCAGTAATATTTGTCAGCATTCTATGTTTGACACTTTGTTAAAGTTCAACAGACAGTGTACGTTAACCATTCTGATAAGTCAGAAAGGTCTGTTCTCATAGGTAAACATCCCTTTTTCAGTCATGTACCCTTTTCATATGCATGTTTTATGCAATTGTTATTCAGAAAGAAGTTCATGTCAGTGTTCAACAAAATAATTTCTGTTTGCACATACCGCTTCCAATGGCTGTTCATGGCTGTTTTTGCCTCATATGGGCAACATACTAATAACTGCTAAGAGCAAAATATTTCCAAATAAAAATTGAATTCATCATTCATATTCTGCCATGTTGATTTACTTTATTGTGGTTGGGTTTATTTGTTTAATGTTCATGACTGATGTAAAGGCAAAGTAAAACCTCTATGCTGTACTGTACTACTAATTTAGGTGTCTTAATTCTTTGAAAAAATGAGAAGAGCTAATACTCTGTAATTCCTCAAACATAGGTACAAATATAATTCTTGACAAGCAACCACTTCAAGATTCAACTGCCCCACAACAATGTTGCAAGTGTTCTTAATATCTGTCCCATAGCACTGTTATAGAGCAGTCAATGTGCATAAAGATCAATCCTTTCTCTAAAGGAAAATTGTCCAAAGTTAAGTTCCTACAAAACTTAACTGAGAATGTTTGGTGAATAAAACATAAGTGGTGAATGTCTGATTCTGTGATGTGATCAGTTTAGATGGATACACATCTCAAATTAGAGAGCAGATCTTATCTCATTTCTCAAATGCAAATATAAATCCACAGCTTGATAAGCATCAGCTGGAAGATGCATCTGTGACTCCACCATAAGAATGTTGCAGATGTTGAAGATGTCTGTGTCACATGGCACTGCTGGTCGAAATGTGCAGTTACTGTGACACAGCTGAACATCAACTCTTTCCACTGGAGAAATGCAGTCATCAGTTGTGTAGAGTTCTGGAAACATGTACATGATTCGGGGCCGACCACTGGGTACCCTGTCATTCTTCGATGGTCTGATGACGTGTGAATCCCACACACGCATAGTCTCATCTAATTCGTCCTGGAAAAAACAGTATATAAGAAAGTAAGAAAACAAGTTAATTAATATCTGCAATTTGTTATTCTCACGTTGGCTTAAGATAAGTCAGGAGAGCACTCAAATTAAACCATGTAATTTAAGATGAGCAAATTAAGGGCACAGCTTTTCTGAGCATGAATAGGTTCAGCCAGACTGTTATGTAATATTTATTTCATTATTTCTGCTCACAGGCACATCAATAATGCATTTATTTTATTAAGTTACAAGACATTACAGAACATAAACAAAATATCACAGAGCATAGCATGATTAGCAACTTTTTTAATGTCTCATAAAAACATTCCAGAATAATAGAGAGAAACCCTAAAATTTAAAGGAAACTTTCTATTGATGCTGCAGCCTGCCTCATCTTTGGATTTGAATATTTCGAGTGTTTATTGGAAGTTTATCTTTGAGTAAAACGGCAGTTCCTCCTGTTAATTTAAGACGCGAAGGCGCGGTGCGTCTTCTCTCATTCAGAGCAGGAAAAATGTCACATTTAATACGGAGACGATTGTTGATCCTATACACTCTGCTCTGTGCTATTTTGTTTATTTCCTATGATTTGTAGGGACTTCATCAAACAAATACATTATTTATTGATGTGCTTGTGAAAAAAAATCTAATGTATATGACCGTTACGCCGCCTTCATGCCCAAAAACCTTGTTAGAGCAATTTCCTCTTTTTTTCATAAAGAATTATTATTGTTAAAGAAACAAGCATTTGTGGGCCGCAGCTTATAATGAAAGACTTAACATAACAATATGATAAACCTGTGGCTTACCTGAATGATACCCATGAAGCAGAACTGAATTAGACTTCTGTCCAAATATGCACCATCAAACAAACCACGGTCCTTCAGATGAACAAACAGAGAGATGTAAAACTCCATTGATTCCCTCCTGAGAAACCCCCACCAATATTCTATTCGTTGATTTGCTGTGCTTGACCCTTCAATGTAGCACTCAATAACAGAGCCGTCGTGAATGTTGCGACGGAGAAAACGTTGAAAGTCTCTGACTTTAATATTCTCTGTGCCCCGGTCGCCTCTGACAATTCTTGGACAACCACCTAATCTCTCGACTGCCTCCATGTAGTAGCCTCCAATGATTTTTGGATCACTGCTGGTAGTAAATGCATTCATCCAGATAATTTTTCTGGAAAACCCATCAATACAGCCATTGATACAGATACCAAATGGTTTCAGTTTGTCATAAGAGTCCAAGTGCCAAATATAATTAGGCCCTTTTGCAAAATAGCTTCGGCGATGGAGCCGTCTCCTTCTTCTGCGTTCAACGCTGCGTGGGCTTAGTTCTTGTAGAATTATGCGTATGTCTTCTTTTTTGACGTGTAATCCATTCTCTTTGCATTTAGTGTACATCCACCTATACCCGTGGAGTTGGCCAGATGTTTGTAATTGTTCATGAATGAAATCAATTACCAGATCTAAACTTGTGTATCCCTTGCGCCGAAACAGGTTACAAGACTTCAAAATTCGTTTTAAATGTCTTTCGGAGACAATATAACGGTGACGACTTGCAAGTAAAGTAGCAATATCCTTATAATGAAGTCCCAGGTTAAAATATATCTGAACTAACTCATTTGATGTCATTTCAGCACAGAAACACACACCAAAATGCTCCGAATGGTCTTGCCAGGTATAATGCTCCACGGTAAGTACCAATTAGTATCTGGCGCGCACCAGTTAGTATCTGGCGCGCACCAGTTAGTATCTGGCGCGCACCAGTTAGAATCTGGCGCGCACCAGTTAGTATCTGGTGCGCACCAGTTAGTATCTGGTGCGCACGAGATACTTTCTGGTGCGCACCAATTAATATCTGGCACGCACTAGATACTTTCTGGTGCTCACCAGTTAGTATCTGGTGCGCACCAGATACAGGAAAAAATATATAAATCACCTATGTCCCTTTAGGGGCTCCGTATTACGGAGCCAAAAAATATATAAATCACCTATGTCCCTTTAGGGGCTCCGTATAAATATATTAACATTGTACACCAAAAAAATTTTTTCTCACACAAGCTGTAGAAATAATAAGGTAGCTAGTTTCATGCTAAAAAAACACACACACAAGGTCTTCATGTTCAACCAGTAAGATTTATTGAAAATTAAAAATGTAATTTAAAGGCACATTGTATGATAAATAAAAACAAAAATAATTTCAATATAATATAAATGTGTCATTTTTTCAGTCTTGGATGAAAACCATTTCTTTTCACTATTAATTTGATACAATCATCCATGACATCCCGTGTGTCACCCCATCCTCATACTGTCTTATAAAGATCATTGGTCATGGAGAGAAACATTACAAATGCACATACAGAACCACGGTGAAGAGTTAGTGAGCAGAATAAAACACTAACACTAACACAGCATACATTTTTTAAGGTATAAACATTTTAATACAGCCGACAACCATATATTAGGCACAAATATTCTTCTTTAACATATAAGACTAAACACAGTGTTATGCTTCCATATCACACACAACATGAAGTAGCACAAACATCTACAGTTCTGCATTTGCTTTCGAATCGACACAAGAATGCCACTATTTTTAACATTTGCCAAAGACATTTCTATATGTATACGTATATAGTGATATAGTGTACTACATATAGAGTCCAAGTAAAGAAGACACTGAGACAGAAATGATTTCTTGACACCTAACCTTTCCTTCTTGACACTGTGAATTGTGGGGAATTTCTTGAGGTAGGAAAAGGTGTGAAATCTGATGATGGCACTCAGAAAGAAACAATTTAAGGCAATTTCAGATCCATGACCAGCTTTTCAAAACAAGCATTACTGGACAGCTTTGGAGTCATAACTTATCATATAAAATTTTTATTCCTATTAAAACAATAAAATTTTCAAATCTAATTTCGACTGAATACAACAGCACTATTAACAGTCCCCTAGGTTGTGTGTATATATTAGAGATGGGGGGGGGGGTAAATTCATTGATGCATGACGATTCATTTGTGTGGCGATTTATTTATCATTCATTTATAAATGTTGCTGTTCTTCTATAATCCTACATGTGGCATGCTTTAAACTATTCACACAATTGAACTGGTATTTCTGTGTGGTACAGTAGGACCAATGTTTTTTTTTTCAGAACTCGAACAAATTCATCTAAAAGTAAATTTCCATAATATTAAATCAGGATATTTCTAAAATTGTGATACTTACAGAATCGCAATATAAATGGAATCAGCATATAGTTATGGTGATAATCCTGTTTTGGGTCCCTGATTATTTCCATCCCCATCCCTAATATATATGAAATAATGATCATAAGGCTGATGATGATGATGGTAAATAAGGAAAACTTGGCACCATTGTTCCTTTGCAAAACAAAGTTTACGAGAAAAGCTACACACTGATCATGAGCACTAGTAAATACTGGTCAGGCACTTAAAGTAAACTCATTACTTCACTTCAAAAATTAGTACCAAATCCATTAAGGTTTTGAAAGTGCATGTATTTACTGGAGATACTGAGGAATGTGTGTTTCTGGGAGGTAAACGCTTTGGTGGTGTGTCAGAATGGTTCAGTGTTCTGTTACTCTTTGGATCCAAGAACTTGTCAGTACTTGAAATTGACTAATAAATAAATAATTACGTGAGCAAACACTTTAGGAATATCATCATAGAACACCCAGGCTCCTGTAAAACTCCACTGAAAACTCATACGTGCTTAGAATGCTTAAATAGAAGAATGATGTTGTTATTATTATTATTATTATTATTATTGTTGTTGGTGGTGGTGGCGGTCTTGTTGTGGCTTAGTGCATAAATAATTTAAGTGTAATTACACTTTTACAATGCTAATAATGAATTAAAGTTGGCTTTAAGCATTAATATTAACATTAACTCATTACTGTTATAATTCTTCTTCGTATTACTAATACTACTACTATAATGATCAATTGTCATATTTGTATCGAAATTTGAATTGAACATTTTTCATGGCTGTAACACATGCTGCACTCCTGTGCAATGACAAAAAAATATATATTTTTGGTCTTCACCACTGCATATTTATATATTTAGTGTCTTTACATGAGATAACTCCAACTGATCTGATTAAAAAAATAAACATAATGGCAAAATAATCAGATTCATAAGCTTTCAATTGGCAGTTAGAAATATAAAATTAAAAAGGCTAAAATACTAAAAACAAAACTATGACATTAAAAAATATTGTAAAAAAAAAAAAAGTTTCATCCCTCTACATTATAATAATTTGGCTTTTTAAAGATCTGACTACTGAATACGAAGGCATTTTTTTTTTTACCACTTAGATTAATTTTTCAAGTATTTTATACATCACATTTTTCGGGGGGAAATTTTTTTCCTCGGTCTTAATTAAATAGAGTATTTAAACTCATTCGTACAGCAGATTGAATGATGTTGCTTTGCACGAATGACATCGTTTCTCATATTCTCCGTATCCCTGCAACGTTATGAAGGTCTGGCCGTGTTCCATGAGCTGCCTTTCCTGAACACTCAGCATTAATCTGTCTTCCACACTATGTTAAGAACCTTGACCACCTCTTCATAGATCACGAACACGATAGCCACGTCCAAGCACACACGTCCAAGTCTCGGAATAGTACCTTTGTAAAAACTGGAGCACAAACATTCCATTAAACCAACATTCCTAAGAAATATTTATACTGTATATTAACTGTAACTGCTTGTACTGAATACTTACGCTGCAGGACCTTCATGTCTCATAATCTTCAAGGCACAATCCACAGTGCTTTTATATTTGTGTGCTTCCAGGCCCTGTGAAGAGACGGTTCATTACACACCCAGGCACCAGCATCACACCAGGGATCATTTTTCCTGTAATACTGGTTTAAATTATGTAAAGCTTTATATTTAAAAAGATATATATATATTATTCTATGTTCTATAAACCCAGGTCATATAACCGTTCTTATGATTTGCTATTCTTTGATCATGTTCAAAAGTTAGTGCCCTCTCCTTTAATTCTATGATTTATTTTGTGTAAAAAACATAATTAAAATCACGTGATTGTAGCAGTTCTCAGTATTAGGCAAATACAACTTCAGACAAACAACAGCATATAATCTTTTTTCACTGTGCCACTATTTCTATAACAAAAATAAAAGAAAAAAGAAAACCGTTTTGTGTATGTAAGGAATAAAACACACTATGACGGGCTGATATAGTAAAATAATCCACTAAAACAATCCTCCATTGTCCATAAATAATTGTTTATAACACAAATTTAAATGTTTTATTCCTCCTCTCTCAAAGATTTGTAACATAGTATATTTATATAATCTATTATTAAAGAATATCATAATTTTATGCTTGTTCACCATGTTGTGGAGCATCTGCAAAACAAGTTCATCCCAGTCATTACCTCATTACTGTACCTCTCTCTCTCTCTCTCTCTCTCACTCCATAAGTAAACAGTCCTGAAGACTTTCAGAAAACAATCTTTTTTCACTTCTGGAACTGGAGACTCCTTCCAAAAATGCCATCTCTCCACTGAACAATATCAACAACTACACATGCATTTAATCCTCAGTGTAAGTGGCACTGCATTGTAAGTTCATGTACAGTACCTGTGATTGCTTGTAACTCAAATAAGACATTACAAATATCCTGGAGAACTTTGACACATTAATGATTTTCCTTTAAATCAAGCATTATATACTGTATGCTTCATATTCAGCTGCAACATAATATTTTAATCATCTGTAGAGGTTTAGTTTAACAGTGTTACAAGTGACCAAGAAAGTAATAACAAATTATAAGCATTCTCATAAATCTTTGAAGTTGACTTTGTCACGGCTTTCATGTGTCAGAAAACTAATCCTAACTAATCAAATTCCTTATTTATATTCTCACCTGCATTCGGGTCTTAATTACATCAAGCGGCGTGTTTCCAAACACACTGGCGGCTCCGGCTATGGCTCCAAAAGTTCCAGTCAAAACAGGGTTTATGGGTTTGTTAGGGTTGTCACCTGGTTTAAAAACATCTTTGTTACCTCAAAATCAAGACTCCCTGTCCCTCATACCCACTCTGCGCCAAATTCCTAAAGAGGAAATGCTTAAGTTAAATACAGACCTTTGTACCAGTTCCTCAAGGAAGTCATAACAAAGAAGCGAATAGCCTGGTTTGATCCTTGCTTTAATACTGTCGCTGTCAATCCCTGATATGTTCCCATAATTCCTGTAAAGAATGCAAAAAAAGGCACTGGATCACAAAGCCACAGTACATTCCAATCCAGACACAAACAGCTATTTGTTCTAAAACCAGCAGCGCTTGTGTTTTTGTGCATCATGAGTCCTCATAAAGCAGCTACTGTACTGTACATGTTCCTGGTGAATATACAGTACAGTCAATGATCCTAAATGTCTTCAAAAATTTATTTATACTTTGGTCATTTATACCTGCAGTGGTTATGTGCATGTTCGTTTATATAGTGTACAAACCAAATAAATAAACATATACATACAAAATCTGTTAATTATACGTACTGTACAGTATATAATACATTTGCTGCATGCTAAACCGTGATTCTGTACCAAAAAAAAATGTCAGTTTTAAGGTCAAATCCATCATATAAATGCTTGAAGCGATGAAAGCAAAGAGACAGATTATTTAAATTAGCATGTTAATTATTTTTTTAATTAACCTGTTAAGTTAAATAAAGATTAATGCAAGCTGTAATCTGATCTCCAGTAGGAGGCAGCACAAACCTTGTGTTCGGACTATTTCCCTGACGCCGTGGAAAAAGCCTCGGTACTTTGGGTTTGCTGAGGTCTGGTCATGAATAAATTTAACCTGAATTCAAACAGAAAAGAAAAGATTACAATAATTACATACAGTTTAATAAGCTAATAGTTTATTTGGAAAAAAACACCTTGCGTGTGAATAATTAGTAAAAGGCATTAAAGTGCAATCATCATTAAAAGTGTAATCGTTATTAAACGGTGCAATCACATTTCATTTGCACAGACAGACAAGTGCTGCATCATCACAATGAGTCACACTCAGGAGTACAATAACTGGCCTTGCAACTGCAAATCATCAATGCTGTGGTTTAAAGGGGATCTAAGTATTATGCAAAATTCTTGTCTTGGTCATTTTTAGACATTGCAATGGGTCTTCAGTGTGTGTGCGTGCGTGCGTGTGAGAGAGTGTGAGTGTGTATACAAACAAAAAATGAGGGTGGTTAAAACAAGACATTTAGACTTTCTGCTTAACATGAACTTGCGTGTTTCTCAGCCCTGCTGTTCTCTAATGGGGCGTGGCTCAGAAGTGGCTCATTTACGTGGACAGTGACACATCATGTCCAGAGAAGGAGGGAGTTTGAGTATGAAAAAATGCATTATCTGAGAAATATTTCAGCTAATGCATTAAGCACACTTTGGATGAGCTGCATTGAGATATAAAACTATTACAACTTAATATTATGTAAAATAAGGGCCCTTTATAAGGTTTAGGATCAATGAGGATGAACATCACCATCACACACACCTTTATCGTCTCCATAGGACACACCACTAGTACAGCTTCGGCTACTCCAGCGCCCAGGCCGCAGATCAGACCTCGGGTGCTGTCCAACTTCCCAGACTCGTCCCTCATCTTGTTACTGAGGAACTCAAACATACCGAACCTGAGGACAAGACAAACAACATGCATAAAGGACGATTTGCAGTAAAACAATCCTATATGTGTAAATATATATTTGTTATACGTGTATAGAAATGTCAACACGGTTGCAATATGAGATAAAAGCAGGACATTCTCTTTCATCAGCTGTGCAAATAAATGCTTCTGAAACTCAAAGGTGCAAAGGTCAAATGCTTTAGAAGAACTAGTACGAACTAAACTGAATTACACTACCTTGAATGCTTCACCTTTTACCCAAACACCCTGACATTTCTTTGTCAGTGTCATTACTGTAACACCCATTTAAATTCTTTAAAAAAAATATTCCTTTGAAACAGCAGGTGCTTCTTCGATTTGAAAGACAATAGAAGTTTTGGTTACCTTACAGCAGCCTTAGGAATGGAGCCATAGAGTAACGAGCTGAGGCCCCTGTACAGCCCTTTCACCCCATGGCCCTGCACCGTCTGCTTCACACAATCACCTGTGCAAAAGAGAAAATGGCATAGACCCCAGATTACTCCAGTGATTACCTGTCACTCTGATGACACATCGATCATAAAAGATTTTACTGAAAAGAACATCTTTTCTCATTCATTGACATTCAATGTCATATTAATGAGAAATCCAACCCGGTAGGGAAATCAAATGCTCTAACAAATGTAACTCAGATATATAATGCAATTGCACCGATTTAGCCAAAGACATTCTTCTGCTAGTTAGAGATCTAAGAGACAGCAAGAGAGATGCTGTTGACTGTGGCGTTAGTATCAAAGTTAAAGCTTTGAGCAAAAAGCGGACAAGATTAGGAGACGAGAGCGAGCTGGAGCTTCAGAGTAGACAGTCTATGTAGAAATTAAGTGAGAATTAATCCTCACTGGCACCACTATCAGCAGGTAGTCAAATGGCATTGTGGGTAATGTAGAAAACTGCTAAATGGAAATACAGCAACATGTCAAAGAAAGTAGATTAAATACCAAAAAGTCAACTTAGAATTCATTTATAAAATAACTACAGATTTCATTTTAATTCTAAAGATTAATATGGAAGTAATATACTGTAGGGTGGGATTTTTCCCCCTTCAAGTTGTTATAGTATGCGGGTTGTACAGTAGGTGCTTCAGGCTATAAGGGACAAAATGCCTGAAATCTGTGACTCAAATGGTAAATGATTGATTACATCAATGAACCATCAGTCCAGCGATGATAAACCCAGCGAACGTCGGCTCACATTTGTCTTGCTGCAACAGCACAGTACATTTCCCAGAGGGAACAATCAGTGCTGGAAAACATGTTGGGGGGGGGGGGGGGGGGGGGAGAGGAACAGCCTGTCTTCTAAAGTTCAGGGACTATGAACCGTTGGTTAAGCTCTGATGTGTGTTAAAGATATGAACAGGGGCACCTTTTAGCCTTTGAACTTAACAAAACCTGCTCTTTACGTCACCCGCATGGCCAGGACATGAAGTAAAGATAGCACTTACAAAGAAACAAAATGGAGGAATGGCAGTGTTTAAAATAGAAACTTGTCCTTCACTTCATCCTTATTAGACCTTAAATGAAAAAGATGAAGGTTAAACACACCGATTCCTCTGTAGCGTGGTGGGTTGGCTTTTTCGTCCAACTGCAGCTGGGTCTTCACATACTCTGTTGGGAAAGTGATGCAGATTTCGATCCCTCCTGCGATTCCACCTGTGGAAAAAAGCAAGGCTTAGACCCACCTGTGATAAAAGACGGCTTAAATTAGTGAAAATTTGACCTGACTCGTTTAAAAAAATAATAATATTAATCTAACTGTTGGAAAAGAAAGGCAAGTAATTCAAGTAATTGTATAGATTTGCTATCCATTACACAAAAAGTTATGTTTAAAAGGCAGATTTTGATCTTCTAAGGCCACAAAATATGCAACTGAATCCTATTCATGATTTATGAAACTGGTTCTAGAACATCAAAGGAAATCAGCTCACACCCACTGGTCTCTTAGTCACACATCATATACCGTACAGTGGTGGGGAAAGGTTATTAAAACAACATATGCCATGGATTGTAGTTCCCCCTGTGCTCAAAACAGCTGATGTCACTAATTAGTTCTGGCTTATCTGCCTGCAGAGTTATGCTAATTAGAATTAGCTGATTTAGTTAAAGCTATTTTTTTATCCAATATTGTCAGATTTAAAAAAAAAATGAAAGTTCTATATTTACTTTTTGTATGTACAAAGCTGAATCAGGTAGATATTGTCAATATATTCCAGCCTCATCTACAGGTAGTAGTCAAAACAATTTAAATCTGAGTTACACAGTTCTGTGCAAAGGTTTTGAGCCACGCTTCATCTCTTCATAGTTTGCTTCCAAACAGCCAGTCTTTCTTATATTTTTACACTAGTCCAGGCTTCTTGAAGGACTTTTGTTTGTTAAGCCACAGTGACCTATAAACCATTCAAATATGAAAAAACATCATTAAACAAAAGGAATGAACCAGTGGGAAACACTGGTGATGCAGATGCGGACAGGTGATTATTATAATGGTGATGCTGAGCACTGGTTGGATTAAGTGGTTGGGACAGACGAGAGGGGAAATGAGGTTGCTGCTGAGGTTGTTATATAAACAACTGATTTTTTAAAAATGGGATCTTTAAGAAATTTGCAGCCTGTCACAGAAAAAAATATTGTTCCCATTTCTTTAAATTTAATCTACATCATTTAATTTAATTTTATATGAAGAAATGTGGATCGATCAAGACTTTTGCATAGTACTGTGTATATATATATCGAATTCAATGAAGGTTTAATTAAAGCTTTATACTTTAACAGAGAGAGAAATCAGATGACGAATCTGACAGTGTTGATATGAACTCATTATCCGTGACAATCTGAATGAGGAACAGTGATCTTTGAGAGTGTTTGTACGGCCCACTGCTTAAGACCTGAAGTGTGTCCCGACATGCAAATGTGCCAACTGCTCAGCGGGAGCACTAATGAGACCCACTGATCTTTCAGATTTGCATTTACAAAATACATTCTTACACAAAAACTGCATTTCTTACCCATCAGTAACATTGGCAATACCCATTGCAAACAGCCAACTTACTTTGCTTACTGTATTTTAATTATTTAATAGAAATCAACATTTTTGTTGATTTAAAAACCCCAAAATCGTCTGCACATCTGCAAAAAATAAACTTGTAGAAATTGCACAAAGAATTACCAAATAAATGAAAAGCATGATTAAATTCTCTTCATAAAGAAAACACCATCTAGAGCTTTTTTTTAATGAAATAATTTTAAAAGAAGAGATCCAGAATGAGCCAGAGCCTCCTTAAATTTTTCATCACAAGGCATCTGCTGTTGAAGAGCAAACAGGAGAGCCTCGACTGATTGGCTCTGTGTGATTCTCCCCACAGAAATCACCAGTTGGCCTCGTGTCCGGTTTGAAGGGGTGTGTCAGCAAGCTGCGAATCCTCCTGCTTAACAATGAAGGGGGGGAAAAACACAACTGACAAGGTCTCGTCACAGTGGCAGCACATGCTCTTTGCATGCCCTTTAAAATACAGCTACAGGTAATGACACGTCGCATTCCCAGACTGCTTATTAGGGACCAACCCGACACAAACATGCTTGTTATTCTGTCCTAAAAACAGAAGGATTTGCATAGACAATATTTGTTTAAAGCACACACTTTTAAGGTAAAGTAACTTGTTAGTCTTTAACACAATACCAATATTTCAACTGAGAAAGGAATTCTCAATTATCTATTTGATAAAACTATTGACATAAAGTAACAATATTATTTGTGCTGTGGAATTCAGTTCATTATACGTTTATAGTAACTAGTTAGATGTGTACTGAGCAAACATTCTTCATCCTGTAACACAAGCACTAATGCTCCGCCTACAGTACTTAAACTGATAGAACTGTCACTATTCACATGCATCAAAGTTGGAAAGGGGTTAGAGTCAGGTTCAGTCATGGCACAGCTTTTTTGGACCAGATAAAATTAAGGCCCTCACTCAGACACCATATACGGTCAAAACTATGTGGACAATTGACCATGACACAATTTCCAAAGTCATAGGCACAGAAGTCTGATCAAGTTCAGACTTCTCTCAAGTAAAAAAAGTGTGTTGTGCAACTGGCATTCCAGGTCATTGAAAAAGATCTTCAGTGGGGTCAACATCAAGGTTTAGGACATGTCAAGCCATGCTTTTATGGACTTGTGCACGGGAGCATTTTCATGCTGGAACATGAGGTAAATGAATGGAAATTGTCACATTATAGCATACCAAGGTATTCTAAACAATTGTGTGCTTCTACAAGTTGTTTGCAGACACACATATGGATGTGATGGTCAAATAACTACAGTACATAAGTTTAGCCATACAGTATACTTATGAATTGAAGGTTAACACCTGAACCAATACCATAAAGGTTTGCTCACACAGTATGTACTCACTGAACAAAAGAAACGTTGCACTATAAACAACTAGCGGCTGAAATCTAATTCATAATTTAGTTTACCTTGTTACGTTAAGAACTCAAGTAATATAAAATTACTGTCATGCTCAGAGGTGGTGTAGTGGTTAGCACTGTCGCCTTGCACCTCCAGGGTCTGGGTTCGATTCCCGGCCAAGCTCGAGTCCCGTCTCTGTGTGCATGGAGTTTGCATGTGTTTGCATGAGTTTCCCGTGAGCATGTGTTTGCGTGAGTTTCCTGCTCAGTAAAGTATTACTTTATTGTAGATAACCTAAATTACATCTACGATCAAATCTGCCATGTAATTATGTGACATCTGACATGTCTTGGTATCAGAAGTAAAGAAAACATTCTGATTGTGCACCATCATGCCCTCTTTAGACAATTCTAGCAGAGCGGGGGCCATCGGGATGCTTCAAATTGGGGCAACACGAACAGACGGCGCCAGACACTTTGGAGTTGCCAGAAACACCATTTCTAAACAATGAAACAGATTCTGAATGACTGGCAGGTTAAGTGTGACAATGCCAAGACAACACAGAGTAATTCGATGATGTCATTTGAGAAATCTTACAGAAAATGCCACCACTACTCATGCTGGTGTTCCAGGCTTACACACAGTAAGTCTCTTATTCACTGAGGTTTGGATGTCAACTCGAAGGCTGTACACGGAGGCTGTAAATTGGGCCAGTGTCGACTCCATGTCATTATCAATGTCTGAATTTTTCATTTCTGGTGCTGATGGACACAGGTTTTTTGACTGACTTTTGTATTTATTTGACAAAAATGTACGTGTTTAGTGTTTCCTTTGTCCACAAGTACATATTTGTGTATACACCTATAGTAAGTTAGTATCTTACTATCAAATAGTTCCAAGAACTCTTTCAAAAGTCCTTACACATCTAAATGAGATATACTCATCCCTGCTATCTATCTGTTGCTACCATGTTTATTGAAGTAGATTGCATCATTTTTGCATGGCTAGCAATCAATTAGACTTTTTAAGCAGACTAAATTCGATATGTTAACCCTTTCTGGACAACAGTGCTAAATCCTAAATCTACTGTGAATTCTATCCTCATGTGTAAGACTATGGAATGATCAAAATCCTAATAAACTGTATATTCAGAGACCTCTTCTACACACCACCCAGAGCTGTATATGAGCTAGAGTTTTATTTCAATATTATATATAGACATCACTAAGTAGAAATTTCCACACTTATAATTTTCACTTCCTGGATGTTTTTTTGTCTATTGCTCCCTATAAATTCTACAGTCTAATTATACTGTTAATACCCTTGATTTTCTCTTCAGCAGGCTGTATAAACACAGCTTCCTTTCTGAGGTGTTTTATTATATGCAGCAGTGCTTACCCTTTTTGGGACACTCATTCTTAGGTCATTTGAAAAGGAAGTTGAGCAAAACATAGAAGACTGAACTCACGCAAACGGTTCACAGTGACAAATAGATTTTACTACATTTTTTACTACATAACGACATTAAAAAATGAATAGTGACACATGCCTAGGCTATATGTCCAGGCCTGACATGACCCTGCTTCATGAAACATTATGTAATTTTTGCGTCATTCGAGGCAGAACCATATATTGAACCCAAAACACTGTTAAAATAGATATCATTTCTCCAGGAAGCAGTGTACCTGTTTAACAGGGAGTGACTTGTCGTGCTGGTTTTGCTGTTGAAAGAACCGATTATAATCATATCATCTTATAGACAGTATCTTCGGGGGGGGGGGGGGGGGGGGCTTATCTCATACTCAATGCTGACTACATGACTACATAAGTGTGGGTGCAGAGGTTATCAGGACGTCAAAACTTACAATATGCGTCAAAACTAGAGAACTGGCAACCGTTAAAGAATAGTAAAGTCCAACTTTAAGCTCTGATACACGTATGATCACACAATGCACATATTTTTAGATTCATTTGAAATATTATGCTGCTATTTTGATATGAATAGGAATGCCCAGCCTGAAAGCAGAACAAGACGAGCCCAGGGGTTTGTTCTAACACACTGTGCAGTTGCCTAACCAGAGAAGTGTGACGTGTCTTTGTAAATGCTGAGTCATTGTTCATTTCAGTGAAGCACAAACACTGAGCGTTCACTTGCCCACATTTGTGTATCATGATAAGATTTTGAGGAGTAATGCATTTTTTTTTTACATGAGCAGGTACTGTATGTCTTAATTTAGATGACATTTCAAAAGAGCACTTAAAGTGCCTTGTAGAAGTGGCATTTTTATTTATCTGCTTTTGTGCAATATATAATACAGGAACAGAGTGAATACGCAAGCTATCCTAAGCAAAAATCCCAAATGAACTGACCGTGTTATCCAACAAAACTAAAACATTAACAATAGCCTATTAGAGCATTAAACTGCTTGTCATGAACCTCTCATTTTTAAGGTGTACTTCATCCAATTAGCAAGACCTTGAATTGACTGAGCCTATAAAAATTCTCTCTCTTAAAAGGACCACTAAAGAGGAAAAGGTTGAACAGGTCAGGGTCATGCAATAAAACTAATCATTGCTCTTTCTGGTCTTCTGACAAAGAAACAAAGAAAATGTAGAGCTCCATGCACAAGACACATAAAGGAATAACGTTAAGATGATTTAAATACAAAAGTCGTTCAAGTCAAACCAAGACTTTTGATTGTTCTGCATAACAGACCACAGTTATGAGAGTAAAAACTACCTTTATTTCTCTATATAATCCCGTGCTACACTAATGCACTTATCTCAGAGTCTCACTAGTGCTTGGATACCAAGGTTTGATTTTAAAACTTATGATTCTTTAAAGCTGCTTTGCAACAATGGCCATTGTGAAAAGCGCTATACAAATAAAACAGAATTTGATTGAATTGAATTAAGGTAGAAAGTTTTCTCAGTACACCTGAGCCATGATCGGACTGCCTGGTTCACGTCTAAAACACTGGCCTCCCAGGAATTCCTTAAATTCAATTTTCAATTCAGTTTTATTTGTATAGCGCTTTTAACAATTGACATTGTCTCTTAAATGGCTCAAACGTCAAAATGACTCAAAGCAAGGTCAGCACTGTAGGTCGAGGATGTGGCAATAACTCACGAATGATTGCACAGTTCTCACAAACAGATGTGTCAAGTTGCTGACGAGTTACCCGTCAATTTTCAAAGATCAGGTGTTCTACGTGCTCACAGGAATGTTTAAAAGAAATGACTGCAGTGAGCTCCGAGCCACCTCAGCTAGGATCGTCATTCATACACATACAGTATATCCTTCTTTACTATGTTTGCACCATTCAAACGTTTTACTGCGGCTAACAGTCTCATAACCGTACTCTGCTTGATGTCTTTTGTAAATGACAATCGTTTTTGTCATTCATTCAAAGGATATTTGATCACAAGTTCCGGTTTGACTGAAACGTCCCGTGTGGCATACCCAACAAATACTCGTTCAACTATTTTAACCTCTTGCATCAAGAAATGACAATAACCTTAAATGTTCTAACAAAAATGCTGATAAAGTTATAACATAATGGTACAGATAAGTACTATAGAGCTGCTGATGTAATCATTTAACTGTCCTGTTCTTATCCCAGGACTCTTTACTCCCAATCCACTCAAACTGAACATCCAATCAACACACATACTGTTTGTCTTTGCTCTTGTAAACATGTTCACTCTAATGATTTATAATCTCGTTATCCGGTGCGACCAAGAAGACGATGGATTTCCTTCCTAGTCGGGTTCATCTCACGATTTCTCTCCCTGTGTCATCTGTCGCCGCTGGCTTGCTGGTTAATTAGGGATCTAAATCCACATCTTGGTTTCGGTAAAGCTGCTTTGTTATAGTGCTATAATATTGTTTTAAAACTATAATAATAGTTTTTACAAAAATATTCTGCCTAATTTTTTTTTTCATTTAGTGTTTCCCATCCTGTGTCAGTGGAGCAGGTATCATAAAAATAAAAAATAAAACGACCAAATGCATTGCATATCTGTCGTGCTGCATAAACATAGACACTGAATTTTGCAGGCAAAAACTCCTGATTGTTGGGGGTCACACAGGCAGGTCACACTTGAAAGAACCAGCATCAGATTGAAAAAAATAAAACGTATTGTAACGTCAAGCATTAAGAGCCCGCCACACACACTCTCTCACACAAACACACACAGTTTGAGATGTGCATGCCGGATCACACTGATACTTGCCTGCGGTGTGCTGCTGTTTATGGGACACGGTCCTGTTGAAAGCACCAGTTATGTTACTGTTACTGCTTTGAACCCAGTGCAATGGCTGAAACACTACAGCGTGTGTGTGTGTGTGTGTGTGCGCGCGCGCGCTCCAGAGTACACTAGGCGTGCTGTGATGTGTGACAGTGCGCTGGAAGAATCAGCTTACCCGCTAAAATGGCTTTTCCCGGGTGAGTGAGTTTTGTCTTCCCACCGGCCGCGGCTGCAGACAGACAGCGGGGTCTGGGGAACGGGTTCACGAATTTCCGCTCTCCTGACATGGTGTACTAGTTTACAGAAGGACCCAAGGCTTTCTCGCTAAAGTTCACTTTAAATTGTAACCAGGCACTAATCTCTGTCCAGTCTTTCCCGAGCTCTACAACACTGCTCTCTGACAGCCCAAAGTTTCCTGGTTCCTGACAGCGTCGGGCGAAAGGCCGAACATCAGCCCAGTGGGCGGGGCGTCCGCCTCTTTCACACACGTAGAGACGGAGCGGTCACAAACAAGCCGTTTTAAGGTGGAACGGGATAGTTTCGGTTATGTGCTTTGGCTGCTGATTGAAATGCTGTATGGAAGGGGAAAAAACACCTTAAAATTTGTCCAGTTCGGCAACGCCTTTAATTATGTCTCTTCTGTCTGGTTTTGAGTGAAAATGATGGTGCGTGTGTTTAAAAAAAAAAAAAAAGAACACACGCACACACCCATGCATTTGTTCTTTTTTTCACACACACCCGCCTATATATATATATAGAACATATACATATACATATATATATAAAGGGTGGGTGGTGGTCGTCCACTTATGTATGTATAAAATATCTAAATAAATGTATAATAAATAAGATATTTGTGTTATATATTCAATCTATAATTGGTAAAATGCCTTTCAAGGGCCATTTATCTTCAAGCGGTAATCTATACTGACTACGTGAAAACAAGTTTTTGCGTGTTGTGTTTATTTGTTTTTTTTGGCAGATGGGCTTTGATATAAGGCAGTCATTATAAAACCCCAGGAGACTCTTCCAGGAATCTGAGGTCACACTAAGCACAGGATCATTCAAACTGAACAGCTGAAGATTCAGGAAGAAAACTCTCTCCTCCTTTTCTATTCTCCAGTGTCCAGTTTTGGTGATATTTTGTGCCTGCTGTAGCTTCAGATTCCTGTTTGGCAGAGCTGGATCCTGATGTAGCCTTATGGTGTTGTAGCCCATTTGGTTCAAGGTTCATTAAGTTGTGTGTTCCTCTCTGACAACATCTCCAGGACACTATGAACCATCTGACTGGCGGTAAGTCATACCGTAGATTCCAAACATATTAGCCACATCACAACTCACCATACTGATAGACGCACACACATAGCTTGTCCTATAGAAATTGTGTCTGTTCCCCGAATAGTGAGAAAAAAGAATAAATTTGTTAAATTTGCCCGAAACTTTAAAAAGAAAAAGGCCAAATAAGTAGTCAAAATTCACCTCTAAAGTTTGGACTTCTCAACATTAGATCCCTTGCGCCTAAAGCACATATTGTTAATGAAATGATCTCAAATTATTGCCTTGACATACTCTGTCTCACCGAAACCTGGCTTAAACCAAATTAATATTTTGGTCTGAATGAGTCTACTCCGTCAGGATATTTCTATAAGCACGAGCCCCGTCTAATTGGTCACGGTGGTGGTGTCGCCACTATCTACAATGATGTACTACACTGTTACTCAGAAAATAAAGCCCAGGTTTAATTCATTTGAAGTGCTTATCCTTAATGTTGCACTCAATGAAATACGTAACAAACCCTTGCTATATTTTACCCTGGCCACCGTGTACAGACCCCCGGGGCCATATGGCGATTTTCTTAAAGAATTTGGACATCTGGTATCAGACCTATTGATTAACTCTGACAAAGTGTTGATAGTAGGAGACTTTAACATTCATGTAGATGATGATAACGACGCTTTAGCACTCACATTTATGGATTTACTAAATCCCTTTGGGGTTAAACAAAATATAATTGGAGCAACTCAATTCAATTCAATTCAATTTTATTTGTATAGCGCTTTTAACAATTGACATTGTCTCAAAACAGCTTTACACAATCAAAAGAATTATTTAAGTTTGTATGGAATGTGAATGTGTATAAATCCAAATGTTCAGATAGTCCCTGGTGAGCAAGCCGAGGGCGACAGTGGCAAGGAAAAACTCCCTTAGATGGTAATAGGAAGAAACCTTGAGAGGAACCAGACTCAACAGGGAACCCATCCTCATCTGGGTGAAAATGGAACTCACCGCTTTAATCATACGCTAGATTTAATTATATCCCATGGTATAGATGTCTCTAATATAGAGAACATACCTCAAAGTGATGATATCACAGATCACTCCCTCCTGATATATACTCTACCCGTAGAACAGATTAGCTGTCCCCCCCCCCCACACACACACGTTATCAATCTGTTAGAAATATGAATCCCACTACTAAAGACAGATTCACACGTAATCTGCCCGATCTGTCCCAATTTCTTATTAGACCCCTAAATGCAGATGATCTAGATGAAGTGACTAGCAGCATGGGCACTATTTTTACCAGTACATTAGACACTTTTGCTCCCATCAGATTAAAAAAAGTCAGAGATAATACATTTGCACCGTAGATCTGAATGGAGAACCGTCTGGTGTAATGCCAGTGAAATATGGGGTCCCACAAAGGTCAGTTTTAGGACCTCTGCTGTTCTCAATACACATGCTTCCCTTGGGTAACATCATTAGAAGACATGGGATTAGTTTCCATTCTTCCATTCCATCATAGTTTCCATTCCATTCCATTAGTTTCCATTATGCTGATGATACCCAATTATATATCTCAACAAAACCAGGCGAAATACCTAAGTTGTCTAGATTAACTGAGTGTGTCCAGGACATAAAAGATTGGATGACCAATAACTTTCTTTTATTAAATTCAGATAAGACAGAGATATTACTTATTGGCCCAAAAACCAGCACACAACAGCTTTCACAATTCAGCCTGCGCTTAGAAGGATGTACTGTTACTACCAGCTCAGCAGTAAAAGACCTGGGCGTAATATTAGACAGTAACTTGTCTTTTGAAAATCACATTTCAAATATCACAAAAACAGCCTTTTTCCATCTTAGAAATATTGCCAAACTTAGGAACATCTTATCCGTATCTGATGCAGAAAAGCTAGTTCATGCATTCATGACCTCCAGACCGGACTATTGTAATGCATTGCTAGGTGGTTGTCCTGCATCCTCAATAAACAAGCTTCAGTTAGTCCAAAATGCAGCCGCCAGGGTTCTCACTAGATCCAGAAAATATGATCATATAACCCCAATATTATCATCCCTGCACTGGCTACCTGTTCAGTTGAGAATAAATTACAAAATAGTATTACTTACACACAAGGCCTTAAATGGTTTAGCTCCCAACCAGTCTACTGATACGCTACAATCCACCACGCGCCTTAAGATCACAAAACTCCAGACTTCTGGTAGTTCCCAGAATTTCAAAATCTACAAAAGGGGGTAGGGCATTTTCATATTTAGCTCCAAAGCTTTAGAATAGCCTTACAGACAGTGTTCGGGGAGCAGACACGGTTTCCCAGTTCAAAAGTAGACTCAGACGCATCTCTTTAATCTGGCATACACATAACTCATCCCATAACCTCATAATCTGGCATACACATATCTCATCCCATAACCTCATACACCTATCCTCGTACACCTATCCCGAATGGCAACTACGCTAATTCTCCCCATCTGTTCTGTATTTCTCTACCCATCCCGAGGCATCGGGAGATTTTGCCAGCTTCAGTAGACAAAGGCCGACCCTGCGAGGTTCCTGAGGCATCCAGAGAAGGACCAGCTCCAGCTGGATTCAGCTTTATGATGTTTGGAGCTACACATGCTGCTCCTGTGCTTCCAGTGTTCCAGACCTCATCTGCCCTCTGCACCTACTGACTCGTCCCTATGCTGAACTGGTCTTTATGTCAATTTAATTAATTCTGTCATATTGAATTTTCACCTGCACAACACACAAGATGTTATATCATTTCTATCTGTTATCACCCAAATGAGAATGGGTTCCCTGTTGAGTCTGGTTCCTCTCAAGGTTTCTTCCTAATGCCATCTGAGGGAATTTTTCCTTGCCACCATCGCCGTCACCCTTGGCTTGCTCATCAGAGACATTTCATTCATCATTCATTCGTCTCATTATTATCTAGACACATTTTTCTCACACATACACACTTCCAATTATTTTCTTTTCTAAAATGTTTTTGTAAATTTTCTTTCATTTTTGTGAAGCTGCTTTGAGACAATGACCATTGTTAAAAGCACTATATAAATAAAATTGAATTGAATTGAATTGTTTTCTGTTGGCCACTTTGGTAAAGGCTGGTTATATGAACCAAAAGAGGTCTTGTATGATACATACATTGGGTGGTTTATACAGTGGAACCTTGTACATTTTTTATTTTAATTCTAAACAAGTGAGGTCTTGATATACGTGTAGTCACATGGGCTTTGTCTGCTGAGCATCGTGTGATCACAACTGAGTCAATGGTTCTTCTTTTTCTCACCCTGTGGGATGATGGGTAATCGTCCCCCATGCCCAGTCTCAGTGCACGCGTATCACTCGTGTAGTCAACATCGTGCACTCATGTAAAATTATAACATTTTGATCATGTGTGTGTGTGCACACGTAAAGCAAAAGCAAGTGTCATTAGAGAAGTGCCTTGTGTGTTTGTTTTTGTGCACGCATGCGTGTGAAAGTCATTCTACACAGTATCCCCGCCCTCCTCCATTCCTCTCTCATCTTACGTCAGCCAAGAGTATTTTTAAAAGTGCAGATTAATTTGCTTTATTTTTACTTTATATTTTGTATTAACTATTTTTATATGAATATTTTTGGGTTGTGGAATGAATCTCCTGAGCGTCCATTATTTATTATATTATGGCTGTAAATTCGCTTTGATATATGAGTGCTTTGATATACAAACATGCTTCCGGAATTATGCTCACAATCCAAGGTTTAACTGTGTGGCACAGTGGCGTGGTGGTGGTTAGCACTGTTGCCCTCCTTCTCCTGGGTTCGATTCCCACCTCGGGTCCATGAGCATAGTTTACATTTTCTCCCTGTGCTTAGTGGGTTTCTTCCAGATACTCTGGTTTCCTCCCACAATCTAAAACCCTGGGTCTGTCAGCATAATGCACCTAATGAAGATCTGGTAATCAAATTAAGAAATATTATTACCTCACAATGGCGGCGCGGTGGTGTAGTGGTTAGCACTGTCGCCTTGCACCTCCAGGGTCTGGGTTCGATTCCCCGGCCAGGCTCGATTCCCGTCTCTGTATGCATGGAGTTTGCATGTTCTCCCCGTGCTTGGTGGGTTTCCTCCGGGTACCCCGGTTTCCTCCCACAGTCCAAAGATATGCAGGTTAGGCTAATTGGCGTTCCTAAATTGCCCGTAGTGTGTGATTGGGTGTGTGAGTGTGTGTATGTGTGTGTGCCCTGCGATGGATTGGCACCCTGTCCAGGGTGTACCCCGCCTAGTGCCCGAAGTCTCCTGGGATAGGCTCCAGGTCCCCCGCGACCCTGAACACAGGATTAAGCGGTATAGAAAATGAATGAATGAATTACCTCACAATATAAAGTAGGATATAACTGTTGACGCCTGTGACACAGCTCTGACACACACCGGGCATAAACACCAGTCCAGTTGCAGGCCAAAATTTCTGCATATATACAGGGGGGGCCCCAAAAATGTATACACACTTCAAGAGTAACATACAGTATCGACTTCTCTATGCTATTTTTTTTAAACTCAAATGAAAATATGGCCGCAGTGTGTATGTTTGTTCTGCAAAAGGCATAGAGTCACAATTTATGTATTATGTAAATATATATTTTTTAATAATAGAAAAAAAATAGGCAATCCAAAAACAACTTAGTGTGAGAAAAGACACTGTCTGACTTCGATAAGCTGCCTAAACCTTCTCGCAAAAAAATATGGCCGCTAGAGGGAGACACTGACACCTTTTTCCTTGCACATGTGGATGGTGGCATCCTCACCGCATAGGTTACGGAATGTACTGTACACTGACATAAACTTGCGTTACCGTTACCGTTGTCATGGCAACTGAGATACTATTACATTACAAATTAACAACGGGGAAACTATTATGTTTCTGCTTAATCTTGGATTAAAATCTCCGTAACGATCTCCAGATTGAGTACTAAACTAACTATTTATTGCTGAGTATAACACGTTTTTATTTCAAGGTAGGCAACATACACTTTAGTTTATTGCATTATTGTATTATTGATATACACTGTTTAATTATAGTATGTTTTCTTAACAATAATTATAAAGTGCAAAATATTTGAATACACGCGTTTATTATGAACATACAGTACAATTATGGTTTTATAGACAAGTGTCGCGCGCAGCTCTACTGCCCCATAGAGTTCAGGTGGGGGGGGGGTGCAATAATGGCTATAATATTTATAAGTCATGTTGGCACATTTCATATTATCGTCTGGCATGTGATTATGGAAGTATTAAAATGTGTGTGTGTGTGTTGTTGTTTTTTTTTTTTTAATAATAAATAAATAAATAAATAAATAAATAAACTACAACTTTTAATTTGAATCCTGCTGCTTAAATCGACCACCTTCACATCACTTTCTCTTTAGAACATCTTGCACGGCGCCCTCTTCTAGTCGCTTCTGGAAGTACATACTCCCGCACTAAGCAGTAGGCTAGTGTAGTGTGCAGCCGCGGGGGTGTGGTGAGGCTGCGCGAGGCCTGTCATACTGTTTAGTACGCAAGTGTGCGGTTTCCGTGGTGGCTTTGTTCCAGGTTGTGTAAAAGCTAGCATATTTACCACACACACACACACACCGAAGAGCGAGTGGGTTGCGTCAGAAGGACAAAAGCTTTTGTGGGTTCAAGCTTTTGTTACAGTGTCGGTATGAAATTTTCTTTTATTTTCCACATGAGAGCTTTTGACGTGAGGCTGCATGTCGCGTTAGAGGCTCCGTCACTGCGCCATGTTCTGTAGAAACGCTGGAGGTTATTCTAGATATTATCAAGGAGACAGGCTAAGACCTAGCGCGTTAGCATGTCATGTTTAAATGACAATTATTAAAATAATAATAATTATTATAATAATAGTGGTAATTAAATGCTTTAGGTAATATTTTTGCAGGAATCCAAGAGAACTGTGTTACTAGTGATATTTGCAGGTGTTTTAAATCATCTCTTGAGACATTTATTTTAATCTAACCCTCTGCTATTCCTGCACAAATAAATAACTGTTAAGGTTGGATACAGATATATATATATATTTTTTATTCAATTGAATTAGTTGCAACATATTATAGACAGATGATGTATTTGTTGTTCTTCTGATATTACACACTTTGCATATAATATAAAGTAATGATGTATCATTACAGTTGTTTGGCTTTAAATGAATAAGACATGGTGTGTGTGTGTGTGTGTGTGTGTGTGAGGGGGGGGGAGAGGCCTGTCAGGGTGGGTTTGTCCTTGAAGGCTTTCTGATGAGGGGCTCAGTCTTAACAGCAGAAACCACGTGACTCAGGTTCAAGGTTAACCAGATTACCAATAATAT
This sequence comes from Channallabes apus, assembly GCA_030522415.1. Lineage (NCBI taxonomy): Eukaryota > Metazoa > Chordata > Actinopteri > Siluriformes > Clariidae > Channallabes > Channallabes apus. The sequence continues at coordinate 25,538,082 of CM060120.1, forward strand.
AATAAATAAATAAATAAGCTTCGCCTATACGGCACCAAAAAAACCAACATGCAAAGTCAAACAAGCAACTTCCTGGCTATTTAGTAACTTGATATGGTAATGAAATGATTAGGTAATGGACACGTCTGTTTTAATTTCCTACCGCTCTTGAATGTGAAATATAAATGTTTTATCATGAAGGAGTGTGATCTGTGTTCAGTCAGCCAATGCTCAATATGCCTTCTTATAAAATAATCAGCTTTTCAGCCTCCTATCTGTACAATCCTAGGTGTTAGAAGTGCATCTTTATTCGGAGCACTCAACAAGATTGCCTAAGCAGCATTACATTAAGCATTAGTGATGGATGACATTGTGACAGTGTCTATAGCGCATACAGTACCAGCATGACGCCAAGCGCACCCGCTACTGCCGTATTGGTAGGCAAACAGAGCATCTGCTCATGTCATTTTCTTGGTAGGTGGCGTGTTAAAATATATATTGCTCTATCTTAGCTTCCAAAGTGATCATTATATCTAAATGCGTATGATGTTGCTTCCAATAGGACGACACTAGGACTGTTATGGGCACGAATCGTAGGTGTAGTGAGTGCTGCAGCGCTGCCTGATTTCACCAGCATGGCATCCTGTCACTTTTTTTTTCCAAGTGAGCAGAAATAGTGTCTGCATAATCAGGCTACAATCAACATAAATTTTTGTACATGCTCCAAGAACTAATCAGTTAAGCGTATGTCATGCAAGAGACAAAAGGAACATTGACAATCAGTCATGCATGAAAACTTTTTACCTTAAAAGCTGCTGGTAGCATCAAGGTTTAAAAAATATTTATTTTTTGAAACAGCTTAACTGTGACATAAGCTTTCGCTTAAAAGAATAACAAATACATGCGTACAGTAGTAGTGTGGGTGTAACCAGTGTATCCTTGGGATAACCATGCACGTGCATGCATGCATGTGTCCTGTGCTCCAGTTCTTAAAGAAATATTACCAGTATCTCCGGAAAGAATATATAGATCACATAAATAGTTTGATAGTATCATTAACAAATAATAAACAAATCTATATTAAATGTATGGGAATTATCAGGCACCCCTGCTATTATATTTTCACAAGATCCATATTGCGATTCTGTAAGTATCACAATTTTATAAATATCCTAGTTCAATATTAAATTTTCTGATGTTATTACAGACCTTGAACCTTGTCACAACTCCAATTTTAAACCTTAGGCTTTATTTAGCAGCTGATTTGAACATAAGTGATTAAATAGAGGCCATTGCTTATAAAGTATTCTCATTTAAAAACTTGCAGCATTGAAACAAACTAACTTCACATAGAAGAATTTAACATTTATCTTCAAATTAAATGAAACATGAAAAATTATTGCTGAGCATTATTATTATTTCTAAACAATCTTGGCAAATAATTCACTCCTAACACACAAGGTGGCAGTGTGTGAATAGTTTATAGTTTAGAGAGTACCACCTGTTTATTGGATTATAAAGAACCTGCTATGTTCTACTTCCTCAAATGAATGTTTTTTATCTTCAGCCCCATAACTGAATCGATTTCAACACCCCCCTCCCCCCCCACACACCATATATGGTACAGTACATCTAAAATCTACCATAGTTTTATAAGGTACAGTAGGTGCTTACTATAATTAGGTATTTCATGCTTAGCAGCAGGTGCTTGTCTGTCCAATATGGCAGCCAACAGAAATTACATTGAGTGTTTGGTATCCTCCTTTGGTTTTTAAGGGACCCATTTTTTATTTATTTATTTTTTTTAAATGACTTTTACACAGGTCGTCTATGTGTGTGTTTCTATAGACAAAATGTAAGAAAAAAAAACATCCTCTCCATTTTTATCCTTTTTTCCATTTCACTGCTTGAACACGGTGTTTAAATTTCATATGGTGTTTAATTTTCATTTAATTAAAATTCAATTTGTTTTTGGAATATAGGGGAAACAAAAGGAATATTACCAGACAGATTTTGGTGCCGTGTTAAATTGTTACAAATTAGTTTAATATTTCACCTAAATTTATTTTTGTTTATTCAAGATATATGTGTTTGGATGCTATGTAAACAATCCAGGCATGAGAGCCAGTGTACTGTAATAACCTTTTTGTGCTCCTTGTGGTCATTTAATTGAATGCTTTACTTTATAAGGTACCATGTCTATTCCTCCTTCCTACTCTGACCTGGGGAAAGCGGCGAAGGATATCTTCAGCAAAGGATATGGTGAGTTCATACCTGTAGTCTGGGTTTCATAAAAGAATAAAAGGTTTAATGATTGTATGGGTTTTGTAAAACTGCACCGTCTGTTGTGTTCTGCCTTATTTTTAGGCTTTGGGATAATTAAACTGGACCTCAAGACCAAGTTGCATAATGGCGTTGTGAGTTAACGAGATGTTTTTCCTTCCTCTTCACGTTAAGAATTTTTTTTATTTTTTTTATTTGTAACAGGATTTCCTGTTACTGACAACACACTCTGCGTTTTTGAATCTGTTACTTCAGACTTACTTCTCTGTCTGATGAGGGAGTGAGAATAATGCTTTAACGGTTCGAGTCACTCGAGCGGCTGACGCGGCAGCTAAATTAGTGAGCTGTAGTGATCTGTTTCACAAATGTTTGCGCGAATATGAGAACATATTTTTTTCACCTGATTGATTTTGTAACACAGATCGGTCTGCGTAGCCGATTTCAGGGTGACACATTGTATTTAAAGATTCTGCAGCTGTTTAAACTGCCTGGTTAAAAATGTCACTGACACTGTCTAGGAAATCGAATTAATTTATGATGCATTGTTTTGTTTTTTCTTTTAAATTCACACACTTGTGTATAACAAGTACAACATATCTGATTGGCGCTATGCCTCTTGTACTTCACCCTGTGTGACCCAAATGTCCCATGTTGAGACAGATCTACTTTTATGGTTTATCCAAACAAGCACATGCTGCTTCAGTTGGAGGATATAATGCATTTGCAAGTATCGGCTCTTTTTGTAGCAAATTCTGTTGTGGTTTGTGCAGATAATCACTACTTTCAGGACACTAGAAAGAGAACTTTGAAAGACATAAGATAATGAGGAGAATAATTTTTTTTCTTCACAATAAAATGGTCCTTTGTTATTCGTATTTGCAGCATCTATTTTTAGATGCGTAATGTTATGATTTTTCATCATTATTTATAAGAATAACTTGATACTTGTGAGTTAAGAATATTTATTAATACAAAGTTAATTCATAACTTTTCTATTCTGGAATTATAGCAATAGTTCTTGTTTATTTGGTTTAGTCTTGAAGTTTTTCTCTCGTATCTACCTCCAGGAATTGAACACATCTGGCTCTTCTAACATCGACACTGGCAAGGCTGGTGGCAGTTTGGAGACTAAGTACAAGCTGAAAGAGCTGGGCCTGGGTCTCAATCAGAAGTGGACCACCGACAACACTTTAACTACTGAGCTTTTTGTGGAGGACCAGGTGGGAAAAGCCTCTCCCGGATTCCTCCTTATTTGTTTACTCTACCGGTTTATTGCCAACAGTATTATCATTGGTGTATTTCTTTATTTTTCTTCTTTTCTTTCTTTTGAAGCTGGCAAAGGGCTTGAAGGTGGCTCTTGATACGTCCTTTGTTCCAAATACAGGGTGAGTGGATTTCATGAAGGGAGTTTGTAGATGGTGCAGTGAGGTTTGTGCCGTATATAACAGGATTTGTTGTATCGGTGTTAGTAAGCTGGTTAGTCCGCAAAGTTAATCACTTTTGATCTGAAGTTTTAAAGCACAACAGCTATAAATCTTTAAGGAAGAAGAATAACTTGAAGATCTTTCTTCAAGACATGTGAAGCCACCACAGTGTTTCCACCTATTGATCATGTTCTCAGGGGAGAGGCTTCTTTTTGTATGTGTAATATCTGTAACAGATGACTGGACAGAGGAAAACATTTCCTTTCAAATTTAGGGCTGTCAGACTTGTACTCTTGCACCTGCTAGAGCTTTGGGAACCCTGTTTTTATTGGTCGAATGAATAAAAGTTCTGTGTTGAGACAATAATTGGATAAATTGTTTGGTGTTTTAATGTAGTTTAATATATCTTGAAGTTTTAACTAGTCTGTATAACACAAAAAGAATAGAGAACTTTATCAAGGAGTTATGAGTTTGCACTTATTCATTTATTCTCTTACTTTTCCGATAGCAAGAAGAGCGGCAAGCTGAAGACGGGCTACAAGCGGGAGTACGTGAACCTGTCCTGCGACGTTGACTTTGAGGGTCCAGTCGTGCACTCCGCGGCCGTTCTGGGTTATGCAGGCTGGTTGGCTGGTTACCAAATGGCATTTGACACAGCCAAGTCCAAACTGGTGCAGAACAACTTTGCTCTTGGCTACAAGGCTGGCGATTTCCAGCTTCACACCAATGTGTGAGTTAAAAAGTTATCATCGGTGATACACAGGTCCTTCTCAAAAAATTAGCATATTGTGATGAAGTTCATTATTTTCTGTAATGTACTGATAAACATTAGACTTTCATATATTTTAGATTCATTACACACAACTGAAGTAGTTCAAGCCTTTTATTGTTTTAATATTGATGATTGTGGCATACAGCTCATGAAAACCCAAAATCCCTATCTCAAAAAATTTGCATATCATGAAAAGGTTCTCTAAACGAGCTATTAACCTAATCATCTGAATCAACTAATTAACTCTAAACACCTGCAAAAGATTCCTGAGGCTTTTAAAAACTCCCAGCCTGGTGTATGGTGAAATCTATATGGTAACACCATTTCTCTAATTCGTAAACTTTAAGGTATTCCGGCATCACAGGACGAGTGGGCTATTCCTAAATCTAATTTTCTTTTTTCTTTTCTGTTTAGAAATGATGGAACTGAGTTCGGAGGCTCAGTCTATCAGAAGGTGAACGATCAGCTGGAGACGGCAGTCAATCTGGCCTGGACTGCTGGGAGCAACAACACGCGCTTCGGCATCGCTTCCAAGTACCAGCTGGACAATGATTCTTCTTTGTCTGTGAGTTTCTGTGCTCGAAGTGGAGAGGTGTGCTCTCATGGTACAAATTATAAGCAGAGACTAAAGCTCATGAATAAATCTTATGTAAATCTCGAAGTTTCAAAGCACAGTTCCCGGATGTGGTCTGCAACCCTCTACCAGATATCAAGCACAGTTATGTTAATTGAGAACAATGGTATTAGCATGAAACTGGACCGACTAACACTGTTTGCTTTACAAGCCATATTGTTCAATTAAAATTTTTTTGGTCAGATAAGTATGTAATAACAGTTCAATGTAATAAATGCTCATATTTGTGCAACCACTCGTTCATTTCAAACAATGGATGCAATTTTAGCAAAACTGTGCTTGGGATTTGACTCTGGAGGAGTGCAGGCGGTCAGTCAGCAGTATTTGTTGAGATCAAGAAGAAGGAAGAAAACCAGACGCCTCAGTTTTGCTGTTTAAGCAGCTATTCTTAGACCTGTTGTGAAACCCATGTGCTGCCTCACATGGACCTTACAGTATATATAGAAATGACTGATCTGATCTTATCTGAACAACTTCAGATTTGTGCTTTGCGACAGCCCTAAACGATCAAAGCCATATTCACAAAACTTCCTCAGACGTAAGAAAAGTACAAAAACCTTTATCTTGGTGAGTAGATGTGGTTGACCTCGTTGCTAGGAATGATGCAGCTATTCAAGGACTGTGATTGGTTGAACAAAAATGACCCCTGTAAAGGTCTTGAAATGCGCTCTTTGTGAAAATAGAATATATTATAATAGCACAGATATTGAAATTGTAATGTTTGTATTAGGGATATATTAGAAAAAATATCGTTTTGGTATACGTGATAACCATATCGCAAAGAGTTGCAAATTTGACCAATCAGATGGGCCCTTACTATGTTTATATATAATCTTTATACTTCATTCTGTCGCGAACTAACCCTGGTTGATCAGAAGACTTAGTGATTAGCCGTTAGCCCTTTGTAGCATGGACGGTAAACCCAAACGCAGAAGCAAGTGAGTAGGCAGGATAACCACGCGAATTAGCCTAAGGACTCTCACAGAAGGGGAGCAAGGGAAAAACACACATTTAACCCGCGTCCTATAGACACACACTCGAATCAGAAAGTAAACAATCTGAACCGACATGCGCGAACTCCGTGACTAAGCTGTATACGGTGGTTTGTTTACTCCTCTTATACTTCCTGGTTCGTGACCGCATTACTTCCGGGTCCTACTGTAGTGCCGGTTGCGGAGCGCGCGCACGTGTGTGTGTGTGTGTGACAAATAGTATTTTTTTTTTTTATTTCATTTTTGTTTAATAATATTTATTTTTTATTAAAAAAACAGGCAAGCCAAAGAGAATATTTAGTTTAAAAGATGCTCTTGTTTTAAGACACTATTGATGAGTGCATGGTTACACGTAAATAAAATGTAATGTTGAAAGTAATTCATATTGTGTTGGCAGGTTTATAGTAACAGCAAACCAGAAGTCAGAATATCTGCTGAGGGGTTTAAGTCATTCATAGTGTTTTGAAGTCTAAATATTTGCAAATTCCTTGACATATAGTTTCTTTTTAGCCTGAATTACATTTAATTACATCAGACGAATATTACCTGTTTATTTTAGTATGATCATTACATATAAATAAATAATTTAAAAAAGGCAATAATAATAAAAAAAATGCATTTCTCTAGGGAAATGTTATATCGCAAGAAATATCGTTAACGCAATATTCAACATCGCATATTTTCCTAATATCGTGCAGCCCTAGTTTGTATATAAAGAAATTGTATAATAAATAAATATCTTAAAGTTAATTAAAACAGCCAAATGTTGAAAATGTGTCTAAATTGTAATCCATTTTAGATTGATGGGAGCAAAATGCCTCACCTTTTACCAATTTACATGATTAAAGGACAGTCTAAGTTGCACTTTTGGATGGTATGTAGTCAACAATCTAAGATGGAAGGGAGAAGAAGAACAAGAAAACCAAATTGGACATAAGAGCAGTGTTTGGAGAATATTTCTTCTTTCTGCCATTTTGTCCTCTGCTATAGACACTCTTTAGCCTCTTAAAAGTCCTCCTCTCCCCCTTTACCTTAAGATGTTTCGTGAATAATTTTTATCTTTACTAAGATTTAGTCCTAAATTTAAGGGGAAATTCTAAGAAAATGACAATTCTAAGAATTTTCTTTGAATTATGTCACTAGGAGCAACATTTAGGCTTAAGAAGCTTTGTGAATACAAGCCAAGATCTGTGACACATTGAAGAAAATTTTTTATTAGTCACTTCAGGTTAGTAATGTGAAGACAAAAAAAAGTGCTGCTTCACATTAAAGTTCAAGTGATCAAGGGCTTTGGCACAAGTAACATAACCATCTGTCATCACCCAAGCAAGAAATAAATAAAAGAATTGTTCGGTATGTACAGTACAGGCCAAACATTTGGACACACCTTCTCATTCAATGTGTTTTCTTTATTTTCATGACCATTTACATTGGTAGATTCTCACTGAAGGCATCAAAACTATGAATGAACACATATGTGGAGTTATCAACAAAAAAAGGTGAAATAACTGAGAACATGTTTTATATTCTAGTTTCTTCAAAATAGCCACCCTTTGTTCTGATTACTGCTTTGCACACTCTTGGCATTCTCTCGATGAGCTTCAAGAGGTCGTCACCTGAAATGGTTTTCACTTCACAGGTGTGCCTTATCAGGGTTAATTAGTGGAATTTCTTGATTTATCAATGGGGTTGGGACCATCAGTTGTGTTGTGCAGAAGTCAGGTTACTACACAGCCGACAGCCCTATTGGACAACTGTTAAAATTCATATTATGGCAATCAGCTAACTTATGAAAAACGAGTGACCATCATTACTTTAACAAATGAAGGTCATTCAGTCCGGAAGATTGCAAAACCTTTGTGTCCCCAAGTGGAGTCACACTGTGAAAACCATCAAGCTCTACAACGAAACTGGCACACATGAGGACGACCCAGGAAAGGAAGACCAAGTGTTACCTCTACTTCTGAAGACAAGTTCTTCCAAGTCACCAGCCTCAGAAATCGCAAGTTATCAGCAGCTCAGATCAGAGACCAGATAAATGCCACACAGAGTTCTAGCAGCAGACCCATCTCTAGAACAGGAAACCACTGCTAAGGAGAGGCAACAAGCAGAAGAGATGTTTGGGCCAAGAAACACAAGGAATGGACATTAGACCAGTGGAAATCTGTGCTTTGGTCTGATGAGTCCAAATTTGAGATCTTTGGTTCCAACCGCCGTGTTTTTGTGAGATGCAGAAAAGGTGAACGGATGGATTCCACATGCTTGGTTCCCACTGTGAAGAATGGAGGAGGAGGTGTGATGGTGTGGGGGTGTTTTACTGGTGACCCTGTTGGGGATTAATTCAAAATTGAAGGCACACTACTGAACCAGCATGGCTACCACAGCATCCTGCAGCAACATGCCATCCCACTCGGTTTGCGTTTAGTTGGACGATCATTTATTTTTCAACAGGAAAATGACCTTTATAAAACATGTTTTCAGTTATTTCACCTTGCATAACTCCACATGTGTTCATTCATAGTTTTGATGCCTTCAGTGAGAATCTACCAATGTAAATGGTCATGAAAATAAAGAAAACACATTGAATGAGAAGGTGTGTCCAAACTTTTGGCCTGTACTGTATATGGAGATAGATGCAGAGGTAGCATAACCTGTCTAGCCAGTTGAACTTTACATTACGAGAGGCATCATTTGCACTAAACATTGTGCAAGCTCTGTCAGCAGCTATAATAATTACTTGTAATAATTACAATGAGGAAAAATGGCCTGACAATGTATCTTTCATTTTCACCCACAGGCTAAGGTCAACAATGCCAGTCTGATTGGAATCGGCTACACTCAGAATCTGCGACCAGGTAATCATGTTTGGCTCATTTGTTTGTTTTTTTCAGCTGTTTTGTTTACTACAAAGCGTATGAACTTAACTCTTATCTTCGGTATCCTGTCCAGGAATCAAGTTAACGATCTCTGCACTAATCGATGGCAAGAATTTCAGCACCGGAGGTCATAAAGTTGGACTGGGTTTTGAACTCGAAGCATAAATGCCCACTTCAGTGGTATCAACTCTCCACCTGTCCATTGTCCTTTGTACACAGTCATTACCCCAAACCACCTCACTCGATTGAAAAATGAAGACGGGATAATCAGCGCCATTTTGAGCAGTCGAAACCTGAACGCTAAACTCTTTTATCCGTGAAATAGATGGTCCGTCAGTAATAGGAATGTTCTGAGGTCTGAGAAATATTGTGTTATAAATATTTATCTTATTAAAAAAAACACTGCACTACAATCAGGTTTCATGGCGTTTAATGGCAGTTGAAGTTACAAGTAAATGGTGATTTTTTTTTTTTATTTATTTTTTTTTTCATGATGTTCGATTACTGAGTCTACCTTTGCATAATTTAATATAAGCGAAGCATTAGCTGCTGTCTTCTGAGGGATTTCGATAGGAAAATAGACACGCTAATAGGTTGCAATATAATGTCTTCTAGTTGGTACACAGACATTTAAACCTGCATAAGTGGGAGAACATGTAGACAAATTCCTTCATCAGCATCCTGCAATAAACTTGAACTGAAAACTGGTGTGAAGGGGAGCAATAAATGTCATTTACTTTGAGTCTATCATGTGTTGTACTATTAGTAGTATTAATCAGACCTGAGTGTGTTGAGAGATTTCACTTTATATTTTCTACTTACAGATGTTGTATTAAAGAGCTAGAGACAAACAGAGACCCAGTTTTATCTGAAAGAATTTTAAAATGTTACAGAATGACAACTCGGGAGTTGTATTTTTACGTGTATAATTAAACCTTGGATTAAAAGCATAATGTTACAAAAAAACACTCGGTACACTTGGACACAGAATAAAATAAAAAATGCTTTGCGTGCACGCACACATTTACCAGAATCATCCTTTAAACAAATTAATCTCCCGCCATGCTAAAGCCTTTTTATTTTATCCCTTCAAGATAGCCGTTGTTACAGTACAGTTACTAAAGAACCGTCACTACACTTGGCCAGAAAATTTAAAAAACATGGTTACCATGGTAACATAAGCACCTCGGATGCCTGATGCTACTGTGGAAATTTCACACTACGGACATTAATATTGAATATTTATTGAAGCAAAAACTGATACCATTATAAAACGTACTATTGAAACATAACTTGAAAATAAATTATTGACTAATAATAATCAATTAAAGATTTTTTTTACAGATTAGTTGCCTCTATAATACTAAGGATTTCTTGATTAAAATAAAAATGTTTGTGTCCTTTTAATGATGTCCTCGATAATAATGATAATAAATACAGGTCCTTCTCAAAAAATTAGCATATTGTGATAAAGTTCATTATTTTCTGTAATGTACTGATAAACATTAGACTTTCATATATTTTAGATTCATTACACACAAACTTATTGTTTTAATATTGATGATTGTGGCATACAGCTCATGAAAACCCAAAATCCCTATCTCAAAAAATTAGCATATCATGAAAAGGTTCTCTAAACGAGCTATTAACCTAATCATCTGAATCAACTAATTAACTCTAAACACCTGCAAAAGATTCCTGAGGCTTTTAAAAACTCCCAGCCTGGTTCATTACTCAAAACCGCAATCATGGGTAAGACTGCCGACCTGACTGCTGTCCAGAAGGCCATCACTGACACCCTCAAGCAAGAGGGTAAGACACAGAAAGAAATTTCTGAACGAATAGGCTGTTCCCAGAGTGCTGTATCAAGGCACCTCAGTGGGAAGTCTGTGGGAAGGAAAAAGTGTGGCAGAAAACGCTGCACAACGAGAAGAGGTGACCGGGCCCTGAGGAAGATTGTGGAGAAGGACCGATTCCAGACCTTGGGGGACCTGCGGAAGCAGTGGACTGAGTCTGGAGTAGAAACATCCAGAGCCACCGTGTACAGGCGTGTGCAGGAAATGGGCTACAGGTTGCAAATTTTGCATGTCATTCGGAAATCAAGGTGCCAGAGTCTGGAGGAAGACTGGGGAGAGGGAAATGCCAAAATGCCTGAAGTCCAGTGTCAAGTACCCACAGTCAGTGATGGTCTGGGGTGCCATGTCAGCTGCTGGGGTTGGTCCACTGTGTTTTATCAAGGGCAGGGTCAATGCAGCTAGCTATCAGGAGATTTTGGAGCACTTCATGCTTCCATCTGCTGAAAAGCTTTATGGATATGAAGATTTCATTTTTCAGCACGACCTGACACCTGCTCACAGTGCCAAAACCACTGGTAAATGGTTTACTGATCATGGTATTACTGGGCTCAATTGGCCTGCCAACTCTCCTGACCTGAACCCCATAGAGAATCTGTGGGATATTGTGAAGAGAAAGTTGAGAGACACAAGACACAAGAATCTGCAAAAGGATTCCCGACCAAGTATTGAGTGCATAACTGAACATAATTATTTGAAGGTTGACTTTTTTTGTATTAAAAACACTTTTCTTTTATTGGTCGGATGAAATATGCTAATTTTTTGAGATAGGGATTTTGGGTTTTCATGAGCTGTATGCCACAATCATCAATATTAAAACAATAAAAGGCTTGAACTACTTCAGTTGTGTGTAATGAATCTAAAATATATGAAAGTCTAATGTTGATCAGTACATTACAGAAAATAATGAACTTCATCACAATATGCAAATTTTTTTTAGAAGGACCTGACTATAAATCCTTTTTCGAGCTCCAGCGAGATGCAATTACTGATGGGAATTTTTTCATTCCCTTTTTGGGTGAACACGTTGTTCACTCTTTCCCTACAACGTTTGCAGTTCACTTTAAACTGAACATTTTCGCTCCATGTGATTTGGAATCACACACCCTGTGAAGTATACACAGCACAAGAGAGAGGAACCACTGGCTCAGCAGTGTTCAGGTGATGCTCAGCAGACAAAGCGCATGCTTACTACAGTACCCGTATATCAAGACCTTGCTCATTTAACAAGTTAAAATTTATTTTTAAATGGTACTCGCAATCGAAGGTTCCACTGTATATCATAATTCTGGAATAATAACGATGTTTATTCAATCCTTAAGTAATAATATCCTTTAGGTCAAAGCAAATTCAGGTAACCCAGTTGTTCCTTCTGAACGATCAGAATGTTCTACTACGTTGGAAACCGAAAAACGTATACAGGGGCAGGGGCTATTTTATTATATTATCATTACACATTCCGATACACCTCTAGTACGTGTGTGCAAACATGAAAAGCATAAATGTTTCAGATTTTCACACTGTTGTGACCTCATAAGATCCCCTCCCCTCCCTTGGCTTGTGACTCAGCAACTCATTTAAAATGACACTGTTTCAGTGCGTTTGTGTTAGTGAAATAAAGATAGTTTGAAATATGAAAAAAAAAATGCTTTATTTAAAGGGATTTCAACATTTTGGGAGATTTGTTTTAACTTAAAATAATATTAAAATATGGGAACTTTTTACAATACTATGTAAAATAAGAACTTCGGGTAATCCGATACATGACTGAAACGTGGCTCTCTCAGTCTGCCCTGAAGTAAGACTGGTTTTTTTTCTCCCTGAAAGGTCTCTCAGCCACACTGCCCTTATTTCTCTAGAGAGAATTTCACATTTGTTTACATGCTCCATCCTACAAAAGTTTACCAGTAACAGCCAACTACAAGACAAAGTAAACAAGAATGTTTTACACTGTGTGCATGTGAGAGAGAGAGAGAAAGAAACAGTCACTGACTCATTCCATTTAACAAATATACTGTGTATGTGCGCGTGTTTGAAGTGGGGGGGGCCATAGGATTAAATTCAACATTCATTCATAGCATTCCTCCGCAGACTCGCACTGATTTTGATGCATCAGTATATTTCTTGAAAGTGTAAACATCATTTGGTTTCACAGAAGATTCACTTTTGCCACCACTTGCTTACAGCCAGTGCGTGCAAACTCTCGTTCACCGACAAAATAGTAACCCAGCTCGTCTGCTAGTCTTTCTACGTGAGAGCGTTCTGGGTAAAATCCTTCCCGAGACATCTCGTCGATAAAACATTCCATCACGTGGCTTTTTTCCAGAAGTGTAAGAGGAAGCAACTCCGCTTCTAGCCAAAGCAAGTGGTGTTTTTTGAGATTGCTAACCAACAAAGTGTTCAACTCCTTGCCAATGTGCCCTCGGCCCGAAACGGTTATGCTGGTGGAGTTCTGCAGCACAAATTTTGTGATCTCGTCTTGCTCCAGGTTGCTAATGAGGATGTAAATGGCGTTCAAATATTCGTTGTTGTCTTTTTTCACGATGAGGCTGCGCACAGTGTCTAGCAGCTGAGTAGGCATGTGCTCCATCTCATCAAAGATGAACAGTGGGATCTTCTCCTCTTCTTCAGCCCGAGTGACCATGTCGGAGACCTGAGAAGACAGAGTTTCTGTACAGAGTTGGACGTTGTCTTCTGTGGGACAGTGATGGAGCACGAAGTACTGCATGACCAGCTGCTCGCCCACCACAGATCGGAAGTGCTGAGCCAATAGCCTTCCTATGTGGCTCTTTCCTACACCACTAGGCCCGAGAAGAGACACCACCAATGGTTTACTGTGAACATATGTCGACAAGTAATCTTTTAAATGGTCCAAAAGGCCATCAGTTGCCCCATGCTGTCCAAAAACCTCTCTATTAAGGGTTTTCTCCAGTCCCTCAAGATCGTATTTAAGCACGTGGTCGTCTAGGTTTTCAATGGCATTGTAAACCTGCATGAAAACAACAACACAAAGCAGGACCAGACAACTCTTGGCTCGGCTTTGCTCCTTAGTAGGCACAACTCGACGGCTGCTATTGGGGAATAGGACACGGCCCTTTTTCTTTCTCTTTTTCTTGACTACATTGACAGGACTGTGGCTATCAACTACATCAAATGTGAAGATCTTAGGGCTTGTGGAGCGCTGTTCACTACACGGAGACAGTAACGGAGCACTGTGCTGGGATGCTGATACTGCCCGCTCCATGCGGCGCTTTTTCATCGCTTGGTACTTCTGTCGAATTCGCACCACGGCTCGTACGGTCGCGGAGAACTGGTAGAGCGTGAGTTTCTTGTTTTCCCCCGTCTCCTCCGAGTCATCCTCAGAAAGCATGGCCGAAAGGTTTTGGTCCCCCATCTGTAAAAACCAAAAAAGGTAGCATGTATGTTAATGAAGTGACAATGGAATTGTAAACAAACCAAAATCGACTCAAGCTGCTGGTTTGTCCTCTCGCTACAACCACCACCCCACCCCCAATCATCTTTCCTTGCCCCCAAAAAACTTATCACTGTACGTGCTGTGAGGAGAACTGTAACAAGGTCTGAGCTTTGCATTTAGGATGTTTCCGTAACTTTATTGTTGCACATGTTCTTTTAATGTTCTCGGGAAAGGGGCTGTTTGCTGCATTTTCAGAGGGAGCAGAAAGCTTGTATAGGCAGGCACTAGTGTGTGTCTGTGTGTGTATGCAAATCATATTCATTTGCTCCTATAAACAAAAGGTCCACACAGCCATTACATTCCAAATAAAGCCAGTTACGCTGGTTATTCCCTTAATGTGCAAGAACATTGAAATACTTCAGTAAATGCTCGTTTGAGCAACTTTTATATAAATCACTTCACACCCATCTTGAAAAAAGGGCCTGATGTTCTGATCAAGTCACTTTTTTTTTTTATTTTGATGATTGTAATTAAAAAGCTAAAAAGCTGGAGTGTCCTTTTTAAACTAGTATTAGTTAACTGTACTGATTATTGTACAGTACAAGATGACTCAGAAGTGTCTACATCCACATTTCTAATAGGTCATTCTAAAAAAACAAACAAAAATACAAGAAATGTATTCTCAGGCATCCAAACTTTCACTCACTCACTCATCATCAATATTTATCCTGTATTCAGGGTCACAGGGGGCCTGGAGGCTATCACAGGACACTTAGGGCATGAGGCGGGGTATACCCTGGACAGGGTGCATCGCAGGTCTCGCACACACACACACACACACACACACACACACACTACAGGCAATTTGGGAACACCAATTAGCCTAATCTGCAGGAAATCCACCAAGCACGGGGAGAACATACAAACATACAGACTTTCACCATCTGATTATCCAAACTGTACATTGGATTTGTTATTTTAAAATATACATAGAAAACAATCTTTAAAATAAAAAAATCGAAATACTGTAAAAATGAAATGTTTTTTTGAGCTATGACTTTTAGATATACATGAAATAAGACAAAGTACTTTTTCGAGAGTGTAAAGGTGAATGAAGGACATATTCAGTTTCTTTTTTTTTTCTTGTCATGTGCATGACACGAAACCGGAAGCACTGCCAAAATCTAATGGATGTAGATTTTCTTTGAATTTCTCCATGTTGTGAAAAAAAACTGCCTGGGCGCCGATATCGAGTCACGTGACCTGAAACCCCTCAGCCAGCCCACAGTGCCTGCTCTTCTCCTGCACTAAGCCTGATGTTGGCATCTGGACTCCTGATCTGTTTAGTTCATATTTAATGGACGCAGGACACCTGATGAGGATTGTCCTTTTCCGAATTGTGTCCTATCCATACGTGTGTGTCGCTGGCACACACACACACAGACACACAGACACACTCTCTCACACCTGAGGAATGCGAGGGTATGTGTCGAAAAAAAGAGCTCGCGCATGCAGAACTTCTGCTTTTCCTCCAGATGTTTCTCTCCACGCGCTGAACTTTCCCTCCACGAAGCTGCCTTATAGCGGAGCAGATAAACAGCTGGTTTCCTCTGTGGAAATCCTGTCCATGATCGTTAAAAACTGCACAATACTAAATAGAGTTACAGTGTGTGTGTGTGAGTGTGTGTGTGAGCAGAACAGCAAGGATAATCAATCTACCCAGAAAAATGTTCGATTTATGTTACTGTTGTTCTTTAACTGCACATATTAGTGCTTTGTAAATGGCTCTAAAACACACACACACAGTTTTGCTGATCCGTGAGAAACGGGAAGTGGAGATAGTGACACGATTTGAGAGAAGAACATACGATTGCGCCCACCATCTGCAGCGGCGCGAGAAAACTGCGCACACACACACACACACGCGCGCACGCACGCGCAAACGCACACGTACAGGTATCTTACCTTGAGCAGATCACTACAAAGAAGAAGTTTGTTAAAGTCTCTTTTTAATCGTGAAGCATGGTCAGAAGGACAGAATGAGAAAGAGGAGGACGAGGAGGAGGTAATTCTGGCCTGACCTCCTCACAGCACCACTGGCTCGGAACTCCACCTACCTGCACATCTCTTCACGAAGCTCCGCCCCCCTCCACCGCGAAGCCCCTCCCACTTCCTCTTCACATCTAACCGCGAAGCCAGGGCCTGATAAGTCACTGTAGGGCAAAAAAAGCGGCCTGCAAACCGGCGTGTACACGGAAAAGTAATAAAACACCCCTTCCGTTCTAAAACAATCTCTCATCCTCACTATAAAACAGTAGACGTGTTAAAATCAAACCACTTGTTGAGCAGTGTTGCAGCACGTCATGATGGGAATTCCAACTTTGTTTGAATCCCCCCCACCCCCACCACAAAAGGGTCGACTCCCAAAGTAAATCATCTTTCTAAGCAGCACAGAAGAGTATGGGCTCTACACAATCACTCACTCAACGTCTATCGTCACTGCTTTATGCTGTGTGCAGGGGGCTGGAACCTATCCCATGAGAGTTAGAGCATGGGGTGGGGTACACCCTGGATAGGGTGCCAATCCATCCATAGGCTACTTAGCCTAATCTGCATGTCTTTTGACTGTGGGAGGAAAGCGGAGCACCCCCAGGTAATCCACCAAACATGGGGAGAACATGAAAACTTCATGCACGCAGACCCGAGGCGGGAATTGAACCCAGACCCTTGAGGTGCAAGACGACAGTGCTAACCACTAATCCACCATACCGCCCTCTACCTAATTAGTTAACACAACAGCATTGCTTTAGATCACATTTTACTGCAAAGCACTTACAATTGGGCCCTGACGAAGACAGTAAATACCAGACAGAAGAGTGTGGGCTCTACACAATTACGCACTCACTCACTCATCGCTTTATCCTGTGTACTCGGTTGCAAGGGGCCTGGAACCTATCCCAGAAGACTTAGGGCACGGGGTGGGGTATACACTGGACAATCCATCGCAGGACACACATCTTTCTTTCCCATATAGATATACATCCCAAATTTTTCATTTTACTGTACATTTCTTCTAGTGCATTTCTTTCCTATTGCATTAAAACCCTTCTATCTTTCTATCCTATCTTTTTTAGGCCACAAACAGTCGTATAGCATTTCAGTGTATATAATACTGTGTATGGTCATGCATGTGACAAATAAAGTTTTTCGGTAAATTTGATTTGAGATGTGAGAATACTGACTCAGTGACAGTGCAAGAAAAGAGCTTGTTCACATAAAAGAGTCGGCTCTGTTGCGGTGAACGCAGCACTCATCTAACACAGCTACTTCCTCTGATAATTACTAGAAAACGCTTCTTACTAGAACGTTAGGACTCATGAAGAAATGGCTTACTTTACACAAGCATTGCACTTTATTTTTCAGATTTCAATATTTTCTCAAACAGATTTAATAGACAAAATCTAGGACACAGAAACGGACCAATAGCTTGGTATATTGTGTGATTCATCTGTGAGGCCCACACCAAGTGAAAAGAGACAACCACAGCTATCATGTCGTGTTATTACAATGATGTGGTCGTGTGTATGGTTTTGACATGAGTGTATCATGGCCATAGGCGGTGCTGAGAAATATTAAAGGGTTGTAGTCGACTTTATGGAAAGTTTGCAACCACAAATGTGTTAACTATAAAAAAAACTATATTACTGTGAAACAACATCAAACCTCCTCAGCCCGGGGTTATTTCATCAACATAACTGAACTACAGTATTGAGATAGTTGGCTCATGATTTACAGCTCTACAATAGTATTCTGCTGTTTAATGGAGCCATAGACCTTTTTTGTTTTTTACTTATGAATTAAAGACATTAAGTTAAAGTTGATGTGTATATATATGAGTCTACTAGTGTTTCAATTTAGAAGTTTTGGAATAAACATGTTAAATTCAAATGACTAGACAAACCAGTCAAGACACAAACAAACAGTAATAAATAGGAAATTTGACCACAGAAATATATATTTTAATAAAAGAACGGGAAAAATGTAAAAAAAAATAAAATAAATGAAGAAAAAAAAAACACTTACCCTCTGGCTATGTTTCACAGAGAGTACTTCGAGATCCACCATATTCCATGAACACACAGTGGTTTATCTAATAATGTAGCAGTAAAAGAATACAGTGTGTCAATACACTTGAACCAGAGTAACACACATATTAAAATGCCACCTATATGACAGCGTCTATGCTTTGCTAAATATAGTTCCACCCATAATGTCTACAGGTGTGGATGGCGCGTGTGTGGGTGTGACTGGGGAAGTATATTATTATATATTTATAGTCAGTATTAAGTCATGTCATGTCATTGCACTGAAATATCAATTATATATTAAATAAATTATATATATATATATATTATCAACTAATATAGTGACATTTTTATGACCTACATGTCAGAAATATGCAAATGCTTTTCCGCTTTTCCTTTGCATGTTGAGGAGCAACAGTACTGCTGGAACAGTAAAAGTGTAAGTGTGAAGCTATGAAAGGAGGAGAGTGTATCTATCTATCTATCTATCTATCTATCTATCTATCTATCTATCTATCTATCTATCTATCTATCTATCTATCTATCTATATATATATATATATATATATATATATATATATATATATATATTTATATATGATTTGATTTGTGTGTGAGACAAGACAGAAAGAGAGAAAGACAGATCACGCTGGTTGATCTGTTACTCAGTAGCTTAGTGTTCCAGGAAAAATGCTCTCTGCTAAACATGCAAATAAAGTCCCTGGGTGTATAAAAAGTAGGCGTATTTTCAGATTTGCCTGAATGTGTTTTTGAATGTTATTTCATGTGTAGTCATATGCCATCCGATGTTTGCGATCAACTGTGTTAAACTGTGCTACATTCATCTCCACATTGAGAGAAGCAGTCAAACACCAAATCCCACCAGCTGCTGTCATAACCAGATCTCAACATCAAATCTTTGCAGTATGATCACTGTACAAACATGATTTAAGATATCATGGTGTAGGATCTATACTAATGTGGACATTAGTATCACTAGTAACATTCTGTTACGAACACATAAAAATTTATTTATGCACATACTGATGTCCATACCATTAATTATATAATTACTTGAAGGTCTATACAATTATGTACATAATTACTATATCTGTAATTATTATAATTATTGTTACTAATAATAACTTTTATTAGTTATTATTTTAGTTATTATTGCGTCATTGTTTCATGGTTAGTCACAGTCTATGATTAGATGGTTTCCAATGAGAGCTTGAAAATATTGATCTTTTTGTCGAGTCTACCAAAAGTTCATACTCTTGTGATTTTCATTTCAGTTGTTTCCATTTGTGACTCCCTGCAAAAGATGTGCAACTTCTTCCATCTGTAGTCACCCTCGGTTGCATTACAGCTACTTTGTTTCCCTGTACAAGAGAAGCTTTTTGTATGTATAATCCATTTCAGCTGTAAACAGATTACATTGATATCAAACACACACATGAACATCTCACCGCTGACTGGAACTAAACAAAACAACTATCTATTTAAGGTAAGCAGGACGTCATACTGTCATGCTATTTAGTATTTTTTTGTGGCTCTTTCTTTCAGCTTATAATGACAACAAGATAAATGTACATGTTATTCAACTGCTGTTCAAGTTAAATCAGAATGAAATTTCTTGTGAATGAAGGCATAAAACTGATTGACATTTACAGAAGACTTCAAGCACAGTACGGCGATGAGAATCTTAGCCGCAGTAAACAAATTTAATATTGCAAATTTTTAAAGAAGGCTGTACGTCCCTGAATGACGATCCCGGCCAAGTTGGCTCGAAGCCCACTGCAGTCGTTCCTATGAGCATTCACTGAGTAATATGCTTGATTCTTGAAAATCGACAAATTACTTATCACCAACTAGCGGAAAAGATGCAGGTCGCAAGAGAACCAGGTCCCTGGTTTGAGCCATGATGGTGTTGGACCCTTGAGCAAGATAATCAGGCAATTAGCTAAGTAGCTGCCACAGAAACAAAGGACATATATCCATCTCCCAATGTGCCGTATGGAATGTAGACGGACCCTTTCGCCTCCTTTCAACCAGGATGTACCCCATGCCCTATGACCTCTGGAGTCTCCTGGGATAGACTCCAGGACGAGTGGTACCTCGGCATCCCACCTCACAAATGTTTGCCCTAAGAACTGAAATTTTGCAAGAAATTTGCCTTGGCACATGAAGCATTTTCAGCATACGAGCAAACAAAACGAGCCGAACCGTTTGCATCAGTGTAAAATTTAGTAACATGGGTCTCAGAAATGTTCTTGTTTTTAAAGCAGCCAGTGCCAAGAGGAATCATAAATTAAAGTGAAAGTGAGGTTTAATGTCTATTTATTTTACTTAATTATTATGACTTTATTTATTTAATTTATATGATTTTACATGACATGAATGTTTTGATTGTTTTCATACACAAAAATATGATTATTGGGTTGGAAATTGGTAATATTTTTGGATGACTGGAACGGATTATTTATATTTATGTTAATTCCTATGGCAAAATGCGTTTCGCACATCTTAAGAACGCCTCTAGAGCGGATTAAATTCGTATTCCGAGGTACCACTGTACAGTATAGTGATTTCCTTCGAAAAGCAGTGACGTAATCTAACAATGAGAGCTTTTATTCTGAAAGATGAACTCACCTGACCCGGAAGTGTATGATGACGGCTAATCCCCCCTTCCTCCTCCATTCCTAAAAGTTCAGCTGTTATTTCGGGTTTGTCTGTTACAGAGTTGAACGTAATGACTGAATCCTGAAGTAGTTTGAGTTTTAGAAACTTTGCGAAAACATAGTTTTCGTAGCTAGGGTTAGAGAACGATATTGTGGCGTTGTGTTTATTTCCGCTTGTGGTGTTCATGTGTTCCGGAGCTCGCGCTTTGTTTTGCTAGATAATTCTCAGGATAATATCGCGTGCGCTGGGAGTTTAACACATGAGCGTGTCACTTGTAGTGATCCGTCTGGAGCTCGCGGACCAGTCGCTCGCGCCACAGGGCTTTCAGTACTGTGCCGGTGAGATACACAGCCTGTGTCGCTGTTAGAGTCCCATTAAAACACTTGTTTTATAGATATTGTTTGTGAGTAGATATCTACAGCAGAGTAAGACAGCTGTGTATATCAGTGTAAACCACAACCCTGACTAGTTAACGTGTTAACACGAGTCATAAAGTGGTAAAAAGCAAGTGGTTTACCTGCGTTTCTGGAACTTTCCAGCCTGTGTACTCCACCTCTACATTTCTCCTGAGTGACTCTGCAGTTTGCAGGATCATGTGACTTTAATGCGTGTGCTATTGTTTATTGACACTGTGATATGAAGTGATGATGTGCTTCCTCTCTGTCTACAGATGTGGAGATGTCTGAAGAGGAGAAGCAGGACAAGGCCTTGGCCTCAGCCAGGGTGGCACTAGGGGGCAAGACGGAGGTAGAGAAGGCCTCCATCCTCCATCAACACATCGGCAGCCGAGCCATGTCAGACATGGTGATTGAGACTCTGGTGGCGAACTCAGGTTCAAGTCAACGCCTTACATTCATTCTCTTCCGTAAACGAGACGGTCCTTGTGTTGTCAACCCCCCTCCCTCCCCCCCCCCCTCTTTTTCTCTTCTTGCTTCCAGCGTTACCTGAACACCCTGATCGGGAACTCGGATGGCTCCGAGGAACTTTGCCTTGTCTGTCGAGAAAATCAGAATAACCAGACCCTTTCAATTTCTGCTCAGGACTCATTCTTCACTTTTGCACCAGGACACAAGGGCTGTACTGAAAGTAATTACAGTTATGATTAGGGTACCTCAGATGTACCTTGCAAGGGCAACGCATGAAGGGCAACGCATTGCTCAAAGGCTCACCACTTAACCCCCCCACAACCTTCCGATCGTTAACCCAGAGTCTTTCAACAATATTTTTATTGATTTTAACAGGGATAAAACAGGGTAAACATGTAATATTTTAATGCAGGTTTTATAATCCCCTTATAAACCCTATAGCACCCACCCCGTCCCTCCCCGACTCCAAGCCAGTTTTACAAGGATATGAAAGGCTAAACGCCAGGCCTTGAGAGAAACCAAAAAAGAATAAAGAATATGGAGCTGGAAGTTTTTTGGTTCTACATGCAAAAAATAAATAAATAAAGAGGAATAAAAAGGGGAAAGAAAGCAAACAAACAAGTAATTAAATAAGACAGGAATCAAACTATGAATGTATATGAAAAAAGTGAAGGAAGGGCCCCCACACCTGTTGAAATTTAAAGTCTGAGTAATGAATTGAGTAGTGAATCTTCTCCAGGTTAACCCAGAGTCTTAACCATTCCACCACTGCCCCTAAATGCACTTGAACCCAACTCTCAAATTCTCATTGAAAATCCCCTTTGTCACAGTCGATGGTCTCAGAATGTGTGGCTTGTCCACTGTGCTGGTTTCCCCTTCTTGAAACTTCATCCATCTGTGCACCATCTGTCAGTGGTGTCATCTCCATAAACGTTTTGTAGTGCAGTGGGTTTCAAGAGTTGGGTCCAACATTGGTGCAAATGCCTGGGTTGTGAGGGAGACTATGCTGAGCTTTGGAAGAGTTGTTCTACCAATATTCGCAATTTGAGCCACCCATGTCAGTTAATTGAAAAGTTATCCCCGCTTGTGCATTACTTTCAGTGCAGCCCTCGTAAATCCTAGATAATACTGAATCAACAAATGATAACCCGTGAATAATTTTAGCTAGTAAATACATTTGCTAGAACACATTTTAAAAGATTATAGAGTTTAATTGTCGTTCCGAGCAGGTGCAAATCAGATTCCTGCTGCAAACTAGTCAGAAAATGTTGCATATGGGAGTTTATTAAAGCATTCATAATAAACAGGTCTAGAGTAGCAACAAACCCCCCCCCAGAAAAACATGGCTGAATTTCAGAAAATCTTTGTTTTTGTAGATGTACCTGAGGAGAAAGGGGGTGCCCAGTCACCAGATGAAAGCGGCAGCAGTAAAACGGAGGAGAACGATTCCACTAAACTCTCTGAATCGCCCTCTAAACAGCTTCCAGATCAAATCTCTTTCTACAGTGGCAACCCGTCCGTGGAGATTATCCATGGTATCATGCACCTCTACAAGACAAAGTAAGAACACTGTAGAGTACAGGGGTGGATCTGTTGTAATGATTTGCACATTCAGTACATTTAAATTTAATGTAAATTCCATAATTTTGTCAAGAGAAGCAATATTCCACAAATCACTTTGGATGTACTGATAGATTATTTGGCACAAAATAAATCAAAGTAACTAAATTGTGAACAATTTTGGTTATTTATTATCCAGATATAGGTATAATAATAATAATAGCATACAATACAAGTAATTATAATTCTAAACACTAAAATTTTGTACAATAACCTTACAAATCATTTCAGAACTACTGCGTTAAAAATATGGTAACTTTCCATTAGGTTATTAGTTTTGAATGGTAGTGTAAAGAGGTTCAAATGAACAATAAAATCTTTGTCTGACTGTAGGATGTGGTCATGTAGGATCTTTTCCCTTTGTTTACCTGATGTTTACTTTTGCTACAGTAAGATGACGTCATTGAAGGAGGACGTGAGACGCAGCGCCATGCTTTGTGTGCTCAGTGTGCCGACGACCATGACCAGCCATGACCTCATGAAATTCGTGGCACCCTTTAATGACGTCATGGAGCACATGAAGATCATCCGTGATTCTACGCCCAACCAGTACATGGTGCTGATTAAATTTGCCACCCAGGTATGTTCCTATGAGCCTGGCCATTGTGCAGTAACTACAGGAATATGGTGAATACAGGAACATATATATGTACCTGACAGCTGCAATTAATTGGTCATAAGCAGTTGGTAGCTTGATTTATTGTTTTGTAATGAGAGGAATATAAAGCACCTGAGGATGTACCGATGCTTGTTTTTACATCTTTCTGCAGCCTGATGCTGACAGCTTCTATACAACCTGCAACGGGCGACAGTTCAACTCCATCGAGGATGCCGTGTGTCAACTGGTCTATGTGGAAAGGGCAGAGGTGATCAAGTCTGAAGAGGTATGAATTAAGCAGCAAATGCCTGCCTGTTTTCACTGTGTGCCTATTTTTCTCTCCCTACAGAGATTGATGTCTTCCATGTTTATATCCCTCCAGGCTCTTTTTGTAAATGCTGTGGCTTAAAGTTCCTGATTTCACAGCAGCTTTTCTACGAAAAATATAATAAATTTGCGATGCATGTTGCAATGTTTTTAGGTGTTTTTTATTTTTAAAAAAAAATTTCTCGATAAATTTGTGGGATCAAGTCAAAATTGTAAAACTAAAACATGATGGCAAGTTGCTTGAGTGAGAACTACACTTCTTAATGTTTTCTTAACTGATAGAATCTTACTAAATAGAATAGGATTAAAAAGATTTGAATAAAATATTTTGTTTCTTTGCAAAGCATGAAAAATGTGAAAGTGTATAAAACTTTGATGGCCACCAATAGCAATGGTAATATAATATAATAATAATAATAATAATAATAAAACATGGGCTATTGATTTTCCCAAAGTAAATAAAGCATAAAATTAAATTCTCAGGATATTCTTCTAAATTTAGTTTAATTTTCACATCAGATAATTGTAGTCCATTAAAATACACTTTTTTTTTAATATCAAAAAAAGATTAAAATTCAGGATTTAAGAGATAAATTGCTCAGAACCTCACAATTAA
Organism: Channallabes apus; assembly: GCA_030522415.1. Taxonomy (NCBI): domain Eukaryota; kingdom Metazoa; phylum Chordata; class Actinopteri; order Siluriformes; family Clariidae; genus Channallabes; species Channallabes apus. Next base: position 25,563,104 of record CM060120.1, read on the forward strand.
CACTCAGCATCATTTACACGAAAATGTCAATACCAGTGTCCAGTTAAAGAATGCGTGATCCGGCTTTTCTCATAATGATTTGCCTTTCCTATTGTCTGTTTTTCCGCGATGCGTTTATTGTGAAAGTTGTATCAATTCACGGCTTTTGTTTTTATTCCACCATAACATGGCTCAAAACAGTTTACCTCCATGTTCCTGAAGAACATCAGGGAAATTGCCTTTATATGTTCTTTTGAAATAGTTTTTGTTGGTAAATGCAATACACTTAATTTCCATTTGTGTGTAAAGCACATTCAGAGGATTTAAATGTTTGTATAACTGCAACAGACTTATAATAATCTACACAGCCTGATTGAAATGGCAGGCTTTTGTAATGTAAAAAAAAAGAATAAATCATGTTTGATCATGTCAGAAAAGGAACCATACAGCAACCAACAAAAACCAAAAAATTTACACAGAATTCGGCTAGTACTGTACTTTCTGAAAGCGCCATTTACACTCGGTCTTTATGGGTAAGTGCTTCTTCTTCAGATTTATCAAGTCCTGAGTTTTGACACAAATACTGCAGGGGAATCACCACTGAGCCCTCAGTGCACATTATTACATACAATAAAATAGAATATTACAGGATGGTATATACAGTTTGTCATCATCACCTAAATGTTAAAGTTCCCATATTTTACTATTTCTATAATAAGTTCTGAGTTTTTTTCCCCCCTTCCCGCCTTTTACCTTGCAATTTTGTATTTAAAAATTTTTTGCACACACACTCCAGGCCGATCTGAATGACTTAAAAGTAAATTTTGCATATTATGTCTTCTTTAACATTACTTTTTTTATTGCTGTTTTGTGAACACTAAGAGCCAGTGTTTTGATTATTATTGAAATGTTACTGTGCAACACTTTTAATAATGTCTTTATTTTCAGCATCTAATTTCTTTTGCATGAAGTGACTTATGATCTTAAAGAGTGACTTTTAAGCTTGTTGGATTGATTGGTTTTACTGGTTTTTATACCCACCAGGGGGCCAGTTTACCAGTGATGGACCTGACCGAGCTGCCCAAGTGCACGGTGTGTCTGGAGCGCATGGACGAGTCGGTGAACGGTGTCCTCACCACCCTGTGCAACCACAGTTTCCACAGCCAATGTCTGCAGCGCTGGGAGGATGCCTCGTGCGTAACACACGTTCACTTTTTTTCAGCTAGTCCAGATCACCGCTAAATCAAACAGATCGTTTAACCACACTTTTCCCGAAACTCTCCCCAGTGTTGTTGTATACTATAATTACAAATCATTGTCAGCAAATTCTTTCTATTCAGTCCAGCTGGGTTTTTTTTTTTTTTTTTTTTTTAAATGAGCTTTTTACATACTTATTTTTCCCCCCTTTGCATTCGTCATTCATAACAATGCACTGATGTCCAAATGCACTGTTTACTATTCTAACATCTGGTATAGGTTTAAAAAAAAAAAAAAGAGGCCTGCTGGGAATTTTTCTCCATTCTTCCTTGCTCTTTGCAAACAATCTCATGACGTGTTGTTTTTAGGCTATTGTAGCATTCTAACAGATGACCTTTGAGCAAAGTGACAGTGACATTTAGGCGTGGACATTAAACCTGCCGCAACTGCTAGAACTTATGACTTTCTGAAAGTGTATTTAAGACTGCTTGTCTCTTTCTAGGTGCCCTGTGTGCAGGTACTGTCAGACCCCAGAGCCCATGGAGGAGAATAAGTGCTTTGAGTGCGGCGTACAAGAGGTAGCCAGATGTTTCACTTCTAACTCTGTTCTGTTTTTGATTCATATAAAGGAGCAGCTTCACGGAAATGCTAATGTAGAAAGCAGCAAAACTCCCTGAGGCTTTATGAGGCGTAAAAGCGAAGGATTAAGCTGGTGTTGAAAGGATGTTCATTATGAGCATACACTGATCATTTAATATTAAATGTACTGACAGTACATTCACATGTGCCAAGGGGAGGGATATACAGTATTAAACTACAAATGATAAATCTCAAAGCTGAAGATCCAGAAGCAGGGACAAAAAATAAACTTTAACAGGCCATGTTGTGATGACTAAAAAGCTGAGATGGATCATCTTCAAAACAACAGGTCTCCTGGGGTGTTCCTGTTAGTGGTTAGTACGTACCAAAGTAGTTCAATGGAGGACACCTGGTGAACTGGTCATGGGCGTCCAAGGCTCATTAGTCCGCATAGGAAAAAATAATGCTGTCCTGTTTGTGCCAGAAGTGCTACTGTAACACAACTTGCTGAAAAATATCACGTTGTATATGATGACGATGTGGTGTCAGAACACACAGTGCTTGCTGTGTGTGGGGCAGCATAGCGTCATTGCTGACTCATGTCCACTGCTGAAAGCTCTTACGGACCATTCTTTCTTTTACGTAATGTGAATGACTAGGTGTGTGCGCGTGTGTCCCTCACTGACCTGGGCAATTGATGGCTCCAGGATGCACTTTGGGCAGAATACAAGCCAGTGGGAGGCAGTGTGATGCCCCTGGCAATGTTCTCCTGAAAAACCCTAAATCCTGGCATTTATGTTCAGTATATGTTACTTGGCATATAATCTAGGGTGCTACCCAATCTAATCTAAAGTTTTAATGTTATGGCTGATCAGTGTATAGTGAATAAGAGTCCTAAGATGAGCACAAATCAAGATTAGATGTCTTGTGTCTAACAACTAGCTGTGGCATTTGCACACTCAGCAAAAACTAAATTTTGTATACAGAACTTGTGGATCTGCCTGATTTGCGGCCACATCGGATGCGGCCGCTACGTCAGCCGCCATGCCTCCAAGCACTTTGAGGAAACGCAGCACACCTACGCCATGCAGCTGACCAACCACAGAGTCTGGGATTACGCTGGAGGTACTTCTGAGACCGTGCTGCATATTTCTGACCTCCTGCTCCTGAATAGACAGATTCTCTCTACATGAAGTGAATCAAACAAGTATTTCGTTGTTTGTGATTTAAGATAACTACGTGCATCGGCTGGTGGCCAGCAAGACAGACGGCAAAATGGTGCAGTACGAGTGTGAAGGGGATTCCTGTCAGGATGAGAAGATCGACTCTCTACAGCTTGAGGTATATGTTATATTAACTGCAGTTTAACTCGTAGAATTAATACACTGTGTTCAGTTACACACATTTCATAATATTCACCATCCTGTTCGCAGTATTCCTATTTGTTGACCAGCCAACTGGAGTCACAACGCATCTACTGGGAAAATAAAATCCTTCATCTAGAAAAAGAAACGACAGAAGAGGTAAAAGCTTACTTTGTTTTGCATGTCCCACCGGTTCATTTATTTTTACAGGTACAGTGGAATCTTTGCTCCGGATGCGGGCTTGTATTTCAAAACACTCGTCTTTTCTCATAAGAAATAATGGAAACTTTAATTATTCGTTCCACTTCCCCCAAAAAATAAAAACATAAAAATAATGAATACAAAATATGAAGTGAAAAATAAATAAAATTAACCTGCACTTTACCTGTAAAGTAAAAACAAATCCCGACATATAAGTGTTTCCATTTGTGTGCTCAGGCACTGTGTGTTTGTATGTGAAGCTAAAGTAAGAGAAGAGGAGGAATGAGCCCCTCCCTTCTCCATCTTCTCGTCTTACACTGTAACTCTTCCTCCTCTCTTATTTGAGTTTCACACACACTAGGGCTGCACAATATATAGAAAAATTATCGTGATAATGGTATACGTAATATCTGTATCGCAAAGAATTGTGATAAATGAAATCGATGAGTGTATGGTTACACGTAAATAAAAAGTAATGTTTGAAAGTAATTCATATTGTGTTGGCAGGTCTATAGTAACAGCAAACCAGAAGTCAGAATATCTGCTGAGGGTTTTAAGTCATTCATAGTGTTTTGAACTTCCTTGACATATAATTAGTTTTTAGCCTGAATTAGATTTAATTACATCAGACGAATATCTATTACCTGTTTATTTTAGTATGATCATTACATATTAAAATTATAAAAAAAAAAAAATAGGCAATAATAATAATTTAAAAAATGCATTTCTCTAGGGAAATGTTATATCGCAAGAAATATCGTTATCGCAATATTCAACAACATATCGCATATTTTCCTAATATCGTGCAGCCCTAACACACACACACTAACGGAAAGACTGTTTTATCGGAAATGGAACATTGGTAATGACACTCGCGTGAGCGCATACTAACGGAATCACTGCTGCAAAGTAAAAAAAAAAAAATGTACCTACATTTGAACTATTAAAAAGAATCGTGACAGAGCAGTGTTTCCATTAGAGAGAGAGTGCGCGAGCGCGCCAAGCAGGGGAGAGGATTACCCACAATTCCACAGCACGAGGGAGAAAAACCATTGGCTCAGTTGTGATCATGTGATGCTCGGCATCAAAACAGAAGCGCATGCGTGATGCATGATACCCGGTACTCGCAAACCAAGACTTATTCGTTTTCCAAGTCAGAATTTACTAAAAACCTTTGCCTGTCTTGCAGAAGAACTGGCTAACCGTGTTACTCGCAATCTGAGGATCCACTGTACAAAAAAATTTATGAATATATAGTAATAATGAGTTGTTTGTTTCAGATTAACAACATGAAAGCCAAATTCAAGGAGACGATTGAGAGATGTGACAACTTGGAGCTCAAGCTGAACGAATTAACCAAAGAGAAACAGACCATGGAGAAAAAGTAAAAGTCTACGCTCTATTCATTATTGTGATGAGCTGCTAAAGGGAAGGTGGAGGAGGGAATATGACATTTTTTTTCTTATGTCATTTGGCAGACACTCTTAGATTTATCTCATTACACATACTGTATGAACAGTTGAAGGTTAAGTGTCTCGCTCAAGGGCCCAACAGTGGCAACTTGGTGATCTGTTAGCCAGCTTTTATTACGCTAGGTTAGTTATACTTGTACTTCCCTGTCAAATCCTGCCGTCTGCGATATGACTGGTCACAAGAATGTCTTGCCATGATTAGTTAGATCCTCATTACATGTAAAATGCAAGCCAATCCCGCGGTACGAAGGGCGGGACTTTAAACAAGTGGATTTAAGCACAGTTTAGCTAACGCCAGACTTCTACAAGATGCTCAAAAGCAACACACTCATTTTTACTGTCTAGAGAAAATCCACCACAATGTTTATCATGCGGAACCCAGCTGTCCATCAAACATTTTATTTGACCGTAACTCTTACTCCTTTAAGGAACTTGTTTTACTCTGTTGACACTTTAAAAAAAAGTTTTTAAACAAGTAAATCCAAATATGGTTTTAAAGTTCTTAGAAAAAATACATTTTAAACATCTTATCTAGTTTTAATATTGAATAACAAACATGCTTCTGGCCATGAATATAGCCATAGAAGCTGACATGGCATTAAAAAAGAAAGAAAGAATAGCTAATGCCATGTTATAAATAAATATTTATCAATCTATCAATTTTTCCCCCATCCCAAGTCCCTTTGAGTTTCCATACAATCCCCTATATTTACTTTTCTGGCATTTGCTGTTGTGATGAGATGTGGCAGGACACACTCCTGTTGTAGGAGCTTTTTTGGAGCCCTCTGCTGCTTCTGAGGGAAATTTCAGTTTCTGAGAAAGGAGTGCAAGATAATTGTATCAAGAAACTCCCAACTCGCACGATCATGCACAGAGTGAGAACAAGTGTGAGAAGATAGGACTGCTAAAAATACACCAGCACACCTAAAGAATCAGCCTTACAGGAAGAGGACTCGCCTAAAATAGGGTGTCATGTAACATGCAAGCCGGAACAGGTAACAGTAGAGTAACTCGAGCATGCCTAGCTAGACAGAGTAAATATGCATACATGCAGGGGGGGGCAGAATGTTTCATTATTAGCAGTTAAATACTAAGATGAAAAATCTTAGACCAAAATCTTACACTTACATCCAGAAAATCTGGACAAAAAAAGCTGTATAGTTCATGCTACCATTAAGATAAATACATGTGAAAAGTAACTCTAACAACCGTAGAGTATTTACGCCTATTCTAAAACATTTTATAATATATATATATACATTATTATAACAATATAACAGAACAATCCCTCAAAACCCTCCAATTAAAAAAAAAAAAAAAAGAAAAGAAAAAAATTGTACATCAGTGTAGCTCAATTTTGTGTGCATACTTAGTTTTTCACACCACTGTATGTTATCATTTTGGACAGAAAAAAAGGGCTTATTTACATTAAACAATTTGCCCCCTTCCTGATTTCTTGTTCTTTTGCACGTTTGTCACACTTAAATGTTTCTGCTCATCAAAAACCGTTAACTATTAGTCAAAGAACATAATTGAACACAAAATGCAGTTTTTAAATGAAGGTTTACGTTGTTAAAGGAGAAAAAAAACTCCAAATCTACATGGCCCTGTGTGAAAAAGTGATTGCCCCCCTTGTTAAAAAATAACTTAACTGTGGTTTATCACACCGGAGTTCAATTTCTGTAGTCACCCCCAGGCCTGATTACTGCCACACCTGTTTCAATCAAGAAATCACTTAAATAGGAGCTACCTGACACAGAGAAGTAGACCAAAAGCACCTCAAAAGCTAGACATCATGCCAAGATCCAAAGAAATTCAGGAACAAATGAGAACAAAAGTAATTGAGATCTATCAGTCTGGTAAAGGTTATAAAGCCATTTCTAAAGCTTTGGGACTCCAGCGAACCACAGTGAGAGCCATTATCCACAAATGGCAAAAACATGGAACAGTGGTGAACCTTCCCAGGAGTGGCCGGCCGACCAAAATTACCCCAAGAGCGCAGAGACAACTCATCCAAGAGGCCACAAAAGACCCCAGGACAACATCTAAAGAACTGCCGGCCTCACTTGCCTCAATTAAGGTCAGTGTTCATGACTCCACCATAAGAAAGAGACTGGGCAAAAACGGCCTGCATGGCAGATTTCCAAGGCGCAAACCACTTTTAAGCAAAAAGAACATTAAGGCTCGTCTCAATTTTGCTAAAAAACATCTCAATGATTGCCAAGACTTTTGGGAAAATACCTTGTGGACCGACGAGACAAAAGTTGAACTTTTTTGGAAGGTGCGTGTCCCGTTACATCTGGCGTAAAAGTAACACAGCATTTCAGAAAAAGAACATCATACCAACAGTAAAATATGGTGGTGGTAGTGTGATGGTCTGGGGTTGTTTTGCTGCTTCAGGACCTGGAAGGCTTGCTGTGATAGATGGAACCATGAATTCTACTGTCTACCAAAAAATCCTGAAGGAGAATGTCCGGCCATCTGTTCGTCAACTCAAGCTGAAGCGATCTTGGGAGCTGCAGCAGGACAATGACCCAAAACACAGTTGATTGCAGTTATTGCTGCTAAGGGCGGCCCAACCAGTTATTAGGTTCAGGGGGCAATTACTTTTTCACACGGGGCCATGTAGGTTTGGATTTTTTTTTCGCCCTAAATAATAAAACCCCTCATTTAAAAACTGCATTTTGTGTTTACTTGTGTTATCTTTGACTAATAGTTAAATGTGTTTGATGATCAGAAACATTTTGTGTGACAAACATGCAAAAGAATAAGAAATCAGGAGGGGGGCAAATAGTTTTTCACACCACTGTGTGTGTGTGTGTGTGTGTGTGTGTATATATATATATATATAAAATTTATTTATTTTTTAATCTGCAATTGTCTCCCCCAGTACGAGAGTGAGCCATAAAGTGTCCGCACTCCTGCTACATTATCAGCTTAACAGTCTTATCCGTGCATTCTGTTCAAGGCTACCGTCTCCCCAGTCACTGCCGAGCAACTGTGAACGTGTTACACCAATTCATTTGAAACTGCAATTAGAGCAAAAATAGATGCAAAAAACAGAGTTTTGTCACGAAGAAGTGTGTATGAATAAATTGAGAAGTTCAAGCGAGGTCGCACAAGTGTTCCCTAGCAATTATGGAGCTGGATGTGTAAAAACTTTTGTTTTGACCTCTTAAAGCATTGTCCCTGCTCATCTCCATTAGACTTTCACCTGTTTGTTCCCCTGAAAACAGCCAGATAATCTTTGACTCGCCCTCATATCTTACAGAACTTTCTATAACATTGTCGATGGACTTTGAGGTAGTAATTTAACTTGTATCTAAATTTGTTCATTTTAGTTTAACTCCTCATCTCTCCTTATCTGATCTTTTATAACGTGTTGAAATTAGTTTGCTGAAATAACAGCATGCACCTTTTAGGAGTTCTGTACTGTATATCAAGTGCAACAGTCCTACATGTCCATTTCATCTCGTCTCCCCTCATCAGATGCTCACAGTTGAACACCAAGGTGGCCAAGCTGGGCCAGGAGCTGCGTGAAGAGCAGGAGATGAACCGATGTCTGCGAGCCAACCAGCAGCATCTCCAGACGAAGCTGCAGGAAGAGGAGATTCGGGGGAAGGACGTCGTCACTCACAAGGACACCCAGATCGCCGAACTCCAGGAGCAGCTACGTGACGTCATGTTCTACCTGGAGACGCAGCAGCAGATCAGCCGCATGCCCGCCGAGACACGGCAGGAGATTCAGGAGGGTCAGATCAATATCGCCGCAGCTCCTGCATCGTCTACGCCAGGACCCTCTGCACACGGCTCGGGCAAGACCGGTTCGAGGAAAGGGCGGGCCAAGAGAGGGAAGTAGCCCGCCAGCAGAGTGGGCTGGGGTAAATGACATGTTACGGGGCCTATAAGAAGTGTCACCTTCTGCTTTCCAGACTGGAAAATATTTACTCAGTCCACTCACTAGTCCTGTACTTTATACAAGACCACAAGAAGAAGATGCACTATATTAAATATAATGTACATATTATACTATAGGGGTAATTTTAGAAAAAAAAGTTTTTTCGGTGTGTAAGGTGAGGATTCTCAACAAGTACAAGAAGAACTTGTGACACTGCGAGTTGCATGATGATTGAGGTATTTCTTGTCCTTGTTTGAGTGTGTGCACTTCTAAATATTTGTTTGTTCCTAGAAAGGACATATTTTATATTTCTTTAAATCCAAAAAAAAGAGAAAAAAAAAAACACAAAGTATTAAACATAATCTGCTGCGAGATGACACTCTGGAGAAATACTACACACAGCACTGTGAGTGTTAAAGGTTTCGTGCAACGTGACGAACACCAAAAACAACACGTCATGTCGTACATCTGGTTTACCGAGAAACCTGCGCTGTAACATCAACGCTTACACGCCCTGGAAAAGGACCTGCATCCATTAGCGAGATCATACTGGAGTTTTTTTTTTTTTTTTTTTTAAACCATGCCTTGTTTAGAACGATAGACGAAGACTTCACCTAGAGAAATGTAAACTATTACTGTATGTCACTTTTGTCTTTAATTGGTCTCAAAGGATTTCAGTTTTAACAAATAGTGAATATCCACTGATCCTGAGCCAGGGGGCAGTAAAGGGCTCTACACAATACTTTACTGGTGATTTAAACCATCCATTGCTTTTTCTCTGATGTCCACTTTAATATTTATTGTATTTTTCCTACTTAAAATTGTCATCAGTGTGAATGTGAATCAGTGGTACTTGTAAGACCTCCTTAAATTTCTCCATCACAGAAACTGGTCATACAGGTACGTGGACACTCGAACAGTTTAATGCATGGAATTTGAGATCAGAACTGGTCTTAATGTTAGACAAGCATATTTTGGTTAGCAAGCCTGTTTAGCAAGTATTTTCCCCCCACTGGTTTTCAACTCATACTACACTTCAAACATTTAACACTTAAGAAGCTTTTGTCTGTCTGTCTCAGGAAGGAACTGAGGAATCCCTCCCCCCGGACCAAGTCCAAAAAAAAAAATCTATCTACAGTTAATTCAACAGCCGCCGAACGCTGCACTTTAGCCCAGGTACATCATGTTAGCAGTCCTGCTTCATGTTCATGTGCCCAAGATGTTCAGGTTGAATTGCTTATTAATTCACTATACAAATGCAGTTTATTCAAGATATTTGGTCTTGTTTGTATTTCAGCGCCAGAACCTGTCAAGTGCAGTTTGCATATTAAAGAATATTTAATTCATGGTCTCTCTTCTCTTCCAAGTTTATATATCTGGCACATGACTTTTGAAATGACAAAGTAATGAATTACATTTTCTCGCATTACTGTAATTGAGTAGATTTTTTTTATGTACTTGCAATTTTTTTCCTTCCCCGTTGTATTATTTTTATTTGGAAACCACTGCACTGATTGATTGATGGGCGTGGTGAACAAACAGGCTAAATTCACAAGAACGATGGAGACGGACAAAACAGATGCCAGTGATGCAGACACAGCTGAACGTGGAATGCCAACAAGCGACCACTTTGGTTTCACGCACAACAAAGGGAACAAATTTAATATGCAAGGGTGTTCCATCCCTCATCCTTCCAGGAATTTTGTACAGATCCTTGCAATATGGGGCCGTGCATTATCATGCTGCAACATGAGGTGATGGTCGTGGATGAACGGCACAACAATGGGTTTCAGGATCTCATCACGATGTGCCAGACTACATCGAATATGAGCATTTAGGTCGAGCATGTAGGTGAGACGGTTTCTGACAGTTTGTGCGGAAATTCATTGGTTATGTAAGCTATCCGGGTGACTGGTCTCAGACGATCATGGAGGTGAAAATGCTGAATGTGGAGGTCCTGGGCTGGTGTGGTTACATGTGGCCAGCGGTTGTGAGGCCAGTTGGATGAACTGCCATATTCTCTGAAACGCCTTTGGAGACGCCTTATGGTAGAGAAATTAACATTCATTTCACAGGCAACAGCTCTGGTAGACGTTCCTGCAGTCAGCATGCCAATTGCACGCTTCCTCAAAGGTTGTGACATGGTGCTGTGTGTGATTACACTGCACATTTCAGAGTGGCCTTTTATTGTGGGCAGTCTAAGGCACACCTGTGCAATATTCATGCTGTCTAATCAGCACCTTGATATGCCACACCAGTGAGGTGGGATGGATTATCTCAGCAAAATGTAACAGATCTTTGAACTGAAAAACGGGAGCAAAAATAAAAGTGTTGATCTTGTATACACTGAACAAAAATATAATTTTTCTTTTTTTTTTAAGTTGGCTGAAAAGCACAAAGTGAATAAACCAAAGCCTGGTTTGGAAAATGTTCTCCTGGGAAACTCTGGGTCCTGCCATTCATGTGGATATTACTTTGACACGTACCACCTGACACATTGCACAAACTGGAAGGAAAAGATGTTGTGACGTGCTGGACAAACGAGACCGATCCAACTTACAGGATGTAAAATATCTGCTCCGTGTCAGAGGCCATAGCACGGCACCCGACACCACAAAGGTCATGTAGAGTGAATGCCTTAATGGGTCAGAGCTGTTTTGTTGGCAGAAAGAAGACTTAACATTATACTGTATAGGGCAAGGGGTTTCTAAAGGCTGTTGGAGGTCAAGTGGCCCAACACTCCATGGATGCCGTGTTAAATATTAAATACTGATAAGAGAATTAACTTCACAGATTAGAGAATATGGTGAAAATAAGTCAGGAATACAGATGCCCTAAATGGTTCTGTCCTCATTGTACCTCCAGAAAAAGGGTTCCATAGCGGGCTATAAAAACGTGCTGTGCCATAAAAGTATGTCAAAAAAAGGAGGGTTCGATATGGTTGAAATATCCGAACACTCACATTCTCTACACATTCCAATCCTTATATCAGAACAGCCATCTTGAAAACTATATCCTGACAGCAAATTTCAAGAAGACCTAACTTGTACTATTGCAGTCACAATGATAGATTTATTGTAATGAAACGTTTGCATTGTCTGTTTCAAAAGTCAACTCAACTGTTCACATTCAATTTTTGGTAAGTTTACATTTTATTAAAAAAAAAAAATTCTTTCACATTCCAGTGTTTTTATATTTCTTTTTTTATATTTTCTAATCAAGGGAAAAAAAAAAAAAAAAAAAGATTGTCAACCACTTCTCGGCATCTCAAATCGAGCTCTTCAGTCCAGAAATGTCGTCCTGCTAGCGTGTCAGTTCGGAGAACGTCGAGGGTCGAGCGCCGCAAAAACATTCATTCACACAGCATGATCGTCCCTCACCTTTCATTCGATTAAAACAAAAATTACAGAAGGTTTGACCCCTCTACCCCAAACACAACTTGAAAGCAGAGCAAAGCTGCAGCACACACACACACACACACACACACACACACACACTACCCCCACCTCACCATAGACTATAAATAAGAAGCTTGTCATTTCACCCTAACGCAATATGTAAACTGTTGTTTCACTCCCGTTATTACAGACCAACACATGAACAACCACTTCAGCTGCTTGCGCATTTATAGTGATGATTTCTTCTCCTGTTTTTGGTATGCATCGATTTAAAAAAAAAAAAAAAAAAAAAAAAAAAAAAATCCTCACAATTTCAGGGACCCTCAGTGCAATTTACATATTTTTTCTAAAACAGTATAAACAGTAAACATAATGCATCTTAAAAAAGTGTTTGTCCCCTTTTTAATGATCATCATCCAGAACGCAACATAGACAGCCTGCATGGAGAGCAAAAAAAAAAAAAAAAATAATAATAATAATCCAGATTTCAAAGACCGTGTGAGCATTTAAACATACGCACGTTCACGGATTAGTGAATTAACTGAGACGAGCCCCATAGTGAGCGCTACTTCACGTAAACGGTTCCTGCAGTTGGAGAACAAACCGTTACGCAGGAAAGCTACATCTTGCAGTGCTTTGTGTTCGCTCTCCCTCACTCACACACACACTATCAGCAATCTGCATGAGCTCAGACTGTAGCAATATACAAGGGGCATTCAAGTCAAACTGGGACTTTTGATTATGCAAAAAAACAGGACAGTTATGAGAGTAAAAAAAAAAAAAAAAAACTATTTCTCAATATTATCCCCTGGTACACTAATGCACTTAAACTCAACTAGTGCTTGGATACTACCAAGGTAGAAAGATTTTTCAGTACACCTTAAACATGATGGAATTGCCTGCTTCATGTCTGGAACTCTGGCCTACCAGGAACTCCTTTAACTGCCCTTTCATTTAATGCAAGAAAAAAAATTTTTTTTTGCAGGACAATGCATATGACCTCATACTGCCGACTTCACCACTTGTACATTACAGGAACTCAGCTTGAAACGAGGGTGGCATCTGGGTAATAATTCCCAGCTATTTCCACATATCTTTGCCATTAAAGGAGTTCCTGGGAGGCCAGCGTTTCAGACGTGAAGCAGATCAAGACTCTGGCGTACTGAGAATACTTTCTACCTTGATGGTATCCAAGCACAAGTGAAATGCTGGGATAAGTGTATTAGTGTAACAGGGGATTACCTAGAGAAATAAAAGGATTTATTTTTTTTGCTCTCATAAGCCCATTATTCTGCGCAACCAAAAAAAAAAAGTTTTTTTTAACACCCCTAGTAAAACTGAAACTGCAGATGAACCAAACCTTTAAAGTGACAGTCATTGTATTTGAAGCAAATGCAATCTCCCTCTCACACACACACACACACGACTCAAACTGAAGCACCGTCAGCGGCTTAGCCACTTATCAAGTCAAGCTCTGGTGTTGTCTCCAGACGAGAAGCAGCTGGCCGGGACGGAGGGTAGAGGGGCATCCACTGCTAGATACAAAAAAAAAAAAAAAAAAAAAAAAAAAGACAGCAACGAAGAGGGGGGGGGGAAAGAAAAAAAAAAAAAAAAAGGAAGAAGAAAGTCAAAGCCGTTCACTTTAATTCCAAGTTCAAGTGAGTCTTCACACTTATGTACAATAATTTATAGAGCAGCTCTTCTAAAATTGCTTATCGGTTTGCCTACGTAGCTCTCTAGCATTCTGAGGACATGGGGGTCCAACTTGATCGGCGGCTCTGGGCACCGCGCATGGTTGTGCTGAAGCGGTCAGGAGTTTCGTGTGCCTGTGGAGAAGAGGTGGCGTCAGAACAGGGCGAAGACAAGGACGAGCCTTGAAGGACGACAGGAACAGAGGTGTGAGACGGGCTGACGATCAGATCTTCAGGGACTTCAGGGTGTCGCTTCGTTTCCTCAGGAGCTCCCCGACCTCCTGCAGAGAGCGCTGGTAGCTGCTCTGCACTTTATCCATTACGGTCTTGGTGAAGGCGCTCTCCTCCTGCACAAACCACAAGAGATCTCAAAAACTCATTTTTTTTACAAACACCTGAGTAGTTTCAGGATAGAACGATGTACATTGGTGTTCAAAATAATAGCAGTGTGTTGAAAAAAAGTGAGTAAAGCTCCATATCCATATAATAACTTTTAATTGAAATCACAAATGTATTGGACACCCAGTACATTCTATTCTGAATCACAACATGACGAAAAATGTGCTAAATGTATTATTAGTTTAATGTAAGTGAAGGAAAAACAAATATCTTTATAAAGTGATGAATTTACCGTTTAAAAAAAAATGCCTGAAATTTAATCTTTCTTGTGCATCTGTGAACTTAATATTTAGTTGTATAACCAGGTTTCTGAGAACTGCTTCTGTGACAATTGTACTACATGCCACAATTCCTCTGCATTTCTTGATTTTCCCTCAGAAACAGCATTTTTAATGTCAGCCCACAAGTTTTCTATTGGATTAAGGTCCGGGGATTGGGTTGGCCAGTCCATAACGTTAATCTTGTTGGTCTGGAACCAAGAAGCTGTTCGCTTACTGGTGTGTTTGGGGTCGTTGTCTTGTTGAAACACACATTTCAAGGGCATTTCCTCTTCGGCATAAGGCAACATGACCTCTTTAAGTATTCTGATGTACTCAAATTGATCCATGCTCTCTGAAATGTGATAAATAGGCCCAACACCATAGAATGAGAAGCATCTCCATATGATGATGCTTGTGCCTCCATGCTTCACTGCCTTCACAGTGTACTGTGGCTTGAATTCAGTGTTTGGGGGCCTGACAAACTGTCTGCAGCCTCTAGACCCAAAAAGAACAATCTTGCTTTCATCAGTCCACAAAATATTGCAGCATTTCTCTTTAGGCCAGTCAATGTGTTCTTTGGTGAACTGTAACCTCTTCAGCACGTGTCTTTTTTACAACAATGGGACTTTGCGGGGGCGTCTTGCTGATAGCTTGACTTCACAGCCGTCTTCTAATAGTAACAGTACTAACAGGTAACTTTACTATTCGAATGGTAGTTTTCCGTTTTCTTCCACGTCTTTCTGGTTTTGATCGCCATTTTAAAGCTTAAAAATGATTTGGTATCATTTTAGCAGAGCAGCCTATTATTTTCTGCATGTCTTTGATTTAAAAGATTAGAGATGGGATAACATACAAAGTACGCTGTTCTTCTGAACAATGTCTGGACGACCCATTTTACTCTGATTTTCAGATACCTCATTTCCACTACACTGGTGCCAGTTCTGGTGATCAGTCGGTGCTGGACTGGGAACCACCGAGAACCGGCCCGCGTTTACACTAGACAGGAGCTCAGCGGGAGCTGCATGATAATACGTCACAGGCCACGCCCACTAAACTGAAACGAACTTGCCCGAAGTCAGTTTACTGGTTATTCTTCAAACTATGAAAATGTATTTCTGTATCCAAAAGCAGCTTATTCGACTGCTGAAAGAGATCGACATAGACAACTAGCTTATTCACTATTTGGTCGGTTGTTCGTGTGAAGCCTGCGACTATTAGTGATTCTCTTATTTCCTCATACACTTCTAATACATTCTTAAAGCACTTTCCAATTTCTGCTGAATTTCGGCAGATGTCCAAATAGTTAATAGCGCTTTTGTTTCGTCAGCGCTCCACATTAACGGACTTTGCGTCTCCGCCATTTTTTTTTAACGCTCCCTATAACTCCACCCATCGCTCGTGACGTCACGGGTACTCGCGACTAGACCAGCAGAGTTTAGGGGCCGGTGCTGGTGTTTGTTTTAGCACCAACTTTTTTTCTGTGGAAAAGCGCGGCACTGGTTCCAAAATTGGGAACCGGCATGGGAACCAGAGCAGTGGAAAAGGCGTAAGAGAGAAATGCACAGGACAACCTTTTCTGCATTTATCCTTAAATAAGGGGAACTTGTTTGACACCTGTTTTTCACAGAATAATTTACCTCTCTAATTGAACTCCACACTTTTTTTTTAACAGGCTAATATTTGTTTTTCTTCACTTACATTAAACTAATAATACAATTAGCACTTTTTTTTCCAGAATAGAATGTACTAGGTGTCCAATGCATTTATGTGATATAAATTAAAAGTTATTATATGGATATGGAGCTTTACTAACTTTTTTCAACACACTGCTATTATTTTGAACAGTCTGCTTTTCGCTCAGGTTTACTTTTAAAAGAGATGTGAACAGGGGGAAACTGACCTCTGTCTGTGTGATGCCCTCCAGAGAGAGACTCTCCAGCTTCAGAGCAGCGAGACTGCACTCCTGATCTTTAATTTGATCCAGAGCCTGGCTGAGGATGTTCTGCAAGCTGCTGGTGAACTCCTGGAACCCAGACAGCACCACAGGCTGAAAGAAGGAGAGAAAGAAAAACAAAAAATAAACATAAGCTTTTTTTTCCCCCTCTACAGACAGCTTCCTCAGCCAAACCCGGCTATAAAAACACTCTTACCGTTACGGTGCTGGTGTCCTTTTTCTTTTTCTTCTTCTTCTGTAAGCTAGACTTGAGCGGCCGTAGCGTGCTAGCACAGTAACTAGACACCCAAAGGACAACAGAAATCGTCTGGCAAACAAAAACAAACAAAAAACAACCCCCCGGATTACATGTCATGTTACTAAAAGCGTGAGCACACAAAAGTCTTTATAAAAGAATTTAAAAGAATTGAAACATAAATCAAAAAGACCTCACCTCAACAAAGTAGACTAGGCTTTCTAATAGAGAAGGCTGCGTCTTACATCGGTTGTCCTTGACTTCTAACAGATCGCCTTTGCATTTATTCAGCATGTCTATTAGAGTAAGGGGCAGAGGTTCTTATATGACGCAACATAATTAAATGCAGGATATCCACAGATGGGAAAGTTGAAAAATATTTTTTTAAAAAGCCAACACACCTTGAAGTTGTACTGTTAATGATTTGAAGAGGTTTGATATTTGAGCCTGAAGCTCTGCTGACTGATCTGAAACAAAGGAAAACATGGAGATACATGAGGCAACAGCATTCCTGCGTGTGTTTAAGGACAAGCAAAGTTATGCCCCAAATCAACCAAGTTGTTCAAAGCGTCAGCGTAATGTGATGTGATCGTACCTAAACCGGCAGCTTCGAGCTCCTGTAGGTGAAGCGGCAGCTGCAGGACAGACATCTGACACTGGCAACTCCCGCTGGCCAGAGCCTGCTGCATCCGAGTGGAGGGAGGACCGAGCAACGGGTACTGCTTCTGTACAACCAATCAAACATGCATTTGAATTTTTAATCATTAATATGAACCACATTTATCGTGGTTGCTAGTCTTTTATGCTTCAGAAAAATAACAATAAGCATTAAAAAAAAATCTAGAAAAGCTCTTGTCTGGCTGATCAGAAGTGTGCAGTCTTTAAATAAGAGCCGGGACTTTAACTCAATTTAGATTAATTAATTACACAAAAATAACACGTAAAAAATTTTTTACGCATTTTAATCGCACTTATTTTGCACAGCGGAACGTTTCTCACTGGATGAGTTTCTGCGGACCGATTATACTGGAGCACCAACTAGCGTTCAGACAAAAACAAACCACAGTGAACATGGACAAAGAAGCTGATTTTGGGAAATTTTGTTATAAAAAAAACAAAAACGAATGGATGGAAGCATCAGGGTTTAATAGTCAGGGTTTCCAATGTTCTGAATGTACTTGAAAGTATTGTTTTACTTAAAAAAAAAATAATAAAAAAAAAACACAGTTTAGGTCTACCTACCTATAGGGTACCTGAATTTGTGAAATGTAGGCTACTATATTTCTAAATATTCTATTGCTACACTTAGTGGCAATATTGCACTGGTCTGTTGGACAAAAACAATATTTTGTTGTTTAAGCTTATGTATTCAGTGGTATACTAAAAATCCATATGAAACAAACTTACTTCTCACGTTAAATATTTATATGCGTTTAAAATGTGATTAATTTCGATCAATTAATTAGTTTTTTTTTTTTTTTAATCGAGTCCCGGCCCTAATATATATGTATACATATGTATATATATCAGTTGCTCAGGAACGAAAAGGCTGCAGTAAGCAGCAAAGAAACACTTTGGTTTAAAATGAGGTTGAAAGAGAGGGAAAAAAAAGCTGATGCAAGCAGATGAGTAATTCTGATTGGTATCCGCTGTGGCGACCCCTTGTCGGGAGCAGCCGAAAGAACAATAACATTTGGCACCGATTTCACCTCTACTAAGTGAGCAGAAGAAACTAAACTACTAAATCAAGCAGAAGAAAACTAAAGGGAAAAAAATTTAAGTGATCTCTTCTTGCGACTTTAAGATATTATGTAAATTGTAATTGACCTCACCTGCGAGTGTTTTTCGTTGAACTGAACCGCCTGGCCGAGTGCGCTCTCCAGCAGCGAAAGCAGCGGCTGCAGGGTTGAGGGTTTGGCACACACGCCGTTCTCGGCGGTTTTCTCCGAGTTGTGCAGCGACGGAGGATGGCACAGTGAGGAGAGGCAGCCTACCAGCCTCAGAGTCAGAGAGCGGATCTTCAGCCACAGCAGCTCCTCTTCTAGAGAGCGTTGCCTGTCCTCTTCAGTCAGCTGTCTGCGGATGAGACACGCTCACATTTACTAATTATCTTCTCCATTAACCATCGGTTAAAAAAAAAAAAAAAAAAAAAACTCTATACTGATGTCAGGGTGAAGAAATGACACAGGAATGTAAAGGTTAGACATCAAATCAAACAGCAGCTCGCTGTCCTGTACCGGTCTTTTGGATTCCAGCTGACAAACACAGCGAGATCCCGGTTGTCCCTTATATTGTCCCATGGAATGTCGTCTTCTTCAGGACACAGAGACATGGATTTCAAGCTTTCCTCTAAATTGGATGATCTGAATAAACAAAAAGACATGAATCACAAAATGTACAGAAAAACAACATTTTATTCAGCGACAATGCTCTTTTATTTATGCTACAATAATGAGGGTCGGGTTCAACAAAGCACAGTGCTGGTATTGTTTTTAATAAGAGTGAACATTAAATTAATGCTTCCTTCTAGATAATATGAGGGGCGTTAAATCAAACCGGGACTTCATTTTGCAAAATAACAGAACACCGTTATGAGAAGAAGGAAACAACCGTTATTTCTCGATATAATCCCCAACTACACTAATGCATCTGTCAATTTTCAAGGGCCAGAATGTTTATGTAAAGAGTACACATAATTGCTATCAAATATTATATTAGAACATAATATGCACATATGTTTTACAAATTACATGAGACAAAAAAATAAAATAGGAAATATGAAAATAAATATGTTGTATATGGAAAAATAGAAATATGATTTATTTTTCAAAAACATGTATACTTTTATATTGTTTACTTTATAAAAAAATTAGTTTTGTCCAATTTTCCATTATAAAATTTTTTTTATTTTATATTTTTTGCATATTCATAACGAACCCCTGAAAAATAAATGTGTTACAAAATAAACATTATACAAGAATTTGAATTAATGGTCTTGAGGGCTGTCTCGTGCCTAGAGTTTATTATAATAATAAAAAGCCTATGAACTTATGTTCTAATATAATATTTGATATATATATATATATATATATATATATATATATATATATATATATATATATATATATATATATATGCAAGATACTTTTCTTTCCCCACGTGAGTCAGTCCACGTCAGCGCTCTTTAACCAATCAGATGTGACCTCACCATTTCAACCAATCATAACCCGGGCAGGAGCGCAGCCTTAATCCTGTTTACATGAAATAAACCTGCTACCGAGCAGGTTCAAGCTTACGGACATGTTGCTATGACAGCAAATGCGAGATGAGCATCGAAGAACGAAACAATCCAAGATCAGGACAAATCCACAACAATCAAATCCAGCTAACTGAGTTAGCGACGTACGAAGAACACCCCCCTGGTCTCTTAAAGCTGTTAAAGTAACCACTGGCCACTTACTTGCCTGTTTGTTTTTTTACTAAATAACAAAACTAAATCAGCTTGTGGAACACTAGAGGGTCTGTTTCCATCAAAAACTAGACTCACATGTCTGCTTCGAGGAAGAGGTCCAGCAGCATCCTCTCAGTGCGCACCTGGGCAAAGTGCAACGAATTGTTCAGTCGATTCCTAAAAGCAATGAACTCGGGGATCTTCTCAAACGCACCGTACTTATATGCCTGAATAATGTATTCTGAGGTCTGCAACGAGAGAGAGAGAGAGTGCGAGTTAGAAATCAGGACTAACGACAGCAGCATGCGAAGGTACAGGTTATTTTTCTCCACAAAAAAAAAAAAACAACTTACATCTTTCTGGTTTGAATGGAAAAACCTGAGGGAGAAGTTACATGACTGAGAAGCAGCAGCAAATTGGCCCAAAGACTCTGCATAGCGAGTCAATAAGTATCTGTGAATGAAAAGAGTAGAGCAGAATGAGATGCCGGAGTGATTTTACTAGAATTCAGATACACCGTGTGTGAGTAATATCCCACCCTATGGTGTCGTGCTGAATGTGTTTGGCATCCAGGCTGGAGTAAAGGTCCACTACAGGCTCGAAGGCTCCCAGGCGGCAGTAGAGGAGCAGAAGCAGTAGCTTGAACTGTGCGTTAGAGGAGCTGTAGGACAGACCTTCCTCCAGCAGCCCCAGACTTTGCCACAGCATGTGCTCATCGCCTGTAACACACAATCCACAGGATAAGGACCAGGAGGATAAGACAGCAGGAGCAGAAACACAAAGCCACACTTCTTTGATAAATATTACAAGCCAGAATATAGTGATTTATAATACCAATCTAAAATTTTCAGAATTCACTTAACAATAATCGGAGCAAATATAGCAACCGTTACCTTAAAGGATGAAACAACAGGAGATCATGTGAAGATGCAGTTATACAGATGTGTTTTAGCTTTTTTAAAAATTATTATTTATTTTTATGAATAGTACACATGAAGCCAGGCAAAACAAACTTTTTAGCAGACTTATTTTATATACTTTTCGTAATAAAGTCATGTTGCCAGATTAGATGGTTCTCTGCTAAACTATGTTATCATTTTGGACAGAAAAAAAGGGCTTATTTACATTAAACAAAGTATGCACACAAAATTGAGCTACAATGAGTTCCAGCACTGATGTACAATTTTTTTTCTTTTTTAATTGGAGGGTTTTGAGGGATTGTGGGGGATTTTGTTTTGGCAAACTTGGCCAACACATGAAGCAACATGCAGAGTTTGAGCACATGAATAATGATGCCCAAATATACAACACCATACAGCATCAATAAAACATTTCACACAAAAATTGTTAAACTATTCATATCTGCGGTTCACATCAGAGAGATCTGAACTGATCATGAATGAACTTGGGGCTGTTACACCACTAACAGTGACACCGATTTTATTTGTTTAACCACAAACATTCATGCAGTCCTGAATAACAAGTTCACTCAGTTACTATATATAAAGCAGTTAAACATTTACCCGTGTTTATGTGGTATTGGCCTAACGCACCAAATGAAGGTAATTAATTATCAAACCATTTTGTGTTACGCAGGGTATAAAAAGCCTTCCGCGCTGTGGCCAACCAGGACTTACTTAGTCTTATACCCATGTACTCTGTACTACACAATGAGAGCACCATGTGTGCACCTTGCAGAGTGCAGTTTTTAAACTTCTAAAATTATATTATCCATATTGTTCAATTGTTCAGAATGACTTCGTCACACAGTGTTGGGTACGAAATCATGTCTGCCATCTCATGGTAAAATCCCCCACCACCCTCACACCAAGAAAACAAATAATAAAATTACTCAAGGGTTTAAAAAAAATGAATCTTACCAGTCTCTATCCAGAGATCTATGTAGACGTGAGCAGCCATGAGGCAGTACATGTCTGAGAACTGTAGCTCGGTTTTTAAACAGGACTTTCCTTTAAATAGAGAGACAAAGCACACCACTTAAACATAACGATAGATAGATAAAAAAATAAACAAATGAATAAATAAACAAATGTGTGACTCTGTGGTTCTCAAACCGGTCCTCAGTTTCCTGGACATCTACATTTTTTTGCTCTATTCTCGCTCACATAACAGAAATGTGAATAAAGCTAAAAAGTGGATAGTTTGCCGACTGACAACCCTGAGGACTTGTTTGTAGAACCACTGCACTACACTACAAATATGAAACATCTCTACAGGACTTAGACGGGATCATTGTTTTTTTTTTTTTTTTACATTTAAAGGGGGAAAAATGTAAAGTATGAATTAATACAATTTCTAGTATTTCTTGTATTAGTGAAAGTACTGTGATGTGTAATATTTGTGGTGGAATGTACTGTAGGTCTGATCGAATAGCGAGAGTATAAGGGAGTAGAGAAACAATCATGCATGGTTTCGTTCATTAGATCAAGACTGTGGCAGGACATCAAACTCGTTAAGACAAAAAATTCTGTCTGAACCTAAACCCTTACTGAGAATGAACAGTTCACTTTTATGCAGAAGCTTACCGAACTGTAGGCCATGGCGGTAGTGCTGCTTGAGCTCATGAATGAGTGCCAACTTGCGATCAGGGCTGAGTGCGTGCTGCAGGCCTAGGCAGCGGCTGAGCTGTGTTACACACAGGTGCCTCTGCAGCGCGCGTGTGTCTCCCGGAAGAGCCGTGCCGACCTCACCCGCAGCCCCGAGGGGCACCGCCTCCATCAGCCTGTTAATGAACTGAACCATATATAGACGGATTAGAACACGACCCATCGGGACTCATTAACTGCTCCGAGTCAGCTCTCAGAGACCTCACAGAACTGAAAACAAACAGCACTTATATATCTGTTTGTCACCTCTAAAAGCAAAGCAGAATTGCATAATGTAGGTTAAACACGGGCAACTAAAAAAAAAGTGAAGTGTACCTTATAATACAAAGACAGTCCTGGGAAAGTGATTACCTGGACATGTTGGTCCCGTACAATAAGGTCCAGAAAAACCTTTAGATCTGTGATGCAACATGGCTTGTCTCCGAATTTTACAAAGTACTGAGACATCAGCTCTAGAGGCTCACCTGCAAAAAGAAATACATGAATAAAATGACTCAAAATCTCACATTACAGAAAACACATTTTATATATAAATTTATATATATATATATATATATATATATATATATATATATATATATATATATATATATATATATATATATATATATGCCAGTGTTCGATACAGAGGATATCCTGGTTATGACAGCAGTTTGATTTACAATCTTTGACATCTTAAAGGCAGCAGAAGAGCAGGTTGCGTCTTGTGTGCTACAAGTTAGGGCTGCACGATGATTCTTCATGGGAGCTAGAAACACCAAAAGTGGATACGTTCTGACAACCAGTTTCTCAATGTCTCCTTTGCATGGTCTCTGTGTCACTCAATGTGTCAAACCATTACATTTTCTTCTTCTGTTGCGTTTGCCATTGCAAGCATTAATTTATAATTGGGCAGCAGCAGGTAAATGCTTCACACACTAAAAACAAAAAATATACACCTGAACAGAGAGGGGTATGAACAATACTAACTGGGAGATAACTTGTTGTATTAGTTTGCTAACCCTAAATGTGTTGACTCTAGCTGCTACACAGACTGAAAACAAATCAAAAGCAACAGAGATGTATACAGGGCTGATTGTGGAAAAAAATTCCTGAGCCTGAACTTTTTTTTCCTTGCCCCCGAGGTGAGTAGGGGTGGGGGTACTATGTATGCGACGCACTTTTAACATACAACTTGTTTGTATATATAAACATATACAAATATATAAACAGTCTATGTATAACCCTGATCATCAGTATTGTCAAGTGGCTCTTTTTTTTTTTAGATATTTTCATATTTGCATTATGCCCCCAGTATTATTCAAGAAAACACAGCATTTTCTTCTCAATATGTTCAGAGCCTAGATTGACATTATTAGCCCATCTTAGTACAATCACTGGAAGTAAATGCTACAGATGCTACAGCTATACCAAGACAGGTCAGTAAGTGGCAAGAATAGTACACCAAAGTACACAGGAATTGATTAATTGATTATCGTCTGCTAATTTCTTACATAAAGTGGGTGGGCGATAGTAAATGACAGGTCAAAAACTCAGCAATGAAAGAGCACAAGCGAATTTTTTAATCAGTCACACGATCGGTCATTGAGGGTGGAATATTATGCCGTTATATTCCTGCCACAATTCTGAGCGCGGGGTTTAACATTTTGAGACAAGACAAAGCACTATGCGCGTGCAGCGTCTCCCCTGCTCGCTCAACATATTCTCCGCGCACACGCGACTTCTTGATTCCATGCACGCTCGACTTTGCCTGCATGCACGTGCAACATTTATTTTCTGTGTGCGCTTTAGCTAGGTTTTGTAGCACTGGACAATCACAGACATCCACACACTACTGCTGATTGGCTGTTCCTTCTCTATCAGCTAGCAATATCGACCGCATAACGGAAGCGTTGTAAATAAAGGTTTATAAGTAAAGCGACCGAGTTGTCCGATTTGAATTTTAGTCGATGTAGTCCAACAATGAGCTATATGGATAATTAGATAAGTAAATAAAAACACAATGGACAAACGAAACTGGTATATACTAATACTTCATTGAATAAAAAGTAAATACTATAATATTTGTTTATAATATTTATAAATAAATAAAACTTTATTTACAATGCTTCCCTTATATAATTACTTTTCATTTGTATATAATTATATATTATAATATATTTTTTATTTCTTATAATTTTCTTTTGATTTTGTAAAGCTGCTTTGAGACAATGACCATTTTAAAAGCACTATACAAAATATACTATGCGTTATGCGGTCGATATTGCCAGCTGATAGAGAAGGAACAGCCAATCAGCTGTAGTGTGTGGATGTCTGTGATTGGCAGTTTTGTAACACTGGACAAAGTTGAGCGAGCGTACAGAATCAAGAAGTCGTGCGTGCGTGGAGAACATGTTGAGCGAGCAGAGGGGAGACACTGCACGCGCAGAATCAAGCTGTTGAGCGCACAGTGGAGACACTGCACGCACAGAGTGCTTTGTCTGCTCTCAAAATGTCAAATCCCGCGCTCAGAATTGTGGCAGGAATATAACGCCATAGAATATCTCAAACGTGAGGTGTGTTGCAGTGCTCTGACTGTTGCTTTATGAACAGGGTCTAATTCGTGCCGTGACAGCACTTTTTTCCCGCTAGTTCCATACATCAGTTTCCTTGCGCACACAGTGAAATAGCATGCTCCTGGTTGCAGGAGCTTTTGACACCAGCTTCCAAAGGGCTTTCCGTCACTACCTACATCTTCAATACAAGCCCAGTGTCATTTATTCTTTATGCCTTTATCGATATCTTTAATGTCTTTCCCTGGATTCATAAACAAAGCCATGACTTACGGTTTGAGTTGCCAGTATGGGAGCTAAAAACACCTTCGCACATGGAGCATTGCCTTAACCTGTATCAATCTATTTGTCAAAGACACAAGGCCCGCCCCGTCCCTATTTCTGATTGGCTCATTGGCTAGTATGTGTATTGTTTGAGTTGTTGAGCGTTAAAGCTTCTCTCTGACCTGCGCATCTCAGATCAAGAGAGAAATGACAGATCAATATCCGCAAACCAGAACGCAAAAATATTCTTATATAAATGATTCATACAAAATATAAAGTACCAATAAAACAAATTAACCTGCACTTTACATTTAAAAATAACTAATTGAAAAAAGAAAAGAAAAAATTGCCGTCTTGCAAAACACTCACAGACTAGGTTACTAGCAATCCAAGGATTTAAAGTAATTGATGATAATTATATAAACATCCAATGATTGAGTGTCCCAAAACAATTATTTATTTATTTATATATATATATATATTTATATATATATATATATATATATATATATATATATATATATATATATATATATATATATATATATATATAATTTCTTTTTATATAATATCGTTAGTTCACTTTTTATGCTCAACAGCTTACAAATTATTCAATTTAAGGGCTCTAAAATAAGGAAAAGCCCTGTGTAAAGTGTGTGTTTATTTATTTATTTTTTTTATTTGAGTACAATAAATGTCTTGGTTGGAAAATTGTGAATAGTGTAACAGAATGGCGTTCTCAGTTCCCATGGAGGAGAATCGTGAACCACATGCAGTCAAGTCCCCCATACATTTGTTTGTGTGACCTGTTTTATATTACTTTTGTTTACAAAGAGAAATAAAGCTTAATGCACCCAAAGCCACTTCCAGCATATCTAAAAAAAAAAAAAATAAATCATGAGAGGGAAATAAAGAGGAACATCCAAAGAACTTCTACAATGATGTTATAGTGCTATAGTGAAACCTCTCAGCATTGTATCTGATACCAAGTGATCATGTGAGTGTCTTTTGCAGGCCCTGAGGCAAAATGTCTTTAGTGAAACCGGCAAAAGTTGTGCTATCTGACTGTAATGTACCACAATGCTGAATTACCAAGCTGTTTTTCCTGAGGGCAGCTCCTCTGGCGGAGTCGTTGTATGAGCTCTAGGCGAGCAAGGTAGGGGCCCCGCAGTGGTCTGGACTCCTTCCCATCCTCTGTTGTTATCCGTTCCTCCACAAAACTGATGGCCTGGGCCACCGAAGAGTGCACTTCGCCCTCTATACAACTACAGTAACGGGAAAGATCCATAAAGATGATCAGAAAGGACAAAACTCGCCTGCAAAACTAATGACTTTGCTTGGTTCTAATCACTAAATAATGTGAAGAAATAATTTTTAAAATTATATTTTAGATATATATTCTTGCATATAGGCAAATCATAACCTTTGAAAAAAAATACTGTCACCTCATCACTTCAATGTAAAAGATAGTAGTAAACACTAACAATAACACTAATATACAGTAGCTACTAGTAAATACTAGTAGACCAGGTTTAACTCTATACACTCGATTACTACAATACATTCAACACTCACTGGTCTCCTTCCTCTGGAGGCGTCCAGCTCTGGTCGATGAGGTGGAATAAAGAGTCAAAATATGACA
Source organism: Channallabes apus (assembly GCA_030522415.1). Taxonomy (NCBI): domain Eukaryota; kingdom Metazoa; phylum Chordata; class Actinopteri; order Siluriformes; family Clariidae; genus Channallabes; species Channallabes apus. The sequence goes on from CM060120.1 coordinate 25,590,267, forward strand.
AGTAGAACTGCCAGTCATCAGGGCTGGAGAGTAGGAAACAAAATGAAGAATAGATCATTAATCCATAACTCGCCCATTATCTGGCACGTCTCCACTGGAATTTTTTTTATTTAACATACTTTTAAGGATTTCCATTTTTCTTCTGTCAGCAAAGACTCACCTTTACAGACAGAACTTCAAACAAATATATAAGCTAGGTAAGTGTTTAGAGATCATAAAACATCTGCTTTAATTAATACTGTAACAAAAGATGAAAATCCATTCATTCATCCTCAATAACCAGTTTATCCTGGTCAGGCGTGCACTGGATCTAGAGTGTAGTCCACCCATGAGTTCCGTTAGTCCACGCCCTTTATGAAGATTTAAACAATGCAATTTAGGGGTGCGTCATGAGAAACAGTCTGTGTGCGGAGTATGTAATCCATGACAAATGTAGAGAGGCAGGAGAAAAAGAAGGAGAGAGGACTAATAATGTCTACATTATAAAGGACTGATAAGTATTTTTATTTTCTACTATTGCACAACAAAGCACTATTAATGTGCAAGAATAAAATCATCTCATAACCAGTGTCAAAATCTCACTGGAAATATCTTCCATTATTCAAGCCCTAGCAACACACAAGTTAAGCCAAATCCAGAGTGACTTAATCTCCTTTGCTTAGCGCTATAGCTACGGTGCATCATCGAGTTTCACCCTTGGGTAGTGCACTACGGGAAATAAAATGTGGTGGAAAAACAAGTCGAATGTAAAACAGTATTAAAAAGGCACCGTGTCTTTAGAAAACATTAAACCTATTGTTACCAGCACAATTTATTTAAAGAATGTGTATTTTATGGTAAAGGAGACACTATTGCTCGACACATTGCCAAAAAAAAAAAGAGAAGAAGATGAAATGAAGTTATGAAGAATTATACTAAAATATGTAGAAAAACTATTAGTGTGGGGGAAGAAAAAAAAAAAAAAAAAAAAAGATTACTGGAAAAGCTATATTATTCTTAAAATAGTTCTGCTACTGACATGAAATTACAGTTGCAGGATAGTATAATGTTATGATGAGAAGAGTTTGGTCAAGGAACAGATTCAGTCAAATGCAATTTTCAAACTGCAAAAAGGAAGCGCAAGCCAAGATTTGGCTAAAAAAATTAAAAATAAAAAAAATGACCTTATTGACTTCTATTAATTTAACTAATAGCAACAAAACATGATTAGTAAGATGACAAAGACATAAAGACAGTTGGTCCTGATGGAGGCGGTTGGTTACTAGAATTCTTCCAAATTTTGCAATTCGTTACCACGATCTGTTACGTGTCTGGCCTCTTTTTTAATTCAAATTCAAAATACCCTTATTTACACTAGCTTTTAGTCTATAATAGTTAGATAATGTGTTTCTTTTATTCATAACTTTGTCTTGTAATTCCTTTTTTCTTCTTTAGTTCTTAATGTTCTGTTTTAATCCTATGTTGTTGTATATTCTTAATGTTAATATTCTGTTTTATGCTTTGTTTTATTGTCTATCCATTTTTTTATTTTCTTGATTTCTTAATTTTACGTGTCTATTTTTATTTTAACAGCCTTCATATTTTTCTACTTTATTTGTTATGTGAAGCAGTTTGGTTAACCTCAAGTTGTTAATTTAAGTGCTATATAACTAAATTATTGATTAATTGATTGACAGAATGGTCGCTAATCTAATACAAGCCCCCGCCCCCCCACCCACAAGGAAATTGACAATCTTTAAAAAAGAACTTCAAAGAAAAAAAAATTTTTTTAATTGCTTACTTTTTGAGGAGAAGTTTGCGTGACAGGGCATTGCACTCAGGCCAGCGCTGTAGCTGGCGATACAGCAGCATGCACTTGTTTTCCCGGCTCTGCAGCTCACTAGTGAGCTTCTCTGAGTGAAGGACACAAACACATAACCCAATCACTTCAGTCTTAAACTGATTTTCAGGTTATAAAAAGCCATTAATGCTCATTTCAGGGCTCCATCCTCACCACCGAGCTGCCCTCGCACCACTTCAAGTGCCTCATTGTATTTCCCCAGACGCTCCAAGATCATGAAATATAACTGCACCTGGAAGAGACGACACCGGACTCGTATTAAACTCGACTCGTCAAAAAGATAAGCCCGAGTGCTGCTGGAGTGGGAAGGACATGCTAACCTCTGCTTCGGCCTCAATCTTCTCCTCTTTGACCATCTTTTCCACCATGCGCTCAGCGAGAGGCAGGAACATGGTGTGGGAGAGCTTCTCATCCTGGGCTGAGATGGCCTGAAACACAAGTTAGTAAGAGAATTTTCATGCTACATAAACATCATGAAAAGTTTGTGCTGTGATGAGTAAACATACCTGCATCACTAGGCTCATAACAGACCAGAAGTAATAGGGGTTTTTGGGAACAATCTTATAAAGAGCCATTCCAGCCTGTTGAAGAGAGTCAAGAAAAGCAAAAACAGATGAGATATAGACAACTAAATGCTTGACATGAAAACAAAAAATATTATTCTCTCTTTAACACCATGCCAGTTTCTATGGCTATATATTTGTGGTGAGAGTTTTGTTATTCAATTTTAAAACTAGATAAAATGTTTAAAATAATTTTTTTTCCTAAGAACTTTAAAACAACATTTTGATTTACTTGTTTAAAAACTTTTTTTTTAAAGTGCCAACAGAATAAAACAAGTTCCTAACTTGATCCCAACGATTATTAAAAAGAAATGTATGTCTTGACCCAACACAGGGATTTATTTCATATGTTATTATTTAAGCGTTGGTCCCATTCTGATTGCCATTTTTCTTTTTGATGTATGCATTTAAAATTGGTTTTAAGCCTGAAGGGTATAGAGCATTTAATAGTTGTTTAGATAATGCTTGAAAGAATATTATTAATGAGGGGAACACTGACATTTAACTCAATAAACATGTATTCATAAAACAAAAGCAATTATGCAAGGGCACATACTGGTTTTCAGTACAGTCTGAGCTGAATCTTTTAATTATTACTCTTTTTAGAGCTGTTGAATCCTTAAAACCTTTATCATGATATTAATGCATAATGATGGTCTATATATAGAGACATCGGACCTCCAACCCTCCCCCCACACACATACATACATACACAAAAACAAACAAAAATAAATAAAAGCACCTGCTGCATTTTTTTGTACTCCCCAACACGTGCATAGGCCATGAAGAGATGCGAGTGGTACTCTTCGCTGGTAGGAACCTTCTTGACTGCAGCCTCATACAGCTTGGTCACTAACTCCGCTAACAGAGAGAGAAAGTAGCCATTTAATAATGGGAAAAAAAAACAATAACAAATGAAGAAATCAATGAACACTAATGAACTGTTGTGTGGTTTTAAAATGGAAAAAATAAATTAATAAAAAAAACCTGTCTGCCCATAAAAAAAAGAAATTATGTTTTACTCCCTTTAGCTTTAATAATGGCTATAAACTCCTTCGTTTGTGAAAATTATTCCTTATCCTCCCAGAACCACTTCATCAGGAAAGAAATGTGATGCCCTTATCATTCAGTACATTCAGGTTGTCAGTTGACTTCATTTTATCGACGCTGATCCCAGACCTGACCATCTGAAGTATAAGCCTCCATCGGCTTGTACAGTGGCCACTATGCATGATTGGTGCGCTTCCCTTCTCACCCTGACACGCCCATCACTCGGGAGTAGCTCAATCTGATCTCATTAGACCACATGACCTTATTTCCATTGCTCCCAAGTCTAATTTATATGCTACCTAGCAAACCAAAGCCTTTGTTTTTGATCAGCTTCAATAATAAGTGGTTTTCTTAGGGCCACATAACCGTTTCGTTCCAGTACTGCGAGTTTGGTGCGTGTATAAAAATGCTCTTACGGTCACTATGAAACATAGCTGTGATTTCTACTTTTTGTTTCTTTCTTTGTTTTTAACAATACAACTTCAACGAGTGTTACAGTGATCTCCATTCATGATTTTTGTTCCAATCACATTTCTTCAATTAAGTTCAACACGTTCACATTTCCCGGATTTAATGAAGCATTGTGTATGTAACACCAACGAATTATTCCAGCTGTTCAAAATCTCCTTTCCTTTGCTTGATGCAGGTCATAAATCTTTTTTTTTATGGTAACAGTAGAAGGAAAAAGGATATTTTTTACGTCATACAGCCCTAGCTTAAACTCATCACGCATTCTGCTGGAGGTCACTCACGCCGGTGCATCTCTCTGTAGAGAATAGTGAGAGCCTGGAGCGAGTTATCATCTGTGGGCTCCAGGCTGGCCACCTCTTGGGCTAGAGTGAAGGCCTCATCTTGCTTCCCTGTTCGTTGTAGACCGATAGCCTTTAGTACCTACAGCATCAAAGAAAAGACATGTACTTTAAATATACACTCTGGTATAACATTAGACCACTGACAATGTGATAAATGTATAAACAAGTAGTGGAGGTTAGGCAAGAAAAGTGTTATTTGGTCACACTGGTAACCTGGAATACAATTAATTTTACTCACTTTGGCACAGTGAAGATCCCTGTGCTTCTTGAGCAGCTTGTCAGCTTGCTGTATGGCCATCTTGTTATTGCCATTATCAAGATAATCTAGAGAGAGAGAGAGAGATGTGTTCAGCATGGATCATAACTTTCATAATAGCTGAAATAAAAGTAATTCTAGATATTTTATCAGCACTGAACACAGTAACGTTCTCGCATCATGTCCTAAGCTTTGGTCAGACTGATCTTCAGGACACAGTGCTGTAGTTTCACTAAACACACAAATCTGACATTTTGTTTTCAAACTTCTTGTTGGCCTTTCGGCTCAAGTACAGTACCTTATATACACACACAATTATAAGTTGCTGCATCCTAGTCCAGAAACTTGCCAGAGGCGGATGTGCCTAGTTACTGTTGCTAAGCTCGACAGATCGAGCGCTTTTTATAGGTGAACTATTCAAAAGGTTCAACTATGGATGGGGGGGAAAAAAAAAAAAAAAAAAAAAAGCTGTTTAATTTAAAGTTTTAATACACGAAAGAAAGAAAAAAAATGGAAATCAAATGCAGTGTCACAATGAGGAACTTGCTAACAAATTGTCATACAACACAAAATATTCAAGATCAACGACAAGTGTCACAGATGTGTTTTAGAAGACATCACTAATTCGGTTTCTGGTGATGCTGTAGCATCTCGCAGCCGAGGGCCTGAAGGGAGCCGATTGGCCGAGTTCTCTCAAGGAGGTGAGATGGGAGGCACTTACGCTCTCATCAATCACGGCTCTACGGCCAATCACGGGCGTCTGAGAGTTCACGCAAGCGCTTTCCTCCGAGCGTGTCACACACTGCCCCCAAGCAACTCTAGAAGATGCATTCGGCTGGCGTCACACAGTTAGGAGGAAACACAATGCTCTTCGACCCCACCTGACTGAGAAGGTGTGGGAGATCCGGAGCAATGGGTGGGAATTAGATATGACTAAATTGTAGAGGGAATTGATAAATAATAAATTTTAAACTAAATTGATTTCTTTTTATTTCATGACTGAACAGTCAAAAACACACATTTATGTATCTTTACCCATCAATTTTTACTTGATTACATGTTGTGATATGTTAAACCAGAAGAGTTAAAATTTATTATGTAAAAATGGTCCGTGAAAACAGAGGACAAAGCCAAGTGCAGAAAAGAATCCACGGGGCCATTTCTCATGACAGCTGGCTACCAAAAGTAACCAGACCCCATAAAGGAGAAAGACATACAACCATGCTGTCCTTTCCCTTTAGGTAGCTACTTACAGCTAAGCTAAAGTCAAAGCGGTCACGTAAAGGAGGCGGCATTTTATTTACTAGTAAAACATCGGCAAGATAAAGAAAACAATAGTGAAAAGTGTGACTTAACAAGGGTACTCGCTAACGCTCATTATACGGTGAAAACTGTCTGACATCCTTGGAATTTCACAAAGACTAGATTAATTAACTGGTAAACGATACAGAATATATAGAAATTGTCCCTTCATGCCATCATAGGTATTAAGACGGGTATTAATGCATCTCTAAAAGAAACTTCTCTAAATAATCCCAGAAAACAACCAAGCTGAGTGAGAACACAGAGCACCAGTGCTGAATAAAATTAAGCGTGCGTGTATAAAAATGTTTACTTGCAAACTGAACTCGTGTCAGGCTGTCTGAGAGACACATCAGTCTTGCAGACACCACTCATATGGGACATGTTTCTAAGCAATAGAAGCAGTACACACGTCTTTAATAATTCATAGACGGAGCCGTGATCCTAAACAAAGCCCTCGGTGCTCCAAACCAGAGTGCCATCATTAAAAACATACACCGTCATGGATTACACACACAAGCCGGAACACTGCTCACAGCTCTACAACTTTAACAGAGTTATGAATTTTATTCGAAGACATAAGCAGCGTCTGAAATCGCGTACACTGCATACGTTCGTCTTTGAGTAGTGCGTCTAGCCAGGGAATGACAGCGGGATGTAGTGCACGACTGAAACTGCCAAAAATGTAAAAGTACTCCATGCTCACAGTCTGCGTGGGAGGGAGCGGAGGATACCAGATGGCACAGTGGCTTGTGTTTTTCCTGAAAGGCTGACACAAAGAGCACAAACATCCTATATCATGAGCACTCATTAAAAGTGTACGTGTAAATAGGACGTTTTTCAGAGAGATTAGGGGAGTTTTTTGTTTTGGTCGAGTTCCATGACACTGCAGGCACATTACTGTAGCAGGATCCGGATCCGACCACCAAAAGACACAGGACGTCCAAACCTGGAAAAACCTCCTCGCCAAACCACATACCGAGATGTTTGAGAGGTCAGAGGAAACTGGACGATGCAGAACAGAAACTCACACAGAGTAACCCGAGCTCAGGGAAGAACTGGGAACCTGGTAGCTTTGAGGCTGCAATGTTACTCTCTCCGCCATCATGATTTCTTTTGAAAATACCTGCAAGCACCGTCTTAAATCATCCAGCGTTAATTTCTTCTCTAGAAGGTCATTTTTTCAGAATACCGTTATGAGAGTAAAAACTACCTTCATTTCTCTGTATAATCCCCTGCTACACTAACCGCTGTTGAGAATAATTAATTCCTCACTCAGCATTGGTTATGTTCCGAAATCTTTTAAATTAGCAGTTATCAACCCAATAATTAAGAAACCTGACCTCGACCCGTCAGCTGTCCAATTACAGGCCAATATCAAACCTCCCCTTTATCTCTAAAATTCTGGAAAAGATAGTAGCGGAGCAGCTATGCTCACATCTACATAGAAATGGCATACATGAACTGTATCCGTCAGGATTTAGGCCTCATCACAGCACAGAAACAGCACTCGTTAAAGTAGTAAATGACCTCCTATTGGCCTCTGATCAGGGTTGTGTAACTATGCTTGTATTACTCGACCTCAGTGCAGCTTTTGACACCATTGATCATAGTATTCTTCTTCACAGATTAGAAAATTTAGTAGGAATTAAGAGTACAGCCCTCTCCTGGCTGAGATCCTATTTGACTGATCGTTAACAGTATGGAGACTTAAATGGTGATTATTCTTCATGTTCTCTAGTGGAGTTTGGCGTTCCGCAGGGTTCAGTTTTAGGCCCATTGCTTTTTTCCCTTTACATGCTCCCTCTGGGCAACATAATCCGTAAGCATGGTATTAGTTTTCACTGATATGCTGACGACACACAGCTATACGTCTCAACAAATCCTGATGAGAAAAACCAGCTTACTAAAGTTGAGCAATGTGTGCAGGACATAAAAAATTGGATGCTAATTAACTTCCTTCTGCTTAATCCGGATAAGACAGAAGTTCTAGTCATAGGACCGCATACAGCTAGGAGTAAAATCTTAGATCACACCGTAACTTTAGATGGCCTTTCTGTTCCATCAAGTGCAACAGTAAAAGACCTCGGCGTGATTATAGATTCCAGCCTTTCATTTGAAGCTCATATAGATAATATCACCAGGATAGCATTCTTTCACCTCAGAAATATTGCCAAGATAAGAAATATATTGTCGCTAAACGATGCAGAAAAACTAGCTCATGCTTTTATCACTTCTAGGTTGGACTATTGTAATGCATTACTGTCTGGTTGTTCTGTTAGGTGCATAAACAAGCTTCAGCTAGTCCAGAATGCAGCAGCGAGAGTCCTCACTAGAACCAGAAGATATGAGCACATCACCCCTATCAGACACAGTCTCAGTGTTTAAATCTAGGCTAAAAACCTATTTATTTAGCCAAGCATTTTTATAAATAGATTTGCCATAGGTAAAGGAGCAGATCTGGGGGACTCATGGATGTAGAGTATTATGGTGAACTGGTATGTTTAGATGCTGTCTTCCTCATTCAGGTTTGTTGACGGTGAGGTGATTGTTTGCTTTACATCTCAGGGAGGCCTCATGTTTGTGTTTCCTTCTGGCTCTCCCTTTTAGTTATGCTGTCATAGTTAGTCCTGCCGGAGTCTCTGCTTGCACTCTACAGTAAATATACATTCACATTATACATTAGGTGACTGTGACCATACCTGCCATCTCTCCTCCTCTTCTCTCACTCTGTCGAGCTACACATGTCATTCCTGAGCTGCCAGTGACTCCCTCTGCCCTCCGGACCTGCCTGTTTCTGGTTGGAGGTCTCGTCACATGGATGCCCCGTGTGTCTCTTTGGGATGCGTCTGGTGTCTGGGGATGATTCTCTCTACTTAGAAGACGGTTCTGGCCTCGACTGGTGTCGTCAGCTGTTTCTCTGAGGACTTGACAATTCGATAGTGCAGGACTGGAACTTTCTACAAGTCTATCTGAGTCACCAATAACTACTGGACTCCATTTTAACATCAATTAACATCAACTATTATAACTGAACTGCCTGCCACCTAACACACTGTATAAATGCAGATCATTTCCTGCTATCTGTTTCACCCAGATGAGGATGGGTTCCCTGTTGAGTCTGGTTCCTCTCAAGGTTTCTTCCTATTACGATCTCAGGGAGTTTTTCCTTGCCACTGTCGCCCTCGGCTTGCTCACCAGGGACTATATGAACATTTTGATTCATACACATTCACATTCCATACAAACTTAAATAATTCTTTTGATTGTGTAAAGCTGTTTTGAGACAATGTCAATTGTTAAAAGCGCTATACAAATAAAAAAAATTTAATTGAATTTAACGTAACTCAGAAGAACGAGTTATCTCGGAGAGCGATTCGTTCATTTTCTACTGGGCGCGCATGTGCAAAGCATCGCAAAACCTCCATAGGGTATGTACAGGGAAACAGAAATGAGCCGTTACCTTTGAGTCTTTTGGTCCGAATCATTTGTTCTTTTGTCACGTGACTCCCATAGACGCTACGTGGTGCAATAGATTCAAAAGAACGAACGAATCAGTGTTCGAAGAGGTGATCCTGTTTATTATATGTCGTTAGCTGCATTGTAATATTTTAATTACCAGAACTATAGCCAAAATGTGTGTATGTAAACATGTTGGGGGTGTGTTTATTGAAAATGTAACATTTAATTTTATTTCTGATCAAAAGAATGAAATGAACTAAATGAGTCAAAAAAAAAAAAAAAAAAAAGTTGTTCATTTTGATGAACAAGATCCAAAGAACCGAGTCACTGAAATTATCCAAACTTCCCATGACTATTGGATACCATCAAGGTAGAAAGTTCTCACTACTTTGGGGACCATGATCGGACTAACGGCTTTACATCTGAAACACCGGCCTCCCAGGAACTGCTTCATTGACCCAAACAAAGAACATACAGGAAACGTGGAAATAAAGCCCCAGTTGCATTCATGAATGATTTTTTTGTACAGCTCACACAGAAAGATGCATCTCTTCTGCAAGTTGGCAATATGTTCACCTTTGGTTTTTATGAATCAAGCGTTCCACTCACTGATTGTGGAACGACCGCAGTCGCCACCTCAGCTGGCATCGACATTCACGGGCGTATAAAACGCTCGCACCTTTCAAATTTAACTATGCATAAATGTGATTTAAATTAAAGAGACACGGGGGGGGGGGGGGGGGGGGGGGTTTAAGTAACCTTCATGGCTCAACTCCAATAGGCTTTTGTTTAGAGAATAAACAGTAATATTCATGTATCATCATACACTATTATGTAAATTAAAACACCATCAGTGCACTGCATTTGGAAAGTCTGCAGTTCTGCCTTCCTCAGTGAGTTACAATACAGGAACAGATGTCTATACCTCCGCATTCGGCCAAGTCTGAAGGTAACATCATGTCCTGACCATCATGCACAGAACTGATTAAAAACAAAGTGTCTGTGTAGCAGATCAATGCAGCGCCAAAGCAAGCTGGCAAGATCGAAAGTGTCTTATGCAACTGCCGCTCGCACTGAACTCTCTCTCTCTCTCTCTCTCAGGGCGGACTGACAAAGCAAGGTTAGTTGATTTCTAGCCAAGGCAATGATGAAGAAAACTTGAAACCTCGTAAAAACTTAAAATCTCAACTGTAATGTATCTAGTTGATCTCAGTCATCAAAAAAAAATAGTGCTAGATACGAGCTGTTTTTTCTTCTTCCCCTGAACGCCATGCGCGCCATGATTAGATTTCATCTCACCACAGGAAGCTTTAAGTGAAGATGTGTGATTAAGCCGCACAATCAACTCCCGTCATCACAAGACAATTTTTCTGCAAACCTGACAAAGACCATGTCAAAACCGAGCACACGTCATACCCTTGTTGACACAGCAAACAAATTCGTTAGCCGGAGCTATTAATTATTAGAATTGTCGCCAAACGTTAATCTTAATCCTCCCCTGCAGCACTGGCAGTTCTAGGAACAGTCGGAATATTCAATACAAAATCTCAAAACACGTTACACTGCACACAAACTCCACTCCACTAGACTTTCGCTACTAAATACAGACACATTGGTAACTGGAGGTGCTGGTATACAACGTCCCAGTAATGTCATGGACGGTGACATCCTGCAGATCTACTCTTTATTAGGTTTACAAAAACAATTGTTACAAAAAACACTCGTTGCATGCTTTATCATTCCAAATATATTCTACAAGCTCTTCCCACCTCAATATTTTTCCCCCTGCTGTCATGTCGTCCCCCTTTTCCGAAGTCCTGCTGCTATTTTTAAAAAGCACATACTGATCCATATTAACAGCACATACAGCAACCTGTAATCTACATGGTAACTGTTGATGCACATCCTCTGCACTAATTTTAGCCCCAAAAAGTAATTTGTGGTATAATTTTTGGTTAGTGCCACAATTTGTCAACATTATTAACAGGTGGGAAAAAAAAAACATTAGAGCGACTCAGTGCTCCTGTTTTAAAGAGCAGCAGCTTTGTTTAACAGGATGTTTGCATACGACATCCCAACAGCGTAATGCTGAAGTGCAGATGGAGAGCAGGAACTCATTTCCTACATATGAAGCACAACAACAAAAATCACAAAGCACCTACGACTGATGTGTTTTAGGGTTGATCAGATCGATCAAACTTAGAAAGCACAAGGAGCTTTCATGCCCTCAAGTACCAAAGGTAGTTTATAAAGACAGGCCAGAAAAACGCTGGTAAAATGGCTCGCGAACCTTCGTCTGTGGTCAGGACGAGCTGATAATGAATAACTTGCTAAAGGTAACCAAACTTTACCAAAGTCTTTAACCAAAGTCTACAGCAGTTAATAGCAATGATAACTAACACTAGCCAAATACAAAAAGTATTGCAGGGTGTAACGAAAACTGTGTTTAAAAAAAACTGGACAAACCCTCCATGACGTCGTCCATAGGTTTGCTGATGTGCAGTATTGACGCTCAACTGTGCCTAAGCCCTGGTTAACCAATAAACGGGCATATGAGTGGGGCAAACATCACCTGGCTGTTGTTCTGAACATGCCCCAGTTACCACAAGCTAGCTAGTTTAGCTATCGTGGCTAATGTTAATTTATATGCTAACATTAATTCGCATTTGATTGAACTCGATCACCCTCCTACCCAACACATCGTCCCGTGTCAACGCGTACATTTCTTGTGGTAACTTAAACTACAACGATTCCAGTAAGCTGGTTAGCTAAAGTGATCCATAGCAGACAGCTAGTGTTGGAAACCTACAATGGAACTGTTAATCAAATCAGCCACACCTTTAATCAGGCATTATTTTATGGCTTAATATAATGTAACTGATGAGTTTGTCATGAATGGGAAATTTAGTCATGGGGACTGACTCACTTTTCCTAGTGGATGTTTGAGGACAGGCATGTTTCGGCAATTCCAAATGTCAGCCTCATTTTTCAGGATCTTACTGCTAGAAGTAATTATATACATTTTTTGTCCTATTTAGCCTTAACATTAACAGGCACAGCGGCATTGAATGTTTGTTCCGCAAGACAAAAAAAAAAAAAAAGTGTAAGGTGGTTCTGCCTGCTGTAAAGTGATTAATTTAAATGTTTAACACTAAGGTAATCTTTCCTTCTGAGTTATGATTGATAAGAATTCAGCTTCATCTATAATTGGTTAGAAGCTTCTTTGTGTGTTTATTTTTTTATTCACCAAAGAAAATCTGTAGCTCTTCACTTAGGAACAGAGGCTCTCTGAAACTGTTCGTATCACCTAATGTTACGCTCACATTGTTCAAACATGCACAAAAAGAAAAAATATTTCTTGCAACGAGAGTGAATCAATCAGATCAACATAGATAATATTTACCTACTGAACTGATTATTAAAGGTTTGTTTTTTAGCCCCATCCAATCAAGGTCAGGCTGTTCAGACGGACACGACCGACTTTTATCCGACTCTATTATTTTGATCATTACTGAAATATTAGGGTCTGTTTCTCTTGTATAGTCATCACCAGGGATTACACAAAACCACACAGCTTTATATACTCAAATAGTGCTTTAAAAGATTTTTACAGCTGCCATAATGAGTCAAGGTGATTTTATAGCACATTACACATACCTATTAATACATAAAAAGTATGAAGTGTGTCTGGAGGTATTTAGATCAGCAGAGATATTACTTCATGACAAGATTATTTAAAACTTGGCTCAGAAGTAAAGAAAAAAACAGACAGAGAGACAGAGAGCAAAACAGAACAGTGACACCAACAATGTCTCGTATGCAATTCCCAAAAAAGTAGAGTCTATATTTAGTAGAGGTGAAAAAAAGAAGATAGAGAAAATGCAGACTCTCAGCACTGAAACCGATAAGTCTTTTACAGTCAAATGAGCCTGCAACTGAATTTCTGCACCAGACTGAGCTCATTTGCAAACAGCAGACTTTCAGACATCAGCCGGCAGGAATTTAATTCACAGCATTTTTAAACTCGCTAATCAGTAGAAAGGCTTCTGTGCCACGACTAACTCACGCTGCTCTGCATTTCTCACACCTCATTCGGATCAAACTCCTCAGTAACCAGCTTGACCTGACCCCAGCACAGGTCCCCCCCTTTGGGGTTCTCACGATGTACTAGAACAGTCCTTCGTGTCCAAAAATCCTACACATTGTCCTAAATGTTTTAACAAGACATCATTTTTAAACGACCTGGTCATTCACCAGGCACGCTAGGAAAGCTCTGGCGTCCGAGCTAGCTAGGTAGCTAGCGAGCGAGCTAACATAGCTAATTCACCTGACATCCACTAACTAGCCAGCGGGCTAACCTTTATTTAACTAGAGAAACCTGAGTCAACTGCAAAACTCCGCGAATACCGTGAAGGTGGCGCCAGAAACGTGAAGATTTTCCTAAATATTGATAAGTCAGGGCTAATGAAACTGGTTAGCGGTTAGCAAACCAGCAGAACCGTGCGCTCGAGCGCGCTGTCATTGGGACGCGCGGGCTAAGCGAGTCCGCGGCCGGAGCTCTGAGGGCCCGTACCGGCTTCCACGCCTCTCTAACCGACCGCGAATACAACCATCGCCTCACCGCTGTTGACTGCACACGCGAAAAGACACATATTCAAAGCGTTCCGTTACTCGGACAGGAATGAATTCGTACCGTAAATTGGCCTCAGTCTCCTGTCGTTAGGGTCTTGCACATGGCCCCTCGCCGCCATGTTGGAGGTGAGCGAGATTAATAACGGCGCATGCGCTCTTAGTTCGCTCCGGAAAGGAAAGCGGAGAGATGATGCGCGCGGAGCACGCGACCTCGGCTACTGCAATACTATGTCGATTTACACGGAAATTTACACGTTTTAATATTTAATGCCGTATTTCATATTATACACTCGACTATGAAATTTATTGTAAACACATTACTATGACTCTTATGTGTGACTGTTGCGCCAAAGTTAAAAGCACCCCACTGTATATGTGTATGCTGTGGAATTACAATTTCCCTTCATTGTCCACATTCCCCAAATCTCCCAAGCATGTTTCAGTCAAATCTACTGGAAAGCTTTCCCAAAAAGGTGGAGGGGATTTCTACAACAAAAGGGGACTAAATCTGGAATGGGATGTTCAACAAAAACCCTCAGGTTTGATGGTTAGTATAGTGTCCACATACTTTTGGCCATACAGTGTACTTCAGAATTAAATCTTTCATTAATATTTCCCATTATAATTCAATATTTCATATTTGCACCATAATTATAGACACATTGAGCATCTTTGTCTTCGGTCAGACCTGAGGTCGATTCACAGATGAGAAACCCCAGGTACTGGTGGTTCCGCAATATTTCATATATTTGTCCCATAAGTACACCCAACTTGTACACCAAAGTGTTTCACCTAAATGAGGATGGGTTCCCTGTTAAGTCAGGTTCCTCTCAAGGGTTCTTCCTATTACCATCTCAGGGCATTTTTCCTTGCCACTGTCGCCCTCGGCTTGCTCACCAGGAACAATCTGACCGTTTTGATTCATACACATTCACATTCCATACAAACTTAAATAATTCTTTTGATTGTGTAAAGCTGCTTTGCGACAAGGACAATTGTTAATAGCGCTACACAAATAAAATTGAAGTACAGAGACACATTGAGAGTCTTGAGAGGAATGATGGAGACCAGGGTTCCACCAAACTGGTGGTTCCACACATCCTCTTAGTGCTGGTCCAAAGCCCAGATAAATGGGATCAGGAAGGGCTTCTGGCATAAAACAAACCTATGACAAATTTAATATCCACACAGTCATTACCCATGGCGGCAGGTGGCTTAGTGGTTAACACTGTCAGCTTGCTACTCTAGGTCTGGGTGCACAGCAGCATTGTCATCCTGATTGTTCTGCTGATCATCCATCTTATCCTCGTTTACAGTACGTCATTTTATCCTGTATACAGGGTCACGTAATCTTTTCCAGGAGACTTAGGGCACAAGCGGGGTACACCCTGGACGGGGTGCCAATCCATAATGAGGTCACATACATGCTCGTTCACACAAATTCAGAACGCCTATTTTGTATGTCTTTAAACTGTGAGAGGAAACCAGAGTACCAAGAGGAAACCCACCAAGAAGATGCAAACTCTTTGCACACAGACCTAAAACAGGAATCACATCCGGACCCTGGAGGTGCAAGGCAAGAGCACGAACCACTAAGCCACCAGTTTTTGCTTACTCTTGTTTATGTTCAGGCAACAAACAAAATAGTTCACCCATATAGTCTGCTTATTTGATTTTAAGCAAAAATAACACCACACATACACCCCCAGGATCGAGGATTTGATTCCCGCCTCGGGTTAGTGTGAATGGAGTTTGCATGTTTTCCCCCATGCTTGGTGGGTTACTCCATCAGTCCAAAGACATGAATATGAGGCTTATTGGCATTCTCAAACTGTCTCTAGTGTGTGAATGAGTGTGAGTATGTGTACATGTCTCCTGGGATAGGCTCTGGGCCCCCCATGACCCTGTATACAGGATAAAGCAGTACAGTATAAATGATGAGTGAGCGAATAACACCACATAGTATCTTTTATTGTGATTTGATTCAAATGAATGATGCATCAAGGTCAAAAATTGCATCTTCTATTCTTTCATAAATTAACACTAAGTGTAAAATGTATCTCCATTCTACAACTCTATTTATGCTGAATGTTACTGTTATACTGTTTCTGATTCATGTCAAGCTAGTGGTGATTTAATTATAATCATTATTGCATTTTGTGAACTCTAATCAAAGCTACTGACTATTATAAATTACAGAAAATGTGTGAACCCAACATAGTAATGCAAACACATGGACGTTTATTTTTGCACAAGACATTCTGCATATGCAACTCGGCCCTGAACGATGCATTCTCTCATCCCCCTTTTTTTTAAAACTCGCCTTACAGGAAAGCCTCTTTTGAGACTTTATGAAATAATTGGAATCAAAAGTAAATTTCTTAAAGAGGTTGTTTACGAGATTATATATATATATTTAAATATGAAACTGTATGAACTTTTGCCTGTGCTGATACAGCACATTGATATAGAAATTGGAAAAACAGTCCAGGTTTTTGTTCATTCACTGTCTTCTTCTGCTCCGTCCTCATGAGACGGTCCTGCTCTTTTATGTTTTGGATTTTTTCCTGCATTTATTTGCTTATCAAAGTCTTCCTCTGTAATTTTTCCCTTCTTGAGCTTCTTCAGTAGACGTGTGTCGCTCAAAAGTTCGTCAATGTCCTCATCGTCCACATCTGATCCCTAAGACAGAAACAGACAGGCTGTATACATGGGGCTTTCAAGGCAAATCATAATTTCTTGTGAATAAAGGCGTAAAACCGATTGACGTTTACAGAAGACTTCAAAAGCACAGTACGGTAATGAGACTCTTATGGCGCTTTTCCACTGCATAGTACAGCACGACACGGTTCAGTTCAACTCACTTTTGGGGGGTTTTCCACTGGGAACAGTACATGGTACCTGGTCCTTTTTTTTAGTACCACCACAGCCGATGTTCCAAGCGCGCCGAACCGTTACCAAAACGTGACGTGTAAACTCTGCTGGTCACTGATTGGCCGGAGAAAATCGTCATTACTGCGTCACTGAACTTGCAACACGAGACACAACAGAACCGCTATATTTAGAACAGCCAGAGAAGGATCGGACGCACCTTTTTGTATTAACCAAAAATTTTCTTTGGCTGCCATCAACCTCTTTTGAAACAAACTCCTTCGTCTCGCTGTTAAAAACATCCACATGCCGAGAATGAAGAACACCATGTCGTCCACATGCTCCATTGTTGTTTGTGGCGCGTTTACGATGATGTCACGGCAGTAGAGGCGCCGCAACTATAACGACACGTGAATAATCCCGCCCACTCTAAAGCGTTACTAAACTGCAGTGGAAGCGCAAACCGAGCCGAACCGAAGTGAGCTGTACTGAACCGTGCTGTGCAGTAGAGACCTGCACTCCCGCGGGAGTACCGCGGGACCCAGCGCATGGAGTGCGGCGCGGGACAAAATTTGATGGGTGAATGCGGGTGCGGGCGGGAAGGTCCTCATGTATGTGCGGGATGCGGGAGAATAACATTAATCGCGGGACTCCCGCAGAATGGAATTATCTTAAAATTTATTTATTTTTAAACAAATACTGTATTATTTATCTACTCAGTAGCGGTTCTATACTCAATTGCTCCCCGCCCACCTCGCTCAGCGCCACGCATACTAGTCTGTCCTGATCACACAATTGTGGTGGAAAAGAGACAGTTCCTAGACTGATACCGGAAAAACAATCAGTTACTATGTTTCTCATCTGTTCTTTTACGGTATTTATTACGGTATGTGTTGGTTTTTGAGATTTTTTAGCATGTTTCACAGGTTCTATTTAAGTGATTTCTTGATAACGTGATCGGCTGGTCTGTCAGTAATCAGGCCTGGTTGTGGCAAGTGAAATTTAACTAATTAATCATGGTTTATTATTTTTTTCGTTAATAAATTAATCATTTATGAATCATTTACTTGGGTTATCTTTGTTCGATGGATTGAAATTATGACACATATCGGGACAAATGCTTTTTTACAACACTGCACATACAAGGTAAATATAACAAAACCGACCTCATTCATCTTCCTCTTGGCAGCTATCTTCTTCTTCTTATCTTTCCTGGATATTTGCTTAGACCAGGCTTTGTTTTTAATAAAGTTCTTTTTTCGAGACGGCATCTGCATTTCCCGCTCCTTTTGCTCCTGTAAAGATTTCTGCCTCTGTTTTTCTCGATTCTTGTCCTTGAAGCGTATCGAGTCAGTGTCTGTGATTTCTTCGAAGTTGGGGAATGTCTTGCCTCTCAACTCGGGCATCTTGGGCATCCGGAGAAGAGCAAAGCCTCGAGCTAAAGCGGCGAAATCCAGATCTGATGGACAATAGGGAAGGAACAGTATTACAGTACGTACACACAACAGCTAAACAGTATTCTAAACATATTTGGTATATAGTAGCATCATGCATGGATTTGAATTAAAAGGAAGAAACTGAATAAATAAAGGCAATAAAATAAACACAGATGCTTCTAGACCACTGTACTACATTCACATTATTAGCATTCTATTTTGCTCTGTAGAGGTTAATTAGCACTGACCTTTGACCCGGAAAATCAGGCTACACTCGTGCTTTGCGTAAGCCTGGACAAACGAGACGAACGCCTTCATTCCTCTCTCAAATACGGCCCTGTCCCGTAAAGCCAAAGCCTTCAGTTTGGGCAAGACATCCATTACGTCACTTACAGGAGGAAACGACTGGAGAGGACACTGTGGAACACAAGCATTTTATTTGTACACTTCGTTCACATAAAAGTTTCAAATTGTTCCATGCCGGATGAGGCTGGAAACAAAGACTTATTAAACTGATATGAAAAGTACAAATCAAATGCTTGAACATCACCGACACCTTCACAACAATAAAAACAGGACACTTTTTAAAAAATACTTCTTTTATAAACATGGATATTATTTCTTTTTCTTCTTCTTCTTATTATTAAAGACTTGGTTATTATATTTCAGACTTTTTTGAAGAAAAGCTGTTCTGTACATAGTTGCTGCACACACACTTTGTCTGGCTGAGCACAACAGGTGATCAACAGGCTGTGGCTAGTAATAAAAAACTAAGATTATCTGAGAAACCAAGCATATATTGTAAATAGATTAATAAAGTAAGGCTCTAGAGAAACATACTTTTTGATTGATAGACAGGAAACTGACGTAGGATTCCTCCATCGGCAAGAGAAAGACAAGAGCGCTGCCTCGGTTTCCGATACGAGCAGTTCGGCCACATCGATGCACAAAAGAACTGCAGGAGAAAAACGGACAATTATCTAGGGGAACTGTTTCGGAAAAATAGTTTTGAAATTTTCACAGCATCGCAACATACTTCAGCCATTTCAGCTACAGTGGCTATTCTATTGTGTATAAATGAGACTTGACAGCCTTCGTCACTGGTTTACTGCTTTTAATTCCTTGGACCACTTTTTGTCCGGCCCTGACCAGTGCAGACTGTGGAAAATCCCACACTAAACCAGTAGTATAGCCACAATTAAGCTGAGATTGAATTGAAGAATAGACTTTCAGGTTAAATGAAAAAAAAATACTGTATTACTGGTTCACAAAGTACACCATTAATTTTTACACAGTCCGTCCTGGCTTAAAATTAATCGGACCACTGCCTGATGAGCAGCTCGACAGCCAGTCGTAGTCTGTTATTTAGTTATATTATGAGAAATTAAGGAGCCAAATGTTTGTCACACAGTGCATGATGAACATCATTCACAAGACAAACTACATGTAATCTTGGACGTCCACTAGCTGTGTTCTTACCTCGCACTGCTTGGAGGATCGTACTGCAACACCCAGTTCACATCGGGGATGTCAATGCCTCTCGCCATCACATCGGTGCACACAAGAATCCCACTGGAAGTTAGAAACACATCAGTAAAGCTGGAGAAGATTCATTTACACAGTGGATTCTAATAGTAAGTCAAAGCTATCGGACTTGTATTGTAAAAAAATCAACTATAGACACCGGTACTGAGAATCAATACGAGACCTCATTTACTTTTGCTTAGATACAAACATCAGTAACATATGGTACTATCAAAATAACAACCCTTTCAGCCTGAAGACAAAAACATACACCCGAGGCCACGGGAATAATATAAACAGAGCTAAATAACAAATGTTCTGTGTCTCCCCTAATTGATTAATATCTAAAACTGCAAAATGTCTGTGACTGTGTTTGGATGATTCAGTACCTTCATAAAACATTTTAAAATAAAGTGCACAAAATCAACATGAACATCAGACATTTTCCTCCCATTCATTCCATACACACTGTGAGTGAGGTAGGACACACGTCCTCAAAAAAAAAAAGAAAAAAAAAAAAAAAGAGAGAACTCATCAGCGGATAAACAATACCTCAACAGATAAACAAAGGAAAACAAGTCATTACCATTAAAAAAAAAACAAAGCGTTACCTCTTTAATTCCCGAAACTCAGAGAATATCTTGTTCCGTTTGTCCTTCATCTTGCCGTGGATACAAAGAATGGTGACATTTTTGACGAACACCTCTAGTGCTCTGCCGAAATACTCCACACAGGCACATGTGCTGTGAAACAAATAAGAACGCAAAAAATAAACGCTTTGCAGGAACTGGAAGCTGGATAAGATGTGAAAGGAATGACTCGGGTTTGTTGGCTTGTACCTGAAGAAGACGAGCTGCTTCTCGTGTTTGTGTTGCCTCAGGAAAGCTACCAGTGTATTAAACTTGTCTTCTGTTCTACAGAGCTGCCAAAGAAGACGAGATGAAATGTTTTGGTACGAATTGTTGCACACAGCTTTAAGACTAAACATTATCCTTGTCATTCTGCTTACCATGTAGTAATTACTAAGCCTCGCCGGGGTCTTTTGCACGCTAGTGGCCGCCACTCCTTTCTCCTTCACTGTGATACGGACCGGGTTTCGGAGGCCAGCCCTCACCAGCTTCTCCAGCTCCTGAGTCTGCGTTGCGGAGAAAAGACCTGTGCGTCTTTGCTTGGGCAAATAGCCCAAAATAGTGTTCAAGCTGGAAGAAGGTGAGAGGTTTTGTTAACAAAGATGGACTAAAAAAATTAAACCAGAATGTCTTTTAGGCTGCTAGAGAATTCAGTTTCGTTATAAACAGCACCTTGCTTCAAAGCCCATGTCGAGCAATCTGTCGGCTTCGTCTAGAACAAGCACGTCCAACGCCTTCACACAGCTGGCCAAGTCGAGGCCGTCGGATTTTCTCCTGAACATGTCTTCCAGACGCCCAGGAGTTCCAATCACGATGTTCGCCCTACGATTCAAATACCACAGGTTACACTGAACTAAATCAAATTAGTCTAATTAGTGATGTCACCACTCACCCATTAGCTTTGAACTTTTCTACATCTTCAATGGGGTTGCTTCCACCAATTAACAGAATCTGCCTGAAATTGTTAGCAAGAGAGTCAAGGTTCATTGTTTTTGGTTTCAACCACAAATCCTGATCTATGAAACAGACCTGAACTGGGGAAATTCCTCAAGAAACTGGCCCACGACTTCACTGATCTGGATCGCCAGCTCCCGGGTCGGTGTGATGATCAGAGCGCCAACCTGCAACAATGGCACAAGCGACGATTACGAAACAGAGAAGTGAGCCAAAAAGCAAGCATTCATTCAATCACTTTTTTCTGGGGCAGATTCGCAGTGGATTTGTGCCTCGAGCCCTGGGAATATGAATATCAGTCTCAGTCATGACAGGGTTCACTGCACATGAACTCAAACCTGGGGCAAACCTGTTCTATTTTGCACCATATCACCCTTTTTGCAGGACAGTTACTCAGTTGTCTTACCACTGTTGTAGTTTAAGGTTTTTTTTTTGTTATTTGTAAGGAGGATTGAGAGAAACATAATTTCAATTCTCTATATGCATGCACTGTACATGTATCAGAATTGACAATAAAGTTGACTTTGAAAAACAGAAAATGTGCAGAACAGAGGGCATGTCAGGATCAGAGGTGGGAGCATCTGGATTCCTGCTTCTTTCTTTCTGACACCTCAATATACTTCGTGTAATCCAAAAATATTTCAAAAACATGTGTAACTCAATATGTTGTTTGTTTTTCGGCTGCTCCCGACAAGGGGTCGCCACAGCGGACTATCCAGTCCGCACTACAACTTGGCACAGGTTTTTTCGCCGGATGCCCTTCCTGACGCAACCCTCCCATTTTATCCGGCACTGCATCCAGTGGCTGGGGTTTGGGCAATGGCTGGTAATCGAATCCGGTAAATCAATATAACGAACTTAAACGCTTGGTATTTAAACCGAGCAGCCATAGTATTACAATGCCAAACTTTATGCTAAGAGGATGTTGGCAGTGGATCCTTCAGGCGTTATGGGCTGCGAACTGGGCCTCAGTACATTACGTGGGTGCTTGATTATATTGAGATCTGGAGAGTTTGGAGGTCGAGTCGGCCTCCTTGGGCGCGCAGTGCACTGGGTGTTCTGGTGCCTTTCCATGATCATCGCCAGTTTACTGGTATACAGTTGATACTCAATGTTAAATGTTGAGTGTATAAACAGCAGTGATTGATTTAACTTACTTGCATTTTCTTCAGCTTCTCCTCACGCTTCAGGAGGATTTCCAGCAGAGGAATGACAAAAGCCAGAGTCTTCCCACTGCCTGTAACCTGCAGAGTTTCAGGAAAATCTCTCTTAGGTCCATCAGAAGTATCTATTGTTAATCAATGTATTTCAAAAGCACATACGAACAGAAATAACTTACCGCCTCGGCTGCAACATCTTTATTGCTCATGAAAAGAGGGATACATGCTGACTGGAGCAGAACATTTTAACAACAACATGTTAGAGAATGCGAGTAACAGGTTAAGTAGATAAATACAACCGGAAAATTCGTCTAAAAATACCTGAACCGGAGTCATATAAGTAAACCCGAGCCTCTTCAGAGTCAGCAGTATGTCGTGGTGAAGTTTTACTGCTAAACTCTC
Organism: Channallabes apus; assembly: GCA_030522415.1. Lineage (NCBI taxonomy): Eukaryota > Metazoa > Chordata > Actinopteri > Siluriformes > Clariidae > Channallabes > Channallabes apus. The sequence goes on from CM060120.1 coordinate 25,613,160, forward strand.
CCACTTTCCATCGCCTATACTCTCCATGTTTCTGTTTATCCGATTTTTTCCCTGTGTCACTATTCACGCGCCCATGCTGTCGGTGCAACAGAGTAAACGATCCGGCTGGAAACAAAACGACTCATTCTGAGTTCCACTGACGGTCACTTTCAACAGTAAAGAAATATTTTATAATAAACCATTACATGTGCAATATAAAAAAAGGATATCACAAATAATCTTCTCTGATGGAGTTTTGGTATTATTGGAAGTGCTCTTTATTAGACTTTGTTAGAATTAACATTTATGTATGTAAACAAAACAGCAATTTTGTGTCCATGGCCAGGAAACTCCTCAGACCTTAATCCTATTGAGGAGATGGAGAGGCGGGTGGACAAATAATAACCTACATAATCTGACAAACTCCAAGAATTAATTATGCAAGAATGGGCTGCCGTCAGTCAGGATGTGGCTCCGAACTTGATTGATTGCAGAAGTCAAGAAAAAGGAGGGTCAACACTACAAATATCGACTCTTTGCATAAGCTTAATGTAATTGTTGATAAAAGCCTTTGACACTTATAAAATGCTTATGATTATACTTCAGTACTGTATACCCTATGGTATAACATCTAACAAAACTGACTGAAAAAAAAGACTGAACAAAATGAAATAAAAACCACTGAAGCAGCAAACTGTGAAAATTCATATTTTTGTCATTATTTTGGCCATGGGAATATATATATATTTATCCTGTATTCAGGGTCGCGGGGGCCTGGAACCTATCCCAGGAGGCTTAGGGCATGTGGCGGGGTGCCAATCCGTCACGCACACATACACTCACTCAAAACCCAGACTCTGGAGGGCAAGGCGGCAGTGCAAACCACTACACCTCCACTACATAAACAACCAATTTAATTTGTATAAAATTTGATTGTCTTTAGGTGCTTTGCAGCCTGTCACAGTATTGTATTTTTGTTGATCCTATAAGAAATGAGCAATCGTATGCCACAATGTCACAAGGAGACATTGCTAGCTAGGTTACACTGACATTCAAAAGGGTGTATATTTTCTCCAATCTCAAGCATACAAGCAGTGTTCAAGTCTAACCAAGACTTATGACATTTTTTGTGAATGAAGACATTAAACCAATTTACAGAAGACTTCAAGCACAATACTGTAATGAGGCTCTTAATTTAAAAAAAAAAAAAAAAAACACAGACGTTCAGGGAGTGGAATGGTTAATCCTTGAAAATTCACAGAACTAGACGCCAATTTGCAAAAGACGTATCGAGCTGTATACAATCGTTCATGCACACATTACAGGAACTCTGCTACTGTAGGAGTTATTGTCACATCCCCTGTATGGTACTGACTTCTCTTCAAGCCATTTCCACATGTTTGAGCCATTAAATGTGTTCCCTGGGATGCCGGCATTTCAGACACGAAGCAGGCAGTCCGAGCATGGCTCTGGTGTACTGGGAAACCTTTCTACCCTGGTGGTATCCAAGCACTAGTGAAATGCTGGGATAAGTGCATTAGTGTAGCAGGGAATTATGTACGGTTCGACACCCCTGGTAAAGAACAATCAAGGTTTTACTGTGAGCTCTGATAAACCAAACAGAAAGCTTTTTTTTCCCCATGACACTACTCTACTCTCCATTTCCCTTTAATGAAAAATCCAAAGTTAATGAAGAGCAAACACTGGATTCAAAGTTCCAGAATGCAATACACAGGTGTGGTGTGACAGGAGGGACCAAGTTTAGCTAGTCGGTGAACTACGAGCTGACAAGCGTGATAGCGTTGAAAGCATTTGCATTAAAGTTTTAACTTTAGAAAAGATGAGGGTGAGAGAGCTGAACAGATCAGACTACTAAATTCGTGCTGCATGAGTAGAGATGAAGCAAAGAATTATTCTAAACTAAGAATCTTAGTTTTAGAATTTAAGTAAGATTCTCAAAATGGTAATGATTAGGTTTAATATGCAAATTGCCGACAAAAAAAAAAAGAAGTCTAAAACAATACATTTTCAAACATGTTTTATTAAATCAAGTTCAATTCGATTCACTTGAACAATCTACTTTACAATATTGTACAGTTTTACCATCAATTCTGCAGTAGTCATTGCCAATTCCCATTCTGTATAGCAAATGTTAAAGAATTAAATGTCCATACAGACATGTAACAGTAAAAAAGTACATAAATTACTTCCCTCCCCAGTGAACAGGAACAAAATCTCTGCAAAATGGAAATTATACTTAAACATCTGAAAATACCATAAAGCCATTTTAATACATAAACAGTCATATTCCATAGGTTGGCTAATACACATAATTATGTGCCACGTAAGTTCCATAAGAAGCTGAAAATCCTAACAAGGGTGCGCATCAAAAGTCAAATCACCAAGTTAACGACTGGATCAATCGTTGAAAACGTTAGACAATATCGTAAAAGTTACACCATGCAACGCTTGTAGCAGTCTCTAAGCAGCAGCCCCACACACCCTCCCCATGTCACTGTTTTTCTAGCAAAAAAGAAAGAAGCTCCACAAATTAAAACAGCTTAGTAAGAACTGGGGGTTTAAAAGAAATTAAAAGTGAACACAGAAGATTTGTTTGAAAGAACACAGCTTCCCAAAACAACTAAATGAAACCTAAACCCACACAGACAATAATGAAAACCGAATGACAGACAAGAAATACTCTTCTGAAAGGTGTTGAGGCAGGATAGCCAATCCTTGGAGTAGTGAATGACTGTCTTGATAGTAGAGAGGAAGCATGTTGTTTTAACTGTATTTTTTTTACACGACTCGTCGTACTTCAAAAAATCTCTTCAGGTAGTAAATTTGTCCAAGGGTCATGGCGACAAGCACCAGAGCTTCGAAGAACGACCACAGCACCACTCTGCTGTTGGTGTTGTCGTTAACTGGGGGAAAAATAAATGTATAAGACAGTAGTGAGTATGTACATTGAACAAAAAACGTTAACAAGTCATCGAATGTGCATGTGAGGTGACTTACTTGCTCTGTGTATCCTTTCCCGAACCTCCATGTACTCCTGCTCGTGCTTGACAGCAGTCATGGCCACAGCCAATTCGTTAATCATCTCTTCCAGCTTGTTCTGGTGAGCTGAAGTCAGGGGAAAAAGACTGACAACATGTAAAATATGTTGCAGATTTCTTTTCTTCTTAAACTGTATTCTAATAATCTAAATACACCAAGTGATAGAACATGCATCAGAAATCCCAAGCAAAGTGCTTTTCCCTCATTTTGTTCTCAAAATGTCTAAAGTTTCAGGTTTATGGTGCACAACATGCACACAATGCTGAGGAATTAATTTGTAATGGTATCTACTTTATATAACCAATACATAACCAGTAATACTGTTACACATGGTTACATCTCAGCCTCTTATTAGATGCACAATGCAACAAGCACCAAGGGCTTTCAGATAACACCAAACCAGGGCAGAGGTTAGTGTTAAAGCAGCATGTTTGACACATTAAATGTTCCATATTAAAGCGTTTTCGCTTATGCTGCCTGTGCCTACCATCCCAGCTGTCACCGCCGCCTGAGAAAAAGAGCAAGTCAACAGTCAGGGCTGAATAAAAACACAGTATATACAGTGGAAAGGCAGAAACTGACACCTGATGGTTATACTCATAATGAACCATGAGTGCATTCAGATTGTTAGCATTTACTCTTTGACAGCTAAAGCGTATTTTTGGACCAGTCTTGATTCTTCATATATACACACTAGAAACAAATCTTCAACAACTTTGATGTTTCCAATTGCAAGTGTCATAAACACCACTTAATGTGCATGTGTATAAATACACAAGCTGTAATTCTTAAAGCAATGTGCTTAATTCAATTTAAAAGCATTAAAACCTATTATAAATATATTCACATACAGTAGTCATGGTTATACTTATGGCCCTCATAAAAAGGGTTGGTGAAACTTTACTTCAAAATTTCAGCAAAACAAACTAATGGCGTCTGAAACAGTCGCACCTGTGACATTTCACACATACCATAACTCATAGCATGTCAGCATGGTTATTATGTCTGGATTTAAACTACCCTGTTACTAGGATCTATTCACCAATAGATGATAAAATACAACATAACAGTCTTTTTGTGTGATCACACAGAGTTCATTTGAAAGAGTTCACACTCCAGTTCCTCACAATCTCAGACTTTCACTGCATTGGATTAGGATTTCTTAGAGAGGTTCCTAGTGCAACTGTGATCTGCCTACGCCTAAAGGTTTTAAATACAACAGCAAAATGCGACGCAAACCTAGAGGGCTTTGTTTTTACAATGCCCAAATTAAGCAAACTGCAATCCAGACATAAAAAGGTTCAGTTTAGTGCCACTGTGAGCACTGCTATGATGCTTAACTAAAATCCATCAATAGGGGAACGACATCATGCCAAACTCACACTCACTTTTGCAAATACAGTATCTTGAAATGTCAACAAAACATATTCTTCCATGCAACCTCATTATGCACAAGAAGTCAACATACCCATTAAATACCCATGAATCTCACACTGGCATAACTCGACCTAACAAACGAAGACCTTTTTTCCCCCTGATGTACAATTTTTGAAAATCATACACTGTAAACTCAGCTTATGAGCATGTTGCCACGTAATGATCGGTAAACCTCTGATACCTGAAAGGGAAATCGCTGGATTCTGTAAACTGCATTACTGTGATATGAACACACCGATGAAGTAAAACACATCATACACAAGCCATATATTATTACCCTCTGTCTCCATGTCTTGGCCCTTAGGAGCTTCACCGATGTCGATGGTGAACATCACAATTTTAGGAGTCATGGTGGACATCTTGTTGCTAAAGCAGAATTTATATGTTCCATCCATATGGGCAGCCACGGAGTACTTCCCACTGGACTCACGGTCTCCTTTATAAATCTGCTTACCATCTGGTCCAGTTATCTACAAGAAACAGGTATTAAATCAGCACACTTCATCATCAGTGAACAAGTATAAGGGTACTTATTCCTGAATAACATGCTGAATACATAATCTGACACAAACTGGACAGGAGGGACAACAGGTCACTGAACAAACTCCTGTCAATCATGCAATCATCCCAGCTAATACATGATCCAGTGGGGTTTATTCTCGAACAGACTGATTCAGCTTCGCTATCACAAAGAACGGTTCGGGAAACCATTCACACCTTTTCCATAGCACTGTACAATGACTCACCTCTATGTAACAGATGATTGTAACTTACACATTATTCGCCATCACTTTACTCACAAACATACATTGACAATTTGCACATTTTATTTCTTTTTGAATTGCCAGTATGCACTGTTTATGTAGCATCATATTGTATTAATTGATATCAGTTACAATGACTGAATTACATTCTGCTTTGTTGTTTTTTCCCTCTTTCTTCCCTCCACTACTGTTTGTGTAACCTGCTGCCAATAAGGCATATCTATCTATAAATAAAAACATTATGGCTGCGTCCTAATAAGATGCGCACTACCTTCATGTGCATGACGTTAATTAATCCTGATCTACCCAAATCTAGTGGACTATAATTAACACACCATGCCATCCGGGACTGATCGTTCAGCTAGTGACATATGTTAGCACAGCAGACAGGTAGCGCGTTAGCAAGCGACTTCCTGCTAAAACAAAACACAACAAAAGCACGAAGCCCTGCATGCTCTGCACCACTGAGACTCGACCCCTCACCTCAACGTCGATGTCTAGAAATCCTCCCTCCGCCACCTCGAACATGAGGCTCATCTTCGTGCCCGAGTTCACGCGCTCGAAGAAGCACTCTTCCGCGTGAGCATCGACGCTAACGAAGTAGCCGCTCGCTGTAGAGCACAAAACCCCGAGCAGCACGACGAGCTCAGAAAACGTCAACATTCTCGCTTCGAACTAAATTTATTAAGCGATAATAAATCCCCCAGCACCATTAATAGTCTGTGTATCGATGCTAAACAGACTCCCTTTTCATTAGCGGAGAGGGAGCTAGGCTAGGTGGCGGCGGTTTATAACTTGAACACGGAGCTTTACTGCTAGTACTGCCACGTAAAGCTTATGACGGGTCGCGCTGAGGGCCAAATTAGACGAACGAAACGCAAAAGCAAAAAAAGAAAAAAGTCTAAACAAGAAGACGATAAGTGACAAGCCATCCAAATCAAGCGTTTTATATTTACTGTTCAGGCTGTGTGTATTAGTGTATTAAATTTACAGTTGTAATATATATAAATATAATATTTCCTCCTTTTTAGTTTTATTTTATATTGCTTATTAAGTACAGGGTCATAAGAGAGCTGGAGTCTATTCCAGGAAATTTTGGGCACAAGGTGGGGTACACCCTGGACAGCGTGCCAATCCATCGCAGGGCACACACCCAAACAATGGGCAAACCAATTAGCCTAATTTGCATGTTTATGGACTGTGGGGGTTCAGTGTACCAGGAGTACTTCATAGGATACCGTTTGTGCAAATACATTTTGGAACAAAAAACAAAACAAACAAAAACAATTAAAAAAAATAGAATAAATAAACTACATTGCATGTGTTCATTACGCACACCACCAGTGCAATATGTATTGAATAAAAATCACTAATGGGTCACTGATGATCACGGATAGGCTGCATGAATCTTAATTCCGGAAAAGTATCACATCTTTATTAATAGTTTTTAAATGATCATTGTGCTTGCTTTCAAAACAAAAAAAATCAAGTAATCAACTGAAATATATTTGTTAACAGGAAAATAATCTGACGGACAGCTAAAAACAAGACTTAATGTTAGGAATGAAAGCTTGTTGGGTGGCACGTTGGCTTAGTGTTTAGCATGGTTGCCTTTGCACCTCCAGGGCAGAAGGTTTGATTCCCTCTGTATGCTGTGTGTTGCAGTTTGCATGTTTTGTTTGGTGGGTTTCCTCCCATAGTTCAAAGACATGCAGTTTAGGCTATCTGGTGTGGCCAAATTGTCCAGTGGTGTGCGAAAGAGCATGTGAGTGAGTGTGTGCGTACCCTGTGTTGGATTGACACACTGTCCAGGGTTAGCTAATAACCATGTATTGTGCCCTAAGTCTCCTGGGATAGGCCCCAGGCCCTCACAGTATGCAGGATAAAGCAGTATAAACAAGGGAGTGAAAGCCTTTAGAGCCACATAGCAATAAAATGGCAAAAGTCTCCAAACTGTGTGCTTAGAGTGGGAGAAAGAGTGAGAGTATACACAGCTCCTGTCGTGGCCTGGTGAAGAGAGCGAGCCAGCACTAGAGGGCGCAGGTGTTTTACGCAATTCTGCTTTTGTCGCATGTTTGGTGACGTTTTACAACTGACTCGAAAGGACTCCGATGCTGAGGCCTAGCTACTGAGTTTTGTTCCTCCGACTGTAAATATTTTTACCTCTTCATTTATTTAAGCCTGTTTTGAGCTCTTCTTTTCCTTATGACGTTTTTTTGCCAGGGAAAAACAGCGGGGTTTTCGGCGCAGTCGCTTGCTTTGGCTTTGAAAGTAAGTAAAATCTGAGGCGAGGATCCGGAGTGAGGAGTCCAGGCTTGTGAAGATGACATCTCGGAGGTGAGAGCTGAGGGAAATGAAAAACAAACCGTTTGTACTGGGGTTAAGCTGTCGAGCCGAACACGGCAGCGGTTTTTCGTTAACACTAATCTGTGTGGACAGCGCTTCCAGGTTGGACTAGAAGTCGAACAAAAGTAGAAAGTTTTAATTGGTCCTGAACTCCAGTGTTTCTAAGTTGCTTGTGTTAGCCTGCTAGCAGGTCTGTGCTCCAGTCTGTAGGCTAGTTAGCTAACGGTGTTGGTCAAGCCGAGTGAGGTGGCTAACTGGCTAACTGTAATACACACACACACACCATGTTGTGTATGTCTCAGCTAGCCGAGTGATAGTCTGCTCACTGACTCTTATCTGTCTAACCTTACTGTTTTATATCCTCAGTGATACTGGACACGTCACGGGTTTAATATTAGCAGCTTTGCTAGCCGTGCTTTTAAAACCTGCCCGTGACAAGAAGGACAACTTGTGCAAACAACTCCTGTAATACATGTTAACCCGAATGTTTAAGACGTTCGAGAATGTTTAGGACACGCAAGCATACACCTGATGTCATACTTGTGTAAACATCCAGAGAAATCATTTCTTCACAGCTAGCTAGTCAGATGTGCTCAGATGATGATTCCTCTTTTTTTTTTTCTTTCTCATGGAGTCACATCCAGTGACTCATCACGTGATCATTTTGTAAACCATCTGTGCATGAAAGTGATGTTCAGTGTGACTTTTTGTGCCAGTGGAAATCAGTGTGGTTGTATTGACAGGTGGTTTCACCCCAACATCACCGGCGTGGAGGCTGAGAACCTTTTGCTGACGCGTGGTGTGGACGGAAGCTTTCTGGCCCGACCGAGCAAGAGCAATCCGGGAGATTTCACCCTCTCTGTCAGGTGAGAATCCACTGCCCTCTGAGAGAGAGAGATGATGGTTAGTAAAGCTGAAGACGAAACACGCATTAGAAAGGTGATGCAGTACATTTGGAGAAGGTGGACTGTGAGACAGAAATGTGTGTGTTTGTGTGTGGGTTTATTCCCATACAATGTGACACTTAAAAAAAAAAAAAAACTTTAGAAAGTAAGGTGCCATCAAATAAACATCACGTTCCCATCCCGTACTCGATGTTTTAGAAAGTCTTGCCATCAAACTAAGCGTCTTGTTACAGTGCATTTGGAAACATTTATTCAAAACACACTCTTTAAAACCCTTTGTTTTTATTTTATGAACTGCACCACACTATTAGGATGAACGATGTTCTGGGAAAATGAGAGCAATAAATAAAATAGCAGGTGTTTGCAAATGCAGAAAATGTATGCCTGCTCAGGATTACAGCTTGTAAACACATTTATAAATTAACATAATCTTACATGAATACAAGGAGGCAAAAAGGTATATTTTAGGTTTTACTTTTAAACATAATTTCTAGTTTCAGTTTCTGTTTTTATGCCCCATCTGGAACATATTCCCAGAGTTAATTGTTTGTTTATTTATTTATGTCTGCATGAAGTTAAGATCACTATTTTCGAGCTTTTTATGATGGGCGTTCAAGTCAACTGGGATTTTTGCAGAAAATCGTGTTGTGATCGTTAAAAACGACCTATATTTCTTTATATAATCTCCTGCTACACTAGTGCACTAATCCTAGCGTTTCACAAGTGCTTGGATACCATCAACTGATCGAACTGTCTGGTTCACGGCTGAAACGCTGGCCTCCCAGGAACTGCTCCAGTGAGCTCAGGACTGTATGAGGGATGTGGCAAAAACTACCAGCTGAGTTCCTGTTAGTGAATGATTGTATGTACTGTTCCCACAGCGTCTCTTGTGCAAATTGGCCACAAGTTTGCATTCACAAGAAATTCCCATCACAAGTCCCTGTTTAACTCAAACTGCCCTCATGTACGAGTAGAAGACATTTTGCTATTTAACAAATTGAAGGAAAATGTGTTCTGTACATTTTCGAGAAGGCATTTGTTCCACATCCTTGTGTCTCACTCTATGCGAGGTTTCTAGAAATCTGCTTTCTCAGGTTTCGCAGTTTTATTTCTCCACTTCATTTTAAAAGGCAGGCATTTTTTTCTTTCCTGTGGTGAGGCTTATAGTTCTCCACAGGCTTACCACAGGGGGAGAGGGCGCGGTGGTCGGAAACCTCTCCGCGAGAATACCAAACAGAAAAGACACACTGGTAAATTTGGCTACGAGAGATTCCTTCCAGTTTAAAACAATCTTTCAAAAAAGGCCCCATGTAATAGCTTCTTTGCTGTGATTTGATTTGTATGGTAAATGATTTCCTTTTGAAACAGGAAGTCAGAGTGATGTCTTATTGGACTCTTCAGCTGATGGCATATTAGAGAGAGAACAAGCCTAAACTGATGAACAGTAAATAGGGTCTCTTTCTTACTCTTAGAACAGAATCATATTTGGTTTCTGTCTGTTTAGCGACCTAAAGAAACTTCATTGAGAAGTGCCTGTTCCAATTTAATACTTTTAGCTTTTTTTTTTTTTTTTTTTTTACCTTAAACTAAGAAATTAGTACGTGACAAATCATGTTCAAGCCATGTTCATGACTGAGCAGGTACTACTCCAGAGCAAGACGGGGCAAATGGTTCTTAAGAGTTTTATTTGAGGATGAGGAAGTTGTAGCTAGTAATGAAAGAAAAAATGGCAAAATGAGTTGTTTCTAAAAGCAATGGACTATAAAATGAAAATGCTCTTCAGAACTTTTTTTTTTCATTTTTATCATCACACTAAAAGGGTAATCTGGATTTCATGGCCTCTTTAAACTCTTGGTTTTGTTAAGTAACTTTTGATTTATATTTTTAATAAGCACATATTCACCATATCGGAGCAGAATTTGGTTTACTTGCTGTTTGGATTACTTCCGCACCGTGTATAATTAAATAAACCGAAAAGCGATACACCACATGATGGCTGCTTTTTCATTGTTTTGGTCAGAAATACGTCAACACAGAATCATATCACATCTCATAAACCATTTCATGATAGATGGCTGCTTTAAGCGTCTCATGGCCCAAAGCTGCAAGTTTTTTTTTTTTTTTTTTTTTTTTTTAAGAGAAAAAGGAACCCACAGGGATTTAAGAATTTGCCCTGCTATAATTCAGAAATGTTACAGTAAGTGTCAGTTTAATCCTAGCCCTGTGTAACTGCTGCTGAACCCGGGCTCCTTGATGTGCTGCACAATGTAAACCACAAAGGCTTGTCATAGCATCTGTAAATGCTTCATTCATAACGTCAGTCTTTTATAATCATAGTCCTTTTTCCATGCTGCTGCAGAATGAACTCGTTCATTGTTATATAACAAATTATTGCAAATCTACACATTTACCTTGATGAAACTTTGATGCTCTGAGATCTTAGTTTAAAGTTTAGTTCCCTTTTTTAATTTGTTTTAAAACCTCTATTTCTGCATGTTATTTCATTCTCCCAGCACTTGGTTCCTTTATATCAAAGAAAAGAAACTTCCTTTTATTGTAAGTCTGCTGCTCTTAATGATGGTCACATGCTCTTTTAGTTACTGTAAGGACTTTTATTTCTGACATTCCTTCTGGGGCAAGACTTTGTCATAACGCTGTAGAATGCTTGCACATGTATAAAGGAAAGTATATATATTTCACACATGCGGATGCGGTATTGAAATCTTTATCTTAGTTTTATTTCTGAGGACATGTAAATATACCAGTCCTTGCGAATTAAATTGGTTGAGAATTAGACGTCCACAAATCTTGAATAGTTGAGATTGAATTTCAGCTATGATTATTGTGAGTAATGTCCACGTTTGTCTCATTGTAGGTGACGAATTGGGATATCTAGCTAAGGTGTAATGCTATTATTTTTGTGCATATATTTTGCTTTCGCAGTGAGTAAAGAGTAAAGTTCTAAAGTTAACATAGAAGATTGGCCAAGTGACATCTTCAGTGATGTTTCAATCTGTACCAGATCATTAAGCGGAACAGAACATTTTCTGCTGGTTAATATGTTGAAAATATCTCTAAAGTTAGATTATGCCTTAGTCATATGCACGGTTTCTAACCCTAAAACTTTTACGTCGGTGAAAGAAACGAATTCAGGCCCACACAATTTCGTGAGCTTGCAGAGTCTCGGTGGAATTAATGTTGCAGGCAGGAATTTAGAAGCTTATCTTTTTATATTTAGGCGAAATGGAGCAGTCACCCACATTAAGATCCAGAACACGGGCGACTACTACGACCTGTACGGAGGAGAGAAATTCGCCACGTTGGCTGAGCTGGTGCAGTTTTACATGGAGCACCACGGGCAGCTAAAGGAGAAGAATGGTGATGTGATCGAGCTGAAGTACCCACTCAACTGCGCTGACCCGACATCGGAGAGGTGTTCCTACAATCAAATCTCTCAACCATGTCTTTGTTTTACCACATTTTATCTATAGACAAATGCAACTTTCTTTGAAAGTATCTGCTAAATAAATCAATGCTCTTGTTGTGTCCTGACATTTCACCCTCCAAGGTGGTTTCATGGTCACCTCTCGGGCCGTGAAGCCGAGAAACTGCTGACAGAAAAAGGCAAGAACGGCAGCTTTTTGGTCAGAGAGAGCCAGAGTCATCCTGGGGATTTTGTGCTCTCCGTACGGACCGGAGACGACAAAACAGACAGCACTGACAGCAAACCCAAAGTCACTCATGTCATGATTCGCTGCCAGGTGCCCTTTTTCTTGCCTTTGTTTGTTTGTATCAAGAGATTGATATCAGGCTGTATATAAACAGCTATAATCCTTTTTTGCAGCATGACATGAAGTATGACGTTGGTGGAGGGGAGAAGTTTGACTCCCTAACAGACCTGGTGGAACACTACAAGAAAAACCCCATGGTGGAAACATTGGGCACTGTGCTTCAGCTCAAACAGGTGGGATATTAGGTAGAGTGACTCCTCACATCAAGGAATCTTATCTTGGCATTAAAGGAAAAGTTTATATCTGTTCATGTCTGTAGTTTAATGATGGTTAGTTTTTATTTATTCAGCCTAGCACTGTAGCTACTAACCGATAAAGTCGATTAGATGACAGTGAATTTCATTATTAGTTATTTTGTTGTTACTTAATGTCACAGAATGATTCAGTGATCTTGAACGAAGAAAAAAAAAAAACGTATATAGTATTCCTTACCGTAGACAAGAGTTATAGTATGTCAAGTAGCGAAATTTCTAAAGGCATCTGAAGATGGAGATGAAATATAAACCATATTTAATTGTCCAGTGAAGTTGAAAAGTGATCAACAATATGAACGTTTGATAATATTCTCACACCATAACCAATTGTGTATGTAGTGACCCGGTACTGCAGTGCCGACTAAAAGTTTCCAGACATTTTTAAGTTTTCAACATTTTATGTTTCACACTCTTCTTAAAATGTATTCATCATTCTACACCCACTACTTCACAATGAGAGTAAAAACAGGTGTTCCTTTTCCAAATTATGTCCAATGAAATCAATTAGGCACTGATGGACTCCTGTCAAGTTTGTGGAAGAATCTCAAAGACCACAGATAGGAGTAGGATGCGCCAAAGCTTAATTGCAAGTGTCATAACAAAGGGTCTGAATACCTATTTAAAATTGGATATTTCACTTTTTTTTTTTTTATTATATTATATATTTAGTTTATATATCCTTGATGCAGAACCGTTGATTTATTTATTTATGTATTTATTTTCTTTATTAATAATTTTTTTATTTAGAGCCGTTTTGTACTAAGTTAGACGTTGGCTTGTTGTAAACGTCACGCCTGTTGTATTTAAAGCCTCTCAACACGACACGCATTAATGCAGCCGAGATCGAGAGTAGAGTGCGGGAGCTCAGCAAGCCGGCCGAGGCCACGGATAAGGTCAAACAGGGCTTCTGGGAAGAGTTCGAGGTGAGAGCCATCATCCACGCTTCAGTTAACATACTTAATACTGCACTTATTACATTACCCTGCACTCGCTCAGCGATGCCGAGACGTATGATTTCCATTTCTGCGCTTTTCTCCCACTGTGCATAGACGCTTCAACAGCAGGAGTGCAAGCTGCTGTACAGTCGCAAAGAGGGCCAGCGCGCTGAGAACAAGAACAAGAACAGATACAAAAACATCCTGCCCTGTGCGTATATATTTGCTCTCTTTTTCTCTTCTACTTTGACTGATCTCTTTAAGCAGAGACATGTAGAAATGTTATTTCAAGAAATGATGTAGACAGAGAGCTGTGCATTCAGCATCTTAGTAAAAATGGTTGACTCGACTTCCTCTTCCTAGTTGACCACACGCGAGTAGTCCTCAACGACGGAGACACAAACGAGCCGGGCTCCGATTACATCAACGCTAACATCATCATGGTAATAATGATAACGATGCTCTGATCAGTACAAACGTATGATCGTTTAATATTCTAGTTTTTAAGTGGGAAGTAATGTTTATATCTTAGCATAGATAGCATTTGATTAAATTAGATTTTAACAACAGGATCAGAATAAGCCAAGAGTTTATGGCAGTTCCAGTTAGTGTCTCTAGGGCGCTCAGTTTGTTTCACTTACCGCTGTTCTCCTCACTGCAGCCGGAGTTAGAGTCAAAGAGCAACAACGCCAGATTAAAGAAAAGCTACATCGCCACGCAGGGCTGCCTGCAGAACACAATAAGCGACTTCTGGAGGATGGTGTTTCAGGAAAACTCGCGTGTCATTGTCATGACGACTAAAGAAGTCGAGAGGAGCAAGGTTTGTTCTTTTACTTTTGAGTGTTTAGATCCTCCAAAGAAATTTTTTTTTAATTATTAAATTTTTCAACAAAACACCACCAGTGGTACAGGTATCTCGACAAAATTTTGTGACGCATTCTAATGGCTATAAATGCTTAAATGCAAATACAAAAATAAAAACAAATCCACAAAACAAAAAAAAATTTTTGGCATCATTAAGGTGATTTTCTAATTTGAATAGATATTCACTCTATTTTATACATTATCCGCTCTGTTCTGTAAGCACGAATTCTTTCGGCAAGATAGTGACGACTTTTAAGCAACTCTTACCGAAAGTTCAGTTTCTGTCTCGGAAATCCATCAATGTAATAAAAGTACATCTCGATCCCGAGGCACATCAGCAGGAGTATAAGACGGAACTGGAAGACCTAACATCATGCTGTGTATCATTACAGAGTAAGTGTGTGAAGTACTGGCCGGACGTGTCGGCGCTGAAGGAATACGGTGCCATGCGTGTGCGCAACGTCAAGGAGACTTCAGCGCACGATTACATCCTGCGAGAGCTGAAGCTTTCTAAAGTCGGACAGGTGATCGAAAAAACGCAGTAAACCATGAAGCACTGTTGAAACTGCTTAATTTGTTCCAGGTTTGAGTTATGTTGAAATGTACATCCTTGAACAGCAATCCTTTAAGTTTAAAGTAAATTGGACCCCATTTTGTTGATCAAGAAGGCAAATGCTGCCATGTAGCATAATACAGAGAGTTTTTGGACAAATTATCATTATTGCCTTTGTGTTGCATCATGTATGTGCGGGTCTGTTTGTTTTTTTTTTCTCTCTCTCTCTCTTTCTCTCTCTTTTTGTGCCTGCGTGCGCTGATAATGTCACCTGAAGGCATGTAATTTTAGGCAGAGTTTTTGATTTGTTTTTGGGTTGAGCAGCATGTGTGTGTGTGTCTAACACTCCATTACTCACGTTGCACAGGGAAACACAGAGCGCACTGTATGGCAGTACCATTTCCGTGCCTGGCCCGATCACGGCGTCCCCAGCGATCCCGGTGGTGTGCTAGACTTCCTGGAGGAGGTCAAACTGAAGCAAGAGGGCATTCTGGAGGCCGGTCCTATCGTCGTGCACTGCAGGTAAAGCAAAATTAAATCCTGAAACACGTGTTTTTGTTTTTCATATCACCTGCAATATATTGCATCTAAGTCCAAATTTTCTTACTATGCCTTATGTAACACTTATGTAATACACGGATACAAAGCCAGTTTTATTTCCCAAAAAAATGTATTAGGTGATGTTTCTGCTTATATAATGCTTTAATGCCCAGATTTAAATTCCATGTTTAAAATGTTTTTTTTTTTTTCAACAGTGCTGGGATTGGACGAACTGGGACCTTTATTGTAATTGACATCTTAATAGACATCATCAGAGAAAAAGGTAAAGTCGCAATCATATGACAGAAAACCTTCAAGGGGAATGAGGTGTCTCATTTGCCTTTTTAAAAAGTGGCAAAGTGCTCGTCCTATCACCCGGAGATCGCTGGTTCAGTTCCCGGGTGATGCTGTAGCTCTAGAAAGAGCTGATTGGCCGAGCTCTCTCAGAGGGGAGGGATGAGAGGTACTTAGTGCTCCCACGTTAATTATGTCTCTACAGCCAATCAGGGGCGTCTGTGAGCTCACCAAGCGAAAGGAGGGATAACGCTGTCCTCCGAGTGTGTTACTCCGCCTCCAATGGTGCATCAGTGAGCAGTTAGAAAAGATGCGGTCGGCTGACGTCACATGGTTCGGAGAAATCACGTCACAGTCTTCGGCCCTCCGAAGTAGCAGCCTTAATGTGGGAGCCCCCTGCTGACATGGAGGAATTGGATACGACTAAATTAGGGAGAAAATTTGGAAGAAAAAAAAAAATGTGCCGTTTGTCTTTATGTAGGAGTGGACTGCGATATCGATGTGCCCAAGACGATACAGATGGTACGCTCACAGCGCTCAGGAATGGTGCAGACCGAGGCCCAGTACCGCTTCATCTACATGGCGGTTCAGCATTACATAGAGACACTGCAGCGCCGCATAGAGGAGGAGCAGGTACAGTACGCTCTTATTCTCGCTGTCTTCTAGACCCATAGCGTGAAGTATATATTTCATTTTCAGCTTGCCACATCGAAATCTTTGCTCGTTAATGTTTTGTAGTTTTGATCGTTGTACTTTTTCTTTACAGAAAAGTAAAATCAAAGGACGAGAGTACACCAATATTAAATACTCACTGACGGATCTGAGTGCAGGGGACCAGAGCCCACTTCCTCCCTGCACACCTACGCCAACCTGCACCGAGTAAGTAGTAGAGAACGGTCAGTGTCGCACCAAAAAGAGGTTTCTTTGTGTTCTGTATGCGTGAAGGAATCTGTATTAATAATTACGTTGATATTAAACCTTCGAGCACTTCAGAGACCCTAACTGTAATGTAGGAGCGCTTTTGCTCTATAAAGAAGCATAATGACACCCCATACTAAAATACAATATACAGACAGTGTTGCGTTTCCGCAAAACTCTCATTGTGTGCGGCTCACGGTGTCCTAAATCACTGATGAATTCCTTCACACTGAAGGAAGTTTAATCACTCCTAGATCTTGCTGCACCCCTTGTCTGATTACATTCACGCCCCCTGAGTAAAGCTCAGGGCTATGATTTCAATGTTTCAGTGTAGCACGCAATCATGCAGCGTGATGAAAGTGAAATGCAATGCTGCAGAAAATTATTTTTCTTCTTAAAACAAAGCAAACCACTGCTGATTCGTGTTCACTGAAGAGATTAAGTGATCCAGATGCAGTACAAAGAAGAGGCTTGGTGGTGTTTTTGTAGTTTGGGCATGTCACTAATGAAAAGCAATACTGTTTGTGTTTCACTGGTGTGAAATTATTTTTTTTCCTAGCATGTAGCCCAGCTTGAGGAAAGTCTCACTCATCACTAACTGATCGCCTGGTGTTGCTCGTGCCTCCCTCATTGCCGTATTATTTGCTTGAGAAGGCTGTCGGAGTCTGATGATAAATTTGTAATTCGGTACGCACGGAAGGTTTAACATTCATTGCAAAGTTGTGTGTTGTTGCAAGCTGGGTATTTTGGCTGCTATCATTCGAGAGCGTACTGCGGGTTTACAGCCACACCCAGACCGTTCTGAGATCTGAGATCTGGCTAGTCAGCACATTCAGCAGGCGTTTAAGCAACACTATGGCATTTGTCTAATTTTATTCTCTGCTTTCAGAGTTTAATAAAAGACACTCAAGCTACATGCATCTGTACATCCTTTTTTTTTTAATAGTTTACCCCACTTCTTTTGTTCATGTTGGCTTTTAATTGTAAAAATCAGTCGTCAAGAAGTTTCTAAAATTCTTTTTTCTTTTTCTGTGTAAAAATGGATCATGTAGTGCAATCTGTAGACGTACAAAGAAGCAAATTGTGCGTAAAACGTTACATATGGGGGGGGGGGGGGAGTAAAAAAAACATTTTAGCATTCAGGAAATACAGGAGTGCATAATAATATAACTAATCATAAAATGGTTTGATATTTTTATTTTTTTTATGATGCTGGACATTTAATTGATTTTGTAGTACCGCACAGTCCACACAGTGAGAGAGCGAGAGAGAGAAGGAGGCTTCCTGCAGGTGTCGGTTAATATCGAAAAACATCTTTACAACAGATCATTACAGATTAATGTGTTGCGTAATTAATCTTGGCCATAACGTTTAAACCACTGGCGGGTGATATAAACGAGATAATGGAATGTTACGGTGGCACCTGTCAAGGAATAGCAGTAGGTCATCCGAGTGATGCGGTGAGACAGGACTAGACATGTGGGTCAAGACCACTCACAAACAGGAGGTGTGTTTCTGGTATGCAGTGCCTAATACCTAAACAAATGTGGTCCAGGGGATGTCAACTAGTGAAACAATGATGTGCTCGAGTGTGGCGAGAAGGTCCATTGATGCACAGTATGTGTGGGGAGCGAAGGCTAGCCTGGGTCTTGGTGCCAGATACCACAGCACACCTTCAGAGGTTTTATGGTGTCCATGCCTCAAGGGGTCAGAGCTGTTTTGGGGACACAAGAGAGGAAACAATGGGGGTGGAGGTCACAATGTTAGGCAAATGGTTTTAATGTTATGGCTGATCAGTGTGTGTGTGCGCGCGCTTATTACAGCAATGTATTTTTAGAGCTTAGAAAAAGTGTCCTAACAGGTAGCAGCTGTTTTTAAATGATGTGTCGGTCTGTGTGTGTGTGTGTGTGTGTGTGTGTGTGTAGTATGCGGGAGGACAGTTCCAGAGTGTATGAAAATGTGGGCCTGATGCAGCAGAAGAGTCACAGATGAGGCTCTGACTACAGCACTGTCCAACTCGCAGGTAACACTCTTCATTGTGCAACCCATAGTTCCTGCATAAAGATTAAAATATGCAAATTTTTACTGAGGGATATAAATGAAATGTCAACAGTGAATCAATTGTAAGCTTTAACCATTATATATTGGCGAATATAGTTTCATTGGCGTAATATAGCATTATGTTTTTGGGCATCATTACTGAGGGGAAATAGTTTAAAAGTTTTTGCACCAGGGTTGCCAGATCACACTGACACAATTCACCCATGCATTGTAGAAAACCTACCCACTCTCCGTTTAAATAAAAAAAATAAAAAGCCTTAAGCTCAAACAATATCAGTGCTATGACTCATACAGTAGCTCAGTTATATACTTATATACTTACTTGCACTAAAAGGAATCGAATATTTTTTTTAAGCCACAGAAGACGCAGTTTTCCATCCCCAGATAATAAATAGTATCCCAATTACCAGAAAACTGGCTACCACCCTACCACTGACTTGTGGTATTTAATTTTATTTTATTCTGGTTTATTACCTTAGTTATGATTTTTTTTTTTTTGTTGATCCAGGCTATTTTTCATTCACAATTTATGTATCGCCTTCCTGAGGAGCATAGGCGGCATATAAGGGTCACTATCATTGTCTCGCATCGGCACCGTTTTCATCATCACACTTTCATTCTATCTGCAACTCCTCCTGAACAATTCATGGGAGTCTGACCAAATGTTCACATAATTCCTTTATTAGGAAGGATAGACATACATGAGCTATTTTATTTTCTAATAAAATCACTTTCCCGCTGTACAGCATTAAGATTCTTGGGCCAGGCAACACATGTCTTCTTTGGAAGACTCGCATCACATGTTTGAAAGAAAGTAGGGTCAGCTAGTTTTTTTATTACTTTTTTTTTAAACATTTGACATCTTGAAAGTTGTTTTCTTTTAAGACCATGGGGAAGAGTTGCTGGCTGTAAGTGCTCTTTAAGTTCTGTAAGTAAAAGTGTAATGCAAAATGTTGTCTTTTTTTACTTTGCCGATCTGATCTTGAGGGTTGTAAATCCATAGCACCTCCACGTTTTTATATTAGTAACTATAAATCTTCAATAACCAAAAAAGGAAGAAAGTCCTTAGCATTGACAAAGTTATATAAAAATATGCATCCACTCATGCCTCACAAACATTTGAAGAAAATAGTGTTCTTTGTGACTTGAGTCATCCTGTGTTATGTGTTTGTTACTGCTCTTAATGAGCTGACCAAGTCTCTACACTACTACAACATCTTGGCTTCCATATTTAGTGCAGTCAATTAGGTATCCGGGCAACCCGAAACATAGTACTGAGGAGCACATGAAGAGCACTCGGTTACCCGGTGAGGATGCCTAATAGATTTATGAATTGTCGAACCTCGAGCAAGACTGTAGGTAACCATTCAGCCTGGGATTATATATCTAATAGGAAAAACTGTGAAATCTTTTTCTTTATTTGTGACTGTTAACTATGAAAATTTTATATTGAGGATCCTTTTTTTTTTTTTTTTTTTTTTTTTTTTTTTTTTCCTTCACTTTGTATGGTCTGCGTGTTGACTCGTTTCTGATCTAAACTCTGGTTTCTCCTTCCGCAGCACCCGTTTTTTTCCTTATCGCCAGCCGCACCCGAATGCCTGAAATGTGATCACCGCTACACGGAAAGACGAAAATAAAATGTATGAAAAACGAATAAAAAAGAAAGACGAAGAAAGCAAAAGGAGACCAGTCTGCGAGGGAGAGATGTGGATGGAGTAAATCCTTCCTGCAAAGCAGCCTTTTCCCCTCCCCCATGCTAAGAAACCACTGTGAACATCATGAAGCCTTACTCGTGACGACGGAGACGAGAGAGAGAGATAAAGAAAGAGAGGGAGAGAGAGAGAGCCCCTGCGTAAACGAACTGATTCGCTGTGGAGTTCTCTGCGATTTTTTCAGGCTGCAATTAGCAAAGTGTAGAAAAAAAGCTTTTGCTGTCGTGTCCTTGTATTTTTTTTTTTTTCCTTTCTTTTTATTTTTGTATTTCATTTTTGCTTATTTGTTTCTATTACCAAAGCAAGATTATATTAGAATTATTCAGAGAACTATGGTATTCTGTAAGGACGTGAAGAGGCATGTGGCTTGACACACAGCCTCGACTAGTCTGTTTATCCTCGTTGAGATTTAAGCACGGGGTAAAAGATTGAAAGGGAAATTCTTCCTCAGAGCCCTAACTGGTCACATTCTTATCCCCCTCACTCCCCAACCCTCCCCAAAAAAGGTATAGCGGTGTCCCACTTCAATTCGTCCTACTTAAAGCATAGTGCTTGCTTGCTTTTAAGGGGGGAAGAAGAGGTAAAGCCTACTCTTTTGGGAGACTCGATCCAAATCTCTTTGGTCCCATGAATCATGGATTTATAGGATCAGATATTTTTAAATAACACCATCCTGGTTGTGTCAGCGTTACTGAATCGTTTGTGTACTTTTTTTTTTCAATGTATTTTGTTCCTTTCTTTATAAAAAAAAAAAACGTGCCTTTTTTGTTTGCGTTTTTTTATGTCCTGTTATGTACGCATGTATGTCTGAGCACCATAAGAAATTAATTCCTGAGTCCTTGCTTATGTATTTCTGTTTCAGTTTCAGCAGACCGTCTTTACTACTACCATCTTAACTTCTTTGTCTAGACCAAACTCTTCTCCAGTCTGTCAGATCTTAGACGTCCTCAACAGTATTTGTTGTTTCTTTTGGTTATTTAATGTATTATTCCACACAAAGCGTTTACTTTGTTTCTGCCTCATCATTTCATAATTTTGATGTGACTTAAACACCCCCTTAAACACTTGTGTATTTCTCTTCAGACACTTATGAATGTGATTGCCATTATATTCACATTTACAATACTAATCTTTTCTATTAATACCTTTATATGGCCTTATAGAAAGCTGAGTGTTCGATTCTGTTTTCTCACAGTTGAGGATGTTCAGGGCTCTTAATCAGTAAACTGTACCGCGTCCATTTATTGTACTGTAGCGCGTGCGCACGCGTGCACGTGTCCTACTTTGTGTCCGCTTACCGTGTCCGTGTGCAAGTGTGATAGGATCATGTGTTTTCTGAGAAACTGCTGACAAGCTTTCAGCTCCTTGATGCCTAATTTTTTAACTATTATTTTTAAAAATCAAAAAAGGATAAAAAAAAAATTTGGGCCCATGCACACTTTTGTGGTCTTTCATTAGGTTTCATCAGTGCACTTACGTACTAATGTCTGAGTATCAACACACATTTTCGAGTCACCATGTAGTTTCAGAACTTTTTAGATTAACCAACATGAAAAGTCTGACTCCTAGCCCCAGAACGTGCTAATGTGAATTTTTGTCACCGTAATGGGAAATGATTTCAATGCAAACAAACTATATTTTTGAACTTGTATATTGTACATGAATCTTGTAGAGGAGAATGTACCTATGGAACATATCTAAATGCCAATAAACTATACTGTATGTTTAACCCAGCAACTTTACTCATGGCAAAATATGAGCCCTGCCGAAGCTAATAGAGGTTATTGTGTTGTCCGGCTATCAATGCAATTAACCGTTTATCAGTTTGTCTATAACAATAAACAAGAAGCTCATATGTTGCTTTTTGTCTTAATCGTCTTTCTTTTATTCAGATTGGAATGCAGCAGGTCACTGGAGTTGATGGAATTGGATTAAGAATTGTACAACACATTATTATAACCTGGAAAGAGTTATATTAAAAGTTGTCCTTAACTGGCGGCTTCATAAGAGAAATGTTAACGGAAAAACATTTAATCATGACTGGAGTTCAAAACTGACAGTAGACATCACAATTGTCTTCAACATTGAAATTATCAGCATTTCCACACACAGTTTGATGAGAACTCAGTGGGTTGGGACAAAAACAGTGGCCACTTGTTAGGGAGACTAAAGAGAGGCTTCAGTTTGCTAGGGAACATGATTGGACTTTGGAGCGATGGGGTTGCCAAACAACTTTTTGCGAAGTTTATTATTGCTCAGTCACTCTGAGTAAAAAAAAGTTTAAAAAAATGCTGAAACTATGTTTTCTGGAAAAACAGGTGGAACTAATTTTGTGTGGCAATCTCTCTAGCAAGGGTAATCCTTGGGATTTTCATCCAGCAAGCCTTACTGGGCTGCGAGCACGTGCTCTAGAATTAAATGAGGGGTTTACCTCTGGAAGCAGCGGAGGAGGAAAGCATTAAGCGCAAACTGCTTATCAGAGTGGTGGGCTGTGTTCTACTGCTGGTCTCTCACATACCCAAACCTGAATCACATGCTGTGCTTTAAGTTACGTCGATATGCACGTTTTGTAAGGAACACGATTACTGTAATATCACGAACAGTTGCGGCTCAGAGATTAATATCCTGTGGTGTCTGGAAGGTTGTGAGATCAAATTCCAGACTTTGATTGAGGGTTAGGGTTAGGGTTAGGCTCGTACTGAGCTCTTAGACTACAAGGTCAGTTTGAATAACATCTGCCAAATATCCGGGGCGTTCAAAGTCAAACGGGAATTGTGATGAAATTTCTCATGAACGAAGGCGTAAAACCGATTGACATTTAGAGAAGACTTCAATCCCAGTACAGTGAGGAGCCTCTTAGCCGCAGTTAAACATTTGAATAATGCAAACGTTTTTAAGAAGGTCATATGTCCATGAGTGATGATCCCAGCCGTGGTGGCTTGGAGGCCACTGCAGTTGAACGTGCAGCGAGGGAAACATCCGATCCTTGAAACTCGACGGATAACTTGTCGGAATCTTGTGGAGGAGATGAATCTGTCTGTGTGGAACTGTCACAATCATTCATAAACACCACTTGCATATTACAGAAACTGTAGGAGTTATGGTGTCACCCCCTGTGCAGTTCTAACCTCACTTCAAGCCACTTCCACATGTTTGGGCCCTTAAAGGAGTTCCTGGGAGGCCAGCGTTTCAGATGTGAAGCAGGCAGTCCGATCATGGCTCTTTCAAGACTTTCTACGTTGGTATCCAAGCACTAGTGTAGTGCATTAATATAGCGGTGGATTATACGGACAAATTAAGGTAATTACTATCATATCTATATTCTGTTATTCTGCACAAAATCAAAAGTCCCGCTTTGGCTTGAACGCCCCTTGTAATATATTTTTCGGGAGGAAGTAAAGAAATCATTGGGGTGGGTGGATGTGTTGTGTTGGGTGATAATTTTGTGCTTTGCATCTGGGTGAGCACTGTGGGAACATGTTCAGTGTGTATGTACGAAGGAGAACCAGCTGTGCTCCTGCACTGCCTTATGGGCTCGAATGAAGTAATAGCACACAGGACCTAAATCAAGACATCAGTTTGTAGCACGTCACAAATCTCTGCTGGAACCTGGGGTTGTGTTTTTTTTTACACTGCCGGGCATAAACCCAATGCAATGCTGAAGTCGACATAACTTGAACGGTTTTGAATATTTTATAAGTTGGATATGCTAATTTCACCACATGCAACCGACCGCTGTGAAAAAAAGAGCTATAAAATACAGTCTGATTTACTGTAGTTGATACTTTTATGTAGTGAAAGTAACCGAAACAGACATTTCTGGAATCCAGACTCGGCCTGGCCCAGCTTCTCAATTTGAAAGCACTTCTGGAAAGCATGGGTATGGCATTGATTAAGGCACATGTAACTATAACACACTATATAATACACTTCTGAGAGCACAGAACATCCGTATTTGAACACGCTCAGCACTTTTCCTCTGAGTGACCCGGTGCTACTGTCAGAGTAGTTCAATAATGTATGAATATGTTCTCTGTTATTCTGCCAGCATCTTGAAAGGAAGTGCAATGAAAGCTAATATTTCATAGGGAATTTTCATGATTCATTTGCTTAGGAATTAGCATTCATCTTCCGATAGTGATTGTGCTTCAGCATTCGTTCCTGAAGAGGTTCGTGTTACTCTCTGAGGAAGAGAAGTTTCCCAGAAGAACCAGTGCACTTCACTGACTGCTGTCTTCACAAAGTGGAAAAAGACTAACCCTACTATAAACACAAGCTCCTAATAATAGTAAGTGACACTTCAATCTCCTGCCCCATGAGCGATCTTCTAATGACCTTAGAATTACTTCACAGCCCATTTAAAGTTTCACAAATCTTAGAGTGCAGAATGAAAGCCAGGGATACTGATAACGTTCTTTGACAGTTTAACTTGAATGGCCATTGTCTTCAAAAGCTAGAGGGAAGAAAAGTGTGCCATGGTTGATGAGAAGATCTCTGCATCACTTTAGACACCATTCTAACTATTCTGTTTATCACTTCTGAAGGTGCATGCACGTTGGGATAATTGGCTTGGCTACAGACACAGTCTGTTTCTGTCTACAGTGGACGATAGATCAGTTATTCACTCTCACTCTCACTCATTCTCTATACCTCTATATATCTATATATCCTGTATATATCTCTATATCCTGTACAGGCTCAGAGAAGGCCTGAAGCCTAGGGGACTTGGAGCATCCCCTAGGAGGTGGGGTACCCTCTCATTCACACACTATGGAAATTTGGAAACATCAATTAGCCTAATCTGCATGTCTTTGGATGGTGGAAGGAAACCAGATATACCCTGAGGAAACCCACCAAGCATGGGGAGAACATGCAAACTCAAACAGGCAGGAACTGAGCCCTCAACCGTGGAGGTACGAAGCGACAGTGCTAACCACTTATGATCAGCTAGTTTATCTTCATAAAGTATTTGCCTGCATACTGATTTCCTTCTCTTTTTCCATAAAAAAAACATTATTATTTTCTATCCTTACTGATGTGATGTTGCACAGTCATATGGTAGCATAGTTACTGCTCTGTATAGTGCCTATTGCAACTAAAGTTTCAAAATGGCCCACTGGGGCAAGACTTATGCTGCCTATTGCTAGACAGAGGAACAGCAACCGAATGCCAGGGTTGCCAAGTTGGATTGATTTAAGATCTAAGTTAGTTCTCCAGTTTCCTTCAGGATCAATAACAGTCTTAATGCCAGAAGTGTGCATTAATAACATGCATAGCAATTTGCATTGTAATATATATTGATGGGAGGGTAAAGGGTAATAATGCCTGAACACTGCTTGAGAAAAATGTCTCCTTTTCCCAATAACCACATTCTTCGGGTCTAGTTTCAGGTTTTTGTGTGATTTCTGAGATGAAATGTAGCTATGCTGGAAATCTTTTCTTGATGGGACACACCATAAAGGTACATTGTAAATAATTCAAAAATTAGCTGCTAGACTGCTTACAGGAGGACTGTGTTTTATCAACTCTCAACTGCTATTACAGGGCTACTGTAGAGAAAGTAGAGTACTAGGTACAGTAGTAGCCTACTGTAGCACAAGCCTCGGCAACAAAGCCTGTACTCATTCCAGGACTTTCAGTTACAACTTTCAGTTAGACGTTCAAGTCAATCCAGAACTTTAGATTGTGTTGAATAACAGAACACAGTTATGAGAGTAAAAACTTTACTTTATTTCTCTATATAATCCCCTGCTACACTGACTTATCCCAGTGTATCACTATTTGATCCCACCAAGGCAGAATGTATTCTCAGTATGCCAGAGTCATGATCCGACTGTCTGCTTCATGTTTTTGATCGCTGGCCTCCCAGGAATTCCTTTAACATGCCGTGTTTGTGAATGATTGTGTGTACAGTTCCCAAAGACAGATGCTTTTCTTCTGCAAGTTGGCAACAAGCTGTCCTTCGATTTTCAAGGCTCTGGGATTGTCTTTACAAATGTATGGCCTCCTTTAAAAAGTTTGCACCATTCAAATGATTTACTGCAGCTAAGAGTCTCATCACCGTACTGTGCATGAAGCTTCTTTAAATGTCAATCGATTTTCTGTCTTCACAAGAAAGTTCATCAAGTTTGACTTGAATGTTTGACTTGAATTGACTAGAATTTGTTCTTTTAACACATTTGCATGCCTGCATGATTTATTATAGCATTATTCGGGAATCCAGAAGACATCAAGATCCTCTCATGTAATCTCAGGGAGTTTTTCTTTGCTCATTAAGGATCTAAATTTACATTTGTATCGTTTTGTGGCAGTATCTACATCTATATTAGAAGTGTTATAATAATCTAATTAAACGAAATCCCCAAATTAACACTGTGTTTTAACTGCTGTTATGATTATTCAAGTCACACTTGCCCTTTATGTAAGTTGGCATTCTCAGGCTCCAGCTAACATCACCCTGCTGGGCATCCTCCATACCACCACCAGGACCACCAATCTAATGGGCTATGACATCCATGATGTGTTTGAGGGTCTGATCTAATTAACGAGCAGGCCTGACGTTTCTGTTGATCGCCCCAGTAGTCTGCCTTTTGTCAGGGGGCAAAAATCAGTTCCTAATAGTGCACGAAGAATCCAGAGGAACAGGATGATGCTTCAGACAAAAAGTCCTCATCAGCTGTGCAGTGCTTCTGAAGTGTTAAGAGGTGTGTTTGGGCTTGCAGGGAAAATATGATGCATTTGTGAATCCCAGACACTTCAAAGGCTTCTCAGTAGGTAAATCAAAGTTCCTTTATCTGCGACGTAATCAACGTCAGGGTCAAAAATGGGGCCATAAGTCTGAGTCCCAAGTTAAGAAAATATGTAAGGGAAAAATTTGTAGAATTTAATTAAGATTGAGATAAAAAAAAACACACACAAAACTGGCATAGTGGTAGGCACTAGGCACATTCAGAGTCAAGGGTTAAATTTGTTTGTACATTCTCCCCGTGCTTTATGGGGCTCCTTCAAATGGTTGATTCCAAATTGTCCAAATTGTGAGTAAGTGTGTGAGTGTGTGTTTTTGTGCCATGCGATGGATTGCCACCCTGTCCAGGGTGTACCCCACTTAGTTTCTCAAATCCCCTGGGATAGGCTACAGGCTCTACAGGATAAGCGGTATTGAGAATGAGCGAGAGTGAACCATGTAGAACAAGAACCCACAACAATTCTGCAATGCAGTGGCCCCAGCAGAGAGATTGAAGATCCGTGCTCTAATATAAATGAAAATTAGCTGCAGGGTGCTGGTGGCAGTGTGCATTACGGTGATACCTCAGGATATATAATGTCCTTCTTCATTCTGGGCTCCACTCCTCCAGAATTCCACTTATTAAACTCGGAGCAGTTCCACCTCCCAAGTCCTACACAAAGTGTTAAAGCAAATGAAAAACAGGAAGGGTTGAGAAAAACTGGGAGAACCACCAAATACTTTGCGTCATCTTATTTGTAATTCGACACATCTTTGGTTTGTTCTGGGAATATACCAAGAAAATGACTCAAACACACTCCATACAGGGATTTATTGAAAATGCAGTCTTTCTTGCACACCACCAGACTTCATTATACCAGGGTTTACTATTCCAATGAACAATAGCCACAAGGTGGCAATAAAGTCGTGATGCATTATTACAGCCTTTGACTCGAGTTTTAAATGAGGCTACTGGATAGTGTGTGGGGGGGAAAAAAATCTGAAGTATTTATAGCTAGGTCTAGTAATTCCCTGCAAATACACCTGACCCAGCACTTTAGCTCATTAGCAAGCCCTGATTGAATCTGCTGGGATAATGATCAAAACTGTGCTGACATCTTCAGACCCGGGTGAGGATGTAGGGAAATCTTCAGGGCAGCAATTACACAGGACTCGAGCTAGAATCCCGAACCAATGCAGGTGTGTAGAGATAAGAAGAATGATGTTAGAGTCACTTTTAGGCAAGTTCACTAGAATACACTACCTTTTATACCTTTTTTTCTCTTAATATATTTATGTTTTACTTGATGTTGGAAAGAATGTCACATTCCTCCTTTTTATAGTCGTTTGAGGGAGTGAGTTTTTTATAGGGTTTTTTTTTTATGTTCCTAAGAGCTACACTTTGTGCACTATTATATACACTTACATTCAAAGGAGAAAGATCTTCCGAGTGCAAGGAACAAAAGTGCATGTAATGGGAATAATGATATTTCTGAATATGACATAAATGCCAGCTCTTATTTCTCTTTTCAGTTTTGATTCTGGCTGTTTTTATTTTTTATGATTCGCTCTTTTGTCCATTGTTTTCCTTTTCACTCTTTTCTAACGTCTTTGTGTCTCAGCTTCGTCCACAGCACTACTGAATTATTGTTGTTGCTTATAACTGTATCCATAAACAATTGATCTTATTTACTTTATATCGCTCCACAGCTTTGTCTGCACGCTGCTTTCCTGATCTTGTTGAGTATCGACCCGGCTACTCAGCCCAAATTGCTTTTGAGTTTGATACTGACTGAACTTTTCCTGCCTCAACAAAATACATTCTTTTTTTTTTTTTTTTTTTGGCTTACGTACTGGAGCAAACATCAGTAGGGACCTGTATATTATACTAATACCAATCATTTTATAATTCCAGTAAGTGAACGTTCTGTTTGGTAGTAAAAATACACAAGACACCTGACCGTCACATCCATACTGTATATGCTTGTTGGATACCATTGCAGATGTTCTCCTTCTATTGATTTTACAATAACCTCCTCAATACTAGGAAGGTTTTCAGCTAGATTTTTGCAGCTTTGGGGATTTCTGCTCGTTCGGCTACAGGAAGATTAATGAGGTCGGGTAATGATGTTGAGCAAGGAGACCTGGCATGCAGTCGGCATTCCAAATTGCACCAAAAGGATTCAGCGAGGTTGAGTCACTCAAGTTGCTGACCACTTAAGTTCCTCCGATAGTCGTGATGTCTCTCTATGGAGCACACTGTGCATGCAGGTATTAGTTCTGCTGTAATGCTACAAGACATTCTAGACAATTCCGTTTTCCTGAGAGAGAGATCCAGATATGAGTGTGAGGTTCAGGTGTCCACATACTTTTGACAGTATCGAGGGCAGCAGTGGCTCACTGGTTAGGGCTTTGGGGTACTGGTAGGAAGGGTGAGCGGGAAGGATTGTGAATTCCCCATTGAGATATTGAGTTCTTAAGGTCTTTACTGAGTTTCGTAATTGCAACTTGATGTGTGTTGTAGTGACACATATACAGTATGTAGTTTTTTTTTCCACCCCAAGAGGCATTTAAGGGGCGTAATGATCGTTGGGTTGGATTGATTGGTGGGTTTCCTTCGGGTACTCTGGTTTCATTCCACAATACGAAGACAGACAGATTAATCGAACTGCCGTTTCCAAATTGTGTGTCCTAGTGTGTCTGACTGTGTGAGTGTGTGTATGTGTTTGTGCCTTGTGATGCATCCATGGTGTACTCCGCCTAGTCCCACGAGTCCCCTGGGAAAGGCTCCTGTGACCCTGTACAGAACAAGCGGAACAAGAAAAAAAATAGAAACGTGTTTTCCAAAAGAATGCTTGGCTGAGTGCTTAAAGCTTAGGGCTACTGATTAAAAGGCTGTGAGGTTAAATCCTAGCATTGTCGAGCTGCCACGTTCAGGTCCTTGAGCAACACTTGTAACCCTTCAAGTGCTTGCTTGTTTCTAATCTTAAACAGAAATCAGCCAGATGAGTAAAAACAGTAAGTCGGTAAGTAAGGTGTGGTGTTAAACAGGTGCAGTGGGAGTGATATAGTACATCTACCACATCTATATCTGCATATTAATTCCTGTTGGATTTCTCAGGGATTTTTGCATAGAGGAGTCATAGCAAGAAAAAAATAATAAAAAGGCAATTACGTTGGAAATCTTTTACTAATAGGAATGAAGAGCAGTATTAATCACTGTAAATCATGTATCAGGGAGAAAAGGCTTTTCATGCATGGTATGTAGGAGCTTTTGTGCTCAGCAACTCTGTGATTTAATGCAGGCGTTTGAGGAGGGGGTGGAGGTTTCTCTCTCTCTCTCTCTCTCTCTCTCTTGCGCTCTCTCTTTCTCTACGAGCAGCAGTACATTGAGAAGACAGTGTGTGCAGGAGACACAGATAGGCGTTTAGCTCCAGCTGAATCAAGCAGAGTGATCTCGGTCCTCTCTCCTCTTCTCTCCTCCTGCATCGGAACGCAGCACAGATCATCAGTCGTAAGGTAAGTTTTCATCACAATCTCCACCAAGTTCTAGCGACATCATCATTTAGTAGAGTTGGAGGTTTTTTTTCTTTCTTTCTTTCTTTCTTTCTTTCTTTCTTTCTTCTTCTTCTTTCCATCTAGACTTGGCACTTAGAAACGCAAAAACATCAATGGATTATGGAATTCCTTGATGCACGAATGTTTGGGGATGTGAATGTGCTGATTGTAGTTATATAACACTGGTGAAATGATACAATACTGTATGGATGTTGTATAAATGGAGAGAGTGACATAATGTAGGGATAACAGCTGTACGGCATGGTAGAGATTAGAAAAGAATTACATTTACAAGTGTTTCAGTCATGATCGCTGTTCGAGAAGTACTTGTTTCTATGTGACAATGACTTGCAAGTATTAATTAATGTGGACCAATTATGTGCACAGAGTTTTTCATTTGAAGCAATTATCTGCAAGCATTAATTAATTTGCGATAATTAGCCCGCATGTGCTGGAGTTGGTCTGAGCTGCCAAGTGGTTTAAAAATAATTTTCAATCAAATAAGGTTTTATATGTATGGGAAGAAAAATTTTTTATATATGTTGAATTGTTTCAAAATGGATTGTTGAATCATACTCCCGGGTCTCATTGTTCATTCTTGGAGTGTGACCATACAGGACTTTTTGTGCTCCTTGCAGAGCGTCTCGACAATAGTAATTTGGAGCAGGACTATGGGGATTTGCACACACCTTCAAGAGACTCATGATCGGTGTATTAAATAAGGAGAGATGACTCTTCGGAGGCTGCGAGCTTTTAGACCGTGAGTCTGATAGGATCAAGAAGCAATAAAAACAGATTGTTCTTTTACAGGCAAGATTGAAAATGCACTATATTATTCATTAAGCTAAAATATAATTTTTTCCCGTAATATGCTTTAGCTGTTGGGTTCTTTGTCACACAAACTAAAGACTATGGGGGTGATTTCGGGTGAGAAAATGAGAGTCAGAGTGTCAAGTATGAAGTTGCACACTTGGTTAAAGTCTCACTTAGTGAACTCTTAAGTGGCCTTTTACATCAGGCTTCACAGGAGTTGTACTGTGTGTATGTGTGGTTTGGAGATCGAAAATGCGCATTAGGCTTCATGCATATTAATGATGGGCCTGATGTCCAACACTGGAGTGAGCTAATGCTCTACGAATTGATGAAGTTGATTATAAAAAGAAATAATTTGGGTCTCCACAGTTTGGACATGGGTCCACTTTTAAACTCTACTCCAACACTTACTGTAGGTGACCGGATACTCTGTATCTGTTCTTTAATGGGCTGTCTCAAGTCAGATATACACTGATTGGTCGTATCATTAAAATTATAACCACCATGGTGGCTCTGGTTCCTTGGTGGTGGCACAGCAGGCCATCTGGGGGTGTGCCATGGTGTCTGGCACAAAAGGACGTTGGCAGCGGATCCTTTGGGTCTTCATGGTTGTGAGATGGGACCTCCACGGACCAGGCTTGTTTGTCTGGCGCATCCCATTGGTGTTGAACTTGTTGCCTGCCGAGTGCTGTGTGTTTCTATCTTGGCCAGAATTGACTTTTTTTGTGCTGCATTGGCTTTTCTATGTGATCAGACCTAACAGGCTTGGCTTCAGTCCCCGTGTGCATGGGTAAGCCTTGGATGCCCATGATCCTGTGTATAACTGCTTATCAGTGTTTTTTCAATTCGCCTGTCATTCATCAGTCATGATGTTATGGCTAATCTGTGTATAATGCACTGGATTCAAGTGGCGCTTATGACCAATGCAAGCTTTACAGCCATACTGAAAGCCTTCCAGTCAGCACGTCAGAATTTTTTTTCTTTTCTTTTATTTGATGTCTTCCATGAAGCATAGCAATCAGAGCAAAAGGAGATGGAAAGTGGCCTAGTAGAGTAAAAAAAACCAAAAAAAAAACCAGGCGCTTAAAGCCTTTTGTCTGCTAATAGGGAGCTGAGACTGAACAGCTGCTTAAGCGCTCCCTCTGTACCCCGTGTCACATCACAAGCACGGGCACATTGTGTTGACGTGTCGTAGGAGGGCTTCCCTAACACTGAGGACGCTGTAATGAATCATTAAAACTGAGTGAAATGAACAGACGAAGAAAGACACGAGGAATGTTTTTATTTGCGCTTCCGAACAAATCTGTTGTTGCCTGTTGGTTCTGGAGCGGTGCCTTTTTCTTTTCCGAATTCCCAGAGGGAATCTCTGGCACAGAGGCATGGCAATGATGACGTTAATAAACACTCTACAGTCAGAGGTGTGTGTTCCTTCAGCTCGGACAGATGGTCAAGCACATGCCTCACTGAGTGTGTTTAATTTTACATCCTGCGATGTAGCTGTGTCGTTAAATAGCATGAGGTTTAAAAGCATCTCTTGTGATGATGGAGAAGAAGAAGTCTGATGATTGGATGATTGGAATTAGCTGAGGTTCTCAATAAGATGGTAAGAGACCGGGTGGGTGGTTGATCTGTTACGTGTTAATACAGATGTTTGTGAGTGTGTGTGTGTGTGTGTCGATGCATATTAAACAGTAAAGTGAAATCTTTACTATATGTCATGCTTCGATGCTTCAATTCATTCAATCCTTCATTAATCATAGTAAACCACTGATCTTTCCAAGTAGACACTTCCCTCTCTACACACACTGAGAAGGAAGACCCTTCAGCCAAGAGCCATCCCACACAACCAAATCCTTTTTTTTTTTTTTTTTTTTTTTTACTCCTCATGTCAATTTGCCATTCCCATCCCTGGGCGAGTGACACTTCGCCTGTAACACAACAAGCAGTGGATCCTAAGTGACAGCGGATTTCTCCCAGCAATACACTGTAGCAGACAACACATCACTGAACTTCTGAGACTCAAAAAAAAAAAAGAAGATTTTATTCCATCTATAACGAAATCCCTTGAGCTAATGTTCAGCACAGTAGTGGTTTCCGTGTGTTATGTATTAGACCAAGCATAAAGTACGAACAAAGAAATTAGTCCACTGTTCTCTGGCAGTAGGAGGATTTGCTACCTAAAAAAAAATCCCCTTGGGAATATGTGTGTGTGTGTGTGTGTGTGTGTGTTTGCATGGAGTGCTGTGATGGACTGGCACCCTCCCTGCGAGGGAGTAAGCCCACTTCACGGCATGCATTCCAGTTATCTCTAGATGTGCACACACTCACACACTCATTCACTTTTGGCTCATTGGCAATTTTGGGACGCCAATCAGCCTAATCTGGATGTCTTTGGACTGTGGGAGGAAACTGGACTCCCACCAAGCATGACATGTAAACTCCGTGCACACAGACTCAGGTCAGAATCAAACTCAGACCCTGGAGGTGCAAGGCGACAGTGCTAACCACTAAACCACTCTGCCACCGATATATGCACTGTAATGTATTGTCTCGTGGTGTTGTAGGATGCCACTTTGAACCTAGAATTCCTTGCAGAGACTTAAAACAGATCTTTTTTTGAAGAGTGTATTGAGATCGTTATAAAAGGGTTGGACCATCAATTATTTAGACATCCTCTCTGTAAGAATAACTAATGTGGTGTGGGAAATTGTAGAAGTAATATGCCTTGTTTGAAGAGATATTGAATTTGAAATTTCATTCATTCATTCATTCATTTTCTATACCGCTTAATCCTGTGTTCAGGGTCGCGGGGGACCTGGAGCCTATCCCAGGAGACTTCGGGCACGAGGCAGGGTACACCCTGGACAGGGTGCCAATCCATCACAGGGCACACACACATACACACACTCACACACCCAATCACACACTACGGGCAATTTGGGAACGCCAATTAGCCTAACCTGCATATCTTTGGACTGTGGGAGGAAACCGGAGTACCCGGAGGAAACCCACCACGCACGGGGAGAACATGCAAACTCCATGCACACAGAGACGGGAATCGAGCCTGGCCGGGGAATCGAACCCAGACCCTGGAGGTGCAAGGCGACAGTGCTAACCACTACACCACCGCGCCGCCTCTTTAAAAATGTATTTAACTAAATAAAAGCTAACAAGAATCCTAAACTGTCCACCCATGTTGATGATCACTGATCAGCAATAACATTATGACTTGAACAACCCTGATCACCAGCACACTGCTGACTGGGTCATGGGCACCCATGGCTCACCCATGCCAGTGGGAACCAAAGGCCAACCTGTCCAGTCGGATCCCAGAAAAGACAATCTGGACACTGACCTGGCCTTTAATCTCGACAGATCTAAATCCAAACGGGCACCCATGGGATACGCCGGACAATCCAAGTCCAATCCATGGATGCGCAAACCACAGCACATACCAGAGGTCCTGAGGAGACACGCCCCCAAGGGCCAGAGCTGTCCCGCTGGCACAAAAGGAACCTAAATCTTAGGTGGTTTTAATGTTAATGCCAGAAAAACAATAGAAAAAAACTTAGGCAATCTCAGGGACTCTGAAAGTGGTACGGTTGTTTGTGCCAGATAGACTGGTTTGAGTATTTCTGATACCGCTGATCTCTTTGTATTTTCAGCCACAAGTCTCTAGAGGTGATGCATAAAAAATTCAGTAAGCAGCAGAAATGTCTAAGGAGAAGATAAGAAGTCTGTGGTAACTCAAATGACCAGTCTTGACAAATGTGGTACGCAGAAAAGCATCTCAGGGTACATAAGATCTTTGAGTCCATGGGCTACAACAGTAGAAGACCACGCCTGTCAATCAACAACAGCAATCTGAGGCTGCAGTGGGAACAGGCTGATCTGAACGTTAAAGCTGAAGACTAGAAAAGTTTGAGTTTTCACCTCTCCAGTTTCGATGTACTCTGTTCTGCCTGACGGGAGTTCAAACCCGAAGTGGTCTTCTGTTCTTGCATGTCTCGTGCATTCTGAGAAGCTTTTCTGCCCACCACAGTTGTTTATTCCTCTTTCGTCATAGTGTCACATTTAAATAAATCATAGAACACAAGAATGGAATAAATGAAGAACAATAGGATGTACTTAATAATTAATACTTTTTTTTTTGTTGCACAAAGCCATCTTCTATAAAGACTCAGCTTCTGAGAATAGCGGTCTGGAATAGCTAACAACTATAATTGCCCACATTCTTCCCACCAATGTCTGACTGGGATTTTTCCTTATAATATCTCTCTTTACATGTACTGCATTATTTTATTATACCCTTTTGTTTTCATTCTCCCTCCTGACCCATTCTCCTCACTTTTCATCATCTTTCACATCCTTCCCTATTCAAACCAACATCGTAATTCATCATCCCATCCTATTTCTGCTCTTGCTGCTTGTGTCCCATATAAATAGTGGTGATGCCTGAGGCATAACCCCACTTCTCTTCCTCCCTCTTGTACTGCAATCCTGACACCTCCCCTCTACAGCAGGCCCAAGGGCTTTTTAATAGTTTCGTAATCTCTTGTTGTCGTTTTTCCAACCATCATGCACAGTTTTTTTTGTTCATATAAATCTTCGAAAAAATAGCACAACGTTCCAAACATTACAACCTGATATGGATTTGGTAGCTTTTGTGGTTCTGTGTAATCAATGAGGGGCAGGTGTTGGGGTTTGAGGAGACCAGACATTGTCTGGATGCCCCGCAGGTTTTTTTTTTTTTTTACACACATCAGGTTCCTCAATAAAGCCAGACAATAATACAAGTCTACCTGAAACAGCTGAGGACTGGAGGTAAAACGTTGATACTGTAGTTACTCAAGTGTGAACGAGCACAGATTTGCACAAATGACATTTCAGAGACAGATGACAGAACCGATGCTACAGTTACAGTTTAGAATTTTGGGTGTTATTTTATCTTCTCTCTCTCTTCTTCTTGTTCTCTGCCGTACTCGTCATCAAGCAGTCTTTACCCATTATTGGTTGCTATGTCAACACTGATCATGCCATTGCTCTGCATCATACTGGCAGGGTGTGTGCGTGACTTTTCATTTCTCTTCACTCTTCGCTATTTAATCGTTGTAATTAACGTCAAGGATTTGTGAGATCTTCGAGTCCAGCTTGATTTAGTCACATTTGTTTCCTTTTTTTGGCTTTTCTAAGGCTTACACTCAATGAGTTTACATGCACACCAATAATATGAGTAGTTACCATTCCACTGAACATGGAAAACCGCACACCCTGAGGACAACAGATTGAAGCTGTTACCGGGTTACCAAAGCAAGCACCTGGTTTTCAGTCCAGTAATCAGCTTATGCAGATCTTGTTTGATATTAACTTTCCAAAAACAGTGGGGAATTTTGAGTTAATGTATTTTTTGTTGAGAGTAATTCAGTCGAATGACTTAAAAGAGTGTGTTACAGTATAAATGTACAAAATAAGACTTGCACTTCTTCCTTTCTTACCTGGATTACAGTATCCAGGGTCTCTTTTCCATCCCTAGCGTCACCACCTTGGGACATCAATGCCTCAAGCTACCTCTACCTGGAGCATCCTTGGCCATGTGCAACATTTTAGCTCTTCTTTCATCAGGAATAGAATTTCATTACAGTTTTATCATCTTTTTGTGCATCCCTTAACAAATGCTGTCTTATTTACAGTATCGGTTCTAGAGATTTGGTCTCTTCCTGATCCTGCTGCATTAGCTCTCCTTCTTTGCTGACTGGTTATGTCTTTAGTACTGTATACTGTATCTATAAAGATTATCTCGTGATAGAAAAACTGTGCATTAGTGGAAAAACCATCATTGACTGGCACCGGTACAAATTCCTGCCCTACACCTTGTCTGCTTAAGTGAAGTTAATGCAAAGTGAA
Organism: Channallabes apus; assembly: GCA_030522415.1. Lineage (NCBI taxonomy): Eukaryota > Metazoa > Chordata > Actinopteri > Siluriformes > Clariidae > Channallabes > Channallabes apus. Next base: position 25,650,572 of record CM060120.1, read on the forward strand.
AATGCCTAGCAAGACCAGCATAGCCATAAATTTTCAGTCCATCCACTCTGCTACAATATAATCACAGAATGCTGACTTTTCAGACCTCGGTTAACAAGCTTAATCAAAAGAATGAGCTTAATGACGTTGCGCTGCATGGTTAAGTAACCGCATATACAGTAAGCCTAGAAGCACCGAATGCAATGCTGGAGTTGCACAGCGTGAGTGATGTAAAGTTATCATCATCATCATCATCATCGGACTCTGTAGAAGGAGATACTTTTTCTGGACTGATGAGTCACACATCACTGCCTGGAAGTAGATGCTTGGAGAACATTACCTGTTTCAATGCATAATGCAAACTATACAGTATGATGGTAGAAGAATAATGGGCTTGGGCAGGTTTTCATGGTCCTGAGCGCTACAGCGTACAAGTCTAGACAACATTCAACTTCCCACTTTGTGGCTAGTTTCCTGTCTCAGTATATAAAAAAAAAAAATGAAAAGAAAAAAGCACAAGGTCCTATCAGAAATCAGGTGCTTAAAGCAGATTGGAGGAACGTAACTTGTGCTCCAGGCCCTGACCTCAACCCCATCAGCATCTTTAGGATGAGCTTGATTGGTCATTTGCAAGGCAAATTTAAAACCCCAAAGTGACCAATGTGTGTGCCTGACTTCACTAATGCTCATGTGGCTTAAAGTAAATAAATCCCTCGAGTGGAAGCTTTCCAAAGAAAACTGCAGTTACCTGGGCCACTATTTTTTATGTTGACACAAATGAGCAGTTTTTCTAATCAAGTCCAATGCTCATCTTTCAAGATGTACAACTGATTGATGCATCTTCCTGTACATTCCGTACATAAAATTCCTTGGCTGCAATGTTCCAATTTCTGAAGCATTGGTCGTCCTCGGTGCATACTGTATATTTTATGTTCATTGGAAAAAAAAGTGAAATGGAAGTTTAAATAAAAGGTGGTGGGTTAATTTGTTGCAGTGGAAACGTGTTAACTTATGCCTCTTTTTTAATGATAGCTGCTGTGCAATATAGGCAAATTATGTAGTGGGTGGGAAGCGGCAATGAACATGGAAGTGGATTAGTTTAATTATTTATTCTGATGTCTAGCATTCTAATTATTAACACATAATTAATGAGGTTACGATTTACACTCACTTTCCACTTCATTAGGTACACCTGTCCAACTGCTTGCTAATGCGAGTATCAAATCAACCAATCACATGGCAGCAGCTCAATGCATTTAGCCATGTAGACATGGACAAGATGATGCTTTGGAGTTTTTCAGAAAACTGCTGATCTGCTGGGATTTTCATGCAAGGGTTATTTTTCTAGGGACTTTTTTTTTGTAAGAAAAAATATCTAGTGAGCAGTAGGTCCCTGGGTGAAAATGCCTTGTTGATGCTTGAGGTCAGAGGAGAATAGACAGACTGTTGTGAGCTGATAGTAACCCAATAGTAACTTAAATATCATCTTGTTATAACTCAGGTATGCAGAAGAGCATCTCTGAATACAAGACACACCGAACCTTTAAAGCAGCGAGTAAAGAACAGGAAGCTGCGGCTACAATTCACATGGGTGTACCCAAATTGGACCATAGAAGATAAATGTTGCCTGTTGTCAAATGAGTCAAAAGTTTGTGTGAAAAACATACTAAAAGCATGGAACCATCTTGGTCTGTCTGCTGCTGGTGGTGTAATGGAGCATGGTTTAAATGTATTTAAATGTATTATTCCATCCCTTTATGTCCCGCAGAATAAATCATGTCACAAAGCTAAAATCATCTCAAACTGGTTTCTTGAATATGACAATGATTCATTCTACTCAAATTACCTTCAGATGCTATCAACTCATTATAGATCTCTGAGAAATGTGTCCAGTACTTAGTTTAAATCTATGCCAAGCAAATAGCAAAAAATGTTTGCTATTAAAATATGTATAACTCGAAAACTCAAAATTATTTCATTCATTGTGCAAGACGTATGGAAACATTTATATTGCGTAGTTTTTTTTTTTTAAGTATTACTGGCCTTGTAATAATAAGCCTACGTAATAATAAGGATTGATTAATTAAATATTTTTTAATTAAAACAAATTGTGAATAAAAACTGAATGCAATGATGTGGAGATGGCAAATGTCAATATTTTATTCAGAATAGAACATAAATCACGGAACAAAAGTTTAAACTGAGAAAATGTATCATTTTAAGGGAAAAATATGGTGAATCAAAATGTCATGGTGTCAACAAATCCCAAAAAAGTTGGGACAAGGCCATTTTCACCAATGTGTGGCATCTCCCCTTCTTCTTACAACACTCAACAGACGTCTGGGGACCGAGGAGACCAGTTTCTCAAGTTTAGAAATAGGAATGCTCTCTCCAACTGTTCAATCGTCTTGGGCCTTCTTTGTCACACCTTCCTCTTTATGATGCGCCAAATGTTCTCTATAGGGGAAAAATCTGGACTGCAGACTGGCCATTTCAGTACCCGGATCCTTCTCCTACGCAGCCATGATGTTGTGATTGATGCAGAATGTGGTCTGGCATTATCTTGTTGAAAAATGCAAGGTCTTCCCTGAAAGAGATGACGTCTGGATGGGAGCATATGTTGTTCTAGAACCTGAATATATTTTTCTGCATTGATGGTGCCTTTCCAGACATGCAAGCTGCCCATGCCACATGCACTCATGCAACCCCATACCATCAGAGATGCAGGCTTCTGAACTGAGCGTTGATAACAACTTGGGTTGTCCTTGTCCTCTTTGGTCCGGATGACATGGCGTCCCACATTTCCAACAAGTACTTCGAATCGTGACTCGTCTGACCACAGAACAGTCTTCCATTTTGCCACACTCCATTTTAAATGATCCCTGGCCCAATGAAAACGCCTGTGCTTGTGGATCTTGCTTAGAAATGGCTTCTTCTTTGCACTGTAGAGTTTCAGCTGGCAACGGCGGATGGCACGGTGGATTGTGTTCACTGACAATGGATTCTGGAAGTATTCCTGAGCCCATTCTGTGATTTCCTTTACAGTAGCATTCCTGTTTGTGGTGCAGTGTCGTTTAAGGGCCCGGAGATCACGGCCATCCAGTATGGTTTTACGCCCTTGACCCTTACGCACAGAGATGCGCACCAAGTTGTAGGCGCTCCGGAGGTCCAACTTCGTGAAAATGGTGGCGCCATGGGCGTAGTTCGCCACCTTTTTTCTTCACGAAGAAGAACCCCGCGGCAGCGGGTGATGAGGAGGGCCGGATGGTACCATGACGTAGGGCGGAAGACACATACTCCTCCATCGCCCGTGTCTCAGAGGTGGACAAGGAGTAGAGATGGCCGCGGGGAGGGATGGAACCCGGCTGAAGGTCTATCGCCAGGTCGTAAGGGCGATGAGGTGGTAGGTGAGTAGCCCGTCGCTTGCAGAACGCTTCAGCCAGGTCCTGATAGGCGACAGGGATGGCGTTGGTGTCGACGTCGGGGGCCTTGGACTCCCTAGAGCATGTCCCAGCCGGAGCCCGTAGGCAGAGTTCGGAACAGGTCGGGCCCCATTGTAAGATCCGGTTTTGGGTCCAAGAGATTAGTGGATCGTGCTGTAGAAGCCACGGGTGCCCGAGTATGATGGGTGGAGATGAGGTGAGGTGGAACTGAATCAGTTCGTGGTGATGGTCGATGATGAGGGTGATGGGTTGAGTCTGGGTGGTAATGGGGCTGGAGGAGAGGGGCCGACCGTCTACTGATGTAATTCGAACAGGCTGGGATAACGCTTCGAACTTTACCCCCAGTTCTTTGGCATAGGAAGAGTCAATGAAGTTGCCTGCGGCCCCGGAGTCGATGAATGCAGTACTTCTGACCCGTTTGTGGCCAAACTGGAGGGATACCTGTACCGTGAGACGAGAGACGCTAGGTGTCGTGGCGGAGAGGTGAAGGTGACCCGGTGAGCAGCTCCCATCACTCACCGGGTTTGAGCGTTTCCCTGGCGACGTGGACATATGGCTCTGTGATGTTCTGCTGAACCGCAATAGGCACAGAGCCCCTCTCTGAAGCGTCGTTCTCGTTCTGCAACGGTCAGGGATGCGCGCCCTAATTGCATGGGTTCCCCGGCTCCCGTGTCAACCACGGCAGGAGGTGGAGAACCGACATGTCCATAGGTGGTATTGGTAGCGGGACTTGATGGTCGTGGAGGGGTGAAGGCGAAGGTGGGTGCTGGCGGCAAGGTTCTAGGGGCTGGCCTCGGGTGAGAGATGAGGCGTTGGTCAATTCGGAGGGCAAGTTGGATTAAACCCTCCAACGTGGCAGGAAGCTCTCGCCCGGCTAGTTCGTCTTTTATCCTGGAAGCCAGTCCCTCGTAGTAGGATGTCCGGAGCGCTGTGTCTCCCCAGGTGGTCTGGACGGCGAGTGTTCGGAATTCGGCGGTGTAGCGACTCACAGACGATCCTCCCTGCTGCAGGTGATAGAGCTTTGTGTCGGTCTCCACCTCGCCCGCAGGGTGTTCAAAAGTTAATCTGAGTTGGTGGGTGAACTCATTATATGAGTGGGCGGTGTCTGTGTCTGCCCGAAGAACTGCCGTGGCCCACTCTGCTGCCTGCCCTTTTAGCAACGAAACGAGAAGAGCAATGCGAAGGCAATCGGTGGAGTACTTGGTGGCATTAAACTCAAACACCAGATCGAGAGCTGTCAGAAATACGCTGCACTTCCCGTCCGTGCCGTTCCACTTCTCTGGTAGAGAAAGTAAAACATCAGAAGGAGGGGGGGGGGGATGCGGCGCCGCCGGCCCCCGCGGCGTGCGATCGAGCAGTGACGTCATCAACAGCTGCGCGGAGATCCGTATTCTCCCGCCGGAGCTCAGCGACCTCGCGGCGGAGGGAAGCGAGATCCCCGGTTAGCTGATTGATTAACGCCGCATGCTGATCTACAACGCCGCAGAGACTCGCATAATCCGCTGGGTTTACCGCGGAGGGCTCAGTCATTCTGTCAAGATGGACTAACCTGAGGTGACCAGAAGACGTAGCTTTAGCGGTTAGCCCAATGTAGCGTGGAGGATAAACCCAAACGCGGAAGGAAGCGAGTAGGCAGGATAACCACGCGATTTAGTTTAAGGACTCTCACAAAAACGGAGCAAGGGAAAAACACAAATTTAACCCGCGTCCTAGAAATACACACACAATAGCAAAAGACAACGGAACCAACATGTGAGTACTCACGGTTTGCTGAAACGACAACTGGAGCTGACATGGGCCGAACTCAATGACTGAGCGGTAAGCCATCGTTTGTTTACCTCTTTTATACTTCCTGGTTTTGCGCCCGTCTTACTTGCGGGTCCTAGTGCCGGGCGCAGATTGCGTGTGCATGACACTGAGAAGCTCTTTTTATAGCCAATCATGTTGCCAATTAACCTAATTACTCTTAATTGGTCTTCCAGCTCTTCGTTATGCTCAAATGTACTTTTTCCAGCCTCTTATTGCTACTTGTCCCAACTTTTTTGGGATTTGTTGACACCGTGAAATTTGGAATCAACATATTTTTCCCTTAAAATGATTTTTTCAGTTTAAACTTTTGTTCCGTGATTTATGTTCAATTCTGAATAAAATATTGACATTTGCCATCTCCACATCATTGCATTCAGTTTTTATTCACAATTTGTTTAGTGTCCCAACTTTTTTGGAATCCGGTATGTACATTTAAATAATAAATACATTAAAAAATCCTATGTTGTCACATTAATATTATGTAATCCTCGATAATAACGATAACACATATATACTGTACGGTAAATCCCTATTCAAGCTGTAATTTTCTGCACTCCAGAGAGGCGCAATGACTGGTGGGAACATTTTCACGTCCACATCTGGCAAAAAGATTAACCATTGTTCACATCTTCCCTACAAAGTTCGCAGTTCCGTTTTTATCGAGGAGTTTCACTCCCTACGGTTTGGAATCGTACTTATGGCTGGATCCTCCTGTGCAGTCCAGCTTGCAGAGAACTACATCACAATGCAGCTTTAACAACTGATATATACACACTGAGACTAATCAGAGCTAACATAGAACACGTGCACATATTCGGGAACCAAACCAGGGGGACAACAAACTGATTTTTTAGTTAATTTCAACCAACTACACAAACATGACTGAGCAATACATTACAGAATGGATCACATAGGCAAAGAAATAGCACAACTACACAAGATCACATGTTTTTAACGTTGTTTTCTATTACCAAAAATATACTTATTTTGCGCGTTCTACATTATATACAGTACATATTTCTGAAAAACCAAATGCACAGTTTAAAGTCTATAGCCTCCTCGTTAACACACACCAGGAAGGCCTCCATATAAGCCCACATTTTTGCCAGGTTGTATCTGTCCTGCAAAATACAAACCTAAAAAGCAAACACTATTATGTATCATCATGGAAGCATAATAACAAATGCAAAGGGAGAAACCATGACAATTATTTTTTTAACGCTATAATATGCAGTATAATGTATTGTATTTATATATGCAATATAAAGTATGATGTAATACTTTTCTCTGAAACGTTGTCTTATGCCCAAGTATTTGTGTAACATTACTAAATTTAGAATAGTCGGAGCATGAGTGAATGTGTGTGAATGAGAGGAACCCATGTGGAACGGTGAGGCTACAGGGAGCAGAGGTAAAGAAGGTGCAGGACTTTAAGTACTTACTGTAGGTTCAACGGTCCAGAGCAACGGAGAGCGTGGAAAGGAGGTGAAGAGGCGTGTACTGGCAGGTTGGAAAGGGTGGAGAAAAGTTTCAGGTGTGTTGTGCGATAAAAGAGTATCAGCGAGAATGAAAGGAAAGGTGTACAGGACAGTGATGAGACCAGCGATGCTCTACGGCTTAGAGACAGTGGCTCTGAAGAAAAGACAGGAGGCAGAGTTGGAGGTAGCAGAGCTGAAGATGTTGAGGTTCTCCAACAAGAATGGATAGGATCAAGAATGAGTTCATCAGAGGGACAACCCATGTGAGATGTTTTGGAGATAAAGTCAGAGAGGCCAGATTGAGGTGGTTTGGACATGTTCAGAGGAGAGAGTGTGAATATATCAGTAGAAGGATGCTGAGGTTGGAACTGCCAGGCAGGAGGTCTAGAGGAAGACCAAAGAGGAGATTTATGGATGCAGTGAGAGAGGACATGAAGTTAGTTGGTGTGAGAGAGGAGGATGCAGAGGATAGGGTTAGATGGAGGCAGATGATTCGCTGTGGCGACCCCGAAAGACAAAGAAGACTAAATTTAGAATAGTCTTCATCTCACCGCCGCCCCCCCCCCCCAATTCACTGAATAAGATTCCATATTAAATCTCCATGTCTCTCTTTTGATCTATGAATTTCATTAACCTATTTCCCATGAACGCCACATGCATCAAGTTTTCAGGTAAAAATAGTTATGTAGGGTTTTGGATTTCTGTTCTTTTTTCCTTGCGAAAATGGCTGAAAAATACCAGCAGGAGGCCTGGGGTTTGGAAGGATGTGAAGAGCAGGTGTTGGAGTTAAAGGGGACCAGACACTGTCTGGTGGCCTGGGGGGAGGTTTTGTCAGCACTTCGCACCATCAGGTCCCTCAATAAAGTCGAATAACACGGGGCTTGCTGGAACAGCTGAGGATGAAAGAGGTTGAAAGATTGGCACTGGAGTCAGTCAAGTGTGGACAAACACATAAATGTGCCAAATGTATCTTTAGAGATGCTAGAATTGTTGACTCTCTAGCCACAGGTTAGTATGAGTGTACCATATAATCACTTTTCAGAGCGTTTTGTTTTGCTAGCGCTCATAGCACAATGTTTTGGCAGGAAGGTCTCAGTGTGTGAAATCATCTTGAAATGGGCACCATTTGTGTAAGGGATCATTGCGTGTAAACAAAAGAGCTTTAGTGCAGGCCTTTGAGGTCCACCAGAAACAGCAAGGAATGGAACTGAATCTAAGGTAGTATTTTTTTTCGTTATTTTACTATGCATGCATACTGTCATGTTCCAGGTTGCACTTCATAAATCTTCTAATGAAATGTAATATTTTTCCTTACAAAATCAAGCTAAAAATATACATGACCTTACAATCTTCTCTCGCTTATTATGATTTATTTCTCTGCCTGTGTCATATGTTACCACGGCAATAGTTCATTGGAAATCTGTAATTCTTACTCCTGCAGCCAGATAATGGCTTGAAATTCCACCTCTATTCAACTGTAGTCCATAATGGCTTACCTTACTAAACTAACTCCTATTGATGTGCTTGGGCTGATTTTTCAGCCTGCCCTGACGCTCATTACCTGTAAATAATTAGCATGTCACCTTTCTTCGCACCTACAGACGTGATGACATTGAATAAGGTGCGGAGAATACGTTTCGGATCCGATCGGTGTCCTTTAATAGTAAATGACATTTATAGGTTGAATGTGAATTGCTGTGCTTTTGACTGGTCCAGCAAGAGCAAGGACCCAAATTAAATTACATGTGTGACAGGACAACTGGACAAGAGTGAAGAGGAGCATGGGATGATTTAGGAGCCTAAAAGAAAAATACATCTACAAACACAATTTGGGCATTTTTGTAGGTAATAAACTCTTGTTTTTTGCGTTGCATGCCCTGCAGATTTGTGTTATTATATAACATCCAGACACACCATATATAGATCTTGTGAACGGGTGTGCATGGCGCATTTTCTCATATCTATAACGAATTGTGTGTTCAAATCTAAATGATATACAACAAAGAACAAATTTCCAGCATGTTCTGACACCCCCTCGTTACACTGGAGAGAGCACTGAACCGTTTAATAAAAAAAAGCTGAAAAAATTGATTCAATTGAATGTGGAACTACTAGCTAAGGGCACCAATCCCAGCTCCTTTTGATTTGCAGGCTTTGAAAAGCACTGATGAGATGAATAGTGACAATGATGCTGAATGCGGTGCAGTTTCCGTTCATTTGCGTCTCTCCCTTCTTTACACTCTCCAAGCTTCCCTCCTTCCTTCCTTCCCTTCCTCCCTCCCCGCGTCTCCCTGCCCTCCACCCCCAGACAGCAATCAGTCACGTCTTCTGCTAGGTCTCCCTCACTGTCAGCACTCCCTCGTCGACATTTCAATCAGTGGTTAGAATTCCTCTATGGGGCAAAAACCTGAATCTGACTAAAGCGGTTGAGCTAGAAAGATCAGCAAACTGACTCATTGATGATACGGCATACTGTAATGTCAAAAGGCACAACACAGACGTTATAATTTTATCTCACTGCAGCTGTGTAGGAGAGTGTGCTGCAGAGGTGGCAATGCATGTCAAGATTTTCAAACAATAAAACTGAATTTTTTTCTTAGCTCCAGGCACAGCCATTTCAGGGGAGTCGTAATAGATGTATGAGAATTTATGTATTGCTAAATTAAAAAAGTAAAAAAAAAATTTGGGGGTGAAAATGATTACCACATAGCATCTGAGGTTTTCTATTTAACTTCAGGCTAGCTTCAGTAAATAGACTTCGAAGTACATGTTGGTCCAGCTCCTGCACTTTTAATAAATTAACTGCATGCAGATTGATGAATGAGCAAATCGCAAAATATGTCCATCCTGTCATAGTGATTATAAAATGTACATTTTCAGAAAGCTATATCGCCCCTGTCTCAACAGTATTTTTGAATTTATAACAAAAATATTCTTAGAAAAATTAAATCGATCCAAAATGAGGGGGGAAAAAAAACAACCTATGCCCACATGTCCACCCTGACATGCAAGGACTGATGACGGGATGGACATTTCTTGTTAAAGTTAACAATTAACGAGCAGATTATGGATTTTCACTTAGCAACATGATTCCTTGTTGAAGGTGAATGTATACTGTTTATCACATATTTAGAATTTCTGATTTTTAAAAAATATTTATTAAAATTTCACTATGACAGGGCAGACCTGTTTCTGCAGCTTGACGTTTAAATGTTTTTTGAAAATCAGAAATTCTAAATATATGTGATAAACAGTATACATCAAACTCCAAACATAACATGAAAATAGGAAATATAAGTGTAAATACTTAATGTCAAAGACATCAGTCAGTTTCCCCAAGGGGCAGTTACCCCAAAATGACAGCATGGACAACACTTTCAGGATTGAGCCCAAATGTTTATAATGATGATGACGATGATGATGATGATTATTATTATTAGTATTATGAAAAGAAATATAAAACAATCGAATTTACTACTAATTACTAATATTCTTTTTTGAGAACAATAATATGAACAGTATTTTACGTTTGTGTGATTTAACCACTTATTGCCTTCACAGAAACTATCACAGCAGCATGTGACACATGGCAAAAAATCACAAGCACCCAATCAAGAAAATGGTATAAAATGAGGGAAACACATTTCAAGAGACCTGATTTGTGTCAAAATTTTGGTCATTTATAATAAAACCCAATATTTTGCAATATCTTCATAATAACTGGATAATTCTGAGGACACTAAAGGCACTTTATAGCCATATTAACCCTAATGTTTGAATTAAAATTCTCAAGGTTCAAGAAAAATACTAGTTAGATTGGCGATGCTAAAATATATGAATGAGTGTGTGAATGTACAGTATATCCTGCCCCATGATCCATAAAGTGTGCAATCCCATCATGCCACAGTGGCTCCGGATTCACAATGATCCTGACGGAAAACTATCATGGTTTGCTCTCAAGTTACAAACGTAATGAAGGGTCTATGAATTTGAAGTTCACTCTTATAGCTGGATCCCGTTGCACTAATTCACAGACTTGCACACAGGCCAGTATCTTGGCATTACAGAGTAGGTTGCTGTATGAGTGCAATGTGATGAAGTTACATAAGGGTGAAACACCAATCGGATTTGGAGTGCCTTACTAAGACAAAGCAGTAATTCGATTTCACTTCTTCACACCTGACAACCCACTGGCCAACTCTAACATACATGATAAATTCCTCCAACCTTGTTCCTGTACAAGACCTGACCTTTTCCTTTGTGTTTTACAATCATAATGATCGACTCAGGATCCACTAACCAGGATTAGGCAGTTAATAAAGATTAACGAATGACGTAATGGTGTACTCTAAACAATTTTTGTTGAAGACGGGCTGTAAAAGTGCACAGCTGAAGATGGTGGCGGTGTAAATTCTCTGAAAACTATTTCCTTAACAGCATACTAGCTCAATATACTCCTAGCACACATGGTCGTAGGCATACCCACAGTTCAATAGACCTTAATTAACAAATAAGGTAAAAGGTCTTGCTAATGGCATGCATTATATTACACACACAAGTTGTTTTAGTGTATTGATTTGATTATGGCTGGGGACACAAAAGTACAAAAGATCAAAGAAACTGATTTTCCTGGTATCTACAGTATCTAACTGAGCTACATTACTGATGAACAGCATTTTAAATATTATAACCACAAATGAATATGATCCTAATGTTGAAATGACATGAATTGAAAGTCTCTGTCATTACATCAGTAGCTTAGCTAGCTCGCTGCTACTGTACCATCGCTTCCCCTGTATAATGTAAGTTATTATGCATTTAAACCCTATGCATTCCACAAGCATACAGAATACACTAATGTTAAATGACATTATAATTATAAGCTCGTTATAAAAAAAAAAAACGACATTGATACTGGCATAAATACAAACCAAACGAGTAAGAGTTCACAAGTCTTTGCCTCAGTATGTTAGCTAGTTAGCTAGATTGCTTCTAATCTTACTTTGACAAGAGTTGCCAGTTCAAGATGCTTGTAAATGGAGCCAGAAGAATCCACAGCTCAGAGACCAAGTGGGCAGGATCTGTTGCCCAGGTAACCATCGATCACTTTGGTGTGTTATGCAGTTTGCACTTTCATAATGTCCTGTCAGTCATTTCTGTAAACTTGGACTGCTTGGACTGGTGGAATGTCTGTCTTTCTGTACGTCCCATGTGGGGTAGAGCTCAGTCTCAGCATCAAGGCTTATGTTTACATTAGAAAATCAATGCGTTTTTCATCAGCTGGAAAGTAACAAGTTTTTGTTTAAAATGTAGGGAGTAAAAGTACAATATTTTTCACCGAACAATGTAGTGAGTAGAAGTAAAAAACGATCACATATGGAAAATACTTAAGTGAATTACAGCCACATGGAAGAACAAAAACATAAGTACAGTAACAGAGTAGTTTGACTTTGATACTCGTCATCTCTGCAAATAATTCAAACATCTGTACTTGTGTTTTCGGTTTTTTAAATCCTTCCAAAATGCTTGTGAAAAAAGAAATGTCTGTTTTCCGTCTGATTAAAAAAACAACGTGCAAAACATGGGCTGATGCACTTTCAATTTAAACGGACAGATCAAACATCTGTTGTCTGGAGGATTATTTTTTTGACAAACTAAATAAAGACAGCAATGTGCGTGGTATTAACTAAAAAAAAAAATATAAATAAGAATCCCAGCAGTGTGTGTGTGGGAAATGCTCCTGTTACAGCGCTCGACTAAGCAGCTGTTCCTCCTCCAGATAAGTGAGCTGACTTTAAAACAACAACAACAACATCGAAAACACTTTTTAGTGCTTTTCTTAAAGAGCGTCTATAATGCAGAATAAATTTTTAAGCAGTTAGATGGGTCTCGAGTGTGTGTGTGTGTGTGTGTGTGTGTGTGTGTGTGTACAAAAAAAAAGTGAGAAGAAAACATTCCCTGCTTTTTGTCCTTCTTCTATGGCCATCGCTGAAACAAGCCAAAGAGATTTCCCCCTAATGTGACCTCATATAAAAAAGATTATATTATATTTTCAAGATACCATTATATTTTCAATGTTTTATTCCAGGGTATTTCAGCTGGAGTGTATATGACAAGAGACTTGGTAAAGAGTAAAGTAAAGTAAATGAAGTGAAGTACATAGGAATAGACTGATCATAAACAATTCCGATACCCTGTTATAATTGCTTTGCTCCAGTATGTGTTGTTATGGAGAGGTGGGTGTGGTTTCATTATGTAGAACATTTGGGACAATATTTGATACATTAGTATGCATCACAGGCTAGTAACAGAATGTTGATATTCATGACATAGAAGGTGCTGCAAGTAAACAACCAATGACTTCTCATGAGAATAGCAAAAACACAGCGCCGGCCAACAAATTAGCAAGAGAATCGCTAAGCACATCACAAAATATTTCAGTATAAACATATTTATTATGCTTCAGGCCAATATTTAAATTCTACCAACGTGATGACTTTGCAAGTCTTGGGTTAAACACACTGGATCTTATTTACAGTAAGGATAAGGCTCAAGAGGGAGCCTGGTTTTAAAACAGGTACAGTTTTAAGGGTCTCTCTCTCTCTCTCTCTCTCTCTTTTCTACAGTAAGGACTTAAAATATAAACACATTTGTGAGGCTACTAGCATTGTAGATTACCACTTCCACCCAGCTAATGGGCTTTTGATCATTCTGCCATCTGGAAGTCACCCTGCTGACCCTCAGACAGTTCTATGGAGTTTCTCATAAGCATTGGGGGACGTAGCTATTTGTTAAATGGGAGCATCCGCATCAAATTGAGCACTCGATCTCCCAGTGAAGATGAGATTAACTTTATGATGTTTTTGGGAAAGTAGGTGCTGAACGAGGCAATACCTAAACAGAAGAAGTTTCTTTCTATGATAGCATTCAACAAAACTAGGTTGCCATCCCTCTCTCTATATATATTAATATATATATTTAAAGAGAGAGTAGACTTAATTCATAGGGTTTAATATGATGTTGGCCCACCCTTGGACCGTGCAGCTATAACAGCTTTAACTCTTCTGGGAAGGCTTTCCACAAGGTTTAGGAGTGTTTTAATGTGAATTTTTGACCATTCTTCCAGAAGCGCATTTGTGAGATCAGACAATGATCTTGGGCGAAAAGGCCTGGCTCGCAAAGGCGTTCCATCAGGTTGAGGTCAGGATTGTGCAGGCCAGTCAAGTTCTTCCACACCAAACCTGCTCATCCATGTCTTTATGAACCTTGCTTTGTGCACTGGTGTGCAGTCATGTTGGAGCAGGAAGGGGCCGTACCCAAACTTTTCCAGTAACGTTGGGAGAATGAAAGTGTCTAAAATGTCTGAGTATGCTGAAGCATTAAGAGTTCCTTCCACTGGAACTAATGGGCCGAGCCCAAATGTGTTATTTATTTATTTTATTTAAAACTATGAAATAAAACATATGCGGTGGCGCGGTGGTGTAGTGGTTAGCACTGTCGCCTTGCACCTCCAGGGTCTGGGTTCGATTCCCCGGCCAGGCTCGATTCTCGTCTCTGTGTGTATGGAGTTTGCATGTTCTCCCCGTGCTTGGTGGGTTTCCTCCGGGTACTCCGGTTTCCTCCCACAGTCCAAAGATATGCAGGTTAGGCTAATTGGCGTTCCTAAATTGCCCGTAGTGTGTGATTGGGTGTGTGAGTGTGTGTATGTGTGTGTGCCCTGCGATGGATTGGCACCCTGTCCAGGGTGTACCCCGCCTAGTGCCCGAAGTCTCCTGGAATAGGCTCCAGGTCCCCCGCGACCCTGAACACAGGATTAAGCGGTATAGAAAATGAATGAATGAATGAAAAACATATGCAAATAAGTAAGTTAGTAATAATACAACCACCAACCAACAACAATCAATTGTTATTTTAACTTAGCAAAGTCAGCTATTCTAGAATAGTTCTTGCAAGAACAATGCATTTAGAAAACCCATCATGCACCATGATAAAACTGGTTTTAACGAAGACCATCCCAGGAAAGCAAGACCAAAACTTACCTCTGCTGTAAAGTTACCAGCCTCAGAAATCAATAATTACCAGCACCTCCAATTAGATTAATTGTGAAAGCTCTACAGATCATAAGTAACAGACGCATCTCAATATCAACGGTTTATAGGAGATTATTGCACATTTTGGATGCCTTCCGCATTGTTTTATAATGTAGAAAGAAATATTGAATTAGATGGTGTGTCCAAACTTTTATACAACTGTTGAAATGACCAGATTAATATGCTTGATGTAAGGTTATTAGGTTTTTTATTCCAGCCTTCAGGGATACAAACATGTAACTGTAACTTGAACATGCTGCAACAATCTGTCATAGCTATAAAAACGACTTAGTCCAGAACCTCCATCTTGTTTTATGAGTCAATAATTTGTTTTAGTAGACTTATTTGCTTTGACATTGTTTGACATTCAATCTACATTCTACACACAGGCAGAGATGTGCCATTGAATCGTATGTACAGAGCCGTTGTCGATGTGGACAGACTGTGTTGACAAACAAAGGATAAATACTGTATAATGTGTTTTGGGTGGGTCCTAATGTAATAGGGACTGACAAATGTCTTCATCTGCTTTTTAACAATCACTATTATGATTCTGATTCATATTTTTATGTGCCTGCTTCTACTTGCCAAAGATAAGCCATAGTTCGCCAAAAGCATCCTTTTCTCAGCGTAGTTGGCTCCTAGTGAATGTGTTTGCTTCTGGATCGAGCGTGATTACATGCAAGTGTGCATGTGTGAACCTTCTGCTCTCTTCTCTGGGATGTAGAGAGACTGACAGCTATACACTGGCCAGATGGAGTTTACTAGAGCTGAGGAGCTGACGGATGAGGAGAAGGAAATCATCAACAGCGTGCTGGCCCGGGCCGAGCTGATTGAGGCCATGGAGCAGGAGCGGATTGGGTGAGTTCTGCTACTAAGTAGAGTCTGACACCATTTTTCAGCTCCTTCCTTGGTACCTGTGACAAAGTAGGGTGAGTGTTTAAACTACTGGCCAAAAGTATAAAAAATAAAAAAGCCATGTATTAGCCATTTATTCTGTCTGTACTGTATATAGGTGATGTCCCTAATTAGGTCTTGCCTATTTAGCTGAAGAGTTGTGCTAATAGTATCAACTGGTTTGGTTAATGGTGGAATGAACATAAAACAGGACTGTTACTTTCTGAAACCTGGCAACAACAACAAAAAAATAGTCACACACTAATATATGTTTGACCACCTTTAGCTTTGATTGCGGCATGCAATGGGTTGTGCATTGGCAATGCGGCCAGTTCATATTTGAAAAGTATTCCTCCTGTTTCCTTCACAATCTGAGTCCTGGACTATGCCTATATGTATTATACCATTAAAACCTGGTCATTCAGTACGTTCAGGTCATCAGCTGACTTCATTATATTGCCAAATAATGTTGCTGAACCTAGACCTGACCAAATGAATCAACCCCAGATCATAACTCTGTCTCCAGATGCTTGCACAGCTGCATCACTTCCCTTCTTACCCTGATTGCTCTAGACTAGGGTCAGTCTGAACTCATCAGACCTCATGACCTTTTTCATTGCTTAGGATCAATCTTTATGCTCTTTAGAAAACCAAAGCCTCCTTTTCTGATTAACTTCACTAACCTCACTCTCCTTGTGTATGTAAATGCTCTAACATGCACAGCTGCAGTTTCTTCTGTAGATTTTTATATGATGGAACATCACCAAGTGTTTGAGCATGGTCATTATATATATTTTTCCCTCTGTAAAGTAGACAACACTATCCTTTTGGGTTTTAATAACGCACTGGGAAGTTCTTTCAACTGAATGTTTTTGGACACCAGACAGGGTACTGTATATGGTGCTCATACAGTAGTTATCATTATTAAAGATTGATGAATATTTGAATGAGAGTGGACAGGATTGGCCAGAATTCATTGGCCAGAGTGGGATGGCTGAATTGGCATCGTCAGGAGATGGTGGGCCTGGGATAGAATAAAGTCCTGGACTGTGTACACCTTTATTTTAAATCTCTTTGAGCAAACATAAACCTGAGCTAACCCCAAAATGCTGGATCATTACCGACCCTGTGTGCAGATCTCAGCCTGCTTCCTGGCTGGATAATGCAAAAAGACTGTTTGTTCCACTGCGGATAACTGAAACAAAAGTAAATCCACTTCTACTTGATCTTGATGGAAAGAGAGAGATATATTGGTGGAAAATGGACTCATTAAAACCCGAATGATTCAGCAAAAACACATCTGTCTCAGCGTTTCAGGACTGCGTTTTTGGTTCCATTACAACCGTTGCTTGGATTGTACTGCAAGCCATAAATAGTGAACTACAGCTTTGTATCAACCTTTTTGCTTAGCCCTTGGTCTCTATTTGATCTGCTGATGCATTCCACACAACCTCCTGTCCTCAACACTTAATTTGCAAAGTGACCTCCTGTTTCTTACTATCAGCAGAATTTAAGGCAGGAGTGTTTAACAGCTTTAAGGAGTAGTCGAAGGAGTGTGTAATGAGCTTAATGCTGTTGTGTCCTGCAGCCGTTTGGTGAATCGACTGGACACGATAAAGAGGACGGCGTGCGGTGACGGACACTCGCAATGCCTGCTCTGTGGCCAGCAGTTCGGCATGACGGGAGTCAGTACAGTCATGTGTGAGGAGTGCAAGAAGGTACACAGGGGATCTCTTACAGTCTTTACACAACATATTCAAATATATGTAGCCTTTATGTAATAATACAAAATTGCTCTAAATAAACTAAATAAAAAAAATAAATAATCTATAAGTGTATGGTATTTAAATGCTGATATATAGTATGGAATAAAAATATAATAAGTGCATACAGTAGTACATAGTGCTGCATTAAAATATTTATTTAGACATGATTAAATATATAGCACATGAAAGTGATACTTAGTGCAGGTTAGTAATAATAATGATAATCATCATCATCATCATCATCATTATTCTTATTATTAACCTGCAGCAAGTATCACTTTATAAAGTATCATTTGTACATGATATGCTCCAGTCACATTTACTTTCATATTCAGATTGAGATCAAATGTCGTGTTGTTGAGGTTTTGTAACTCGCTCTGGATAAGAGCGCCTGCCAAATGCCTTAATATAATATATAAATTTAAGATGGAGTTAATGCATTTTGCAAAATCACACAAAATTCAAACTAATATAGCAAAAAACAGTTCAATAAATAAGAAAAAAACACAACATTTATTTATTTATTTATTTATATAATGTCTTGACACTATTGTTACCTATACCTACTCACAGATTCTATCCTACTCTATTCTACGCAGTTTTTGAATTATTCACACATTAAAAATGCTCGCATATATGAGACAATTCTCACCATCCTTTTTACGCACACTAAATCCAAATAATATGTATAAATGCTGCAGTATAATTTGCTAAGCTCTGAAATTATTGCTTTGTCTCACCATGTTCTCTTATACAACCTGTGTAGTTTATTACGTGCTGTAACATCCAATAATGTGAAGCATTTACTATCTATCTATTAACTACCCTTACTGTACTGTAATATACGCACTGTACTGTAAAATAGCATGCTACTGAACAAATGTTAAGTTATATGACACAGCTGCACAGCAGCTGCACACATCCTGTTCAAAGTTTTTACAATGCTTTATTAGCACTAAAGCCCATCTGTAGTGATGTCACATGTTGTGGAAATGCATTGAAGGATGATGCTATGTGGCCGAATGTGTTTGCACCTGCACAGTCTCTTGAGGCCAACATGTATGTGTGTGTATGTGTATGTGTGTGTGTGTTTTTCTCACCTACCACAGCACATATGCACCAAGTGTGGCATTCGCAGTAATAGTCGCTCCTGCCCTGTATGGCTGTGCAAGATATGCGCCGAACACAAAGAGGTTAGAAATCATTCAATTACATCATGTCATAATGTCCTTCTGCAATATGTGTCATTCATTTCATGACAGCCGCTTCATACAGAGCATATGTGAAATTATGGCAGCAGTTTCTTTGATGTGTGTTTGGGCTTTCATACTGTATCTTATATAGTGCAATTATTATATTTTTTTTAAGTGGAGGTTTTTAACAGTAGACATTGTCACAGAGCAGCTACAGCAATCCAAATGTAGATTTATATTCCTAATGAGCAAGTAAGAGGCGACAATGGGAAGGAGAAGACCCCCAGAGACAACATGAATAAGAAACTTTGAGAGGAATCAGAATCAAAAGGGAATCTGCACTCTTCTTGGTGACACCAACTAGTGGGATTTTAAATCATTCGTCTTCTTCTAGTCGCAGAAACAGTCTTTGGTTACAGAAGCAAATGTACAACGTGTAGTTATGATTAATAACTGAAGAAAGGCTGAGACTTAAACATACACTCTTTTTGGAGAAGTGCACATTCTTATAGTATCCATGGGGGATTATCCACATCATCAGACTGTGTGTCACTGAAGCAGCAGCAGCTTCAAGCAAATGTAGAGGATTAAAGCATTAATGGAAGGTTTGTGTATGGATATGTACTGTATAAGTTCTAATTCATGTCCAGCTGTCATGACCTTTTTGTGAGATGAATTTGCCATTTTTAATTTTAATGGAAACGCGGGACTGAATGCTCCTCAACAGAAGGGATTTGCATTCAAAAGCATACAAGATCATTAAAAAAGAAACACTTTTCCAAAGTCCATATACAGCTATTAAATTCCCTGCATTCATAACACTATTTATACCTCCTATAGTTTTTTTTTACAGTGTCATATATGTGTGTTTTTTACATTTAAAGATTTGCAAAATAAGCAGAAATAAATATCAGATGCAATCATTTGACTAAGAATTACAAATGCCTGTAATGCCACTTATAGAGCTTTTACAGAGCAGTTTATGAATTATTGAAAAATATGCAATATTAATATGAATATGCTTATGGAACCTGTACTGTATATAAAGGGGTGTTCAAGACAAACCATGATTTGTAATCAAATGTTTTAAAGAAGGCTGTACATGAATGGCGATCCTGGCTGAAGTGCCTCATAGCCCAACTGCAGTCGTTCCCATGAAGAATTAGAGAGTGAAACGCCTGATCCTTGAAAATCACCAACTTGTAGAAGATGTGTCTGTGGGAACTGTATACACAATCATTCATGTTTGCCTGTTGCTCATTACAGGAACTTGTCTGGAAACTATTACCACATCCCCTGTTCAGTCCTGACTTTGCTCCTAACATTTTCCATTTTTGGCCCTTTAAAGGAGTTCCTGGGAGGCCAGTGTTTCAGACGTGTAGCAAGCAATCGCATCATAGCTCTGGCGTACTGAGAAAACTTTCTACCTTGATGGTATCCAGGCACTAGTGAAACACTGGGATAAGTGGAATTGTGTAGCAGGGGATTATATACATGCATAGAGAAATAATGGGAGTTTTTACTCTCATATCTGTGTTCTGTTTTTCTGCACAATGAAAAGGCTCGGTTTTGACTTGAACACCCCTCATATTTGCAGTGTAAGACAGTGCCACTGTATTTTTATTTAAACCATTTTTTTTTCTTTTTCTTTTATTATTTTTTTTATATAACACACCACCATGCTGCCCTTGAAAAATAAGGAAAAAAGGTAGCAGTGTCCTCAACCACAGCTATTGATCTCAACTTGAAGGACTTTATTAATTCAGTTCGTTCATTTTTTTTGGTACATACTGTACCTGCAAAACTTTGCACCAAACTAGCAACCTAATTTAAACTACTGTGATCTTCACTACGCAGTTACTGAACATAACTACATGGACACTGTAAATGCATATTGTGGCATCTCATGTTCTTTGAACCGTGACATATGAGCTTTATATTGCTTCCAGTGCTGATCCATACTGTCCCTCAAGACATCTCAACCAAATGCCATGCGAACAACGCTGAAATCTTTCACATATTGTACATCATATGTGTTTCGAACACTTTATCTGTTCACTCTGATTCTTTTTTTTCACGTTCAGTACCATCTCTGTGTAGATCTCCAATAAATAAAGTGTCACTGAACTTTACGAGGGACTTTGCTGATGTATTAGTTTAACACAGTGAAACAGTGAGCGGTACAGAGATGGTTGTCTTTTTTTCTCTCTTCTTGATAGGTTCAGCACCTTTGACTTTAGGAGACTCTTTCACTATAATGAGGTGATTCATGCTTTTGATGAGTCACTGCTGCCACAAAGCAGCATGCGAACAGCATCCCACAATACGATATGATCATGCAGATGCTCCAATATTTCATTTGTCCCTAATTTAGTGTACTCTCATATGCAAATAGTACAGAGGGCTTAAAATTGCCTGTATTCTTCAGTAATCCAAAGTTATGGCTAAAACACTAGTTTTTGTTAAATGTAAATCAGGAGCTGTGCAAATGTTTGAAATGGTTCACTATCCACTTTTTCCTAGATTAGAAGACCAGGAAAAATCACTACATTATTTTTGTTATTTTTATTAATAACTTTTTTTTAAAACAATGGAGTCATATTTTTCCGGGTAAAGATGTTCAACTAAAGCTTATTATTTGGCATAATTGTATTATAAATCTAACACTGTAATAATACAGAATAGTAACGATACACAACTAAATAAGGAAGCCTAAATCTTTGTGGAACTTATTACACAGCTCATGCCCAGGTCCTAATGGGACCTCACTAAATGAGCCTAAAGGCACACTTGGAGGGAAAACTGTTTGTTAGTTGGATAGACAGATAGATATTGTCATTGCACAGTGTAGTACAGGTACTTTGCAATGTAATACATTTTAGAAGCTACCAGCATGGCAAATAGTAACACTCTGCAAATTATAATAATATATATTCAAAGTGCAGGTTGAATATGTATTTATACCTTACTAAACTATAATTATCAATGTAAATTTTGGTTCTTGATATGACAGATGTCCTTAGTGTAGGAAGCGGGAAAAAAATACAAAAATAGAGGACTTGAAAAGGTTGATCCTATTTTCAATTAATAGTGACATTTGTTTGGATTTAATATTGGCTATATATAAAAAAACCTAATGTACGATTCTGGGATTTGCATAAAAATAGAAAGAAGCGAGTGCGACAAAGTTACCAGAACCTTTCCAGAACTCATATTCTCCAGCATGCTCAGTAAAATAGCTGTTTTTTTTTGTTTTTTTTTATAAAACAGCACAAATCTGTTTCTAAAACTCCTGTTTTAAACAACGAGTTTTTACTCCAAATATTGACTGTTTATTTTATTACTCTTTATTGCTCTTTATAGAAGTTTCTTTTATGCAGAAATGTCTTCTAAAGCATCTTTTGCTTATGCCATATTTTTGTATGTGTCCAAGACTTTTGCACGGTTCTGTAAGTAAAATAATTGTTAGGTTTTACTGAACATGCTGGAGAATATGAGTTCTTCTGGTAACTTTGTCACACTCGTTCCTTTCTATTTTTATGCAAATCCCAGGAGTGTACATTAGTTTTTATTTCCATCTGAAAATTGGTCTGTCCTGTATTATTATTTTTTTCTTTACAGCCATGCATACATTCCCATGTAATGTTATTTATTTATTAATTTTTAAGTTATATATGGAAATACTGAATGCTTTTTCCCCCATAATTATGCAGATGTGATAAACATACAGTGGTGTGCAAAACTATTTGCCCCCTCCTGATTTCTTATTCTTTTGCATGTTTGTCACACAAAATGTTTCTGATCATCAAACACATTTAACTATTAGTCAAAGATAACACAAGTAAACACAAAATGCAGTTTTTAAATGAGGGGTTTTATTATTTAGGGAGAAAAAAAATCCAAACCTACATGGCCCTGTGTGAAAAAGTAATTGCCCCCTGAACCTAATAACTGGTTGGGCCACCCTTAGCAGCAATAACTGCAATCAAGCATTTGCGATAACTTGCAACGAGTCTTTTACAGCGCTCTGGAGGAATTTTCGCCCACTCACCTTTGCAGAATTGTTGTAATTCAGCTTTATTTGAGGGTTTTCTAGCATGAACCGCCTTTTTAAGGTCATGCCACAACATCTCAATAGGATTCAGGTCAGGACTTTGACTAGGCCACTCCAAAGCCTTCATTTTGTTTTTCTTCAGCCATTCAGAGGTAGATTTGCTGGTGTGTTTTGGGTCATTGTCCTGCTGCAGCACCCAAGATCGCTTCAGCTTGAGTTGACGAACAGATGGCCGGACATTCTCCTTCAGGATTTTTTGGTAGACAGTAGAATTCATGGTTCCATCTATCACAGCAAGCCTTCCAGGTCCTGAAGCAGCAAAACAACCCCAGACCATCACACTACCACCACCATATTTTACTGTTGGTATGATGTTCTTTTTCTGAAATGCTGTGTTACTTTTACGCCAGATGTAACGGGACACGCACGTTCCAAAAAGTTCAACTTTCGTCTCGTCAGTCCACAAGATACTTTCCCAAAAGTCTTGGCAATCATTGAGATGTTTTTTAACAAAATTGAGACGAGCCTTAATGTTCTTTTTGCTTAAAAGTGGTTTGCGCCTTGGAAATCTGCCATGCAGGCCGTTTTTGCCCAGTCTCTTTCTTATGGTGGAGTCGTGAACACTGACCTTAATTGAGGCAAGTGAGGCCTGCAGTTCTTTAGATGTTGTCCTGGGGTCTTTTGTGGCCTCTCGGATGAGTTGTCTCTGCGCTCTTGGGGTAATTTTGGTCGGCCGGCCACTCCTGGGAAGGTTCACCACTGTTCCATGTTTTTGCCATTTGTGGATAATGGCTCTCACTGTGGTTCGCTGGAGTCCCAAAGCTTTAGAAATGGCTTTATAACCTTTACCAGACTGATAGATCTCAATTACTTTTGTTCTCATTTGTTCCTGAATTTCTTTGGCTCTTGGCATGATGTCTAGCTTTTGAGGTGCTTTTGGTCTACTTCTCTGTGTCAGGTAGCTCCTATTTAAGTGATTTCTTGATTGAAGCAGGTGTGGCAGTAATCAGGCCTGGGGGTGACTACAGAAATTGAACTCAGGTGTGATAAACCACAGTTAAGTTATTTTTTAACAAGGGGGGCAATCACTTTTTCACACAGGGCCATGTAGATTTGGAGTTTTTTTCTCCCTTAATAACGTAAACCTTCATTTAAAAACTGCATGTTGTGTTCAATTATGTTATCTTTGACTAATAGTTAACGGTTTTTGATGAGCAGAAACATTTACAGTAAGTGTGACAAACATGCAAAAGAATAAGAAATCAGGAAGGGGGCAAATAGTTTTTCACACCACTGTATATATGTATATATACATATACATACACACACACTGATATAGTAAAAAGATCATAAACATCCAAGGCTCACCCATGCACCCATGGGAACAAATGCCAACCTGTCTCATCCCAAAGAAAATGCAATGCTGCACAAATTACCAAACAAAGTCAATGGTGGCCATGAGGGAAAATGCTGCATCCGGGTGCCAGACACCATAGCATACCACCAGAGGACCTGCGGAGCCACTCCCCAAGGGGCCAGAGCCACCCCGGTTGCACAAGTGGGACCCAGAACCTACATGGCTTTAACATTAATGTTTAATTCTAAAGTTATGGCTGAAGAGTTGAACAGAGGGAAACAGTTATGGGAGAGCAGGTGGTAGGACAGCAGACTCAGCACACAACCCTGTGGGATGCCAGTGTTCAGGATGTGGAGAAAATGTGATTGCCCAACCTAACAGACTGAGGTCTACTCGTTAAGAAGTCCAGATCGGTCAGTTCATTCGGGATGATTATGTTATTTTGAATCAGGTTTAAAAAAACATGGCGTGCCATCCGAGGCCAATATTAAATCCAAACATGTCGCTATTAATTAAAAGTAGTATCAACCCTTTCAAGCCCTCTATTTCTTTTCTCAACAATATTTTTATTGATTTTAACAGGGATAAAACAGGGTAAACATGTAATATTTTAATGCAGGTTTTATAATCCCCTTATAAACCCTATAGCATCCACCCCGTCCCTCCCCGACTCCAAGCCAGTTTTACAAGCATAAGAAAGGCTAAACGCCAGGCATTGAGAGAAACCAAAAAAGAAAAAAGAATATGGAGCTGGAAGTTTTTTGGTTCTACGTGCAAAAAAAAATAAATAAAGAGGAATAAAAAGGGGAAAGAAAGCAAACAAACAAGTAATTAAATAAGACAGGAATCAAACTATAAATGTATATGAAAAAAGTGAAGGAAGGGCCCCCACACCTGTTGAAATTTAAAGTCTGAGTAATGAATTGAGTAGTGAATCTTCTCCAGGGACAGACAGGACATGATATCTCTGAGCCACTGGGCGTGAGTGGGTGATGTGGCATCCTTCCACTTGAATAAAAGAGAACGCCTGGCCAGGAGTGTCGCAAAAGATATCAATCTCTTTTTGGCTGGACTTAGACTCTTACCCTCTTCTCCAGTGACACCAAAAAGAGCAATCAGAGGGTCTGGTTCAAGATTGCAATTCAATATGAAGGACAGGGTCTTAAAAACATCCCTCCAGAATTTTTCCAAATTCGGGCATGTCCAGTACATATGAATAAGAGACGCCTCTCCGCTTTTACATTTATTACAGCAAGGATCAATGTCTGGGTAGAAACGGGAGAGTTTAAGTTTGGAGAAATGAGCCCTGTGTACAACCTTAAACTGTAATAAAGAGTGGCGGGCACATAAGGAGGTTGAGTTGATAAGTTTAAGAATTGAATTCCAAGTATCATCTGATAGTGACAGATTTAAATCGTTCTCCCAAGCAGTTTTAATTTTACACAGAGGGGTGTGACTCGAAGCCATCAATCCACCATAAATAGTGGATATTAGGCCTTTACGCAGCGGAGACAAACAGAGGAGATTATCTAGAATGTTTGCAGCAGGAGCCTCAGGGAAATTTGGTATTAAAGAGCGAATGAAGTGTCTTACTTGCAGATATCTGAAAAAATGAGAATTGGGTAAGTTAAACCTTTCGGAAAGCTGTTCAAATGATGCAAACTTATGGTCAACGAACAGGTTTTTTCAAAGCTTGATGCCCTTATTGTACCATTCCTGAAACACTGAGTCATGTAAAGAAGGTTGGAAGAGATGGTTAGAGACGATAGGACTGGACAGAGAAAAGCCCAGAAGGCCGCTGTGCTTTCTGAACTGAGCCCATACTCTCAAGGTATGCACCACTACTGAGTTATTAATTAATTTAATTGAGGGGATGGGGAGAGCAGATCCAAGGAGTGCAGAGACAGAGAGATTTTTGACAGACTTTATCTCCATTTCCACCCAGGCAGGCCGATTAGGTTGGTTATGAAAATATGACCAAAAGATGACAGATCGAATGTTTGCTGCCCAGTAGTAGAAACGAAAATTAGGTAGAGCCATGCCACCGTCTCTTTTAGATCTTTGAAGTAGGGACTTATTCAATCGTGGATGTTTACCTTTCCAAAGGTAAGAAGATATAATTGAGTCTAAAGCGCCAAAGTAAGATTTGGGAATAAAAACAGGTACAGACTGAAAGAGATATAAAAATTTAGGGAGAATACTCATTTTAATTGCATTAATGCGGCCCACCAGGGACATGGACAGTGGTGACCATCGTCCCAAGTCCTTTCTTGTTTGGTTCAACAACCTAATAAAATTTTCTTTAAAGAGGTGTTTATGTTTCCTTGTGATTGTAATACCAAGATAGGTAAACTGATTTTTCACTATGTTGAATGGAAAATTGTGCATACCAGTTGTTACTGCTGTATTATCTAGCAGAAAAAGTTCACTTTTGTGCAAATTTAATTTATATCCTGAAAAATAGCTAAATTCCCTGAGCAATGACAGCACAGGTGGCAGAGAGGAGACTGGATTCGATAAAAAAAGTAGAAGATCATCTGCATAAAGGGAAACTTTATGTTCTTCTCCCTGCCTCCAAATCCCAGATATATCTCTACAGCTTCGGAATGCAATTGCTAGTGGCTCAATGGCGAGGTTAAAGAGCAATGGGCTAAGGGGACACCCCTGACGAGTTCCCCGCTGAAGACTGAATGGTTGAGACTGTTGAGCATTTGTCAGAACTGAGGCAGTAGGGCTTGAATATAATAATTTAACCCAAGTGATAAAACTTGGACCAAAATTGAATTTTTCTAAAGCCCTGAATAAATACTCCCATTCCACACGATCAAAAGCCTTTTCAGCATCCAAAGAAAGGACACACTCAGGGGTCTCCTCTGATGGTGTGTACAAGATATCCATAAGGCGTCGAATGTTAAAGTAAGAATAACGATTTTTAACAAAACCGGTCTGGTCCTCAGATATAATTGAGGGTAGAACATTCTCTAATCTACGAGCCAAGACTTTAGCAAGGATTTTAACATCCACATTAAGAAGAGAGATTGGTCTATATGAGGAGCACTCTGTTGGCTCCTTATCCTTCTTTGCTATGAGGGTGATGCGAGCCTCATTAAATGACGCAGGCATCTTACCTTGCTTGAAAGATTCAGATAGAACCAAAGCTAGTTGTGGTGCAAGGTATGAGGAGAATGATTTAAAAAACTCTGCAGGGAACCCGTCAGGACCCGGGGACTTACCAGATTGCAATGATGAGATAGCTGAACTGATTTCCTCTTGTGATATGGGCTCTTCTAATCTTAATCTAGAATCAGGGGACAGTGTTGGGATATTTAGTTGAGTCAAGAAATTCTCAACTGCACTATGGTCCCTTGGGAACTCAGAAGTATATAATCGAGAATAAAAATTCCTGAATGCATCATTAATTTTAGAATGGTCCGTAGTGATGGTACCATCCTCCATCCGAATTTTCGTAATTTGTTGCTGTGCTCTAAATCCTTTTAACTGATTAGCTAAAAGTTTCCCAGATTTGTCACCATGAATGTAAAATTGGCTCCTACTCTTTAATAATTGCCGTTCAATTACATGCGTTGAAATAAGTTCAAACTTAGTTTGCACTTCTACGCGTTTTTTATAGAGATCGGGGTTTTTAAATAGAGCATACTGCTGGTCAATTTCTTTAATTTGGTTGGTCAAATCTTTTCGTTCTTTATATGCCTTCCTTTTCATATTTGCAGTGTATGAAATTATCTGTCCCCTGAGGTAGGCTTTCAGAGCATCCCAAACAACCAAACGTGACACTTCAGGTGTTTCATTTGTGGTGAAGAAAAAAACGATCTGGTCTTCCATAAATTTTACAAAATCGTCCTCCATCAGCAACGATTAATTAAAGCGCCAATGTTTAGTAACTTGAGGGAGATCGGGGAGTTTTATAGACATAACAACTGGAGCATGATCTGATATCACAATGCTCTGATAAGCACAAGAAGTAACCATTGGGATCAGTTGATTATCTATAAAGAAATAATCAATTCTGGAGAAAGTATGATGGACATGTGAGAAAAAGGAGTATTCTCTCTTTTTTGAATTAAGGAAGCGCCATATGTCAGAGATACCAAAGCTGCAGAAATAGGACTGAAGTAGCGTAGCGGATTTACTCAGAGGTATAGGATTGGGAGATGACCTGTCAAGTGATGGATCTAAACAGCAGTTAAAGTCTCCCCCTAATATAAGAGAGTATGAGCTCAGATCAGGTAGAAGAGAGAAAAAATGTTCAAAGAAGGAGACATCGTCATAATTAGGGGCATATAAATTAGCCAACACTACATTAGTATTAAATAACTTCCCTGAAACAATGATATAACGACCTTGTATATCCGTAATAACATTATGATGCTCAAAAGAGATGTTTGGGTTAATGAGAATTGAGACACCCCTAGCTTTGGCCTGAAAGGTTGAGTGGTAGTGCTGCCCACCCCAACGTGACATAAGGCGAGAATTATCAGAACTGCGAATGTGAGTTTCTTGTAAAAATGCGATTGCAGTGTTAAGTTGTTTAAGGTGTGAGAGCACCTTCCTTCTCTTCACCGGATGGTTTAAACCCTTAACATTCCAGCTCACAAAGTTTAAAGAACTATTCATTCTCCCTGAGAGAAAATGCAGGTAGATAAACATGAATAAGATGCCTAACGTCAGCCTTAAAGTGTAAAACACAGAACAACGTGTTAAAAATACACAGTATACAAAGAACTAACACAATACTGGCTTTGGAGATCCCCCACCCCTGCCCCCCACACCCCTGCCCCCCACACCCCTGCTCCACACACCCCTCCCCCCCACACCCCACTACACCCCAACAAACAAAGATAGCTGCTAACAAACAGAGCAGCAAGCTCTTCCATTCCTCCATCTTCCACCCAACAAATCCTCCTGCCGCTAACCACCCCATCTTCTGCTCCGACACAACTTACAGAAACTAATAATTAAATATATAAATAAAACATTTCAACACTCCAATACTGAAATCTCTCAATGAGAGAAAAACACACCACCACCACCCCTCCCCCCACGTCACATTGTAACTCTAAATATACAAACGTAAATCACACGTGATTAAAAATAGAAAAAATAGTAATATAAAAATAATAATAATAACCCCTTCACAAGTTTAACACAACACTCTTACCGGAAAAGACGTAAACATGGCCAGATTTTAGGTTAAAAATGGTACTTTCCTGAGAACTGTAGTATCACGTATTAAAATAATAATAATAATAATAATACAGTGCACTACGTAGTTTTCGGCAGACTGTCTATGTGTTTCTGCGCCTCTTCTACCGAGCGGAGCCACTTCTTCTGTCCGGTAGACAGAGTGATCCGGAGCCGCGCTGGATACAGCAGAGAAGGCCGAAGTCCACGGCTGTATAACTCGCTCATCACTCCTCTATACTCGGCTCGCTGGTTTAAAACTTCGGGAGTGTAGTCTTCCACTATGCGAAGCTGCTGACCGCGGTATTCCAGCTTCCCTCTCCGCCGAGCCTCCCGAATCAGAAGGTCTTTCACCTGGTGCCGGTGTATACAGAGAATGACGGGCCGAGGTCTCTGTCCTGAAGCGGGTTTAGATGCAGGTATTCGGTGGGCTCGGTCAATCTCCGGCGGGGAAGGCAGCGTCTCAGTCCCAAACACCTCGCACAGAAACTTGGAGAAGAACTCGGTAGGGAGTCCACCTTCAGTACCTTCCGGGAGACCCAGAACACGCAGGTTTTGTCTCCTGCTCCGGCCTTCTAAGTCTACAACCTTGGACGTTAACTTTAAGTTGTTTTCCCGAAGTCCGGAGCAGATGTTCTCCAGCTCCGTCACACGCTGGCTCAGGTCGTCTGTAGCGAGTTCTAATGACGGTAAGCGCTGTCCATGGTCCGCTACTTGGGCCTGAATCTGGTCCAGTTTAATTTCTAGTAAACTAAACGAGGATTTAAACTCAGCCGCTAACGCATCACGGTGTTGCTCTAACAGCGCTGAGATAGCCTCGACTGTTAGAGGGGTCGCAGTGTCGTCCTTTTTCACGGCTTTAACACTCCTGGTAGCCATCGCAAATGAAAAAACATATAACCGTGGGGTAGAGTATAAAGTTATTGTCAACTAAGATTTTAATTTAACATTTAGAGACGAATAAGGGAGTGAAGAAATTCGAAACTGTCGGAGCACCTAACCAACACGTCCTACTCCATGTGGCTGCTAACCGGAAGTCCCCTCTATTTCTTTTCTTTTTTTCTTTTTGTCCCCTACACAAAGGACATCTGTCATATCAAGAACCAAAATTTATATTGATAATTGAGATGTCACCAGTCATATTAAGTTTATATCATCTTTATTAAAAAGAACTTGAAGAAAAAACAAATATAATGAAGATTAGTGAATGATGAATGAATTTTGAAATTATTCATTTCACTGACTACATGCTTAAACAGATTGTCAGGAACAATCCGTGTGCAACTTACAATAGGAGTATCAACCACTTATCTTACTGTATATTACATTTTTAAACTCTTTTTTTTTCAAGATGTTGAAGCAGTCTGGTGCCTGGTTCTTCAAGGGGTTGCCACAGCAGGTTTTGCCGTCACCTTTACCCATTTCGAAGCCGAAACTCTTCAGTAGTTCTGCTGCCAAACCTGCTCCATCTGAACCGCCATCCCAACAGAGCACAACTGCTCATTCATATATCAACACACAGAATGGAGGTTAGCCTCTAAAACTCTTATTCAATTAGTTGTCTTCCAGTAGACGCTATAAATTATTCAGCAGTCAAAATAATAACAATGGTATAAAGCTACTAGGGTGAGGAACACTGTCGGGCCTGGACTTACCGACAGGTTCTTTGAGGTTAAGAGGTAGGCTTACATGCCATTGTAATATCAAGTTCAATTCTAATGTTAACAATGAATTAAGAATACATTACCTTGAAGTCTGAATGTGTGCTCTACATAGTAACAAGCAAAATAAGTACAGTACATTTAACCTATTATTACACCCTTTCTTTAAGTTTAGACGACACCCAGAATGTCAGAACGCAGAGTCTTATGCTTGTACATGTAAATTGCAAAAAGATTTAATATTGAGCCTGAAACATATCAATTGTAATATCACTTTCCTAACTGCTTCAACTCAACAGAAACGAAGCCTCCTGTGCAAGAAGTGCCTCCTGTCAGTGCTCAGATCAGTCAGACTCAATCGGCTGCAGAGAGACAGTCTAATCTGACAACATGGAAAAAAGAAGAATCTGTCAAGAGTGCCAGTCCTTTGCAGCCGTCTTATCTGAGCTCACAAATGCAGAAAGGTAAAGGAAGAAAAAAAAAAATATCCTGAAGGGTAACAGTACTTCTCATTTTGAGAGGAACCTTTGTCTTCTCTCCGCTTCCATGCATCAGTGCTATAGCTTTGAGTTGTGTTTGGAGTGAATTACACATGATGATCATATCAGATAGATCACACAATGTGTTTCTATAAATGTTTTTGAGAAAGGAGTCCCTCAGATGGAAAGTAGGACGCTACCTACTATTTCAAACAGCACCTACACTCCTGCCACTGCCGAGGATGTAGAGGACTACGACTCAGATGATGCCAGTAAGACTTGAATACACCCCACTCACAGTTAAGCTCCTCACCATGCAATTGTGTAGGGATGCTCCTCCATCTTGGGTGGAGGCCAGGAGCTTTAGTTTGTAGTTCGGAATTTTTTTTTCAGGTTCAGTTTCCTATTGCTGCTATTTTTTGCTTTCTTTTAGCCACACTGGGGATGTTGGAGTTTAGTCTGCTCTATGAGGAGGAAAACAACACTCTGCACTGCAATATCATCAGAGCCAAGGTATCATGTTTCAATCTGCGAGCAGGCTTAAATTGCATTAAGCAAGAAGCTCTTTTAAAGTCCATTTCCGTACGAGGCAGAACAAAGTTTTTGATATCTCATACATACAGTACCAGTCAAAAGTTTGGACACAAGTTTTATTTGGATTAATTTTTACATTCTAGGACAATATTGGATGAAATAAGCCATATAGCATTAGGTAATTCAGCAAGACGGAATACATGTGTGTGAATGAGAGGGATCCAAGAGGAACAGTGAGGCTACAGGGAGCAGAGGTAAAGAAGGTGCAGGATTTTAAGTACTTAGGGTCAACGGTCGAGAGCATCGGAGAGTGTGGAAAGGAGGTGAAGAGACGAGTACAGGCAGGTTGGAATGGGTGGAGAAAAGTGTCAGGTGTGTTGTGCGATAAAAGAGTATCAGCGAGAATGAAAGGAAAGGTGTACAGGACAGTGGTGAGACCAGCAATGCTCTACAGCTTAGAGAAAGTGGCAAGGAAAGACAGGAGGCAGAGCTAGAGGTAGCAGAGCTGAAGATGTTGAGGTTCTCTTTGGGAGTGACAAGGATGGATAGGATCAAGAATGAGTTCATCAGAGGGACAACCCATGTTAGATGTTTTGGAGATAAAGTCAGAGAGGCCAGATTGAGGTGGTTTGGACATGTTCAGAGGAGAGATGGTGAATATATCGGTAGAAGGATGCTGAGGTTGGAACTGCCATGCAGGAGGTCTAGAGGAAGACCAAAGAGGAGATTTATGGATGCAGTGAGAGAGGACATGAAGTTAGTTGGTGTGAGAGAAGAGGATGCAGAGGATAGGGTTAGATGGAGGCAGATGATTCGCTGTGGCGACTCCTGAAAGGGAACAGCCGAAAGACAAAGAATAATAATAAGAAGCATTAGGTAATTCAGTACCAACAATAACAGTAACATCCAGGTGCTATTTTACAGATATAAAGGTCAGCTGTTCTAGAATAGTTCTTGTAAAACAGTATCGTCAAGTGCATTTGCAAAACCCATCAAGCACCCTGAGGAAACTGGCTCTAACAAAGACCAACCCAGGAAAGCGAGACCGAAACTTATTTCTGCTGCAGAGGAGAAGTTCATTTAGAGTCAGCAGCCTCAGACATCACCAATTAACAAACAGAACCTCAGATTATAAAGGCTTTACAGAGGATACAGTAAGGACTGTAGCAGACGCATCTTAATATCAAAAAGAGAGATTATTGCATATTTTGGAATTGCATTTAGCATTGATTTACAGTGTAGAGAGAACTAAAAATCAGGAAAACCATAGGATTAGACGATATGTCCGAAATGTTTTAACTGGTAATGTGTGTCCATAGGTATTTGTACAGCAACACAGTTTTTTAATGTTGTGTATTTGAAATCAGGATGTGATTGGGATGTCAAAACATTGAAATTTATTCAAGGGGTTAAACAAAAATAATGCGTTAATCATTTAGGAATTACAGCCATTTTCTTGCTTTGTAAAGTATACTTTGTAAAGATACTTTATATATTTTTTTTAAATTACAAAGTCCCTCCATTTTCATCAGGCGAAAATCTTGATATCTTGAATTCATATTCTGTAAAATCTCTAGATCACTATTTAAATGTAATAGTGATATTGAACATGGCAACTGCTTTGTACTAATGATCAGATTTTCCTCATGGTCCTCTTCTTTTAAAACAAGTGTAGAGCCATCACTCCAATGAATTTGATCTAACCTAGATCATAAGCCTTTGCATGAACTTATGTAGCCATCTTTACTGTCGTTAAGGGGGAAAACAAATATGGGCGAGGGTTGAAACATAACAAATACTAAGAAATTCTAAAATGGATGTAAATACAGTATATCAAAAATGTTAAAGCGGAGTGTAAAATATTTATTATCATCTCTTTTGTTAAGGGCCTCAAGCCAATGGACTCCAATGGTCTTGCTGATCCATATGTCAAACTGCATTTGCTTCCAGGTGCTAGCAAGGTAAGTAGCAGTAGGTGGCATCAGGAAAATATTTTTTCCTCCCATTTGTACACACACACACACACACACACACACACACACGCACAAACATACACACATTCATTCATCCAACCTCTATACCGCTTATCCTGTTACATGGTTGCAGGGGGCCTGGAGCCTATCCCAGGAGATTTGTGCACAAGGCGGGGTACAAATCCATCACAGAGAACACACACACACACACACACACACACACACACACACACACACACACACACACAATTTGGGAACAACAATTAGCCTAATCTGTATTTCTACTACTTTCATCACACACACTAACATATTGGGAATGACTACTGTCTGGCTCATGGATTGCATAAATTGTCTAAATAACAGATTACATTTTTGAAAAAATAACTAAATAACTGAGTACATTGAAACCTCGGATTGCGAGTAACACGGTTTGTGAGTATTCCGCAAGATGAGCAAAGATTTTTAATGAAATTTGACTTGGAAAACGAACAAGTCTTGGTTTACGAGCACCGAGTATAATGTATCACGCATGCGCTTCTTGTTTTGATGCCGAGCGTCACGTGATCACAACTGAGCCAACGTTTTTTCTCTCTCTTGCGCTGCGGAATTGTGGGTAATCGTCTCCCCTGCTGGGTCTTAGTGTGCATCTCTCACTGGTATAATCAACATCCGTGCGCATGTGTACTGTAACACTGTGACCACGTGTGTGTGCGTAAAACATATTTTATTTTGTGTTTATTTAGGCGTGTGTGTACAGCGTGTGTGAAAAACTGAAATAAGAGCGGAGGAAGTGTTACTGTGTAACACGAGAAGAGGGGAGGGTCTAATTCCTCGTCTCCTCTTACTTTATCTTCACACAAACAAACAAACACACAAATAAACACACACACACAGCACCTGCGTGCATAAACGGAAACACTCTGTGGGGATTGATTTTTACTTTTTTTAAAGGTAAGGTTCAGGTTCATTTGTTTTATTTTATGTATTTATTTTTTTTCGGCTGTGGAATGAATAATGTGAGTTTCTATTATTTCTTATGGGGAAATTCCCTTCGGTTTACGAGTGTTTTGAAATACGAGCACACTTCCGGCAAGAATTATGGTTGTAATCCGAGGTTCCACTGTACTTTAATGACGGACCTAACACGTTAGATTACTCGTTACATAAAAAAAAGTAATCCTTTACTATAATGTTACTTTGTCTTGCGTTACACCCAACACTGTATACTATATATATACAGTGGTGTGAAAAACTATTTGCCCCCTTCCTGATTTCTTATTCTTTTGCATGTTTGTCACACTTAAATGTTTCTGCTCATCAAAAACCGTTAACTATTAGTCAAAGATAACATAATTGAACACAAAATGCAGTTTTTAAATGAAGGTTTACGTTATTAAGGGAGAAAAAAACTCCAAATCTACATGGCCCTGTGTGAAAAAGTGATTGCCCCCCTTGTTAAAAAATAACTTAACTGTGGTTTATCACAACTGAGTTCAATTTCTGTAGTCAACCCCAGGCCTGATTACTGCCACACCTGTTTCAATCAAGAAATCACTTAAATAGGAGCTACCTGACACAGAGAAGTAGACCAAAAGCACCTCAAAAGCTAGACATCATGCCAAGATCCAAAGAAATTCAGGAACAAATGAGAACAAAAGTAATTGAGATCTATCAGTCTGGTAAAGGTTATACTGTAAAGCCATTTCTAAAGCTTTGGGACTCCAGCGAACCACAGTGAGAGCCATTATCCACAAATGGCAAAAACATGGAACAGTGGTGAACCTTCCTAGGAGTGGCCGGCCGACCAAAATTACCCCAAAAGCGCAGAGACAACTCATCCGAGAGGCCACAAAAGACCCCAGGACAACATCTATAGAACTGCAGGCCTCACTTGCCTCAATTAAGGTCAGTGTTCACGACAGATTTCCAAGGCGCAAACCACTTTTAAGCAAAAAGAACATTAAAGAACATTAAGGCTCGTCTCAATTTTGCTTAAAAACGTCTCAATGATTGCCAAGACTTTTGGGAAAATACCTTGTGGACCGACGAGACAAAAGTTGAACTTTTTGGAAGGTGCGTGTCCTGTTACATCTGGCGTAAAAGTAACACAGCATTTCAGAAAAAGAACATCATACCAACAGTAAAATATGGTGGTGGTAGTGTGATGGTCTGGGGTTGTTTTGCTGCTTCAGGACCTGGAAGGCTTGCTGTGATAGATGGAACCATGAATTCTACTGTCTACCAAAAAATCCTGAAGGAGAATGTCCGGCCATCTGTTCGTCAACTCAAGCTGAAGCGATCTTGGGTGCTGCAGCAGGACAATGACCCAAAACACACCAGCAAATCCACCTCTGAATGGCTGAAGAAAAACAAAATGAAGACTTTGGAGTGGCCTAGTCAAAGTCCTGACCTGAATCCTATTGAGATGTTGTGGCATGACCTTAAAAATGCGGTTCATGCTAGAAAACCCTCAAATAAAGCTGAATTACAACAATTCTGCAAAGATGAGTGGGCCAAAATTCCTCCAGAGCGCTGTAAAAGACTCGTTGCAAGTTATCGCAAACGCTTGATTGCAGTTATTGCTGCTAAGGGTGGCCCAACCAGTTATTAGGTTCAGGGGGCAATTACTTTTTCACACGGGGCCATGTAGGTTTGGATTTTTTTTTCTCCCTAAATAATAAAACCCCTCATTTAAAAACTGCATTTTGTGTTTACTTGTGTTATCTTTGACTAATAGTTAAATGTGTTTGATGATCAGAAACATTTTGTGTGACAAACATGCAAAAGAATAAGAAATCAGGAGGGGGGCAAATAGTTTTTCACACCACTGTATATACACTTAATGTTTGTTTACTCTCAAGTAAACATTAAGTAAACATTTACTCAACATTATAAACATTAAATAAACATTAAATAAGACTCAAGTCTAGCGTGTGTAGTTAAACAGTTAAACTGGTCCAAGAAGGACAAAATTATTTAGCAAAAATGGTGTCAGAATACTACAGACTATCGTATAGTTTAAATAATGTATGATTACATTGGCACAGGCCTACAGAACACAAAAAGCAAACAGGTTTGTCATTTAAAATGAATGTATCCCGGGTCTCCACTGTAGTGTACACTTAGGAACACTTTAAATGTTATTTAGGGCACATTCAGAACCACATATTCATGAGGCAAAAACATAATTAATTTAAAGAAAAGTAAACACTTAAAGTGTTTTTTGTCTTGTTGTTAGTCTAACAAGCTGCGCACAAAGACTCTGCGCAACACATTGAATCCAGTTTGGAATGAGACGCTGGTCTACCATGGCATCACCAATGAGGACATGCAGAGAAAAACCCTCAGGTAATGTGATAATTGGGTTATATTTAGGGCTTTGTTCTATACCAAATGTAAAAGACAAGGTTAATTGTCAAAGAAAGAGAGCAGTATGATGCTGTTTAATCGAATAGCAAAGGCCATGAGCAGATATAATAAGCAAATATATTTATATAAAAAAGAGGGTGTTACTTGTTTAATCCGGAAATATGTCAAGGACTTGAAATGGTTTCTCATTATCCGCCAAATAGGTCAATTTTTAAAGAAGTGCTACATTATGTACAGCATAATACATAAGCTGGGCGACCTGTGTGTTATCAGCTAATCAAAATATAATTCATTATTACAAGGAAAGGAATGGTGTCTTATTAATGCACCAAGGATTTAAACGAGAAGATGAAAAGGTAGATTTGGGAATATTAGATATGTGATGGATTTCATGGGAATTTCCCCCATTTCCATAATATTTAATATATAAAGAGTCTTTTTCTAAGGGAGGTGAAAAGATACCACCTGATCACATCTTAAAGCACATGTCATCTGTGATAATCACTCCCCAAAAGTATCGATGGTGTCCCAAGGCTCAGTTGGACGAAACTTTCTGTAGCAGAATTTGATCTGTAAAAGTAAGGCAAGAGTTAACATCGTTCTCAATTTGGAAACAGCAACAGAGCTGATGTTTAGAGATATCATATTCTTTATTGACTGCTGTAAATACTGTATTGACTGACATTCGAGAACTCATTAGCTAATCTGTTTCGGTTACGAAAATAATCCGCTGTTTCGAGGATGGAATCTGATTCATTTCGATTCATTGCGTCCACTTAATTTGCAGATACAAGGAATAATGATACTTACTGGTTCGTATTGCTCATAGAGCTCAGCAATTAATTAAAGGCAGGGCGTGCTTCAGATTGTTAAGATTCGACTTCCACGTTGTTCCTCGTCAGACTCTCTGTGAGCGATGAAGACAAGTTCGGACATAACGAGTTCATCGGGGAAACCCGTGTGGTGCTGAAGAAGCTCAAGGTGAACCAGAAGAAGAACTTCAGTGTGTGTTTGGAGAGAGTTATTCCGGTAAGCTGAATCACTGACTGATCTTATTAGATTACACATACTGTATCCTTGTTCTTGGATTTCACAGTCTGTGTTTGGTCCTCCTACATGTAGGTGAAGCGAACATCTGCTGGAGGTGCAGTACGTGGTATGGCATTGTATGAGGAGGAGGTAACTAAATTATACATAGAGGATAGATGAAATGGTAATGCATTATAAGGCATAGAAGTATTTTAAGCAATATCACACACTACTGGAGGAATACTACATTTTTGCTGAAATTCAGGATAACTTCGGTATTGCTGTTATACAACAGTTCTTTAAAAAAAAAAAATTATATAGAGAGTACATAACATGTCAGACGCAATGCACTACTGGAACTTGATCCTGAAGATGAACACCGATTGATTTGTATTTTCCTGTTAAATGTGCTTCCGGTAAATTTATCCCTGCTTCCTTTTCATCTTTACCTGAAAATTATATATCCTTTGCTATGGTTTCCAGTGATGTCATTAACACTACTGTAGTAACCCTTTCTTAGAAAGCTAAACATCCTACGTCAGGAACAAAGATGAACAGAGAGATACACTTCTGTGCAGTTATAGGAAATATACTGTACACACTCTAGGAATGTCAATCAAATTAGTGAGCCGGAACTAATTACTGTAGAGAGACTGTGCCAAAATTAATGCAGTAGTAGGCATACTGTTTATTATTAACTTACACAGATTGTTTAAATTGCATGTTTATATTGCATGGTAACCGTTCCTCTATACAAAGAAACTAGTGCTACATAGTCTACAACATCGTCTTCATCACAAGTGATGCATTTGCTCCATCGTCAAACCCGACTCTCAAATCCTTTATGAAAATCTCCCTTGTCACAGTTGATAGATTCTTACTGTGTGGTTTGTTATCAGTGCTGCTTTAAATCTACTTCATCCATCTGTGCACATCGCTCTTGTCAATGGTGTCAACCCATGTACTGTAAGACTTCGATGCTGTAGTCTTCGGTGGATATCGGATAGCCTGGACCCCCTACCTTCATTCAAGTATTTTAAATCGTCTATGTCAGTTCATGCATTTTTGCATTACGTTTGGTACAGCCCTTGTATAATAGACAATACTGCTGTATAATGCGTATAGAACATTTAGAATGAGAAATGCCCACTTTTTACTCTTTGTACTCTAAATATGTCAACCTTTATTACCTGGGATTATAAAGGAACATCCTTAAAACTTAACTTCGGTTGTGTCTGTAGGTAACCGAAGGTGACGATGCAGAGGAGAGAGGACGTATTCTCGTGTCTCTTACCTACAACAGCCAGCAGAGTCAACTCATTGTTGGTATTGTCCGGTGTGCTCACCTGGCTTCCATGGACTCCAACGGCTACTCTGACCCTTATGTCAAAATGTGGGTATTACAAAATGATATTGCAAACACCTAATGCCTTTAAACGCCTTCATTTCAAACTCTCAGTCTGATAACGGAGACTAAAACACATACTTTCTGCAGCCGAGCAACACGAGGTTCACCAAGACGTCATTTCCGATCGGATAAAATCGTGCCACCAGCTGTCATTATGCAAATGAAGTCATACTAAATGACATTCCTTATTGAGCGTGTTAGCTAGCGTTTATTTGATAGATTTTTTTTAAACCTAATTAGGCTCCAGCGTGGCTCATAATTGAACTGTGCATTGTCTGGTTTATTGTCTCCATGCTGCTTTTGTAGCTCTCTGAAACCTGACATGGGGAAGAAAGCGAAGAATAAAACGCAGATCAAGAAGAAGACCCTCAACCCTGAATTTAATGAGGTTTGCTCTCTCCGTCTGTCTCCCTAATACCCTTCTGTTTTATTAATAAGCACCCATTGACATGACACCTTGAGGGAACATTCATGAGCTCTGTCGGTTTCAAACAATGAAGGTGCTTTATTCCGATCACGTCACATGAAATGGGTTCTGCCACTGACACTTTCACACACGCTTGACTGGGGTTGTTTATTTATTTATTTATTTTTGTCTTATTGCAGGAATTCACCTATGATATCAAACACAGTGAACTGGCAAAAAAGAGTTTGGATATCTCTGTCTGGGATTATGACATGGGAAAAGCCAATGATTTCATAGGTATTGTATAATAATAATAATAATAATAACTACAGGTCCTTATTATTTTAAAATGTTGTACAACAGAATTGTATTCATGTATTGGAATATGCATGCAATGAAGGCCATGACCTTGATGAATATGGAAAGAAATTCTTGTCACATTAAAAATGCAATCATTACACTAGAGAAATGTGACAGCACACTTCTCGTTACATGGAAATCTTCATTATACGTCATTTACTGAATGTGTGGATTTGCTTTTAAAGAATGAAATACTGCCATGTTTTCAATCTTCTCCATATTTGCAATTCCAATACACATTGTTTGACACATGAACGTTCAAGCTCACAGTTCGGAGAGTTTTAAACCAACTTTATTTCTCTACATAATCCCCTGCTACATTAATGCACTTATCCCAGTGCTTCACTAGTGTGTGGATACCATCAAGGTAGAATGATTACTCAGTACACCGGAGCCATGATCAGACTGCCTGCTTCATGTCTGAAATGCTGGCCTCCCAGGAACTCCTTTAATGGCCCAAAACATGGAGAAATGGCTTGGACAGGGCTGTGGTAATAATTACCAGCCATGTTCCTGTAGGTGCAGTGGTGCAGTGGGCAGTATAAGGTATGTGCATAAGGTATGTGCATTCTCCAAAAACAGAACACCATTGCTGTTTCTGGTAGGCCAGCAGTACAGTAGTGGTGACATGAAGCAAGCAGTCCGATCAAAAGGGAGCGAGTTGTAACTGTGTTCTGTTATTCTGCACAATCAAAAGTTCCGGTTTGACTTGAACACCCTTACTAATATAATCACGAACTTTGTTGTTGTTGTTGTTGTGTTTGTTAATATGGGTTTGCAGACAGAATACAAGTTAATGCTGTCATGGGTTAAAACTCATTGAAAGTATCGACCTATTTCCCATTTTGCTTTTATTGCTTCATAGTTGTCCAAGATTTGTTCATCTTTAGCTCTTTAAAACATTGACAAATCTGTGGCACTTCATCAGCCCAAACTATTTTTTTTCATAATTTGTCAGAACATCTGATTGAACCATTCTTGCAATTTATACCAAAACACTGCCGATTGTTCGATTCTGATTGGTCAGAAGCTTTTAATGACTTTTTATGATACATTAGGATTTTTAATAAACAACAATTAAGTCAGGGGGAACACAAAAAATATCAAAATGTTTACTTGACAAGGATAAGCTTATATAAAGTCATAATGAAGGTTAACATAGAGGTAAAGGTCAAATTTGAACTTTGGAGTTAAACACCACATTTTCGGGCAGTGTTGGTGTGGAATCAAACCTTTATAGTAATAAGTAATAACAGGAACTAACTTGGTCCATTGACGTTCCATGACATTAATGATGTAGTGGTAAATGCATAAAACGTGCTATAATTATTACAAAATTGTGATTGTCTGGAAATTACTGTGGCACGAAAATATGAAAACACTTCAACAGTCCTGATTTATCGTTTCAAATACAATGAAAACATTCACATCAAGTTTAATATTTCATGCTGTTGTGTTTAACTGCTCTGAGTTGCGTAAGAGATAAATGCATTTAATTCGCTCGCATTCTTTGAAAGCAAATCCACGGCATTGTTTTTTGGGTCTGAGAAAAGGCATCAGAAAAACAGTGTAATAAAGGTCCGTTTCTTAATTCCTCACATATTTCAGATGTTACGCCACCGTAACGTCTTTCATGTTTGTCCGCATGAATGATTGCTTTTC
The DNA here is from genome assembly GCA_030522415.1 of Channallabes apus. Lineage (NCBI taxonomy): Eukaryota > Metazoa > Chordata > Actinopteri > Siluriformes > Clariidae > Channallabes > Channallabes apus. The sequence continues at coordinate 25,692,721 of CM060120.1, forward strand.
AATGGAACATGGATTCCTCTCCATATGACCCCAATGCGTAGCAGATAAAATATATGAAATATCTGTTGCATGAAATACAGGAGGCTGCCAGCTCGGTATCACAGCCAAAGGAGAATGCCTGAAGCATTGGTATGAGTGCCTGAAGAACAAAGATAAGAAGATTGAACGCTGGCACGTGCTGTTCAATCAGAACAACGTCGAGGCTGATGACTGAAAGGCGCCGATCGACTGTATTCTAAAAGATCTTACTTTGTGACTCTGTACGATCCTGTCTTCCGCCATTCATTTTCATCCCTCTCTATAGACCTGCTCCTACTGTGCTAATTAGCCTGACTTCCTGTACGATAGTGCACTTCTTGCTTCATGCTCTTACGACCAGCTCTTACGTAATTAGCGGTTTAGATCATCTTTGACTGTTTACCTGTATTTAAACTAATCCACTAAAAACCTGTTACTTACAGTAGATACTGAAAAAGTCAACGTGACTCCGAATGTGATGTAATTGCAGTACTTGAATCATGAGCATCTTCCCCTAAATAAGTTTGACTTTAATGTGATGAAATGACTGCTCGAATAAAACGGATAACAAATCGGCACAGTAAGTGGTACAACATATCAAGCTACATCTTGTGTACAGGTTGTTGTATATTGATATTCCCATATATTTTTCAAATCTGTTCAGGAACGAAATTGTATTTTACATTGCAGAGAAACAAAAGACTATTAAAAAGAGTAATACTTGTGGACATACCTGAGAGTGATATGCAGACTAAATGCTTGCTTATTCAGTATTAAGAAAATGTTACTAGTGCATGGACACTTTCACTTTTACAATATGCCCTTGTTATATTGCGACTGATACTTAAAGATTATTTCATATATTTGTTACATATTTAGTGTATTTTCAGTGTATACACTTGTATTATCCTAAGGTAGCCAATAAATTCATTAATAATAAACAGCATCATAAAGAGTGACGATATGTTGGAACTTGGCAGGGACACACCTCTCGCAGTACTGTGGGGTGATAGTTGAATATTTGCACCGCCGTGATTCTGTCTTCACCTTCAGCCGTCTCTGAAGATCTGGCACAAAGGTCAAGTGATGGGTTTGACAGTGTGTGACATAATCTCATTTTCCATTGTGGGGGAGGACTTCTTTGTGATGCCCCCTGTCAGTGGGATGATTTATGATTATTATTATTATTATTAAAATTCCTTTTTGACTCACACAATATGTACAGGCAATTCAAAAATCTACGGTTACCATAGAAACGAAACTACCTGGGCACTTGGGTTACCTATACAGTACAGTACATTATAGTGTAATATTCAATCTAATAAAGAAACTATATTATGTACATACAGTTTTCATTGACAGCTGGAAAATCATGGCAGTGAGTCCAGTGAATACAGTCAGGTCTATAAGTATTTGGACACTGAAACAACTCGTTTCATTTTCCCCTCTACAATGGATTCAATTAGGATCTGATTAAAGTGTAGCTATTCAGCTTAAATTGAACAAAATGATCATATTAACCATTTAGGAATTACAGCATTGTTTATGCACTTCCTTCATTATTGCATCACTTTTACGTCTTATTTTAAAAACTTGGACACGCTGATTGCTTGCATTGCTTGCAAGTCTGAAACACTACCGACAGCAATTACTGAGCTGCTTTGTCAAGCCTTTATGGCAGCCACATTCAGGTGTGGGTCATTCTGCCTTCAGTTTTGTCTTGAATACTCATATGGATCAATTGCAATTTTAGCAAAAGAAGTATATCATTAAACTTCTCATCATGCTACTTCTACTAATTCTGTCATGCTACTGTTATGCCACCATACACATGCCCATGCTGTAACACTGCCCCCACCATGACAGATGATGTGGCATGCTTTGAAACCTTAGGCCATCATTCTTGTACATGATAATCTTAAGACTGGGGTCTTCTTTTTAAGAATGTTCCAAATTGTCACTCTTAACAATTCAGATCTGTTTTTATCTCATCATTTTGTGATGAATAATATCCTCCTTCAATTGTAGCAGCAGTGTTTTAATCTGCGCATCTACCCAATACAAATGCAACACATGGAATCAATGTCAGAGCTTTTATCTCATTCACTGGCCGTCAACCTGCCTATCGTTCAGTTGTCCAATTTCTACTGAGCCTGTGAAAATAATAGAGAGAAAATAGTCTTGTTATTTCTAAATGGTAAATGTGCAATTTTCATTCAACGCTTGAATTGAAGCTGAAGGTCTACACTTTAATCACGTTTTGATTGAATCCACTGTGGTGGTGTACAGCGGCATAGTTGAGTGTGTGTACCTGCCTGTATATTTTACAAGGAAAGTATGCAGAAAATCTGACCTTAGGAAGAACAATGAAGGAATGTGATGGTGCACATCCATCCACATTATCTAATGAGGGAGCGGAGTCTGCTATTGTGATCTTTTTCTCTTTTCTCCTTATGAACTGTTGCTTGGGAGCTATTGTTTGTAAGCCAGCCTAGGATGTGCGTTTTATTTAATCACTACAGGATCATGACATGTCATTATGATCCACTTGAGTGGTATAAGGCATTGCTGACGAAGCAGGATGTGGTATCACCACATTATTTAGCTTGGCAGGGGTTTCAGATATAATGTTGTCCCGACGCTGCACTTTTTAAAACACTCAAAAGAGCAGTTGGGGGGCAGGTTGCACTTTTAACATAATAGGTGTTAAAAGGGGGAAAAAAAAAAAAGATAATCAATAATGGGGAACAATATTGGCTTATATATGCATTGTCCATATTTACTGTATACAGGGTGTATGTAAAGGTCATGGTTTTCAAGGATCAATAAAAATGTGCATACACACACACACACACACACACACACACACACACACACACACACACACACAGTCTATCATACATCTTAAATCTTTCTCTTAGTGTTCCTTAGTGCATGCAACCATAGAAGCAACCAATTTTCTGCTAGCATGGTTTTACAACTTAAATAATATATAAATATGAATAATTAATAATACAATTAGGCATAAATGAAAAAAAAAAAAAACTAACCTGTTGTCATCATACATCATGCATGTTGTCATGCACATGTAGAAAATGTGCATCTTGGATATGCAATGTATGCACTGTGCTGTAAAGTTCTACATAAGAACCTTTAAAAATGTCCTAAAAGAACAATCCAGTGACTTTTTAGAGCTAAATATTGTCCTTTTTTTAATATCATGTTTCATAGTCAGTAGAATTAGAATTGAAGAGGTAGGGATGTTAACAGGGAGACACTGCTAATCATTAACTTCCCTTTAGTGGTGATAGGACGGAAAAGTTCATGTAAAATCAGGTGAGGGTTTGACCAGTCTCTGCAGCCAGACACGCAAGAGGAACCAACGTGACCTTTGGTTTGCTATGTAAACTTTGCAGCCTTCTCTAAATGTACCAGGCTTTTTTCACCTTATCTTTATAGTCTATTTCCAGAATAGCGTTACATCACAGATTTTAACATCTAAAACACTACATGATATATTTATTTATACCACACAAGTAAGGATTTATTCATTTCTATTTCTAGAAGAATACTAGAGATTTCAACCCTACTGTATGAAATAGCAATTATATGGAATTACCAATAACAACAGCAACAACAACAACTACAACAGTATCAATAACAATAACAGTCAGTTGTTACGATAAGACATGAAGGTCAGCTGTATTGTCAAGTGCATTTGGAAAAACCCACCAAACATCATGATGACTTGAGCTCTCACGAAGACTTTGCCAGGAAAGCAAGACCAAAATGTACCTCTGCTGCAGAGGAGAAGTTCATTTCGAGTCACCAGCCTCAGAAATCACCAATTAACAAACATGATACATCTTAATATCAACTGTTCAAATGAGATTATTGCATATTTTTGCTTTACAATGTTTAAAGAATTTACAATGTTTAAAATTTTATCTTTTTTTTTTTATATAAAAACACAATAAAAATTTATCATACAACATCTGATTACAGTGGGTCTCAATAAGCAAATACAACCTCAGACGAATAACGAAATATAACTTTATTTATTTATTAAACAAAATGTATTATTCATTATTGAAAAGTAAATTTAATGAATAGAAATAAACACATGGGCAATAATAAGTTACAGTACTTCTTGCTGGTTCCACAAGATTTAAGATGATTAGCCAGGTGCTGCTAAACCCTTGAGTGATCATCAGCAGCTGTGCAGACCCCTTATAAAGCAGAGGTTTTGGCAGTTTGCTGTTCTGGATAGAAAGACATAAACAATAGTCTTAGAGAAACAACTGTTGATGCACAACAATAAGGAAAAGGTTATAAAACTATTTTCATACAAATTGGAGTTTATTGTGGTACAGTGAGAAATATTATTGACAAGTGGAAAGCAGTTAAGACAGTTGCCAATTTTCCCAGAAGTGGACGCCCCAGCACATTCAGCCCAAGGTCAGAGAAATATGAACAAAACAAACAAAAAAAAAGAAAATCCCAAGAGCTTGATCTCAGACACTTTGGGTCTCAAATCCATGACAGGCGTAGTTTTGCAAAGCTCAGTCGTCTTCCATCGTCCAAGATTTCTTCTGTCCACAAAGAACATGCAGGCATGACTGAGGTCTCCCAGTGTCCGATGGGCAGAAGAGATCAAAGTGGAGTTGTTTGGCCTTAACGCCCAGCGCCATGTTTGAGGAAAACCAAACAGAATTTCAGCAGAACACATACACACTGTCAAGCACAGAAGGGGAGGGGTGATGGTGTGATTTGGATCTTGCTTTGCAAGACCTGGACACGGGCATTGAGTTGACCATGAACTTCAGTATATCAGAGTATTCTAGGTACAAATATGAAGCCAAATGTCTGACAGCTAAAGCGGGTGAAATTGGGTCAGTAAGCACACCAGGAAATCTACGTACATCAGAATGACTGAAAAAGAGAAGAATCAGTCAGATGATTTTTATTATGCTTTTACACAAAAACACATAGAATACCACAAACTTTTGAACATGACTATAAAGTCAGTATTGATGTCAGTATAAAGTAGCTATTGAAAACATGCTGAGAATATTAATAAGCATTTTTATATTGAATCTGTTAGATGCTGACATAATTTAACCTTCTCAACAGCTGCAGCAGATGTGATCCCCCCCCCCTGGAATTTGAATTCTGTCTTGTTGTCATGTTGTTATAAATACTACGTCATCCAGAAAGATAACATGTTATTGTTGTTAATGATAAAAGATGAAAGATTTACTGATAAACCACAATAAAATGGATGATGCCTCATTCTTTGTGTGTGTGTGTGTGTGTGTATGTGTGTGTGTCAATATCCCCAAGGCCAGAAGCAAGCATTTGTGTCCTATCATAACTGGTCCTACATAAAAAAAAGTCCATTAACTAAAAGCCAGTTTATTGACACTCCCTCTGATGCTGACGTAAGACCATTACAGCAGGAAAGTTATGCTTTCTGACCAACATATAAAAGCCCAGAGTGTTACAGTACAGTATGCTCTGTCGGATAGCTAAAGCAGATGTATTAGAGACAATCCATACTGTAGGTTTCTTCTGCAAATTTCTGAATTTCAATTTAAAAATAACCACATTAACAAGTTTCAAGTGAATTCTTACAAACGCTGCTGTTTTATTTACTGGGATTAAATATAAAATGTATGGCCGCTGCTATTTTCTGGTTACAGTATGCCTTGTGTCAGTTTTGCTTGATTTCTCTGCTGCTGGTCGATTTCGGACGTCTGCAAGTAACAGCAATTTTTGCTTCTGGACTAGGTCTATTTCAAATGGATGCACACATCATATGTTCCTTCATCAGACTACAGCGGGCAAAGAGAGATCTATTACCTTATTTGAAAGCATCTGGAACAAGCAAAACAACCTGGTGGAGTGTATAACAAGCAGCAGCCATGCTGCAATTAAAGGCTTTTCATGGAAATGCTGGAAAGCTAGAGACGGGCCTTTCTCGGCCAACCCGGATGGACGCTTTAACATCACTATGTTGGTTAAACCTGATGGCCCTTGTGTAGCTGTGGGACATCCGCCAGAACTGATAATGCCTCTGCGTAGGACCAGAGACCTTGAAAGGATGGACTATCAATCTATTTACCAGAACAGTGGAGGCAGTTCCCAAAAGCTGAAGCGTTCAAAGCGAGCATGGATGATCCCAGGGACTCTGTGGTGTGGCTCTGGGAACAAGGCATCTGCTTTTTCAGACTTAGGTTAGTCAAACATATCGATTTTGATATTGCGTTTACTTTGCAGGATGGTCAGTGACAGGTATCTTGTTAAACCTTTTGTATCCTAGGTTTATTTGAGGAGACTGATAAGTGCTGTAGGGAGCATGACCACTGTGACCAAACCATTGCTTCCTTTGAGTTTGGCTACGGCATTTTCAACACTAATTTCTTCACTTTATCACACTGTGACTGCGATATCAAGTAAGTTTTATTATATTCCCAAAAACAACCCCTACAGCTTCCATACTGCTTTTCATGACATGCCAATGTCGGAAAAATAGGTATTTATTACATAGCCTTTGGGAGACTGTGGCAAGACATGATTTGTAAGCCACTACCAAGAAGTTTTAATTTACTGAAACCAATATTATGTTATCCTAATGCAATCTGTCACCGTGATTTTGTTTCAGATTTCGCCACTGCCTTCATAACACCAATAATAAGATGTCTGACATGGTAGGTTATGGCTACTTCAACCTCCTCAAGATGCAGTGCTTTGAATTTTCACAGAGAATGGAGTGTGCAGAAAGGACATGGTGGGGCATGTAAGCTATCCCCTTGATACCTTGATAGCATGTCAATTAAAAGATCAAAGCAAATCTATGATACTGTATGCAGTATGAACTGATCTTCAGTGGCATATAATATAAATAAACGTGCGAGACATTTCCACTTATAGTTTGTAATTGATAATTAGAATTTGTACAATATACACTTAGCTTTTAGCAAATGTTAGTACTTAAAATACTGTTGCAGTGTGAAATGCACATTGTCATAAAATGTAACATAAACAGTGTTGGTATACTGTATGACACAAAATTGTTATAATTTTTTGTTTTAAACAGGTGTAAAGACTTTCAGATGTCCACGTATGCTCTGGTGATGGATGCAAAAGATTACAATTCCACATTCCCAATATTAGAAGATGATAAACTGGATCTAACCATCCATCAGACAGTCTCTTTTGGAGATCTTACTGTTACTAACGACTTGATAATGTCATCTGACGTTGTCCCTGAGGAAACCAATGACAAGCATTCATCATTGTCTGTTCCGCAAATGCTATCTGTTACAGTTAATACATCTCAGGAGACTGAATTTTATGGAAAAACAATAGAATCACTAAAGACAAATACAACAGAATCATTCAAAACAACAGACTCACCAGACATAATAACAGAGTCAGAGCACAGACAAACAAGAGTCTCATCACACATAAAAACAACAGACTCATCAAAGGGACAAACAACAGATGGTCCAAACACAGAAACAACAGATTTACCAAAAATGGAAACAGCAGACACAACAAAAACACCAATTCCAGACACAACAAACACACAAATACCAGACTCCTTAATGACACAAACAACAGACTCATCAAGAATAAAAACAACAGTCTCACTAAAGACACAGACAAGATACACAAAAGGACCACAAACCAATATAACAGACTCAACAAAAGCAGAAACAACAGCCACACCACAGATAAAGTTCAAAGACTCATCAAAACCAAACACAGACTCAACGAAGACAGAAACAAGACAAACAACAGACTCAACAACGCCACAAACAACACGCTCAACAAAGATGCACATCCATCCTGAGATGGAAACCAGACCAAAAGGTACAACGAATGTCTCTTAAATGAATTTTCTCCTGCATTTATTGGCACAATATCCCGTGTAAATCCCGACTTTCTGCATTGTAGGTAAACCAGACACATGCGAGGGATATAAAGACCTGGACTCATGCCGCTATCAGATACCAGCACTGCGAGAGAAATATGGCGTGCGCAATTCTGAACACACCACCTTGTACCACTGCAACTGTACAGCCAGGTAGGCACATACTGCATTCTGCTTTTTAATGGCAAGAACTGAAAAGGAGCTGACACAGAAAAACTGAAGCTTGGTGTTTGTCCAACAGACTTGCCAGAGAGCTTGCTGAAGAGGATGAAGTTGATAAGGTCCATTTCTGGCTGCTGGACTTTGTGTCCCCATTCTGTTTCTTTCTGCCTAAGAACTGCACTGGGAGTGAAAGGTTTGTTCACCGAAGTACACAGAGTGGGACTAGATTAATCATGAGATTTCCTGGTTAATAGTTCTGGATATTAAAGCAGTCTGAGTGTCAGGAGATATGGAACAAACAACGCCAGGTTTTCTTAGATAGTCAACTGTTTTCTGTGATCTTGCAGTCAATCCTGGAATATATAGCCTCATGAAACATGACAATGACTATATATATATATATATATATATATATATATATATATATATATATATATATATTAATTTGCACAGAATAAGTATAATTAAATTTTCTGTTTAAAGCATATTTCTTTGTAAAAAGAGAAGGTGTTTTATACCAGAAGGCTTTGACAATATCATCTAAAGATGTTGAGTAATTTCTAGAACAGCAGCTCTGTCTGAAGTGCTGTAATATGTTATCGTTTCCATAGTAACAAGAACTTGCTTTCTTATCTAATGAACAACAATTTTTTTTCCTTTAAATTAATTGTTGATATGGAAAGAGACATTTTCTAACATTTTTTTTTAAATGAAAGTTTTTATGGTGGCATGTGATTAGCACTTCTGCCTTGCACCTCCAGGGTGCGGGTTCGATTCCCACCTCGAGCGCTGTGTGCATGGAGTTGGCCTGTTCTCCCTGTGCTTGTTGGGTTTCCTTTTACAGTGCAAAAACATTCACATTAAGATCATTGGTGGTCCCAAATTGCTCCTGGAATAGGCTCCAGGCCCCTTGCGGCCCTGTATATAGGATAAAGTGGTATAGATGATGAATGAGTGTAGTTTTTAAAATAATTTAATGGAGGAGTCCTGTAGTCAGTGTTTTGTAAGTTTTCTACAATGGGAAAGTCTTCAGCACAGAGGACATCGTGGAGAGGCCGGTGTGGGAATTACTGTTTATAGCGGCTATAACAATTTGTCTTGTGGATGTTCCACTACATTAAATGATTTAATCATACAAATGATTTAAAAGAATGGTGTGTCATTTATTAATGCATTATTAGTTTTAATTCCTAAATAATTCCTGGATTGTTACAATGTCATAATGCCTTTTTACATTTAGTCAGAGCAGCTACATCATCTATAAATGTTTACTTTTATATAAATGATGAAAGCATGTGAAGCAATGCACTTGAAGATACAAATCCCTTTCCTTTAATCACAGTGGTAGTTGACAAAAGTGGTATTAATGCTGAAGAATGACCAGGGTGCCATTTTAAAACTCAATCCTCTCTCTCTTTCTTGAACAGTTGCTCCACCTCTTCTCATAATGACGCGCCTCTCATCGAGCGCTGGAGCCACGGCGCGGCGGTTTGGCGACATCTAGCGGCTCCGAGGCGCAAATCCAAGCGAGTCAACTCCAAAAGGTCCAAGAGGAAAGACTCTCCAATTAGATTGCACAAAAAGTGTTTGAGGATGCACTCCAGGCTCCATCAATCAAAAGTTTTTTCAACTTAAGAAAAAAACAAACCCTGGAGTGACTGTATAATAAATGAGTCCAAGGCTTCCAGCATGCATTCATGCAGTTGTAACTTGGATACTGTGCAGTATTAACGTAAATGCATCATGTAAATATTATGTGAACCATATTGTTGTAAATGTTAGTACAGTACAGTGACTTAGTGGTTAGGACTGTTGCCTTGCACCACCAGGGTCCGGGTTCGATTCTTGTCTGGTGGTCTGTGTGGATGCAGTTTGAATGTTCTACCTGGGCTTAGTTGGTTTCCTCCGGGTACTCTGGTTTCCTCTCACAAAGTCCAAATTTTAAGGTTATTTGGCGTTCCAAAACTGCCCGGATTGTTTGCATGTGTGTGCCATTTGATGGATTAACACCCCGTCTTGTGCCCCAAGTTTCCTAGGGTAGGCTCTACCTATTACAACCCTGTACTGTATATAGGATAAAGTGGTATAAGACAATGAGTGAGTTAATGAGTGAGACTTCATAGTGGGTCTCATTAGGCAAATACAACCTCAGACTAAAACATATAACTTTATTTTTCACAATGCAATTATTTATTAAACACAAATGAAAAAAATAAAAAATAAAACGTGGGTAATACCAATTGCCTCCTTGCTGCTCCCCCAAGATGAAAATGATTCAATATTGTAAATAAAGCATGTTTTTGACTGGAAAAACGTCATGCAAAAAGTTTTTTTTTTCTTGCACTACTTGACAAACACAATCAACTGTCAATGTGACCATGCATACAGAATATACCTGTGCACCTTTGTCTTTTAAACTTTGCATGCCGTGATGAAGGAGGTAACTCAACTCCCGCCTGATGTCACGAATAGTTAATTGAGCCCTCACCGCTGCAACCATGCCATTCTGAACCGCCTCTACCAGGAGGGGAAAAAAATCCGCAAGAAAAGCGGATTTGACAACATGGCGCACTTTCCCAGGAATAACTTTCTCACTCGGAGCTGCTGACGGGGCTCGAGCTGAAACTCCGCGCGCGCGCCGCTGTTCGTTACTTTGTTTCCTGGATTCGCTCGCGCGGCTCGGCGGTTTGCGCGTTTTATCTCACTTCTTCACGCGACTTGCCCGCGAGCGGCCCTTTTCCCCTCGGCTCGGACTCGAACCTATCATGGGCTGAAAGTTTCACATTGCTGCTGGAAATCTAAGCGGGACGGGATGGAGAAACAAGGACCGAGACGAGAGAAGGTAAAAACCGGTCAGAGGGTGAAATACGAGCCTGTTTAGCTAACGGTTATCTCCCTGACGGATGGAGACACTTTGTTGCCCCCGTACAACCCCCTCTATTTTGTGTTTGGGGTCATTCGTGCCAGGCTTACCTCTGTAAGATATGACATGGGTTCAGGACAACAGTTTTAACACCAAAACCAAGACTTGGCTACTGTTTACTGTCTTTCTTTCATTATTTCATTATTTCTTTATTCCCCCCAGGTTTCTGTAGTCCTGCAGGGTTTGGGTTTAGTTGTTAGCCTGGGAGCTTAATGTTACAATGCTGCACTGTTGGATGTCTTTTTAAGAAAAAAAAAAAAGATCTGCTAAAGTCATCTTATTGGAACAATAGTCATAGCACAACTTTCACATTGCATTTCAGAGCTCATATCACTAAGGAAAATACTCCATTTCATTTATTAATAATTGAATCCCAGCTCCCTGTGTTTGTACTGGCCTTGTTGTGAACAGATAAGTATTAGTCAGGACCTCGCTCCAACTATAATCATTCCTTACCTTGATTTAACCTAATTTAACTATTGTTGTAAAAGCAAACAAAAAAAATCCTCCCAGTTTTGACACTGTCTGTATTTGTGTGTGTGAACAAGAGACACGCACACACCAAATGACCCCACTATCTGTGTAGGGCATGTTTAATTGAAGGTTAACTGCTTTCCCACCTCTCTCTCACACACTGGGGAACACACTGTTTGTTATTGAGGTCAAAATTACCTTTAATGTTAGATTACGTTCTAACTATCATCTTAATTAGGTGCATAAATAATCATGTCAATTGAAGGTCCTTATAAGGACAGTAAAGTGATAAACATGTGGGTGCGCGTGTAGGTGTGTGCGTGTTTAGGATCAACTGGCAAAAATTCAAATATTTCATCCTGATAGTTTCTTTTTACATCTTCTACTAAAATATCCTATTCTGAAAAGTTTTTAGTCTTTAACTTAAGCCCCGCCCTTTATTTTTTAAAGCGATTTTTGCTACAGATCACAAAAAATTGTGATGATCCTTTGGTATACTGTAAGATAAGATCCTGGCCTGAATGTGTAGTGATCCACAGCTTGACGGCATTGGGCTATATATTCTTTGAGCATACAAAAGATCTGTAGGAGAGATATTGATTTTTATGTCCTGTAGGTGGGTGTAGTTTCTCTGTTGAGTTCTCATAAGTCTGTCTGTGACAAGTTGTTGCTTCTGTTTTCAGTCTGTCCCCTCATGTGGGGTGTGCTATGGTGTCTGGCACCATGATGTTGATATCTGATCTTTTGGGTCCTCTGGGGTGGCGTCTCCATGGATCTGACTTGTTTGTCTGGCGCATCCCATGGGTGCTCGGATTGGGATCTGGAAAGTTTGGAGGTCGAGTAGGCGGCTGTGGTGCACTGGGTGTTCTGGTGCCTTTTTATCCCCGCCAGCACTGACTTTTTTAGGGCGATTTGTGCTGCATTGGCTTTCCTGTGGGATCAGACTGGACGGGTTGGCTTTTGGTCCCCACAGGCATGGGTGAGCCTCGGGTGCCTATGATCCTGTCAGCAGTTTGTTGGTCATTAATGTTGTAGAGTTTCCCTGGCAGTAGTGTTCTGGGTCGGTGTATAAAATACCACCTGTAGAACTGCATCAGGTTTCGAACTGTAGACCTTTGCCTTGCACTGTAGTCATTTTTAATTAACCTGTGCTATCTGTGGCCTTACCATACCAAATCGTTTGCTGCTTTGTATTGTTTGCACCTTGATGTAGCACCACCGCTTCATTGCTATGCCACAGCTAATGACATCGGAGGGTGTCAAAGCCACAGCAAGTCACGATTTTAAACTTGCATCATCAGCAAAAATACTAAAAATGAGAACTGGACCTCACTTTGAGAATGAGAAATACTTTCAGTCAGTGAGAAATTAAATTAGAAAAAGTGCATGCATTGCCAAGCACACAGCGTTCTTGACCTGCTGTTATAGAAAAACGAATTAACAGCTTCTGTCCAAACAGATTAGAGAATTCAACAGCGACCTGGAATTCAGCAGAGACCTGCAATATCCACCACGTGATGATATTATTAACGTCCTGTTTTGGTCATCTAAATCTCTGATCCAAGAGCCTAAATCCAAAAGCCTTCTAAGCTGCAATGTGGTTTTGAGTAAACGAATGACGCAGACACATCATGCAAACAGTGACGATGCATATTCATGCTGAAATATACCTCGAATATGAAGAATGAGGATTGCCAGTGGAGTGCACAGCATGTGAATAGAAATATTTGTAAAAAAATTTTGTCCAAGAAAGTAACCTTTTGCCAATATAGTGAGGAAAAACTGAAAGGATATTAACATGCCACAGAAAAATTACCCCCAAGATTGATTTTCTGAATTTTCAGCTCTCCAGCACTTTTTTTCTGTCACAGTCCTCCTTCCATGTACTTCAGCTCTGCAACCATAAATAAAACAAATCTTCATCTGACAAGTACGTTCGGTTGCGTCTGCACCGAAGCAATCCAGCCACTCCATTATAATTTAGTAATTTGATGGCAGTATTTCCAGATGTACCTGTGACAAAATTCCAGCACCAGAGATAAGTAGGCATGTTTACAAGCAATGTGTTAAATGTTTGGCAGCATGGTGGCGTACTGCACGATATATTGAAAAATTATCGTTATCGCGATAATGGTATACGCAATATCTGTATTGCAAAGAGTTGCGATGAATGAAATTTAATTTATGTGCCAATCATTTGTGTGTCCAAATTTGACCAATCAGATGGGCCCTTACTATCTTTATACCCACCTCCCAAGTAGGTGATATAATGCTATTGGCTAGACCGGGCCAAAAGGTGAACCTAGTGGCTCAGAGCAGAGAATGAAAAATAAATATGGCAGGAGTAGAGACAAGCGAGGAAAATCAGAAATCAGAATATCTGCTGAGGGTTTTAAGTCATTCATAGTGTTTTTGAAGTCTAAATATTTGCAACTTCCTTGACACACACATATCTATATATATATATATATATATATATATATATATATATATATATATATATATATATATATATATATATATATATAGTTTCTTTTTAGCCCGAATTAGAATGAATTGCATCAGACGAATATCTATTACCTGTTTATTTTAGTATGATCATTACATATGTAAATGATTTAAAAAAAAATAGCCAATAATAATAAAAAATGCATTTCTCTAGGGAAATGTTATATCGCAAGAAATATCGTTATCGCAATATTCAACAACAATATTGCATATCGCATATTTTCCTAATATCGTGCAGCCCTAGCATAGTGGTTAGCATAGCCCCCCCCCCCCCTCTCCTTTCAGTGCGTATCCTACCTCATGCCCAGAGTCCCCTGGGATAGGCTCAAGGCCTCCCGAAACCCTGTACAGGATAAGCGTTATATGAGTGAGTGAGTGATTGATTGGAATGTACTCGTCAATAATTTAAAATTTTTGCAGCACAATTATAAAATAACATTATAATCCCCAATTTTGATCTTGTCTACTGTAGTTCCCACCCAATTACCATAATCTCAACTACCATACAACAGCTAGAAGACCATAACAATGCGGGTCCAGTCAAACTTTTTTCTGACAAGACATAAGAAGCCAGCCAAAGCTCTGTCTCGATCATGTTCTGCATAAATGAGCATCTGCATCACGGGTGCCCCCAATTGGTCGTGATTGACCAGGGCAGAGTAAAGAATGCCATCTCACCCACCCAGGAAACACAGCCAGTTTATCTTTTGGACTCGCAGCAGTGTTGAAAACTGGACAATACTTCTTCTTGTTCTTCTTCTTATACAGTTAAAGTTGTCCCAGGTAAAAAAAATTCACATACACAAATATTGACTCATGATGTATCTCAACGTACAAAATAACTAAGAACACAAGGCTACACATGACACATTTTTTGTAGATGTGATAGAGCGGGAAAATCCCCCGAAATCACCCCCACTGGTTTGGTTGCTGTAGAAGCATCGCCTCAGTGCTCACTGCACAACAATATGCACTCCAGCACTCTAGTGTTCACATAACAGGTGTTGCAACAGGAGCAGGATTCTGACTGAACAGCTTCTCAGTGCTGTCTGCATGGCTCCCGCTGTGCTTCCAGCCCACTGACTCCAACATGTTTCACAGCAGTTTTATGAATCCTCTGCGAGCAACAGATTCACTTGTGTTTTCCTTTTCACTCAGGCTACTTTTTCTTAAAGCAGTAGTTCTGGCTATCACATGCCTATAATAAGAACTCACACTTTCATACACTGGTTTATACAATATCGTTCTACATTTATAGTTTCTATAGTAACAACTTAGACAGAAGGGTTGTGTGGATTAAACATGTGTACAGTGTTTGTTGATGTTGTAATTTTTTATTTATAATTTTTTTGGAGATGTTTATTTAGCATATATTCAATCTCATCTTAACACTGCGTGAATTTGAAGTATGTTAAATATAATGCAGAGAAATAAATTTTAGTGGACAATGGACAAGATATTATTAGTCATACAGTTGGCTCGATACTTTCATCAATTTTGGTTATGCAGGGTTGCAGTGGAGAAAAATTAGGTTTACACCCATAGTATACACTGATTCTATAAAGTGGATCCTAAAATATTTTGCTCTGGTTTTGTGAGTCAAATATCTTTCTCAAGCATTGCATGCTTTCCCATGACAAATACAGTGGTGTGAAAAACTATTTGCCCCCCTCCTGATTTCTTATTCTTTTGCATGTTTGTCACACAAAATGTTTCTGATCATCAAACACATTTAACTATTAGTCAAAGATAACACAAGTAAACACAAAATGCAGTTTTTAAATGAGGGGTTTTATTATTTAGGGAGTAAAAAAATCCAAACCTACATGGCCCTGTGTGAAAACGTAATTGCCCCCTGAACCTAATAACTGGTTGGGCCACCCTTAGCAGCAATAACTGCAATCAAGCGTTTGCGATAACTTGCAACGAGTCTTTTACAGCGCTCTGGAGGAATTTTGACCCACTCATCTTTGCAGAATTGTTGTAATTCAGCTTTATTTGAGGGTTTTCTAGCATGAACCGCCTTTTTAAGGTCATGCCACAACATCTCAATAGGATTCAGGTCAGGACTTTGACTAGGCCACTCCAAAGTTCATTTTGTTTTTCTTCAGCCATTCAGAGGTGGATTTGCTGGTGTGTTTTGGGTCATTGTCCTGCTGCAGCACCCAAGATCGCTTCAGCTTGAGTTGACGAACAGATGGCCGGACATTCTCCTTCAGGATTTTTTGGTAGACAGTAGAATTCATGGTTCCATCTATCACAGCAAGCCTTCCAGGTCCTGAAGCAGCAAAATAACCCCAGACCATCACACTACCACCACCATATTTTACTGTTGGTATGATGTTCTTTTTTTGAAATGCTGTGTGACTTTTACGCCAGATGTAACGGGACACGCACCTTCCAAAAAGTTCAACTTTTGTCTCGTCGGTCCACAAGGTATTTTCCCAAAAGTCTTGGCAATCATTGAGATGTTTTTTAGCAAAATTGAGACGAGCCTTAATGTTCTTTTTGCTTAAAAGTGGTTTGCGCCTTGGAAATCTTCCATGCAGGCCGTTTTTGCCCAGTCTCTTTCTTATGGTGGAGTCGTGAACACCGACCTTAATTGAGGCAAGTGAGGCCTGCAGTTCTTTAGATGTTGTCCTGGGGTCTTTTGTGGCCTCTCGGATGAGTCGTCTCTGCGCTCTTGGGGTAATTTTGGTCGGCCGGCCACTCCTGGGAAGGTTCACCACTGTTCCATGTTTTTTGCCTAATGGCTCTCACTGTGGTTCGCTGGAGTCCCAAAGCTTTAGAAATGGCTTTATAACCTTTACCAGACTGATAGATCTCAATTACTTTTGTTCTCATTTGTTCCTGAATTTCTTTGGCTCTTGGCATGATGTCTAGCTTTTGAGGTGCTTTTGGTCTACTTCTCTGTGTCATGTAGCTCCTATTTAAGTGATTTCTTGATTGAAACAGGTGTGGCAGTAATCAGGCCTGGGGGTGACTACAGAAATTGAACTCAGGTGTGATAAACCACAGTTAAGTTATTTTTTAACAAGGGGGGCAATCACTTTTTCACACAGGGCCATGTAGATTTGGAGTTTTTTTTTCTCCCTTAATAACGTAAACCTTCATTTAAAAACTGCATTTTGTGTTCAATTATGTTATCTTTGACTAATAGTTAACGGTTTTTGATGAGCAGAAACATTTAAGTGTGACAAACATGCAAAAGAATAAGAAATCAGGAAGGGGGCAAATAGTTTTTCACACCACTGTATAAGAGTCAGGGTAAATGCAAACACATGTAATTCCTAATGAATCTTTTCCTCTTGTGTGGTATCATGACAGCTCTTAATCTACCATTCACTCTTCATTTGTGCTGTTTTGGCCACTTAGGAAAACTTCTCAGATCTATTCCATGTTTGGAGATTTGGACGTTTTTGATAGGAACAGCTGTTCCACATCTACATCATGGCGTGTTGAAGAGCAGCGCTTCCAATGACACCGGGCACCCAGTTCTCCTTCAGCCACCCGGCAACAGAGAGACTTGTTTTATATTTTCCCAGGAAGGCGTTTCGGCCTTGTGAGCAGGGAAGCAGAAATAAAGCCATACAGGTGGAGCTACTGCTCACTTAGAACCCATCATGTCAATGTTTTGACTGATTCATGTCGAGTGGGTCTCGACCGAAACAGCAAGTGCGCCGGCACTATGTTTGTTCTGCCGAGCCGGGGCCCAAGGAGCAGGTTGAAAATTCCTTCTTTATGAGTTGAGGCCCGGACTATTATTGGAAAGAGTCTGCAGTTTGACTTAGGGCCTCACTAAGGCTATGTGGTGTGAGGAAGAACAGCAAAAAGGGGGAAAATAAAGCAGCATCTTTAACAGAAAGGTCACTTATCCAAGCTCAGCAGGAAATCAAAGTTTTGGGGTGTTTGAACAGATTGAAACTGTCTTACTAAAGTTTTACTTAAAAATCAATCTGTTTAAAACTTAACTATAAGATCTTTGTCGATATTACTGTTGAAAAAGAAGAGTAGAATAGTGTTGTACTGGCTCTCCTGTTTGGGAAATTGTTTGGGATAGCAAAAAATATTTATGACATGAGTTATTAAAGGTTGTCTGACAGATCGCTATGTAAACTGTTTTAAGCATCATGGAGAAATTGTAATTGTGCTGTATTTCATTTGTAAGCTGTTGTGTCTGTAGAAAGTTTACAGCTGTTATGTTTGGACTGCTGAATGGTTTGGGTTCTACACGTGTGGCATGTTTGTGCATGTGGTGGGTCTGAACACGCCCACTGTGATGTACGTTTTATGTGCTCCTAGTGCGTCTGTGTGTGTGTGGGCATGTTTTTATATCTAGCTGTAAATCAAATGTCCCCATAAAGACAGGAATATCTGACCTTGGTTTTGAGGAGGCAAAAGGTTTCCTTTTAGTTACTGAAGTTACAATTATGGTTAAATGTAGTAGGGATAGCATTAATTAGCTGCAATAATATTTACATCAAGGATAGCTGGAGATGTTAGAGAAATGTGTGTGTGTGTGTGTGTGTGTGTGTGTGTGTGCGCGTGTTGTTCTGGTGCATTTTGAGCACTGGACTTTGTTGCTTCAGCTGAAGTTTGAGTCTCACCCTCTCTGAACTCCCAGAATCTTGGTACCCAAATATGTCTGTGCAGAATTACCACTGCCAAGGCTCTCATTAAGTCTCGTTGCGTGTCCATGTGGTCAACAGCCAACATAAACACACCCAACACTGTTATCTGTGTCTGGCCTGGATAATACTCACGGCAGTCTTACTCTCGGGCAGACCGTCTGTACACACAAACACAGAATGGTTTCGACCTCACTAGGCCTCACATGCCTGAGGAGATAAACTATTTCACGTAATCGCTTGCAGGTAGGCATGAATTTATATCTAGAACAATACAGCCCACTATTGTATGACATGCCTTCCATTTTTGTTGTGTCTTGCTCTTGTTTTAAAGAGAGGTGTGATTGCTTAAAACACATTGTGCATTTTTTTCCCCCTAACTCCTGCATCTTGACCTCAGTTTCAGCCGGTCGCACTCCCTGTCCAGTTCTCTCTCCTCAGTGCCCAGACAGGATTTATTTATTTATTTTTTTTTTTTTAAATATCCTGTTTCGTTCACCTTCATTCTCATGCTCGTCTGTTCTACACAGTAACCAGACTCTGTGCTCAGAATGTCCTTATCCTATCCTCCAATCAACCTTTTTCACTTAGATTCACAAACACTCTGCCTCCTTGACTTTTTCTATTTTGTCTCATGAATTCCCTCCTGTGAGTTTTTACTTTCTCTTACTCGTCCTGTAGCTGCAGCTTTTGCCTCTTATGACCTTCCTCTTTTTACTTCTCTCTCTGGAAGTAATTACCGCGCTATCCCAGAGTTCCGTTAGACGAGAGGTGTGGCCTGTGCCAGAGATCCATGCTTCTGCCCTCCTTCTCCCTCCCCAGGCGTCCTCGGTCTCCCCTCTTTGTCCGTTCCTCCTTGCTCTTGGGGATACTCCAGATGTGAAGCTAGCCATAAATTTCTTGCATACTCTTAAGTCAGCAGCAGCCACCACTGTGTTTCTTTCAGCCTTCCTGCTGCATTGTGCATGTTTTTCCTCCTTCCTGCAGCAGCTCCCTTATCTTTACCTGTGGCAAAATAACTCACAATAGTCCAGCATACACACGAGCCCCAACAGCTACAATAGTCTGCTACAATAACTATAATAGACGCCTACAAAACCCTGTTCTAGTGGCTCATTTCATTGCAGTATCTGCTTACAAATTTGGATTTCGAAGAAGGAGAACGTTTTGCCACTCCTTTTAACAAATCGGCAGGGATCACTTGTTTGGTGCAGACACTGCTAAAACAGTTTAATGGATTTAAGAGATTTTCTCTTGTGGGAGATTTATATTGCTGCAAAGATGCGTGTAAATGTATTTGGGCCAAGATGTGGAGAATCGCTTTATGCAAATCTGTATATTCAGTATAACTGGGATTAGGATGGACAATGTGTTGATCTTAGCTTTTCACTCAGACCCGTGCTAAAATATCTGAAAAGCATTTTCACATTTCTGAGACACATTAGCTCCACTAGCTTACAAAGTTTCCTCCTCATCAGGACTGGGCATTTCACATAGCGTTCCATCTCCTTTTGTCCTCTCGGCGTCAGATTTAAATATTCCCCCACACTATTCTCATGTACATTCTATACAACTAAACCCATCAATAAATAATTGTGCATCTTTTATCCATTGTCATTACCGTAGCAAACTGTAAAAAAAACTTTTTTTTTTGTTTCCTGACATGTCGACTCCGTGTCTGCGACTATCATAAGATTGTACATGCTTGTTGTACATTTCTTTCAAAGGATCATATACCTTGCTCAGACATTTGCCTCATACTGTATGTTTTTTCAATTCCTCCCCGTCACTAGGGGGCTCCCACATTAAGGCTGCCACTATCACTCAGTCAGGAGGGCCGAAGATTATCACGTGTTTCCTCCAAACCCTGTGACGCCAGTAGACCGCATCTTTTCGAATTGCTTGCTCACACACCGTTGGGGGCGGCATAACACACGCAGAGGACAGCTCCTTCCACTTTCGCGAGCTCACAGACGGCCCTGATTGGCTGTAGAGCCATGATTAATGTGGGAGCATGATGTACCTCTCATCCCTCCCCTCTGAGAGAGCTCGGCCAATCAGCTCTCTCTACACCTCCGACTGTGAGAGGTTACAGCATCACCCGGTAATCTAACCAGCGATTTCTGAAGGATAGGGCGAGCACTTTACCACTGCGCCACTCGGGGGCCCAAATCCATCTTAAAAATTGTGTCTCTTTCAGCAAGCAGTCTGAAGGATGTGAAATGTTTCGCACACATTTATTTGTGACTATAGCTGTCAGACCATTTCCACTGTAATTAAATGATAACCATTGTATCTTCACTCCTTCAGAAGATGGGGGTAAGAAAGAGAGCGTGATGTACTTTTTTTTTACAACCAACATCAAAGCATGCCTCGTCCTTTTCCAGGCCCATTTACACCTCAACTTACAATACAAGAAATGATCAATAAGTGACTTTTTAAATTTGATTTATTGAAAGCTGTATAATCAGCACCAGACACCACTCATCATTATATGTTTGCAGATTACCGGAGCTCGGGCTCTGGTCAGGACGGCACCTGCTGGGGCGGAGGCACCAGTAATGAGCAAGGCTGAGTTCATGGAGAAGGTTCGGCGCAGTAATGAGGCGTGTCAGCTGGGTGACTTCAGCACGGCTGTGGAGCTGTACAGTGAGGCTTTGTGTGCCGACCCACAGAACTGCATCCTCTACAGCAACCGCTCTGCTGCCCGCCTCAAGCTTGGTCAGTACCACTCAGCACTAGATGATGCAGTCAAGGCCCGTGTGCTCAACCCCAAGTGGCCTAAGGTAGGTGGGATTGGTTATTTTGGATAGTTAGATGGAACTAGTTGTTAATTTTTTTTATTTTTTTTTATTTTTATAGAACTTTATTAATCCCAGAGGGAAATTGCTCAATTTTCACATATCCCAATTAGGAAACTGGGGTCAGAGTGCAGGGTCAGCCAGCTTATGGAGCAGCGCCCCTGGAGCAGATAGGGTTAAGGGCCTTGCTCAAGGGCTCAACAGTGGCAACTTGGCGATGCTGGGGTTCGAACCCCCGACCTTCCGATCAGTAACCCAGTAACCCACAGCCTTAACCGACTGAGCCACCACTGCCCCTAAGCCATATATTGTATATTGATTTATTCTTAATGTTGATTATAAATATGAAGGCTGTCTGTTGACATGCTGAATAAACATTTAGCTCTATGCAGCTCTTTGGATTCTCTGTATATGTCCAAAAGTATGTGTACAGCTAGGTATTTAACATCCCCTTTCGAAAAACAATTGGTAATAATGTTGAAGTATAATACACAAGAATCTAATTTTTCCCCATTTTCTCTATAATGTGCCATTCCAGTTCACACCGGAGGTTGTGTGTATAGTGTGATTAAGATCAAGCTTCAGTACCGTCACTCAAGTTGGAGAAATAATTTCATAAAAGACCTACGTTTATGCATAGGGAAGGTGCCATGCTGGAACATGTCTGGGCCTCTTAGTTCCAGTGAAGGGAGAACTTAATAATACAACATAATGCAGGATCCAAAGATGAATAACTAAATATTTGTGTGCTTAATAATTTGTGGTTCCGGTTGTTGACTGAACCTCATATTGATGTTCTGGTGAGGTGTCCACATACGCTTGACGATACAGTGTATATTCCCTTTGTAAGACTGAGAATATTTCTGTGTTTAAATGCATATTAAAACCATATTTGTATTCAAACACCTATATAAACTATATTTCTGTTTCACACCACCTGACCACCCGGGATGGTGAGAGTTACAGGATACCTTCTTGTGCATGTGCACTTGCATGCTGAGACTTTTTTACACAATGGATCCTGTGTTTTTTTTTTTTCATTTGCATTGGATTTACCCGTTTCATTTCCCTCCTCCACAAAGTAGCACAGGATTGCTGTGTTTCCAGCTGTGTGTGATTTCTTTAAGCTAATAATGATCTAACAGTTGAATCACCATGCAACTCTGGCTTTAGCAGGTCTGGTTTGGTCTCTTTTTTTCCAAACTTGTCTATTTAGCCAATGAGTGGTCTTAAATACTAGAGAGGCAGAACTAGGCAAAATTATATTGAATGAGTCAGTAAGTGAACCAGAAGATATCAGAGTGTGAACAACCTCCTGCATAATTTTAACATCAGTAACTAAAAGTCAATAACTAAAAGTCAATAACTGACATTTTTTTAAGGCTTGCTCTTTGAGGATAGCCTTTCCAAGTCTACATTTCAATCTTTCTCTAGCATCCTTATAGGTTTGAAATTTAAGCAAACATATTATTTATTGATGGAGAGTAGGTTAAGGATGCTGTCACAATCTGTCAGACACATTTTGATCTCCGTTATTATGGTGACATGATACATCATCCTAACATCAAAGCAGGCCGCAGAATTTGTCATCCTGTAGCTAAAATGCCAGCTGTCCTGCCATGACATGTGACACATTATGCAGGTCAGATTCAGCCAGGTTGACATGTACAGTACTAATCTCTGTTGAGAATGTTACGACTGATGTGATGGGTTGTATTTTTAATGACATGGGACAGATCATAAAGTTACAGAAGGGCTACCAAAGCCAAAGAAACACACTGGTGTTTTTTCTTTTTCTTTTCTTTCCCTTACTGACAATCACAGATAGCCTAGTGCAGGTAGCATTGATTTGATTTACATCTGGACTCACCATATACTTTATCCTTTTTCTCTACTTCAGATCGAACCTACAGTATGTTACACACTCATCAGTAACTAGGTCAAAAAACCTTTTTTGATGCCCAGTAAAATGACTTATTTCTGAAAGTGTCAAGGCACTACAATATTTTAGGACCTTTTTGTAAAACCTTTTTCTTGTTTTGGAGTCTCTTTAGGGCTATACTTAAAAGGCTATGCAGGTGTGTCAGATTGAAATGTGGGTCACTGCGTGCTTTGCTTTGCATGAGCTGTTGGCAGACTTGTGTGATGTCTGCCCAAGGACATATCACCAAGTTTGCTACATTAGTTCTCATTCCAAGGTCATCTGTTCATTTCAGAGTAAATGGTGGTATAGACAGGTTGGGCGCTCTGTCTTCACCTACAGCAGTGGTTCTCAAACTGTGGGGCGCGCCCCACTAGTGGGGAATACAGACATGACAGGTGGGGCGCAATGAACGGGAGGAAATAACAGGAAAGTACCTAATCTAATTCATGCTTTTCTTTATTGATAATGAAGAGCGTACTCTCAAAACTAAACAATCACACACAAATAAATGGATCATTAATACAAGTAAATTTAAAATAACATCAGTTGTGGGCCGGGAGAAAAAGTGGAACCATAGTGCAACAATAACGGTTTAACGTCGGACAAACTTGAGCAGCGCTGCTCGAATCACAAACCTGCGCGACCCACTGGGCAGCGCTGCGCGACTCTGACAGAAATAAACCGCGCCGACCATCAAAATACATTTTACACCGCTGGGATGCGCACGTACAAAACAGGCATGGCAAGGCGGAAACAATATTAAACAGTCCTGACATTTTAAATAAATAGTTTTTAAATAAAACACAGTGAGTCGCGCAGGTTTGTGATTCGAGCGGCGCTGGGTGATCCACCGGGCTGCGCAAATAAACCAGATCATCACTGCGCTATCCAGATAGTCGCGCTGCGCTGTATTTGCGCAGATATTTGGTTCAATCGGGTGCTGCGGTTTCGTCCCACTTTTGATGTGTTTGGCTTCACATACACTTCGACAATGGAAGAAGACGGTGCAGCAGCAGTGAGTTTACTTACATGTGACAAAACCAAGAACGAGGAGATTGTAAAGAAAAAAAGCTGCCTCGTCTGTGGTGTGGAATTGGTTTGGGTATAAGAAAAGTGATACGAATGAGATGAACATGATTTGGAAGGTACACAAGTGCACTGTTTTAACAAGTGGTGGAAACACGTCAAACCTTTTCTATCATCTGAAATCCAAGCATCCAAACGAATATGGCCAAAAGTAAAAAAATGCGGCAAACCTCAGCAATTCACAGTTTAAATAAAATTACATAAAAAAATGAACTTATGTAAAACAATTTCTTTGTGTTTTCATTTTTATTTATGCATTTTCAGATTCAAATTGCTATATTGTGATATATATCGTTATTGAGTTAGAAAATTGCTTCTACCGTAATATTTTGGTTATATCATAGACCACTAATGAAGCCTATCTTCAGCTTGGATTCATGGTGGGGGCAGAAGAGAGGCTCGTGTGTGTTTTGTGTCTTAAACTGCTGGCAGCAGACCGCATGAGACCCAACAAATTAGGAAGACACTTAGAGACAACACACTCCAGTCACGTTAATAAACCACTGGACGTCTTTGAAAGAAAGCTGGCAGAATACAGACAGCAGGATAATCGCATGGTAACATCTGAATCAGTGGACAGCAAAGCACAAATGGCTTCATTCAAAGTTACATACAGAATTGGCCAGTGCAAAAAAACTACAAACGATTGCTGAGCAGCTAATAAACATGGGGTCAATTATGCAAAGATAAGTGACAACGTAAGCCTTGTATAACAATTGCACGTGTATTTTATCTGTTTTTAACTTGGTGGTGTTTGATCGTATTGGTTTAGGAATTGATATTTCAGTAAACAGTAAACTTGCCCGATTTCGTTATTATTTTGTTGACAAGTGGGGCTTGAAAATTCGCTCACCCCCTTAAGTGGGGAATGACAGAAAAAGTTTGAGAACCACTGACCTACAGTAACATAACCACCTTAAAAAAAAAAACGCTCCAAAAAGTTACAGTATGGTTGCAGGGGTATCACAATGCATTTCAGTAGGTTCTACAAGGTTATTGCTATTGGTCAAGTACAACGGTAATTTCTGAAACCTTCCACATGGTCTTAAACTAACATTTTATGATTGTTCAGGTGATTGTCCAGGTATAATCAACATCCGTGTACTGTTTACTATGACACTGACCACGTGTGTACGTGTAAAACATCTTTTATTTTGTGTTTGTAAGCGCGTATGTACAGCACGTCTGTACTGTTTCTTATAACCCTTGTGTGCGTGCGTTTAAAGCAAAAGAAAGTCTAGTTAGAGAGGTTAAAGATCCACTTTTTTCTCTCTTTGTTTCAGCCTGTCGTTATGTGTGTACGCGCATAATTTGACACCGTGCCCCTTCTCTCTCTCTCACTCACACACACACACACTCTGCTCTACACAGAAACACTGCTCTGTCGATTCTTTTCAAAGGTAAAGTGCAGGTTAATTTGTTTTTGTTCTACTTTACAGCAGTGATTCCGTTAGTATGCGCTCACACTAGTGTCATTAGCGATGTTCCTTGCTAATTTTTTCCGACAAAACAGTCTTTGTGTGTGTTTGTGTGAAGTTCAAACAAGAGAGGAGAAAGTTTTACTGTGTAAGATGAGAAGGGGGAGACAGGAGGGGCTGATTCCCCCTGTCCTTTTACTTTTGATTGACACACACACACAGCGCCTCCGCTCATATAAACGCAAACACTTATCTGTAAGGATTTATTTTTACTTTTTTTTAAAGGTAAAGTGCAGGTTAATTTGTTTTATTTTTACTTTATATTTTATATGAATATTTTTTGTGTGTTTATTTTTTTGGGCTGTGGAACGAATAATTTGAGTTTCTATTGTTTCTTATAGGAAAATTCACTTTGATTTATGACTGTTTTGGAATACAAGCCTGCTTCCGGAACGAATTATGCTCGTAATCCAAGGTTCCACTTTATTCATAGAAACACACTGGCATGCATGCTGTAACTGAATGCATGTACCTAGTGACAGCTCATATAAAACATTTATACACTACTAAACCGTAAAGCATACCCTCACATCACACAAACCATGATTGCCATAAAGTATATAAAGGTGATCTGTTTTAGTATTCAGCAGTTTTAAGCCAATCCCGGTCACGCAGAGACTGGAAAATCGACTCAGCATATTCTTGCTATATATTTTTCAAATTATTGGTATTTTCCTTCCATATTTGTACCCACAATTTCACAAATATAAAAAGAAATCCTGTTTATTTGAGTCACATATAATTGGATTGGTATAATTTGTTTTCCCAGTAAGGACCCTTGAAGTGACTGGTAAGCCCTGGCACCGGCTGGTAATTGCTTGCGTTTCCTTATTAGGTGAACATCTATCTGGTTTATGTCTGCGTACAATCACAACATTTTGACAAGGAAGAGGATGACACACTACTAATATACACTGGCCTTATACAACCATCTTGAAACTCATGAGCACACCCATTTCATTTGTTCTTGCATTCTACACTTGTAAGTCACCAGAACAGCGTGCGTGTGTGCGTGCGTATGTGTGTGCGTACATCACTCAATTTCAGCCTCAATATTTTGTCTGACTTCTAGTTAATTGTAATATATATATATATATATATATATATATATATATATATATATATATATATATATATACACATATATATATATATACACATATATACTACTTATATATACATATGGGTTATCCTTATTTGAATAATTTCTTCAGTTCATTAGAACCACTTTATTTGTCCAGGAATACAAATATGTTCTATAGATGCATTCTTAGGCAATAACTTGATATTAAACCAAACTGAGTTGCTTGTAGAGGTACCTGATAAATACAGGTCATTTTTTTTTTTTTTTTTTATCTTTAAGGATGAATTCCCTGTACAGTCTGTGCCAGCAAACAAACTCAACAAGGTCTTGTATAAATCTCACAATCGTAAAAGAAAAGGGCACTAATCACATGGTAGTACTGGATTATCGAATGAAATGGGTTTGTGGTTTGTGGCAACTTAATTATTCCAAACATCTGTTTTGTGTGGCTGTGGTTTAGCTTTGTTCCCCTTAATGTTGATTTAATATGTTGCCAGTGTGTAAACATCCAAGTTCGTGGATACCAAACCTCATAATTCACATGTATGTTCAATGAATTTGAAGACTTTTACTCCCCCATGAGTTGGTCTGAGCCATGAGAATTCTATTCAGTTTTAGGTTATGTGTTGATCTGAGATTAAAGTCGCTTGTTAAAATGATTTTTAATTGCGCTCACCCCTGTTAAACGATGATATTTAAAATTATAGATCACATCTGTAAATCTGGGATAATTTCTCATTCATGTGCTTTGGCAAAAGTGTCCCTACAAATGGACTTGAATGGAGTTGAATTGGATATTATAGTGAACAGAACAGCAGTAATAGGGCTTATAGTAAGCTACTGTATGTCACAGCCAGCATAGAGTTCTGCTTCCAGTATCGGACTTCCTTTAGAAGTAGAATGGGAGGAAGTGGAGGGTGTGGGGCAGCGACTGCAATGTTGTTGTCCAAAAAAATGGACAAGCTTTCCAGCAAACTAGCACAAGGGCAATAACAGGGGGACATTCCTATGCCTTTTACTGCCTTTTAAGAGGTTTTGAGTTCTTGCTTAAGACATTTCACAACACATTTCCAAAAGTGTCCTTCCATATGATTTATTTATTTATTTTTTTTTTTCACTCTTCAAGTTAAATGTTTAAAATGGATCATCTCAGTTGTTTATATATTATACATAATTATTTTATACGTACCTCATGGTATAAACATCAGAGTAACTTAATATGTAGGATGTTTATTCCTTAAAAATATTTAAAATGCATTCTTTTCCTTAGGCTGTGAGCATAGATTAGAAGACGTTATAGCAAAGCTGTGTCCTTGCATTTATTTTTGGTTTGTTGCTGTTCCCTGCCTCACTGTCACTCATGCAGACACTTTTCAGCCTTTCAAAAGAGAGGTTATGTGGCTTTCTGTGGATGCAGAAAGAATGCAAATCAGTATGTATTCAGACAAGTTTGGGTTCATCAGCATGCACACGTTAGCTTGGAGATTTGTGTGTGTTGAATTTGGCTATAAAAACGTATAGTGACAAAATGCATTTGCCAAATAGTCTCGTTTTTAAAAATGCCCATGGAAAACGATTATTTCATTGGTTTTTGTTCAGTCTCTGTCGATAATGGTTGTCAAGCAGACAGAACTATCTTGGGAGCACTCTCTCACTCACTCACTCATCTTCTATACCGCTTTATTCTGTATTCAGGGTCGCTGGGACCTGGAGCCTATCCCAGGAGGCTTAGGGCACGAGACACTCTCATTCACACACTACAGGCAATTTGGGAACGCCAAATAGCCTAACCTGCATATCTTTATAATGTAGGAGGAAACCGAAGTACCCGGAGGAAACCCACCAAGCACGGGGAGAACATGCAAAAACTCCATGCACACAGAGACGGGAATCGAGTCTGGCCGGAAATCGAACCCAGACCCTGGAGGTGCAAGGCGACAGTGCTAACCACTACACTACTGTGCCATCCTCGGAGCAGTCAGTATGAATAATGCAGTTTCTTTGGCATTGCTGCACAAATCACAGACAATAAAATGCTGAACTGTTCTGATATTTCAACACTGAAAGCCCTAAAAAGTCTCAACTGTTCCCTGACTAATTCCAATTCAAAGTAGAAACTAAAATCCAGTTCAAAGTAGATCATAGCCTATTTGCAAACTGTAAACATGATCTGTTTGTTTCAAAATAACATCACATGGTTTGGAATTTAACAATTGACATTGTCGCAGAGCAGCTTTACACAATCAAAAGAATTATTTAAGTTTGTATGAAATGTGAATCTCAGGTAGAATATAGGAAACTCCTGTCCTGAACTACAGTATCGAGCAACTGTTAGTATTACATCATATTAGTGATGTAATGATACACAATTTTTAATTAGGTCAATACGATATGTTGGTGTCTCAGTACTTTTGATCCAAAATATGTGCAGTAATATAGTAGATGATGAAAAACAGTGCTAAAGAGGAACCCCTCCTGATTTGAGTTAACGTTTTTTTTTTTTCAGGGCTTGATTAAGTTAAGTTTAAACTTGATTAAGTTTAAACACTTACAACAACGTAAGTGATATTATACGACCAACCAAGAACTAAGTTCTAACCAAGTGGTTTCCAAGAGTGCTGATATAGAGCATAAGAGCACTGGGGCAATTCACCAACACACATCCTTACATGACTGGCAGAGATACTCACTTGGCAACCAACAGATACCCACTGACAGTTAGTGTAATTAACAGGGGTGAAAGTTGTTTTAAATTCTTACCTGTACTGTGTAGGTGAGGAGGTGGTGGACAGTCCTGTAAATCTCATAAGTGTCTCTTTATATTCCACTAATTCCTCTTCAAGAATATCAGCTACTGTATGCTAACTTCACCAAATAGTGTTAAATGAAAATCTAGTGCGCTAGGGTGTACAATCACTTGTTAAATACACCCAAGCAGTGTCCTTGATTTGAGGTTTGAGAGGGATTTGGGATTAAGCCTTGTGTTAGAAGCCTAGTTAACTTTTTAGCTTGGATTAAGCGTAAAACAACAACAAATAAAACTACAAGGATTACATTCTTAACTTACAAGCAATTATGAAGGTACATGAATAACATAACAATGTGCTTAAATGCGTCTGTGACTGGTTTTGAATGTGCATTTTGGCAGGACTCTTCAGTATCACGTGTCCTTTTCACTCACTTTCACCCAGCCTGCAACTGACAATTAGTGTAATGAAAGATTGTAGAATACCTGGGACGTACAGTAGAGTGATACAGTATACTGTATATGTTTAAATGTCCCAGTGCTGTTACTGTCCATTATCACCCGTGGAATGATTCTGGTCCAATCAGAGTGCTTTGTTGTTTAATAATCTAACACCTGATGGACCCTATTTGGTGTGTGGAATGAAGGATACTACATACAGTGTTATGCTATTTGGGAGTAAACTCCAGAAGTAGTTAGTATCCACCACCTCTATGGTTTATTCTCCCTACGTCCTGGCTAGAGAGTACTGGTAAGAATTTACCCTGTTCACTACACTGTTGGTCGGTACAGGATATGTGTTGGCGGAGTAAAATAACTGCTTAAATAAGCAAACAAATCATAATCTGTTGATCGTAAATGGTGATATTCATTACAACGGTATCCTCCTCTCATTGGAATATTGCTCAGTCAGCAGTATTTTATAAATGACTTACTTTTTATTATTATTCAGTCTGTTTACTGTATTCATTCTGAGAGCTTACGCAGATTGTACAGATTAGATGGTGATAATATTGTTTTTTCTTGTTTTTTTTAAAGGTTTATGCAAATGATGATTGCTTCATCCAAAATCATGTAGTTTATCAGGAGGGCTAAGATAAGAAAGCAATACAGTGGATAAGAAAAACATATTCAAGCAAATTTAACAAAGTAGGATTAACAAAGCATAGTGTGCACGTGTGAAATTAGACCAGAGGGTTGTAGCGGCATTCAGATATAATCTAATGTTGATGATGCCTTTTGTGAATAAGAGACTTGAAGCATGAAACAGGCAAGTTTAAATATCACCTTCCAGTCTGGTCTTTCAGCACTCTGTAATCCAAAACATACATTAAAACAGAATTTGTTTACCCTTATAGTGCTTCTATGAAAGCTTATGGGTCAGTAGTCGTCTATGAAAGGTTAGTCAAGTGTAGCGGAGTGACAGGACATGCGGACTGGTGTCATAGTAGTGACCTGCTGCTCCTTACTGTGGGGTCACTGGTCAAGTTCAACTTTAATTAAGTCCCAAACGAGAGAGTGTACTGTGAGCAGGCCATTTACTTCTGCTTGGGTTCCCGACTCAGCTGGGGAATCTCATGCTTTCCTCCAGTTTATTGCTCCCTCTTCTCAGACTCTGGTGTTGGCACAACAGCCTCTTCAGTAGAAGGGAAGGAACACAAGAAGCACAAAAGGTCTTTAAAAGACCTGGACGTTTGCAGAAGAAGTTTCTGTTTGTGTGTGTGTGTGTGTGTGTGTGTGTGTGGAATTTTTCTGATGGGGAGTTTTCCTTCCTTATCCTTTCAATGCCCATCTGCTAAAACACAAGAGCTCTTTCTTATTCAGATCAAACATTTCATGGGTGAAAGACACTGAGTCCATCGCCTGTTTTTCTATGGTCTGGCCTTTTTTCCATCCTTGCTTTCTATACATTAGGTTTCTGAAAGGGAGCCACAATAATTGCCAACCTTCAGTGCTTACGGAGTCCACACAGTTGCTAGGTTATGGTTGTCAAGCCCACAGAATTGCAGGTGGGGTGTGCAATGATCGTGGAAAGGTTTTCATTATTCGTTTTTGTTAAAGAGGCAATGCATGTCAAAGCGCTTCATCGTCGGATAATGCACAGGCTTTTTGGTGTCCATAATTAAATCTTTATCTCTGACTTCAGTTTATTAAATGTGAAGACAGTTGATGTGATTTTAGATTAAATATAGAGCTGGCTTAGAAGTAATCAAAAGTTGTTCTAGTTTTTAGTGAATGTGTTTTTTAATTGTCAGAATTAAAATGATTGATATAAAATCATATTAAAACCATGATCAAAATGTATTCACGATGAATTTAGGTTTAAATTCAGACTATATTTTCTATATTTTTGCAATATTTTATTATGCCCTTATTGTACAGTTAATTTTACTAGTTAAAATTATTTCTTTAGTATTTCCTTTTTATTGATTATTTATTTTACGTACAAGCTTTTATTTTCTTTTTTTAAGGTCACTGGCGGTCGTATAAGCATTTCACTGCATATTATACTGTGTATGTGACAAATAAAATTTGAATTTGAATTTTGACTACACCAGGTGGACTTAGACACATTCTAGACATTACATGAGTGTGAGTACAGCCACCCTGTCAAGACACATTTGACAATAAAAAAAAAAAGCCTGTTTCAATGCTTTACCATGTTGTAATACCCGCTTATTATGTTGTCATATGTAATACTTATTTATTATTTGCATAAGCAATTGATTATAAATCAATCAAATCATTAGTATTTTACATAACCATAACACGTACAGTGGATAGACTTTACTTTCTTTACCTAAATCTTCACAAGCACATCTTTTTAATCAGTGTGTATATTCTATTGTTCCCTGCTGTAAACTTGGCTAGAATTTGGTTTTGCTTTGGGTTTGTCAGGAAATGACAGGAAAGAGTGAGATCTTCCTGAAGTGTCTCCTTTTCCTGAAGAAAATGTCCAGAGTCTACCGTCAGATATGAAGAAAATCTTTAGCAAGATGTCAGTCCAGTTGGGATTTATATCACCTGGTTTTGTTTTACTGATCATTACTTAGAAGGAACAGTAAAATATAGAGAATTTTGTTTACAGGTGTAAACACAGGTCGAGACATGAAGAGGATGTAGAAATTAGTTAAGTGACTAATAACTGTTCACTGTGAAATGTACAGATTACAGTCAGAAAGTGAAATCTGACAAAAATTTGAGCTGAAATGAAACGGCATTCTTCACCCTGTATAACTATTCCTGCCTCTTTTACTTTTTCATCTCTTCTTTTCAACTCTTTTACTTTTTCAACTCAGTTGAGTTAGGATTATACTGTAACTATAAGTTTATTCAGGATTTCATGTTAGTTTACAGTATGTTCTCTGAGAATCTCTGGGGGCTTCCTGTGAAACTTGCATACACTTTCAACCATTTATTTTTTATTTATTTTTTTCTTTTTGTTTATTAATGAATCCCATTTCAGTCCCAGACTGCA
Organism: Channallabes apus; assembly: GCA_030522415.1. NCBI lineage: Eukaryota > Metazoa > Chordata > Actinopteri > Siluriformes > Clariidae > Channallabes > Channallabes apus. Next base: position 25,725,970 of record CM060120.1, read on the forward strand.
ACACCACAACTTGTCAAAATGTTCAAGGAATGAATATACATTCATACATACTACTGTACTACATACTGTATACATCTCTAGTATATAACTATTGTATACATAACAGTGTAGTTATATACTGTACTAGAGATGGGTAAAAATTTATTCAGTTTCAGTTATGTATCACATTGATTCCAAAATATGTATCGCCACATTGATTCCACAGCATCCTCTGTGTTAGGAACAAATTATTTGGAAAGTCTTTTTCGACCTATAGCAAAATATGAATCAACAAGATGGTATGGACACAATTGGTGTATGATATTATTGTTCATATAATAGACTAACAACAGTCTATTCAGCAAGCAGATCTACAGTAGCTTGCTATATTTAAAAGTTACTCTTAAAAAAACAGGGCACCTTCTACTGTATACTGAGGAAAATATATAATGAGCAGTTTACTGCAAAATATCTATGAGGGGGATTAAATTCATATCAGGACTTTTGATTGTGCAGAATAACAGAACACAGTTATGAGAGTAAAAATACCCTTTATTTCTCTAAATAATCGCCTGGTACACTCATGCACTTATCCCAGTTTTTCACTAGTGCTTGAATACCATCAAGGTAAAAAGTTTTCTCAGCATGCCAGAGCCATGATTGGACTTCCAGCTTTATTTCCGAAACTCATATACAGTATTGACCCAAACATGTGGAGGTCAGGAGTGTACGGAGTATGTGTACATGACCGTACTGTGCTTGAAGTCTTCTGTAAATGACAATCAATTTTACGTCTTCATTTACAAGAAATTTGATCACAAGTCCTGGCTTGACTTGAACAGGTCCCGTATGTGATTTGTTATTTGGGTAAAAGGAGCATCTTATAAGAAGTTGACTCGTAATATTCTTTGGTGTAACAGAATACTGGAAAAAATTTCAGTCCTTCTCTCTACAGTATATGGCACAGCAGGATGCCACAAGGCTCTTTTCCCATGGTGCACATTGAGGATTTAGCTACTGGCTGATCCTCAGCATTTAAGACACCCTGCTTTTATAAAGCAATATTGCAGCCACAACATGCTCACATGCACAGGGCGATATGATACGAAGAGGTTCAGTCTGAATGTCTGCTTGATGATTCACCACACATGAGTTCCAAGAACTGTTTTCGGCTGCAAAATACTGAAATTTGAATTAGATAAAATTTAACATATCTTAGAAATAACCTTATGCATGTTCAGATATTTGTTTTTTTTCTGACATCTGAAATAGAAATGACCAATACTTTTTTAAATTAATGAATTAAATGATTAATCAGGAATAGGACGCTATACTTTTTTTTAATTTTTTCCTCTTTGTGTTTCTGTTGTTATTGACATGCATGGTCACACAGCAGAATGAAAGCCCTCCAGTCCTGGCAGGGTGCATGATGCTCGACACTGTGGCCTCGACATGTAGGAATCTCTTGGCAGCCTGTTTCCTGCCACCCCCCCCCCTCGCCCTATCAGCTCTGGGGAGAAAACTCCCTGGAAGCTTTGGACAAAAAGCTATATTTACTGCTGAAAATATGTTGAGTTGTGTTCCTGGCAGAGCTTGCAGGTCTTACTGTGTCTGATGTTTTTGAGACAGGGCAAGTCCAAATACCAGTAGTAAAACTGTGAGACAAAGAAAAGATTTCCACTGAAAATGTGAGTTGATATAAAGGAGTCTGCACACCTCTGTATTGGTGGTGTTTTGATATTGTAAGGATAAAAAGAGAAATCATTCATGTCGTATCTTTTCCCACTTTTCCCAATGTGATAAAGCAACTAATTTATAACCCCGTGAAAAACGAATAGAATTTTTCTTTTGTTTTTTTTCCCCCTCACAATAAACTGGTTGCTTAGTTATGTCCACCCTTTTGTAATGGTGCACGCTTAGAATGAATCAGTCACATTTAAACCCTTGTTCACGTGTCACACCAGTCGTCAGTAAAGTGCTTCTTAACCCGTGAAGATACGCTTGGATCATCATTATCTTTGTTTCATTTCACTACTAAATGTCGAACATCACACGTACAGTACTGTATCACGTACGGAATCTCACCACAGAAAGTAATAGATCAGAAAAGGGGTTCAAAGGTAATGCCAAAACATTAGACATGACATGGGACACCATCAAGACCATCATCAACCAGTACAGAAAATGGAGCATTTAAAGTGACTTTAAGAAAGACGGGGCATCGCAAACAGGACACGACAGAACACAAACTGATGACTTGTAGAAATGTATATCAAACACTGGACACCCCCCTGATTGTGACAAGAATTTTTTCATGTTCTTCACAATATCTTGTCTGTAAGGTTATGGTGGTTAGATGGAAGCCTTTTTTCAGTAAAGACAAACATTCTCATAACTTTTTTGCCAAAATATGTAATGGTCTAATGAGATCATTGTAGAATATTATGGGCATATTTCTGATTGATAAGGTTGGTACATACAGTGGGTTGTATCAGCATCATGCTACACATGCAGCTGCTTTTCCTGGGATTGGGGCTCCAGTCAAGATAGACAGAATCATGGATAGCTCAGAGTGCCAATCTATGTTGGCAGACAATCTGCTGGCATCTGTTGGCGTCTGACAGATGGAGATCAAGAAAATGTTCATCTTCCAGCATGATAACAACACAAAGCACAAATCCAAGTCAACAAATTAAATGGCTTCAGAAGATGACCGTTTTGGAATAGCATAGTTCTAGCCAACATCAAAGTCTTATCCAAAACCTGTGGAATGGTTATTACTGTATGTCATAATAAATGTGGTAAAAAGTCTGACATGACTTTTCAACACATGCAATTTTTATAGGGAGATGTAGACATTTTATATCCACTGTACATAATTGTGCTTCTGGAAAATATTGTATGTCTTGCTGGAGAGTCAAAATCCTGATCCTAAAGCTATGTGAAGCTGGTTTGGATCTCACAACAAGCTATAAGGAATACCCACAGTCATGGATGATGCCATAAACTAGGCCATAAACCATGGAAAACTTAGATAAGCTCATTGGTCGTTCAGTCAGAGTAAGAGGTGCATTTCTATACAAGATGTGTGCACCATGATGTACAAGTGAGAACCCAACAACAAAGTGGTGGGAGAGTGTGGGTCTACTTTCATGCAGGTGGAAGTGGCAGTCATAGAGTAAAATAAGGCTCATGTAGTAAATGGTCAACATTTTGATATTATTTTTACCCTAAACCAGTGGTTCTCAAACATTTTCTGTCATTCCCCACTTAAGGGGCTGGGCGAATTTTCAAGCCCCACTTGTCAGCAAAATAATAACGAAATTGGCCAAGTTTACTGTTTATTGAAATATCAATTTCTAAAACAATAAAATCAAATAACACCAAGTTAAAAACAGATAAAATACACGTGCAATTGTTATAAAAGGCTTACGTTGTCACTTATCGTTGCATAATTGACCCCATGTTTATTAGCTGTTCAGCAATCGTTTGTAGTTTTTTTTTTGCACTGACCAATTCTGTATGCAACTTTGAATGAAGCCATTTGTGCTTTGCTGTCCACTGATTCAGATTTTACCATCCGATTCTCCTGCTGTCTGTATTCTGCCAGCTTTCTTTGAAAGAAGTCTAGTGGCTTATTAACGTGACTGGAGTGTGTTGTCTCTAAGCGTCTTCCTAATTTGTTGGGTCTCATGCGGTCTACTGCCAGCGGTTTAAGACACAAACACACATGGGCCTCTCCTCTGCCCCCACCATCCCCACCATGAATCCAAGCTCAAGCTCGGCTTCATCATATTTTCTTTTTCGGCTGGCTTTTTGGTTGATTAGGCTGATCGTGCTGAATCGCCTGCTTTTTTTGTAGTCCATGTAACAAATGTATCCAGTGATGCCCACTACATACAGTACACTACTGACCCGGTTTGTGTCTGCGATAAAGTTAGTTTTATATTCGCATATTCGCATCTCCGGCTTCAATAGCTGCGTGAATAAACCCGCAAATAAGACACCCACATACTATTCCTCTCTGCATTCTCTTTAAGCTACACCTGCCTTTTCTCTCGATCAAGCACCTACTGTAAATTATACATGTTTGAAAGCATAAACATCGTTATTCTCTACAGCGCAACAATGACTTAGGGATCATCGCAAAATGCTGCACAAAGCATAGAACGATATTGATCTTCCCTTCTGTTTCAGCACCTGAAGGATCAAAAAGCAACTTTGTTGCCACAGTGGAAACTAGAAATGCCAGACTAGTACTGCCTGATAAAATATAAATTTTTAACAAAAATACAGAAACATCAGCGTACACATTGGAATGAATGATGATTACATATATAATACCGAAAGTTTCCTCATATTGTTCCTCTACAATGAACATGCCGACGTTAAATCGCTATTGTTGCACTATGGTTCCACTAATTTCCTCTCGTTCATTGCGCCCCACATGTCATGTCTGTATTCCCCACTAGAGGGGCCGCCCCACACTTTGAGAACCACAGCACTAAGGTGACACAAATTAATTTTAAGGACAGACAAATATGATGTATGCATGTATGTACAGTATGTATGCATGCTCACAAATACACAATGTATAGCTATATTTTTTCCCAACATCAGGCTAATCTGGCATCTCAAATTTATCTTAACAGATTTTTATCCCCTTCTTCATGTATGTCATTTTCTTGACACCTGCATAAATTAGAGGGTTGTGTGTAAATTAGATGAGGGGGAATCTGATCATGCTGTATGTATATGACATTTTGATGAGATAAAAGTGGGAAATCTGTAAAGTCTCAAATGAGATTCCTCGTTTGTTCTCAACTCTCTGCCTGTTTTGCGGTTTGCATTATTCAGATGCAGCTTTGCTCATATCATTTCATGTGCAAACCTGTGAACACTGGGCGACATCGTGATCATGTTTAACATCACCGCATACAGATGTACAGAGAAATTTGTCTATGTGTGTTAAAACGATACAGAATGATCATGCTGTGAAGATGAGGTGTGGGATGAGTCCAGGATAATGTTTGTCTTTTCAGCAAGAGTTCTTAGGAAGGCCAAGTCTTTAGGGGATTTACAGCAGTACAAGTGTGTCAGGTTTTGGCATCAGTATCATGTCAACACACAGACACTATAAGAGATGATAAAGACATTACAGTACTTTGTTGAGCACAGGGTTAAAATGCTAACATGGACACTAATATAAAATATAATTAAACTTGCAGGACAATTGGAGGTCTTTTTGTTCTAACCGATACAGTTATTAATTCACAGAGAGAGAATGAGAGGAAATAGCAGGACATTCAGTATACACACACACACACACACACACACACACACACACACACACATATATACGCCAAAGACATAGAAGTGTAGAATGCAAAATGAAACGAATGAAATGGTTTTGCAGAGGGAGAGAGTCAATTAATGGTGATGAAAGCTTTTATTAGTTTGATTGGTTGAAGTGGCGAATTAAAAAATTCCACACCCCTAGCGGCCACTTTAAAACACAAACAAGATACAGTACACTAAATGCTGTACTACACAAGCCTATCACCAGGGGGAACCATTGAATCATAGTTTAATATCCATGTTTCCATGTAACTCTAAAAATGTAAAAAGAAGAAAAAAAAAGACAGACTGCGGTGTATGAGAACAAGATAACATCTATAAAATTAATTCTTTATTGTTCCAGTTTTTTCATCACATTGTCTTTTTGACAGCAATCCTGTAATCCCTCTCCTTCTTTTTTTTCTCCCTTCTCTCTCTCTGTCCTTCTCCCCCCCCCTTTCTCACTTTTCCCACTTCAAACACATAGTCACATGCACACTCGCCCACACATGCTTCTGTTAATAATTAAGTGTCAGGTTGCTTTAAAGCAGCCCACTAATCACCTTTCACATGTGCTAGTATAAGTTTTACATTAAACCATCTATACCATTCGCTAATTGGACAATAAAGGTCTAACCACATTAATGACCGATAAGTGTAAAACTTTGAAGGATCTGGCCTGCCTTGTATACACTTCACAGCACTGTTTAGTCTTAACTTGGAAGATCAAACGTCTCTGTCAGAGCTGACCCAGAATGTCCTGTTAGTGTACAGTACTCACAAGAAGGACCGGAGGTGGGTGGGTGCTGATCTAAGATTTGGTCACATGAAATCAAAGAGGCTTCCCCCCCCCCTTTTTTCTTTTGTTTTTAAGCGCCAGCCGGATCACATGGAGATTTGTCTCTCTGCTTTTCACAAATGAGGTGAACGACACAGGCAGTTCCTTTCCGTTCAAAATAAAGCCTACATATATGCATGCAACGATGCAACTCGCACCCAAGAGCAAAATCCTCAGTTGCTCGAGTACATTTTGCATTCAAACAGTGTAAAATCTTAAAAGGTCACAGTTCACTATTACTCCGACATGACAAACACGGCACGGGTTGAAAGTGAAACCCAAGTGACTGCTGAAATGGTAAGGAATGAAAAGCAGTTTGCGCACATTTGACTGGCGGAGTCGTATTACAGAGGTTGTAAATTTCATCAGCCGCAACACCGCTTAAACACCTTTGGAGTAAACGATCCAATCTGTCCATGACAGCCAGATAGGAAATTGATGGATTATCTTTCTGTAGAGTGCTTCTTATCAATAGTCTCTTTTGTGTTTTGACATGTATATGGCATCAGACGGCATCCTTTCTTCTCCAGGGTGAAGGGTCAGGATGCAAATTCCGTTTTGACAGACAAGAGCAGCACAAATCATACATTTCTGGACCAAACATGCCAGTCTGTCTTGTAGAAGTCAATCTCTCGGTGACAACTGAAGGACCAACGGTTCTAATAACGTGTTTATGTGGAACAAGTACCTGATATCAGTTAGTTGTTTTGTTCATAGCTGTCTGCACTAGCTTTAAAAAAAAAGGGCACTTTTTTTTCCTCCTTCCCTCACACCTCTTGTTGTCTGTTTCCTTCTTTAATTGACGCCACACTGGCTGGCGTCAGAGCAGCCCTAATTGGCTGGAACCCGAGAGACGAAGGTGTGTTAGCTGTGAAGATGAGTGCCGAAATGCACAAGATTGTGTGTATGTGCGTGCATACCGGTGTGTAGGTGGGTGGAAGTAGCGCAGCTGCTTATGCTACTCACAAGAACATCTGTTCTGAGGCAGATCACAGTGCCGCCTCAGCGGTAGAGCGCTGTAGGAGCAGCTCATCCTCTCCACGCCAGAAGAGGTGACTAAATCCCACTGCATCATCTCACCAGTACCACACACAACTCATCTCACCTCCTGCTGTTTACACATGTTTTACAGGTTTTAAATAAACAGCAGTGAAAGCATGAGTGTAAAATTCGTACATGAACTCTATTACTAAATGCACATATCCAAGAAAATCCCTTTTTTGCTTTATTTTTATGGTAGCTTTATGTTAGTTTATGCATGTTTAATATGTATGTTTCATTGAATTATTTAATATTGTGCTTTGGGAATTACATCTCATAGTTGGTAGTTTTTCAGCTTTGACTATTGACGACTAAATAAAGACTTGAATGAAGAAGTAGGAAAACTAGATTATAACCTACAGTATGCTGTATAGGAAGTTATCCGAGTTACCTGTTGAGTTAAGTAATGCATTTAACACCACTGCATGGCCAAAAAGGGTCACACACTGATATTTAATTGAACAGCTTTTACCTTTGACCTTGGCACACATTTTCCATGGCGTTGTATCCAAAAATTTGTACATAAGAGTATAGATGTATATGAGAGAGCCTTATTTATTTATTTTTTTCCTGTTGGTGACGGGAGAGTTGAACCACTCCTCAAAGTCTTGTCAAGCACTTCCCAATGACTACTAATTGGGTTTTGGCCAGTTTAACCAGTTCATGTCTGAAAATCATTCCTCATACTCCCAGAAACACTTTGTAGTACGCTTAGGCCACCATTATATGAAAGAAATAAGACGTCCATAGATGAGATAACTTAGACACTTAGTACTGTACGCTGAGACCTGAGCAACTAAAGCAACCCCAGATCATAACACTGCCTTCAGAGGCTTGTAGAGTGGACCTTCATGATGGGTGCATCACTTCATGTGCTTCCCTTAGTAAAGTAAAATTGATTACACTTTACTGTACATAGTATATTTGTAACATATTTTGTATTATAAATTATGCATGTCTCCCCCCCCCTTCCATCATATCATTCTCATGAGGAGTAAACAAAGTAAGAATTTCATTGTACTAAAGAATATTACAATAAAACTCTTGAATCTTGACATTTAAATCTTGACTTACCCTGACACTCTTATTGCTCTGGAAAAGGTTTAATCTGGACTACAATCCTAATTGCTTTGTTTTTTTAAATGAATATCCTATCCAGCTTCAGCCAATAGCAGCACAGTTATCCTTCAGGAGCCTATTTAAAATGGACATCCTCCATTCATGATCATTTCATTATGAATGGAGCATGCTCAGGAACATAACTAACACCAGGATATATGCTAGAAAGAAGCTAAAGTTCACGTTAGCAAATGTCAGCGTTCTTTTTTTTAAAATAAAGCATGCTAAGTTGTTATATATTTGCCTAGCTAAGCTTGATTTAGCTGATGATAGCTTTCTATTAGCATTACTGATGTAATGCAAATTTATTAATAAATGACTTTTAACTGAATTTTAACTGTTTATTGTTACTGTTAATGTAAGGAAATATATGCTGGTAATAAAACAATATACAGTAGTTCCCATTATCTAGTTTACTTACTGTACCAGCATTTATTTTTTGTTTTCTCGTTACAGCTTGTCATGTTTGTGAGAAGTCCTCGTTCCTGATGGCTCTCCAGTGCCAAAATGTTTTAAAAGAGTTGATGCCTGATACTGTACTTTTACATCTTAAATCTACATCTTCTAACATACAGCGTTACCATGTTAATAAGTAAAAAAAAAACATTTGGAAATTGTTAGGTTAGGATAGCAGGAGCATTTATGCAACATTAGTGCATTAAAAATGTACTCATATAAACCTTAGACTTGAATTAAAAGGATGGTTCAGCTTTTTTTTCAACTCTCTTGCACCTTCTACTGTATGTTGAGGGTTTGATTCCTTACTGGGTCTGTTTGCATGACGTTTGCATGTTCTCGCCATGCTTGGTGGGTTTCCTCCTATAGTCCAGATTGGGTTAACTGTCAATTCCAGATTGCCCATAGTGCATGTGTGTCTGCCCTATGATAGACTGCTCCAAGTCCCCGGGGATAGGATCCGTGACCCTGTACACAGGATAAGCGAATAGAAAATGAAGTACCTTAGGTCTTGGTAAATATTATACTGAATATAAATGTACAGTAACTCTCTTCTTTCACTGGAAGTAGTCAATTGGGTAACTAGAACTAGCCGTATGTGAAAGAAAAAGTGAGCTTTGTATGCTATAAACCATAGCTTTGAAAAATAGATAACACAAGTTGTAATGTACAGTATGTTACAGTTTTTATCTCAGTTTTGATTGAAGACAGATTTGAAAAAAAGTCTAAACTATCCCTTTAAAACTGGTGCTAGTATTAGAACTGGTGATAAATAAAACTAGACAACACCTTCTGACTAATCTGCTGTGAGAATACAACATTGGGAAGGGACTGTTCTGCCTGTGGTGTTTTTCAAACTTCCACACAACTGATGAGGTTTATGGAATCGCCACTGCCAGGACGAATGCATGGGAATGCCGCCTTCGAATTTTGGCAAAGCAGAAAACATTTAAAACTATTTTATCCGGATGAGACCTGGTACATTTATATATAACTGGGTACAGTGTCTGATCATTGCTGCTGCTGTTCAGGGCCAAAAAACCGAGCGACAGTTGTTGTAGGAAGTCATTCATTTAGGCGACAGTGGTGTAATAAGTCATACTGAATGTGATGCAAAGCAAGCAAGTGAAAGCTATCGAGTTACTCAAGCATCCCTTACACCGTGGCCTGTGTGTGAGGCGGTTGTGGCCATGGCGGAGGCAGGGGAGGGAGCTGCAGCTGTAGTCAAGGCCAAGCGTGGTTTTTGTGCAGCACCCCGTCATTATTGCGGCCAGACTTTACAGCAAAGAGGTGCCTCATGCATAATGCCTAAGAAATCCAATCTAAGCTCAACTGCTCCCCTTTTTAATCACTGCCTTTATTAAAGTATGCAGGGCAAAAACTGATCCCAAATAGGCATTGTTTTTCTGGGTGGTTTTATACACAAGATCCATCTTTTCCTGTCTTTCTGTCTTTCTCTCACACATGGCCCTGTTCTGGAGACACTTGAGAGACTCCTTGTGAAGCGTCTCCAAAACCCAGCCCTTTCTCTTTGTTCCTCCGCTTGATCCTAATGCCTGTTGATGGGGCTTCTGAGATCAAGTTTGTTGGGAGTTTCACAGAGCATGCAAGTGCTCTGCTGGTTCGGAGACATTCTTGATGCTCGTAAGGATAGAATAGGAAATACCCATCAGTGGGTAGGGCTTGGTGAATGTGAATAGCTTTAAACCTCAGGGATATTTTTGGAGGAATTGAATTGGCTTGTTGAAAGAAAGGCAGAAGGAGAGTGAGAAAGTTGGGTGTCCTGTCTCTGTCTCTCTCTTTTTTTTCTTTCTTTGCCGTCTCTGTTTTTGCATTAATATTCAAAGCCAGCATGGGTACCATCATATCATGTTAGCGAGAATAATAATTATCAGGAATAATGTGGTAATAATAGTGGCCCTTGCCTTGCCAGTACTGACATAATTTCCTTTCTGATCGGTGGTAAGTTTCTTTCTCTCATTTTTTTTTTTTGGCTGTGTTACCACCAGGGCAACCATTAAAGCAAAGTCGCCGCCATCTCGCCGCTCTGTCATCTCACGGGCCGTCTATTTTATTTTTTTTATATGCAGAGGCGCATATTCGAAGGAGAAAACACAGACATACAGGAGGGGAAATGTCTGGAACCACTAATAACGGGGTGTGTGTCGCAATTTCCAGAGGAGGGTTCAACTTAATGAACAATCAAATAAAAGATTTGTAATTACAGGCTACTGAGAGGGAAGGAATCCGAGGTTGCCTTTGGTTGTGAGAAAAAGAGGCATGAAATGATCTGTCTTTCATAGTGGTGGTCTGCAAATCCTGGGGCCCTCATGCAGGGAGGTTGTGTGTGTGTGTGTGTGTGTGTGTGTGTGTGTGTGTGTGTGTGAGAGAGAGAGAGGGTTATGAGTGTATGTGTGTAGGTGTGTGTATTGCTCTGTTCCACAGACATTTCCCTTTTCTGTTCATGTTCAGGTCTTTGGCCGTTCCCTTTCCAGCTGTGCTGTGAGCAGTGAAAAGGGAGCAGCTGCTGTGGGCATTTCAGTTTCCTTTAAGTCAAATGCTTACTTTAAGTAATTAGTCTTGAGTTCAGGCTCACTTGATCTTCAGCCCTTTGCTGTAGTGACTCAATAATTGATTGCTTGAAGGGGTTCAGGAGAGGAAATTTCAGTCTACAGAACTTTTCATTTTTTTAAGGCTGAAATCAAGGCTGCTTTTTAACTGACTCGCTTTATTGGGAGACGCTAGACGTGTTATGTTAGCTGTTATGCTTTATCCTGCACATTTAATTGCTTCATGATGCTTTATTTTACAGTCATGTGTCAGTGTGTACCGTACACACACCACTGAGATTTCAAAGTGATTCTGTAGTTATAATACAGTGTTCCCGACTGCTCCATTTGCTTTATGAAACTTGCAGTGGTAATATGGCAGCTGACCTGCTGCCCCCAAAATCTCTGAGCCTGAAAGCAGAAGCAGAAGCTTGGCCACAATGAAGACCCTTATCTCCTCATCGCTGCAGGGGCTGCTTTTCCCCCCTTTTTGATGCCTAAGGGCATTGGATATCCTCTCCTTCTCTCGCACTTCTGCTTTTCCACTCTCCAGTCTTGCTGATGACATTCGCATGAGTTTTTGCTGCAGTTCTCTCTGTTTGTGAAAACCATGTCTGTGTTAAAAACATAGTCAAACCTGACCATGCTAATGTAGCTGACGGGGATACAGCGCCTCGTATATGATACCATGGTAAAGGATGACGCAGGTTAATCCGTGGCATTATTTAAATGGTTTAAACTACAGCTTATGATGACAATTACACAATCAGTATATCATCATATCTAGGGGGCTGCAGTAGCACTGGTCTGACTTCAGATCCTCGGGTGTGAGGTTATGACGTTTTAACCTCCTGTTCTGGAGTCTGCCGTGCTTCCTCCAACCAAATCCTCTGCTATTAGATTTATATTGATATAGCCCCATATTATGACTTTAGGAAGACGAGAGGATGAGGTGTATTGTGGGAGAGGATGTGAATAGAGGAAGAGGGATTCAGTTACTTTTAAAAATGAAGTAATACATAGATGTGGATTTGAAGATTGCAATCAGTAAAAAAAAAAAAAAACTTCACTCTCCATCTGCACTATTTTATCTATACAATTTTTTTTTTCCATCTAATTGAAATCAATACGATTAGATTCCAGAATGTAATTTTTTTTGACATGCACAAAGTGCTTCTGACTTCAATGAGGTGTTTATTTTGCTGGAAATAAGACAAGAAGAAAAAAAAGTTTTTTTTACACGGCGTTTGAGGTTAGAATAGTTTAGATGATTCCAAATTCTTGTAACCCTTTCATCTACAGAGACCCAGTAGATGAAAGTCCAAAGAGAATTTGCTGATCAGGAATGGGAACAAAATTTCACTGAATGTTACCACCGCGTGCACAGAAAGATTATATTTATTCCAATGAGAGAGAAATGATCGGATAGTGTTTACATGACTAATATTTTACCTGTTGAATGGATTATCGACCGTGTCCACCGCCCCTCTCATTCCGATTGGGTTCAGACTGTTCTGAGAGGGAGGTTTTTTTAAATGTGATGCATTTTTATTCAGAGTAGACTCACTCACTCATCGTTTATGTCCTGTATTCAGGGGGGTCTGGAGACAGGGTGCCAATCCATCGCATGTTCACACACTCATTCACACACCACGGACAATTTGGGAATGCCAATTAGCCTAATCTGCACGTCATTGGACTGTAGGAAGAAACTGGAGTACCCGGAGGAAACCCACAATGCACGGGGAGAACATTTAAACTCCATGCACACAGAGACAGGAATCGAACCCGGACCCTGAAGGTGCTAAACACTACACCACCGTGCTGCCTTCAGATTGGACTATTATTTCCAATATTATTTGTCCATGTAAACATCCTTGGTTTGACATACTGTAACTAACATTAATTTAAAGAAATTCATTCTCACTTAACAGTTTTTTTTAAGTTACTTCTTTAGCCATTATTTAAGTTCACATCCTAAGTTAAATGAGCATTCTGTTACATACTGAAATTCTCTCCTTTCACTTTGTGATTTGTCAGTTTTTAGGTAACCACTGCTCCGTTTGAACATCTGAAAGACTGCTTGCCTGGAAGTGAAGCTTTGCACTTTTGGTTGTAGGAGTTCTACCTGTCATCTTGCACTGATGAAAGCCTGGATCTGCTGCCCTTTACCCACAGCTTTCAGATCGAATGAGGAGTCAAGAAAATTTATTGCGCCACTCTCAGGCGTTATTTTCCAGCTATCGATCAAAACCCTGTTTAACGACCAGGTGATTTTCAGTAGGGCACAAGAATTTTTTTTAGCACCACTTTTTTTTTTTTTTTTTTTTTTTGGACCTGTATGTGGCTTTCATGATCTTTGACGGCTTCCAATGTGAAGAATAAGTCTTGTAGATAAGACGTAAGAAGTATGTTTTTTTATGCAGGCCTGACTGATGCCTGATTAATCTTCATAAAATTGATCTTGCTGTCAGGGGGCGTTCTGCTGAACTGGTTGAATTTTAGACTCTAAACCATATGACACTGACTGTGTGTTTGCGTGTGTGGCTGTGCTATTGTTGGAGTGTTATTGATTCAAGATTCATTAGAAAATCAGACTAATTTTACTAGCATGCAGTGTTTCTCTTGTTCAATCTGTTTGCTCGAGGCCTGCTTATATGAAGCTCCTAATGACATATGGCAAAGACTCGCCCCTGTTCTCTCTGGTTCTCCCCAGGGTGTGCTGCAGAGCTCAACGATTTGACAGCCTCTGTCATAAAAATCAAGATCATCCAACCTGGGTTCTGGGACAAGTGCTTTGTTTTTGTACAGCACCTGTGGGTCAAATGCTCAAAATGTTTCAAGCACCACAATAAAAGGTTGAAAATGCTGACTTCAGCTCTTTCAAGGGAATGCTGCATACTGCTTTCAACTCTGCCTTCTAGCTGCGCATCTGTTTAATACCCACCCCCTTCTGCTATGTTCAGCTTCCCATCAGTTCCATGAATGGGTCTGGGGAGAGCCATATTGGAATCAATGCTGTTGTCTTTTGTCAATATTATCAAGAAGCTTCTGACTCCCACACCTTCTCCTTTACAGTCTCATCAATACAGGTCATCAGGGTCAGCGGGGCTACTGACTCTGGCTTGAGGTCAGGAGGCCATGCTGGTATTAATCAGAGGAGACCATTCTGACAATCTCAGTTGTTTCCTGTTATCTGTCCACCCAGTGTCCTTACTCAACAGTCAGATAACGTTTGACAGTTTGGGCTCAGATGAGCTCGCTGCACTGCTTGAGCAGTTTTATGGATCAATCGATGAATAATACCGCTCGATGTTTAATTCAGCTGATATTTGACTGAAGCTCTGAAATGGTGGTATGTGAACAGCTTTTGTCCGCAGACAGAAGGCCCATGGAATGTTTAGATTAAAGTACCGAGAATTTATCCGGCATCTTTGCAAGCCATGCAGGCTTTAGTCCAACTAATTACTTAACCTACATTCAGATATTATTCTGGACCGTGTCCTAGTTTCCTTGACGGACCCCCCCCCCACCCCCCCAGAAGAAACAGTAAGAAAAAGTATGACATGTAGAGGAAATGGCTGATGCTATACTTCACTCACAGTCGAGGTTATAAAGGGACAATTATATCCAAGGCATGGCTACACGACTCTGCACCCTCGACTTTTGTTCACCCACAACCACATCTTGGTCTCTCGTTGACCTTTAGGAAACCACACATGGCATTTGAAAAATGCAATGTTTAGTGTTTTCCCATTCACAGATTAAGTCTAGCGAGTAGTTTACATAGTAGGTTGCACAAAGTTTGGCTCGATATTTGTTTTACTCTAGAATGAGCCTAAATATGTGAAAACATTCAGTAAGATGATTGTGCTAATTGCGCTTACATAATTGCCTTCGATATGATATTAATATGTGTTCTCACGTCAGACAGTTCTGCAGAGCGATACTCCCAGAGTGAGAGGTGTTTTAGTAGCTGTAGAGCAGAATGCTGATGTGGCAGATGTTCTGGGTTGTGTTGATGCTCACAGAGCTACAGCTCTCCCTCTTCCAGCTGGTGTCTGTATTGATCGGTGTGCCTCTTCACACGTTCACCCAATTCTATCATCGCATTCTTCTCCTGGCCGGTAAAAAGCATGAGAGAGAATGTCCTCCATTCCCTGGTGTTAAAGAAGTGTCCTGTAATGGCTTCCTTGGCAGTGCAGAATCTGAAAAATGTCAAAGTTGTGAAAGAGAGTAAAATGTACATTTTTAAAAAAAAAATATGTGGCTCCTTTTCCGGCACACATCACTGTCTTACGTGTCTGTCATTTCCAGTGTAATTGGCTTCTCACAAGTCCTAAAACACTCATTTCTGATCGTTGTCGTCATCATCATCATCATCAACTTGAACATCATGATCATCATTGCTGCAATCACCACCACCACCACCACCATCACCACACCATTATAGTCCTCTCTATCATTAGCACTATGAAAACATCATGGCTGTATCACGTTCATGGCCCAGAGGTACAAATCAACCACTGCAGTGAAATGATTCTTCTCTTTCTTATTCCTCTCGGAACCACGCCACTGGCTTTTCATGCATAAAAAAAAAATTACAAATAAATAAAAAAATGAAGAAGTGCATAATCATGATTCATCCCACAGGCAGATAACACAAGAAAGAAGAACTGATGGACCGTCCTTATCACCCAGCAAGATGACTGCGCAGGCAGATTTGTCTCCTTCGGCATTAATATACCGTTCAACACGTGGAACTTGACTTGACAAGCGAAGGCCGAGGTGCCTGTGCGGATCTCTGGGTTATTTCACACACCAGCCATTATTCTGACAGTCAGTGGTGCACAAGGCTGACAGACTTTCAGGCTCTTGCTCCTGAAAGAGCGGTCAGATGGAACCAGAGATATACTGTAGCTTTAGCAAATCAAAGTCACAGAGTCATAAAGGCAGCAGTGGTACATGTTCTCTCACGGTCTATTGCATAAATGATGGCTCTAGAGATGTTGCACTTGTAATGATCTGATAAGAAAACACACTGAGCTTCATCAGCACTCCGAATATAGACATTCATCTTTTTTTTCCATAAAAATTGTTATAGTATAATAAAGCCTCTAAGCTAGTAGTTTCCATTATACCCGAGTGTGATGAAAATGTGAGGCTCTGAGATTACCCTGAATGCAGACATGTTTCAGTGTTTTTCTGTCCGACTACTTTTCCCCACAAAATACTAAGCCCTTACTAAATCTCTGAGCCTTACAGTTGGGGGTCTGACCAAAGCAAACAAGCCAATAATGATGTGTGGAGGTGTGTACTGTGTATGTGGGCATGTATGTGCGTGTAAGAGGAATTAAGCTCGTCAGTGTTGTGGTCGAGCTGTGGGTGATAAGCCGTAGTCAATGGCACCATGTTATCAACCTCCAGCTGGTATTGATTCCTCTCCCCCCAGGCGATCTACTGCTGTCTACAGTATCAGACCTCATTGTCCGTCTGTAGCACATCATTGGAACTGAGCCACTGCTGTTAGCTGATAATCCTTTCGGGATATTAGGGGTGTGAGTCTAGAGCCATCCAGTCCAGCACTGCTCTTAACTTCAGGTACCGATGAGGGCTTATACCATATCTTTGTCTCCATTGTAGGTTTTACCATTTCATTCCTTCTGTTAGAAGGACTGTACAGTAGGTTGCATATTTCTCATCCTGCGTCAGAAATAATACAAAGGGTCAGTACCAGGCTAGACATTCAGGACCGTGCAACTGCCAACGATATTACACGTCATCTAGTGGCAGAAAAAATCTGTAAGAGTCCAAACCCTCTCATCAAAATCAAAACTCAACTGTGTTTGGTACTGATTTGCATTTTTTAAAACCAAGCCCTTCAGTCAAGTGATCAAATAATGCTTAGCACACACACACACACACACACACACACACACACACACACACACACACATATACACACACCAGAGAGATGAACGTTCTCTCACACACACACACCAGAGAGATGAACGTTCTCTCACACAGACACACACACCAGAGAGATGAACGTTCTCTTCCATATGCATTGCACTTATGGCAAGATAAATATTACAATTCTAGAAAGCGAAGAATAATTAGATTTGCCCAAGCCTACAAGCAAAGTTGGATTAAATGGTTTTCTGCTCACTTTTGTTCGGCACTTTCATGGCAAGCGCATTAGGTAAATATGCAAAGCCCCCTTCACCGAGGAGCCAGGGGAATGTCTGAAGGTCATACACACTGCTCTGCCTATTGCAGCAGAGATCCAGATGCTGCAGTATCGCTGGGTAAAAGCAGTATTGGAAGGTCAATGTCATATACATACAGTGTAGTGGAGATTGTGCTGCACATAATGAAATTTAAAGAAAGTGTTAAGAGCAGCGAAGTTCCCTGTGTCTTTTTACCATGTTGCTCGCCTGTCACTCTTCAGTTTGTCATCAAAAAAAAAAAAAAAGTTTCCTCAAAGTTTTTTCTGTGTACGACTACATTTTCTACTAGTGCAATTTAGCTTACTTAGACAAAAGATTATAACTATTTAGCATTTGAAGCCAATTTGTTTAAAAATGTATATATATATTTTATACATTTGATATTTTTAATATATATACATTTTTTATACATCTTCATGTACCCCACCTCATTCTGTGACCTACACAGCCATATAAGTGCTAAAAGCAGGACAAGATGACACTTTCCCCCCCAAAATATTCATAACATTATGCGTATTGCAAAGGTCGAGTTCCTCATTCTCTTCTTCCCTTAGCGTAGCAGCTAGCTGTACCCTGCTATCTGCTGTAATCAGAGTGAAAATATGCATGTGTATGGAACAGATTCTGAGGTCTGAAAGGACAAAGCCAAAATGAGACAGACTGGTCCACTGACATCATTTCAGAAAATGAAAAGCAGAAAATACTGCCACTTCTGCTGCTGGTATTCCAGGGAAATACACAATACTGTAAGTGGTCGGATAATTCAGAGAGTTGGCTACAGCTGGAGGCTGTATTATGGGTCGTTCTCATTGTCCAAAAATTAAATTTTGAATTTCTGGTCATGATGGACACAGACTATTTATTTAACACATTTTATAAAAAACTTATACAGGTCCTTCTAAAAAAATTAGCATATTGTGATAAAGTTCATTATTTTCTGTAATGTACTGATCAACATTAGACTTTCATATATTTTAGATTCATTACACACAACTGAAGTAGTTCAAGCCAAAAAATTAGCATATCATGAAAAGGTTCTCTAAACGAGCTATTAACCTAATCATCTGATTAGTTAATAGTTAATCAACTAATTAACTCTAAACACCTGCAAAAGATTCCTGAGGCTTTTAAAAACTCCCAGCCTGGTTCATTACTCAAAACCGCAATCATGGGTAAGACTGCCGACCTGACTGCTGTCCAGAAGGCCATCATTGACACCCTCAAGCAAGAGGGTAAGACACAGGAAGAAATTTCTGAACGAATAGGCTGTTCCCAGAGTGCTGTATCAAGGCACCTCAGTGGGAAGTCTGTGGGAAGGAAAAAGTGTGGCAGAAAACGCTGCACAACGAGAAGAGGTGACCGGGCCCTGAGGAAGATTGTGGAGAAGGACCGATTCCAGACCTTGGGGGACCTGCGGAAGCAGTGGACTGAGTCTGGAGTAGAAACATCCAGAGCCACCGTGTACAGGCGTGTGCAGGAAATGGACTACAGGTTGCAAATTTTGCATGTCATTCGGAAATCAAGGTGCCAGAGTCTGGAGGAAGACTGGGGAGAGGGAAATGCCAAAATGCCTGAAGTCCAGTGTCAAGTACCCACAGTCAGTGATGGTCTGGGGTGCCATGTCAGCTGCTGGTGTTGGTCCACTGTGTTTTATCAAGGGCAGGGTCAATACAGCTAGCTATCAGGAGATCTGCTGAAAAGCTTTATGGAGATGAAGATTTCATTTTTCAGCACGACCTGGCACCTGCTCACAGTGCCAAAACCACTGGTAAATGGTTTACTGACCATGGTATTACTGTGCTCAATTGGCCTGCCAACTCTCCTGACCTGAACCCCATAGAGAATCTGTGGGATATTGTGAAGAGAAAGTTGAAAGACACAAGACCCAACACTCTGGGTGAGCTTAAGGCTGCTATCGAAGCATCCTGGGCCTCCATAACACTTCAGCAGTGCCACAGGCTGATTGCCTCCATGCCACGCCGCATTGAAGCAGTCATTTCTGCAAAAGGATTCCCGACCAAGTATTGAGTGCATAACTGAACATAATTATTTGAAGGTTGACTTTTTTTGTATTAAAAACACTTTTTTTTTTATTGGTCAGATGAAATATGCAAATTTTTTGAGATAGGGATTTTGGGTTTTCATGAGCTGTATGCCACAATCATCAATATTAAAACAATAAAAGGCTTGAACTACTTCAGTTGTGTGTAATGAATCTAAAATATATGAAAGTCTAATGTTTATCAGTACATTATAGAAAATAATGAACTTTATCACAATATGCTAATTTTTTTAGAAGGACCTGTATACTGTATACAACATTGTTTTCTTTTTTTGTGTCCATGAGCATGTGAACAGATGAAAGCCCTAACAATGCCGTTTGAGTTTGTTTTGATCATTTCAAATTTTAATCAAATTCCTAATGTTTCGTCCGTGTACACATACCCAGTCTGGATGGCCTTTACAAGCGTTAATAATTCAAATAACAGGTGTCAATAATGATGGCTTGGCTTCAGTTTCCAGCGAGGCAGTGTTCTTGGATGTGAATCGTGCCCTATGGAAACTCACAGAACAGATGCCTTTAGCAAGCCCACTCTTCCCCAGCAGCTGGCTCTGGGAGCTAGCGTCCGCTAACCAACTGTGCAGAGCTTGCCTCTTTCTCTGTCACACACACTCACACACCCACACAGGGTGACAGTGATGAACTCACATGCTCAGCTGATAAATGAGATAAAAGTGCATCGCTGGACTCCAGTATGAAGGTCAACTACTCAGATGTAAAGTGCACTAAGTTATCCATGCTTGACAAGTTCTTGTGAGTACAACTCCTTCTCTCACTGCTAAGCATTCCCTAACAGGCTGCTGTTGACACTTCCTTTTTACTCCAATAGTTTTGCTTTGAATCTGTCAAACATGATATTCTAACGCTACCTGCAGTAATCCCGTGCTTCCGGATTGCACATAAAGTATCAAAAACCTTTAACTCCAGTTTTCAAGCTGTCCTGCTATTTACATCGCTGCTACAATCACATGCTTGATTAGTGGTAAAGTCATAGATGGGTTATTTTTGTGTTTGATGCTTATTTGGCAATGAGTGCCTATTAAACTGGCGCAGATGGAGTGTCCGCCGGGATCATGCACCATTTTGATAAATCCAAGCACAGCACGTTATTAGTTTGTTCCTCATCTCATTACTCACAGTATATAAGTGAGGTTTGTGGCATATACATAAAATGTATTAAATGGACCTGTAGAGCCGCTCTGCTGTGATGCGTATCTTATCGTCCTAATGACTACAACATGAGCATTTTGTTTGTCAGACTCGCTGCTCGCTGGAATGAGATTTATTGTTTATGGATATGAAATCGCAGCGTGCTTTTGTCTTCATGAGAAAATGTCATAATTCAATATCATGTCTAGGAAAGACAAGTTCATTGGCAATCAAATGTCGTATTCCTTTCTAGCTCTCTCTTCCAATATTTTTTGAATGCAGTAAAGATGGCATACACAGGATTTGTTCTTGATTTTTTTTAATATGACCATCTAGTATTTATTCTTATCATTATATTATTAATAAAATGTCCCTTCACAATCCAGGCATCATAACTACTTCCTGGATTCCTCTAGAGAAGTGAGAAGTACTCACAGATATTTTTATAACTATACATTTCTTACATAAGGATGATACTACTGTATGACTGTAGCTAAGACTGCTATTGCAAAGCCAAGATCAAGTCAAGACCATGTCGTCAGGAGGTTGAGGGCAAGTGAAGATTGAGCCCAGATGAGAACGAGACTGAGACAAAATCAATACGGAGTCAAGATCGAGGTCAGAAAACCATCAAATCCTTTTTACAGCTAAACATTTACTCCTTTACTAGTTAGTTTGCATTGTGCTGATAATTAGATAATTAGCCTATGTGTCCCAGAATCGAAAAATACATCATACTGTTTACCTACAGTAATACAAACCCAGGAGGAATTTTTGGTTTTCAAAACATTCTTGTAATTGTCACGCTTCACTACTAGACGTCTGTGTCTGTGTCGGCCGTGGTTGCGAGGCATGATCGCGGAGGCAAGCTGACGGTTAACAAAGTTCTTTATTTGAAATCAAAACATAAACAAAATACACTCCAACACAAACTACTTTCGGTAACGGTTGCTAGACGCCTGACTGGAGTTCAGCCAGGCTATTTAAAGACCTAAACAAAACACAATCAAATTAACTTCCCTCGGTTCAGGTGAGCTTCTACGTCACCTGACCGAGGTGCAAACTGGGAAATGAAGTGAAACTTAACTCAAAACAAACTACAACTCAAGAATCCAACATAAATACAAATGGCGCTCTGGCGCCATCTAGAGGTTAACCGTTACATTACCCCCCCTCCCACAAATGCTCCTCCGGAGCATCACCGGAGGCCCCGGACACCCAACCCAATGTTCTACCTTTAGCCTCCTATCCAGGAGGCTGGGTGACGGGGCTGGAGGCATGCTCTGCGGCTGCTGGGCTGGAAGCGTGCTCGGCTGCTGCAGAGCTGGAGAAGGGCTCGGCGGCTGCAGAGCTGGAGAAGTGCTCGGCTGCTGCAGAGCTGGAGAAGTGCTCGGCTGCGGCAGAGCTGGAAGCGTGCTCGGCGGCGGCAGAGCTGGAGAGGTGCTCGGCGGCGGCAGAGCTGGAGAGGCGCTCGGCGGCGGCAGAGCTGGAGAGGCGCTCGGCTGCTGCTGAGCTGGAGAAGCGCTCGGCTGCGGCAGGGCTGGAAGCGTGCTCGGCTGCTGCAGAGCTGGAGAAGCGCTCGGCTGCGGCAGAGCTGGAAGCGTGCTCGGCTGCGGCAGAGCTGGAAGTGTGCTCGGCTGCTGCAGAGCTGGAGAAGTGCTCGGCTGCTGCAGAGCTGGAAGCGTGCTCGGCGGCGGCAGAGCTGGAGAGGCGCTCGGCGGCGGCAGAGCTGGAGAGGCGCTCGGCGGCGGCAGAGCTGGAGAGGCGCTCGGCTGCTGCAGAGCTGGAGAAGCGCTCGACGCAGGCGTTGGAGCGGTCACTGCGCTCGTAGACGGCGTTGGAGCGGTCACTGCGCTCGTAGACGGCGTTGGAGCGGTCACTGCGCTCGTAGACGGCGTTGGAGCGGTCACTGCGCTCGTAGACGGCGTGGGAGCGGTCACTGCGCTCGTAGACGGCGTGGGAGCGGTCACTGCGCTCGTAGACGGCGTGGGAGCGGTCACTGCGCTCGTAGACGGCGTGGGAGCGTGCAGTGCGCTCGACGACGGCCCTGGAGCGTGCACGGCGCTCTCCTGCAGCGTTGGAGCGTGCACGGCGCTCTCCTGCAGCGTTGGAGCGTGCACGGCGCTCTCCTGCAGCGTTGGAGCGTGCACGGCGCTCTCCTGCAGCGTTGGAGCGTGCACGGCGCTCTCCTGCAGCGTTGGAGCGTGCACGGCGCTCTCCTGCAGCGTTGGAGCGTGCACGGCGCTCTCCTGCAGCGTTGGAGCGTGCACGGCACTCAACGACGGCTCAACGTCGTCCTCAAAGCCGGGAGGCGGTGGTAAAACGGGTGCGTCGGCCAGCAGCTGTTGACACGCTGGCTCACTGTCCTCAAAGCCGAAAGGCGGCGGTAAGACGGGTGCGTCGGACAGCAGCTGTTGACACGCTGGCTCGCTGTCCTCGAAGCTGGAAGGTGGCGGTGCGTCGGGCAGCGGCTGCTGACACGCTAGCTCGCTGCTGAGTGTTGGCGAGAGAGGAGAAAGCTCCGAGCCCGCTTCGCGGTCATCCCGGAAGTGGAGGATCATCTGCTGGAGCTCCTTAATATGCTCCAGCATTTCACTCACCCGTTCCGGCTCCGGAATCCACCACATGAGCTCCTCCTCTCTCTGCTGCTGCTCTGCCTGGGGTTTTCTTTCCCCCTCGTCACCGCCGTACTTGGGCTTCCTCGCCCTTCTCTTCCGGCCAGTGCGGGGAACCACGTGACCCCGTGCCGCGTCGCCCCTGAATGGCGTCCGCCGAATGGCGAGCTTGCAGCCCTCCCAGCTTTGTGGTGTCTCTCTTTCTCTCTCCTCGCTGCTCTCTCGTAGGTGCTCCTGCTCCTCCGGCAATCTGTACTCGCAGCTGCGGTACATCTCCTCCTCGTCCTCTACCAGCCCGATGTTATAGTCCCAGCCGTAGTACTCCTCTTCGCTGTCCCGCCAGTTCGTCAGCTCGGGCAAGATGGCCACTGCGCCCCCCCCAAAAAACTTCAGGAGGGGATCCTCCGCCATGCCTCTTGGTTGGTCTAGCAATCTGTCACGCTTCACTACTAGACGTCTGTGTCTGTGTCGGCCGTGGTTGCGAGGCATGATCGCGGAGGCAAGCTGACGGTTAACAAAGTTCTTTATTTGAAATCAAAACATAAACAAAATACACTCCAACACAAACTACTTTCGGTAACGGTTGCTAGACGCCTGACTGGAGTTCAGCCAGGCTATTTAAAGACCTAAACAAAACACAATCAAATTAACTTCCCTCGGTTCAGGTGAGCTTCTACGTCACCTGACCGAGGTGCAAACTGGGAAATGAAGTGAAACTTAACTCAAAACAAACTACAACTCAAGAATCCAACATAAATACAAATGGCGCTCTGGCGCCATCTAGAGGTTAACCGTTACAGTAATGTTAATCTGGCAACGTTGCAGAGACAATGTATAAACCCAATACAATGTAATGTAGCAAATATGATTTCAAAGCAGTATTTAATAATAGCATTTATTTTTATCTCTCGACTGAAATACATCCATGAAGATCTCATATTGCCTTTTCTCCCCTTTCCTTTCTTTTCCGAGGCCCCGAGGGAACGTGTGGCTGATGCTAGTAAATGCACATATTGCTTTGTCAAACAACAAGTGCTAAAAAAAAAAAAAAAACCTCCTCCAGGTCAAAATAATAGTAGACGAGTGATATTATCAGCATTGGTTCTTGCGACATTCGGGAACCACAATACACTTCACAGTGATGTAAATCAAAAGAAAATTAAACAGAGATACAGAATACTGCTACAACATTCAACTCTGTGATTAAACAAATGTTGTAATTGCAACTTATATATTTGTTGTAAATTGTATAATGTTACCCTAATGTAATTTAGTCAAAATGACTGTAACTATTTGGATATAGTTTTGGGTGGACAACACTGCAACCTACAGTAATTATACAGTATAGTACAGTATACTGTATAACCATGTGAGCTACTGTACTGTATATGATCTATGACAATGTCTTAGAGTTCCTGTTAGGAAAATTGTTCCTGCAAAAATACAGCACAGCTGGACAATACAATAGCACATGTTTATCCAGTTGAAAGAACAAAAAGTTCTAGAAAAGATGGGGCTAAAACATCAGCCTTATGCCTGTTAGAACTAAGATCCAGCCAGCTTTACATCAGCAAACCAAGAGAGGATTGGCTTGTTCAACAACTAAGGCTCACACTCACTCTCCTGTCACTTTGTCAGCAACATTGATGTGTTGAGATTGGTCCTCCATTCGTAACACATCTGGTCAAGTGTGGCCCTAAACTTCCAATGATCAAAGCGGAATTGGGGGCAGACAAATTATGTAGAGCAACAGAAGAGACAGAATCAGTAATTATGTACCTGCAAAGTTATGATTACCTCATTTACCTGATAATATGGCCCATTGACGGCCTCAGAGGTTGTGTAAGAGAATATTGGGAGCAACACCATGAAATCCAAAGAACACACCAGACAGGTCAGGGATAAAGTTATTGAGAAATTTAAAGCAGGCGTAGGCTACAAAAAGATTTCCAAAGCCTTGAACATCCCACGGAGCACTGTTCAAGCGATCACTCAGAAATGGAAGGAGTATGGCACAACTGTAAACCTACCAAGACAAGGCCGTCCACCTAAACTCACAGGCCGAACAAGGAGAGCGCTGATCAGAAATGCAGCCAAGAGGCCCATGGTGACTCTGGATGAGCTGCAGAGATCTACAGCTCAGGTGGGGGAATCTGTCCATAGGACAACTATTAGTCATGCACTGCACAAGTCCCGTTTGCAGTTTGCCACAAGCCATGTGGGGGACACAGCAAACATGTGGAAGAAGGTGCTCTGGTCAGATGAGACCAAAATGGTACTTTTTGGCCAAAATGCAAAACGCGGAAAACTAACACTGCACATCACTCTGAACACACCATCCCCACTGTCAAATATGGTGGTGGCAGCATCATGCTCTGGGGTGCTTCTCTTCAGCAGGGACAGGGAAGCTGGTCAGAGTTGATGGGAAGATGGATGGAGCCAAATACAGGGCAATCTTGGAAGAAAACCTCTTGGAGTCTGCAAAAGACTTGAGACTGGGGCGGAGGTTCACCTTCCAGCAGGACAACGACCCTAAACATAAAGCCAGGGCAACAATGAAATGGTTTAAAACAAAACATATCCATGTGTTAGAATGACCCAGTCAAAGTCCAGATCTAAATCCAATCGAGAATCTGTGGCAAGATCTGAAAACTGCTGTTCACAAACGCTGTCCATCTAATCTGACTGAGCTGGAGCTGTTTTGCAAAGAAGAATGGGCGAGGATTTCAGTCTCTAGATGTGCAAAGCTGGTAGAGACATACCCTAAAAGACTGGCAACTGTAATTATAGCAAAAGGTGGTTCTACAAAGTATTGACTCAGGGGGCTGAATAATTACGCACACCCCACTTTGCAGTTATTTATTTGTAAAAATGTTTGGAATCATGTATGATTTTCGTTCCACTTCTCAAATGTACATCACTTTGTATTGGTCTTTCACGTGGAATTCCAATAAAATTGATTCATGTTTGTTGCTGCAATGTGACAAAATGTGGAAAAGTTCAAGGGGGCCGAATACTTTTGCAAGCCACTGTATGTGATATGTATTGAGACATCACGTGTTTGAAACAAGTAAGGCCATGTACAGGCTTTATTTCAGTTGCAGTCACATTTGTATAGCTCCTGATCCTATTGTATGTTGTACCTTGATAAATCCTGGGATGAAACCTTTGTGTAAGTGTTTAGGTTTGTTTGCCTCCGCCTCTTGAGTTTTCAGTGCAAATGAGATCATTCGTCTTGGCTCTGATGCTTTAGCACACGCCCAGTGGAAAATTAATTAACGCAGTTTGTCTCTTTCTCCAGGCTTTTCTTTCTGGATCCTTTCCCCTCGTCCACAGTTTGACTCAGGGCCCATTGATTTGTGTCTGCTGCTATTGTTTGGGCTGACAGCTCCTAGTTGGTGGTGCACAAAGCCAGTCATTTTCAGAGGGTGTTTTCCATGTGTTAAGGGTTCTGTATGTCGTGACTCTGCAGTCACTGCGGCAGGATAAGACCGGACTTTTTTTTCTTTTTCTTTTTCCCCTATACTAGGGCTGGCTTGCAATGGAACGATACTAACCTAACTGCATGTGCGTTAGACCTGCTATGATGGATTGTGCTGGCAAAACACAATGAGGGCTCTTTATGGGAAGGGGAGGGTGAAGGGCATTAGTGGGTAATGGCAGCTCTGTGCTGCCGCTGTGCTCTGTGCCATGACACCTTCCCCGCGAGGTAAAGTGGTGAATGAGCTAAATATATATCAGTTCACTGATATCATTAACTGGTATTTTAGTATCAATGTTAATAGGAGATCCGATATGCTTGAAGATTTAATTTATTTATTTGTCCAATAAAAGCCTCCAGCGTTTCATTCATGTCTGATATTTTAGAAGCTCCAATTAAAAACATAATCACCACTGTCCGGGCACAATTCTGGTACTTGTTAAGATAACCATCATAAGGTGTGGACAATTTTTTTTTTTATAATTATATTAGCTAACCCATCGGACTAGTAAAAGCTTTAACATGTAATCAGAACAATGTAGTATCATCCAGTGATCTAGTTGGCTGAATAAAGTGGATCAAGACAGAACAAACAATGTCTGAAGAATGAGGAATAAATGAAGAATCTTGTTTGAGTGTGTGTTGCTAGAGCGCGGGTTTAATTGTGTAAACTCTTGCTCTCGGCGTGAGAGAGTTCTTACAATAACTCGCGTGGTTATCCTGCCTGTTCGCGCTACTTCCGCGTTTGGGTTTACCGTCCACGCTACAAGTGCTACTGTAACTCCTAGTCTTCTGGTCCGCCTCTGGTTGCCCGTGACAATTGCATTAACAAAAGCACTCGCTCTCTGGTGACCTAGCAACGTAGGGAGTGATGCACTAACGTCAATCATGTAACAGTAACACGTTTGGTTGCGCCATGTCATTGTCTCGTGCTGGTCTGCTGGATTCCTCTTCATAAGCAGAAAATTAACACTATTTTATTACACTTTATGAAGCATTTCTTACATTTGCTTTTACATTTTGCACCTTAAATGTTAAGAGATAATTAAGTGTTCATTATGACTTTAGACTTATGTTTAGTTTACATTTTAGTTATTAGATTTTTCCATGGTTGTTGACATTTCTCCTGGTCCTTATTTTAAATGGGTCATAAAAAATCAAAATAATTATTAATTAATTAATATAAATCGACCGATATGAAACACTGATATTGTCATACAGTTTTCAGCCATATCGCCCAGCCCTAGTATATATATAATATTTGTATATCTTTTATTTATTTATATATATATATATATATATATATATATATATATATATATATATATATATATATATATATACACATACAGTATATATATAGATATAATATTTGAGTCATGTCACTACATCGCCAACCCACTGGTCTGGTTCCTTCCTCATCATAATTGGACTGACTGGTGACCTTCTCACACATGGCCATGCAGACGGAACAGATGACCCTGTTTAATAGTTTCTCCTGTCCAGCTTGGCTAGTCTGGGTCAGAAAGGTAAATCCCAGGAACCCAGTCGACTAGACAGGGCTGGCTCTTGATGCGCATGAGCTCCTTTGTCCCATTGGGTGGTAGGGCGGACGGCTGGGATGGCTGTCAAAACGAGAGCGTACCGTCTCTCTGACAGCGGATCCATCTGTTGGCAGGATCACCCCCCAGGTGCGTTACAAATGGAACCCCAGATGGAGGTTTCCTCTCCGTGTGTGTTTCAGCATCCTGGTCCCTCGCCCCTCTTCACAACCTCTTAAGAGGCGCCTCTGAATTTACCTTATTGTGTTGTGTTCATTGAAATTCATAATTGCGTACGGCTAATTACTTAATGTATTCCGATGGGAGCTACAGGATGGACCCGATGTAGATTTACTTTTCCAATGCTGGCATTGCATGTGAATATCTCATGGTACTGTATAGCCGTACCTGAATAAACACTCCGCACTCTCACTGTGCCTTTGTGTTTGTGGTATAGCCTTGCCTGCATGATCAAATAGGGTGTGTGAGATTTCAGGGCCACACTGGGGTGTGATTTGTTGCTGCGGAAAGGAGCTAGCTGGCAATAAGGTAGTAGTTCATCACACAGCCCTGCAGGGTCTCTGTCACAAATGTGGCGATACGTCAGCAAATATGACTACGTTGGGGATTAGAAATAGCTCGGCACACATACCTCACTGTGCGCTGCGAAATGCTATAAAACGCTCGGAAAACGAGTTAAACAATTAGAATTTTGCAACAAGTCCTTCTGTATAGAGGTTACACTATAAGAATCTGTTCATAAGAATCCCTAAGAAATTCATAAAAATTTGATTCATACACATTCACATTCCATACAAACTTAAATAATTCTTTTGATTGTGTAAAGCTGTTTTGAGACAATGTCAATTGTTAAAAGCGCTATACAAATAAAACTGAATAAGAATCCCAATAAGGAGCCATTTAATGTGTATTTTCCTAAGTAAATAATTTGATGAATTTAATCAAGACATTCGTTTTCAGTTGTTCAGTAGATCATTAAAAATCATCATATTGTCACGAATATATGATTCCGTTTAATCTTTTAAAATTCTTGTGCCTAGTAATCTTCGTAGTTTGACTCTTTAGCACTACAGGAGCATAATCTCCTGCTTTCATCTCATTAATAAAGATAGCCATGCAATCACACGTTCACAGTGGAGCTGGCAGTTGATTTAGGAGTAGTCAGTTTGTGTGGCACGGCTCTCGGCTGCTGTATTAAATAACACGGAGAACATGTTTTATGGAGGCAGCCACCTCCAGAGAGAGAGTCTCTCGCCCATGCGGGGCGTGCACACACTCATAAAGGAATGCAGTTAATAATTTAAACCAATATTGTACAGAGGCTGGGAGGGGGTTAGCTAAATGAAGAGGAACCCAACAAATTCCTACCATCATTTCTTTTCTATGGAGCGATATATTTGGACTTAATGCAGACCCATAATGAGGTCATTGATTCAAGGGCCGGCTATTCCTTTTCCTCCTGTGTCGCCTAGGAATAGGAATCTTGCACTGAGGCACTTTAATTTACCAATACATAGCGAAATGCTTGTTTTTATAGACCTCAGAGAGATTGAGAATGGGGGGAGAGAGAGAGCGAGAGAGAGACGGGAAACATCTCTCTGGCTTGCTTATTAAATTTCTAATCAGACTGTGGCAGTGTGATGGCAAGCATAAAACACAAATTCCCTGTGTTACAATCCAAGCGAAATAAGGAGCCGTGGAAATAGAGTATTACTTGGCACTGATCGACACTGAAAAAGGAAGAAACGGCAGCAGGAGGAAAACAGCATGTGCAAGTGCGGGGGTACTTGAAGTGTTAAATGTAGAGAATAGCGAATAAGGAAAGAGCCTGCAACTCAGCTTTGTGCTGCGAACCTTTTATGAGGCTGTGTGTGTGTGTGTGTGTGTGTGTGTGTGTGTGTGTGTGTGTGTGTGTGTGTGTGTGTGTGTGTGTGTGTGTGAGTGCAGTCTATAATCAGTGTGCAGAGAGGGGTGCTGGGAGCCCAGTATGCAATGTCCTGTCTTCAGTCCCCACTTCTCCCACCGATTAAAGGCCTTAATTGCTCTAATCGGGCCACCAGATGGATTTTTAAAGGACTTAGAAAAAAATCTAAATGGTTTGCTGCCTTTTTTTCTTCTACATCCAGTAAGGAGCATGTTCAAGGGTCTTAAAGCATCGGAAGGGGAGAAGAATGAACCAACAGTAGACGCGGCAGCAAAGTCAGTTTTGAAAAAGACAGCCTATAATGGTCGACCACTGTGAGTCTGCAGTTTAGCTGAAGGCTGCAGTTATGGTTTATCATCGTGACGTTCCCCTGCTGTATCTAAATCAGTCTTCGTAGATTTGATTACTTGCTGCAAATGTTGGTGCTACATCCATTTTCAGTCAGGACGCGACGTGTCTCGTGGTAAATGTTATCACACTGCACACCTTATCGAGTACATTTCCAGCAGCCTTCCACGCAAAAGTCATTTAATAACATGAAGCTGCGGACCACCTGGAACCTTCGCTCCAATCTCTCCAGGCTGAATGTCCTTCACCCTGCGTGTCTACCATTCACCTTTCGCAGCATACATTTCAAAGTCAAAGCTCTCATACTGTAACTGCCATACACCATCGTTCAGATGCCTTCAGGAAAAGCCAGATTCCTCAAATTCAGACAGGGGTATGAGGGGAAATCGCAAACCTGAAATTCACTCATTTACTAGTTATTTATTACTAAAGAACAGCTGGTCTCATATACTCTGGAATGACCTTATTATCTAAGGGCATATCCTCTTCTAGGTAATGAAAGAACAAGCACTCAACTGAATAAATAAAATGGAGTGGCCATCTAGTGAGTTGACATTGAAATGTAAAGAGTCTTTAAATCACAGTTGGTGGCTAGCCTCGAGTTGAGGCACGAAAACTAAATAAATTCATACATAGTAACAATACTGCTACTTTCAACAACACCTTAAGGTGATTTCTTATGAGATATATGTAGAAATATTCCTCAGAGATCATTAGGTTGCAAAAATGCATTGCTTTACTGTGATTGGCATCAGGATATATATGGATGATGTACAGTATACTGTAGGGGTATTTGATTCGACACTCTGATGATTTGCTTCAGGTCTGATCCAATAAGATACTGTTCAGATTGCAAAACGTTATTTACGGTCTTTATTTTGCTACATTTACTATATTAATGATCTCTACTACTTTCATTCTCTCAGCCACATCATGACGTACCGCTTGCTAGAGTTGGATACGCTTTTGCCTTCAGAACTACCAAAGATTCAACAAACATTGGACATGCAACATGCCAGAAACATTCCTGCGAGATTTTGATCCATATAATCACATGATGGCATCATGCAGTTGCTACAGAATTGTCAGCTGCACATACATGATGTAAATCTCCTGTTCCAGCCCATCCCAAAAGTCTTAAAATCTTTTGGATTGAGATTTGGTGACTCTGAAGGCCATTTCCTGTGTGTACAGTGAACTCATCGTCATGTTCAAAAAACAGTTTGAGATAATATTAGCTTTCTGACATGGTGTGATATCCTGTGGTCATACTGTAAATAGGTGGACTCGGTCAGCACCAACCCTCAGGTAGACTGTGCATTTAAACAATACTCACCTGGTACTAAGAAAAATATCCCTCATGCCATTATGTACTGTAGCAGCCTTAACCTTAATACAAGGCAAGATGGATCCATACTTTCATGTTGTTTACACCAAATTCTGACACATTTCTTCTTGAATGTCACAGCAGAAATCGGGACCCATCAGACCAGACATCGTTTTTCTTTCCAATCTTCTATTTGTGAGCTCATGTGAATTGTAGCCTCAGTTTTCTGCTCTTAGCTGACAGTATTGGCACCTGGTGTGGTCTTCTGCTGCTGACAGCCATCTGTTTCAAGGTTTGACATGCTGCCCATTCAGTGATGCTCTTTGGCATACTTTAGTCGTAATGAGATATTATTTGAGTTGCTGTTTTCTTTCTATAAGCTTGAACCAGTCTGGCTATTCCCCTCTGATCTCTGGCATCAACAAGGCATTTTTCCCCTGCCACCTGCCACTCACTGAATATTTTCTCTTTTTTTAGACCATTCTCTTTAAAAACCCTAGAAATGGTTGTGAAAATCTCAGTAGATCAGCACTTTCAGAAATACTCAGAGCAGCCCGTCTGGCCCTGACAACCACGCCACGTTCATAATCAATTAAATCACATTTCTTCCCAGTCTGATGCTCGGTTTGAACTTCAGCAGATTGCCTTGACCATGGCTACATGCCTAAAGATCTTTGCATTAGCAAGCAGTTTTACCGTAGGTGTTCCTAATAAAGTGTAGATCTGCATTCTTAGGCAGCCACCATGTCTTTGAATCCAACAAATCCTGTAATATTATACTGTAGAGTCCATGAACTTGCAAACAAAGTAGTTTTAATGTTTTTAAAATTTTACTGCGAAAGGCACTTTTGTATTTCAGAAGAGTAAATACTATTGCGTTTGCGAATTTTCATATTTTTTGTCCTGATTAAGAGGACAAGCAAGCTATCAAATACAAATGTTAGAACTATAGTTAAGCTCATGGTGTAGTAGTAGTAGTAGTTCATGAGATTTAATTGGGTGTCAGCTTGCCACTCACACCAGTCACTTAAATAGTGTTTCACATTCGCACGCAGCAATTTTCACTCGCAGATGTGTGAAATGCTCAAGTCCTGGTTTAAAAACCCGATGGCGTGGTGTTATGCTCCCTCTCTGCTGGTACTTGTCCAGATGCTTTGGTTTCACATTTTTCCGGCTGGCGACAAACTGAAGAGGTCTCAGCTGTGCCATTTTTGTACATACTCGGTATGAGGGGAAAAATAGCTGATGCCTGGGGCTGGTTTCTCCTCCCCCTGGGGGCTTTCTAGTCTGATATGGCGCAGTTGCTCTGTAAGACTGATACTGATGGTAGTATACTTTCAGTAGTGATGCTGTAGAAGCAGTGGAGGGTTGTGGCAGACATTAAAGTGATGTTTGTGAGCCAGTTCAGAGGTCACGTAATCCCCACATACTTGAAGCTGCTCTGTTATCTGACCTGGTGTCTTCTGAATGATTTGATTTGGGGATGTTGTATGGATTTGTAGGTATTCCCAGTTTCACTGTAAAAAAATAAAAATTAAGGAGCTTAGGTTGGACTTTGGACATCCTAAGAAGACTAACAAGTGTAACAAGCTAGTTAAAATGTGAATGAATATTCACAACAAAGCATCAATGGATTTGCACAGAAGATGAAATTAATGTTATTTGAATGGGGTTAATGTTATTGCTTCATAGCTCCAGGGCCATAGATCTGATCGTGAACTCGTGTTGCTGTATGTGCCGAGTTAAACATATTCTCCCAATATACTCTGTTACTTCTCACTGTCCAAAAAAACATGCCAGTAAGTGGATTGGGTACCCTAAATTACCCCTAGGTGTTAATAACTGTGCAAATGTATGTGTCTGTCTGGGTGCGTATGAAGCAATGAATCTCCAGATTCTCCAGTGAAGTGGCAGTACTGACTGCAGTAAAGTGGTTGCTGAAGATGTATGAATGAATGCAGTCATTTTTTTACAAGATAAATTGGATTAGCTTGTTGTTCTTTTTCAGCTCCTACAATTAGGGACTGTCACAGCAGATCATCCGCTTCGCATATTTGATTTGGCACAGGTTTTACACCAGATGATCTTCTCTGTTCATCCATCCTCACTTATCCGAGGTTGAGATTAATTTGTGCATCCTATGTTGAGTTTATTTAATTCTATGAAAATAATTTCAGCCCTTTATGTGGTCAGGATTACAGTCACAAGGAGGTGCATGGCTTCAGAATTCTGTAGCTGGTCAATATTTGGAGGCTCTAGAATATACTTAGTGGATTTAATGATGGCCATTCGGTTCCCGGTTTGGGGCTTTTTAATGTTGTCCAAGTCCGAAGTTTATTTCTTCCATAATTTTAAATGACTTGTTTGCATTTAATATGGGGCTTGTAAATTTGCACTTGAAAGCAAAAAAAACACAATACAAATCCTGAGTGGTTGCAAACTGTATCTATATAGCCGCATTGCCCTCCAGTTGCATGCTATAATCTGTATTTCAGCTTGTCTGTCTACAACAGAAAACACAATTTTCATATGTTACTGTCAATTAAAACTCAATCTGAAGCAGCTTTGTTTCTGCATTATAGTTTACATAAACAATATTTGCTTACATTGTATTTGTATGGTATTCTATTTAAATTAGATTTGCTACAGGTTATATAACAGTGTGTATATTACATATGATGTTGGCTATGCTAAGTTTGTGAGATGGCTCGAGATGTGCAGAAAAAAAATGTAGCTGGTCTCCTGTGGATGCATTATTGTGAGCAAGGGAAATAAGTTGTGGAAAAATAGTTTTATAGGACTGCACAGAGAATGCAAAGAGGCAAATATAAACAGTTACATATAGTTGCACGCATGCACACACACACACCACATGCGCACATATACGCACACCTGCCACTGGGCATCCAATCCATCACTGTCCTGGTGTTAAACAACCTTGCTGCCAATAAGCATTCAATCACAATGCATGTTATCCCTGATGTGGTGAAATGGAGAGTAATGATGTCAGGCCTCTGGCGGCATGGACCAAGCTGATGGGGAGTAAATGGAGACGTGACCAGGGTGACCCTTAGCTCTCCAAGATAAATAGGCAGGTCTAAATGTGAAACCACACATGCTTTAGACTGTTTGTACAAGGGACGTTCAAGTCAAACCAGGACTTGTGTTGAAACGAATCTCGTGAATGAAGGCATAACACTGATTTGACATTTATAGAAAACCTCAAGCAGTACGTTGATGGCATTATTAGTCGGAGGAAAACATTTGAATGGTGCAAACATTTTAAAGAAGGCGGTGCGTCAACAAATGATGACTCTTATCTTGATGGGATACAAGTACAAGTTTTATTTAAGGTGCTTAAGGGACTGTGTAGAGAAATATACATAGGAAATATGGGTACTTTTTACTCTTATTACTATAATAAACAGGTATTCTGCACAATAAAGGGTCCCAGTTTGACTTGAATGCCCATTATACAGTATATTGTAAATGTAAATGGTAAATGATCATGTTTCAACTGGACAGTGCATGATGTCATATGCATACAGTATAGGCCAAGAGACTAAAATGTGTGATTTTGTGATGATGGTGGTGCTGAACAGGCTGGTCACTAAAAATTTACCTTTTGGAAAAATCCTTCCTAAGTAGCACCGAAAGGAACACGAAAGAAATACATAAGTATAAAAAAAAAACCCATCTCCTTAAAAAAAAATGTAAAAATGTTTTATTTTTTTTGCAAAACTTGTAAAGCCTAAGTTTTGAAAAACTTTATCTTTATTGTTAAAAATAATCACAATTTTATATAAATTACTTAATTATACACAAATGTGGTTTAGACTTACACTGAGATTTACTAATTAACAAATAAATTAAGTGCTAAATTGTAAAATGAAAACACACGTTAAATCCTGTCTTTGTGGTTTGGGCTTCCAACCAATCATAGACCAGACTCATTTCTTGTAACCAATCATAATGCAGGACGTAAGATTTCTTAACCTTACACAGTGGCTTGTTAACAGTTTTTTATTATTATTTTTTAATTATTATTATTATTTTGTCATTTACTTTACAAAAAAAAAAAAGAAGAGAGAACTTGTCTATAATCTGGACTCTTTTTACATTGACCCAGATACAGTATACTCTCACCTACTGTATCCCTTCCAGGTCGAAGATGTTCAAAAATATTTTCAGTGTTGATTTGCAGATACAGTAGATAAAACCCAGTTTTGGTTTGTACTGTTGTAAGAGCATGTGTTAGTATGATGTCACAGTGTGACTTTTTTCCAGTCTTCCAGTTTTTTTGCACTTTAAATACAGTACATTGTTATTATTGCAAATAAAAATACCTTAGCCTATGCAAACTGTACTGCCTCATCCCTGTTTCTTGTAACAAGTAACCTGATTTGTAAAACTTTTGAATTTTCCTCCCCAAATTCCACTTCACTTCTGGCTAACCCCTTGACCCAAATGAAACACTACAGTCAAGTTTTTTTTCCTGTTTGTTGTGTAAGATGAAAGCACAGAGGTGTGAGCAGGGACCACTCAATATTTCTGAAAAAGAAACAGATCTATTGCTTTTTGGAGTGGAACGGATGGAATTGTCAATCAGGCATTCAGCACACACACTCAGCTCTTTGTGCCACCTCTTGTCTGAGCCCCCCCTCGCTCTCTGTCTCTCGCCCTCTCCCTCTCTCTTTCCGCATGCATTTTAGTTGCACACTTTCTTCATTCGCATTTTCATGCCTCAATGTTGGTGGTGTGCTTATTCGCAATAAATATGCAGTTAACAGCCTTTATGAAAAAACAATGAAGTAGCAGCAGCCACGAGCGTAAACAAATAACCTCGTGCTGCATTATTAATGGATGTGTGTGTGTGTGTGTGTGTGTGTGGGTTGTGATGTGCAATTTGACATTGTGCATCATTTCTGAGTAAATGCTGAGATATTGTTGACTAAAGGTCCTTCTTTGACCTTATCTACTGTATGCAGCATGAAAACTCGCAGGTTTACTGGTGAAATGAGCAGCATGGGTACTACTCACCTGCTTTGGTTTGTCACATGTTGTTTCTTCAAGCACAAAAAGATAATTTCTATATTCACTTTTTCTCAAGTTATAATATGGGTCTTTGACGGTCTGGGTTATTTAAGAAATGACTTATTTAGAGACTTGTTTAACAGTGTTTGGCTCACAAAATTCACTAGAAAAGCTTCACTGTGCCTTGACATACAGTAGAGTCTACAAGTCTCTGGAACGGTACTGATTGGATGAACACCATTCTTTCCAAAGATATTCTCCCAAATTATGTTTTGATAAACACATGTCTCCCACAGTATAAAGGAGCAAGTGATCTGATTTTTTTGTTTTTAACCACCAGACTATATACCTTATATTTTTTCTAAAAACTTGATTCTTTGCAATTAGTATTAACCAAAAAAATATATTTCATTCATTCATTTTGTCATTTACCGCATTTCTTAGGTCACATAATTATCTATTAGGCTCCCTATTCAGTATTTATGCTCTCAACATCTTGTATTAAATAATATCATGAACAACCTACATACAGTAGAGTGGGTTTAGCAAAAGAATCACTCCCTTTAAAATAATCATATTTGTTGCTTTGCAGTCTGAAATAAAGACACACATTTCTTGTTTTATTAAGCTGTATTTACTTAGTGCAACTTTTAACTTCCAGGACAGAAAATAGTGAATCACTGATTTGGAAAAAAAAAAAAATTACTTGTAAACTCAATCAGGTGAAGCTAATCACCTTCTCAATGGCACATAAAGCTTTGCACATCTAAACTAGAACTGCTCAAGTTGAGCTTAATTTGGTGGTGATCGTTTGTGGACTGCAGTTTTCAAGTCATTCCACAGATTTATACATACAGTAGGCCATGCAGGGACCTTCATTTTCCTCCTTTAACCACTGTGTGGTCAGTTTTGCTGTTTGCTTTTGCTTTGGTAAACCTTCTTCGCATTGACGACATTCTGGCAGAAGGCAGCAGATTTTCCTCAAGAATTTGACAGTATTTTTTTATTTTTGCTCCATCCATTTTTCTTCTATCCTGATGAGTGCTGCAGAGAAACACCCCATAACAGACTCCAAGCTTTACTGTAGGAATGGTGTTATTTGGATGGTGAGCTGTCTTGGATTTCCACCAGACATAACGTTTGGCGTTGAGGACAAATATAAAAATGTTAGTCTCACATGCATTTTTGCAAAGCTCAGTCATGACTGCATGTGGCCGTTCTTCAGGAGTGGCTTTTTTTCTTGCAACCCTCCCATACAAGAGAGATTAGTGGAGAATTTGTTGTCACATGCACAGAATAACCACTCTCTATCATAAATTTCTGCAACTGCTTCAGAGTTGCTGTAGGCCTCTTGGCAGCCTCTTTGACCAGTTCCCTTCTGTCTCTTTCATCTGGTTTGGAGTGACATCCTGATCCAAAAAGGGTCTGTGTTGTACCAAATACCTTGCACTTCTTAATAATAGACTTTACCGTTTTTCTAGACAGTGATAAAGCCTTTGAATCTTTTTGAATCTCTTGACTTGTCTGTGCACATATTTATTCCGGAGATCTTTTGATTGCACTTTCAGTTGCACTACCAGGGACTAAAATGCTCCAGCTTTTCATGTTGAGCTAATCATAATGAACACAGCTGATCACTGTTGAAAGTCAAATGGCTTTGTGTCATCGAGAGTGTGATTCACCTGATTTGAGTTTTTGTTTAGTTGTTCAGTCCTGTATGACTCTTCGTGACCTCATGGTCACCTGGCCTTCAAAGATGCTGGGTTTTCTTGGGAAGGATACTGGAGTGGGTTGCCATTTCCTTTTCCAGAGGACCATCTACAGGGAATTTAGAAAACGTCAATTAGCCTAATCTTTAGACTGTGAGAAGAAACGCACTAAGCACACAGACCTGACATGGAAATCAAACCCAGGACCTGGAGGTGCTTGGCGATTTAGCCACCGTGCTGCCCCTTATTGAGTGTAAAGTAATTTTTAGGAGGGGTGATCTTTTCCCAAATGTTTTTTTCTCACATGTTGATGTTACTTATACTGTACTTGTATGTTAAAAGTTGCACTGAGTAAATACGGCTGGATAAAACAAAAACTGTCTATCTTCACTTCAGGCTAAAAAGCTTCAAAATGTGATTATTTTAAAGGGGGGTAAAATTTATATAACCACTGTACATACTGTAGTTATGAACATGCTCAGTACAACAATTATTTAATAATGACCTTTGTTGAAATAAAGTCCTTATTAAAGCAAAGTTTACAAAGTGCTTTTCAGAGAATAACATAATGAATCAAATTAAAACAGGGAGAGTACAATAAAATTAACTCAGGGCATACTGTGTAGCCAAAAGTACAAGAAGCGTGTGAGATAATGTGTAAATTAGGTAACAGAAAATCGGCTAGAGTCAAATTATTGAAAAGCTACAGTAAGCAGACTGAAATTTAATGAAAAGCTTGTCAGTCGCTGGTTAAATGTAACCATATTGACAAGAGTTCTCGGGTCATAAGGAAAAGAATTCCAGATTATTGGGTCATAATAACAGAAGGCTTTCTCACCACGCTTTAGCCAGTCTGCTTGGAACAAACCTGTGTCTTTATCCAACATATTTTGAACAAACAGGCCCATTTCACATTTTAGTGGATCCCCTGGGCCTCATCAGTGATCTTCCAGAACCAGGCCAGCATGTTTGAACTTGGATGCAGCATAGTGTAACAGAGCATTTTGTAATGGAGCTCTTTGAACATGAGAGAAAACAGTATCACATTAATCCAGATGAGTTGAATTCAAAAGGCATGTGTGATTGGAGTTCAAGTCAAACTGGGACTTTTGATCATGTAGTATAACAGAACACAATTGTGAGAATAGAAACTCCCTTTATGTCTCTAAATAATTCCCTGCTACACTAAAGCACTCATCCCAGTGTTTAGATAACATCAAGGTAGAAAGTTTTCTCAGTATGCTGGAGCCATGGTTGGACTGGCTGTTTCAGGTGTGAAACACTGGCCTGCAACGAACTCCACTAATGGCCCAAACATGTTGAAATGGCTTGGAACGAGGGATGTGACAATAACTCCCAGCTGAGTCCCTGTAATCTGCAAGTGGTGTTTTATGAATGATTGTGTGTACAGTTCCCACAGGCAGATGCAGATCTCATGCAAGTCGGATCTGACGTTCCACTTGATGAATGTCTATGTGGACTTCGAGCCGATTGTCAAGCGTGGATCTATTTTTTTTTTTTAACAATGTTTGCACCACTGAAATATTTTACTACAACTAAAGGTCTCATCACCATATTGTGCATCACAAGTTTGACTTGAATGCCCCTTGTATAGGTTTCTCATTATCAGCAGGGTCTTGGATATACTGTACACAGTCAGCATTAAATTCTTACCTGCATGCTTATGGCGTTATATTCCTGTCACAATTCTGAGCGCGTGGTTTGACATTTTGAGAGCAGACAAAGCACTCTATGCGCGTGCAATGTCTCCCCTGCGCGCTCAACAGCTCGATTCTGCAACGCGTGCAACATTTCTTTTCTGTGCGCGCTCGACTCT
Organism: Channallabes apus; assembly: GCA_030522415.1. NCBI lineage: Eukaryota > Metazoa > Chordata > Actinopteri > Siluriformes > Clariidae > Channallabes > Channallabes apus. The sequence goes on from CM060120.1 coordinate 25,766,567, forward strand.
GCCTGAACGCTCACTCAACATTGTCCAGTGTTACAACGCTGTCACAAAACCAGTGTTGATTGGCTGTTACTTCAGTCAGCTGGCAATATCGAGCGCATAACGCATTTGTATAGTGCTTTTAAAATGGTCATTGTTTTGTAAAGCTGCTGCTTTACAAAATCAAAAGAAAATTATAAGTAATTAAAATTATATTATATATAATTATATAAAAATTAAAATAAATTATATAAGGGAACCAATGTAAATAAAGTTGTATTTATTTATAAATATTATAAGCAAATATTATAGTATTTAAAAAAAAATAAGTATTAATATATTCCAGTTTCGTTTGTCCATTTTGTGTTTTTATTTACTTATCCATATAGCTCACCACATCGACTAAAATTCAAATCGGACAACTCAGTCGCTTTACTTATAAATCTTCGTTTCGGTTATGCTTCGGTTATGCGGTTGATATTGGTGCCACTTGATTGGAGGAAAAACAGCCAATCAGAAGTAGTGTGTGGATGTCTGTGATTGGCTGGTTTTGTGACAGTGTCGTAACGCTGGACAAAGTTGAGCGAGCGTACAGGCAGAGTCGAGCGCGCACAGAATCGAGAAGTTTCGCGTGCGCGGAGAACACGTTGAGCGAGCAGGGAAGACATTGCACGCGCAGAATCGAGCTGTTGAGCGCGCAGGGGAGACATTGCCCGCGCATAGAATGCTTTGTCTGCTCTCAAAATGTCAAACCACGCTCTCAGAATTGTGACAGGAATATAACGCCATACATGCTTGGTTTCCTCTAGGTTCGCTGGTTTCCTTCCACAGTCCAAAGACATGCAGATTAGGATAATTGGAAATTGCTAATTGCCTGTAGTGTAATTGTGTGTGGGTGTGGATTAGCTCTATGTCCAGGGCGTTGTCTGCCTAATGCCCAGAGTTCCTAAGGATAAAATAAGCAGTATGGAGAATGAGTGAGTAAGAGTAATTTGGAATTACTTGTATGTTTTTTTCCCCCTAGCATAGGTTTCGTGCTACATGCAGTATGTTTGAAATCACGAAAAGGATTTATGCTCATCCTGTATTTCTTAGGCAGGTATACCTCCGAGGGTTTTTAAAAAAAATCTTTAGATTTTGCAATTACAGATTCTAAATAAACCGGCACATAATTTTTCTGCTCTGCATTCCCTATAGGATGGATTTCTTGATTTATCATTGTTGAGCTGCAAAAATTATGACACTTCCAGAACTTAATGAGTTTTAGTTGATATCAAATAAATCCTTCAAATAATTATGTACTAAACAAAAAAATTCAAAAAGCAAGCCAACCAATCCCAATAGACAAACATGCTGTGTTTCACCAGATATCTGATCAATGGGCTTAAAAAAGTTCTTGCTACAGTAATAAATATAATTCACATCAGTGTCACTTACGCACAAGAAGCATCTTTAAGAAGGAATCTTTTGTTGTTGTTAACAGTGCAAGTATTCTCCTGTTAAAATTCATATTCGTTACATTCATGGCCATTTTAGGTCACATGAACTCTCACATGCTGTAGTTTCAGTTCTACTCATCACATATAAGAAAGTATTGAAAGAGTTTTCAACATTTTCAACACATTTTCCACCGATAGTCCTGCAGAAAATAACTGTCCCGTAATTCATAGTGGAAAGCTCGTTCAAAAACATTTTACTGCAAGGAGACTTCAATAAATGGAGCACTTAAGTTTGACTCTTGTCCTACTTACCAACTTGTTCTCTACTATCCTACAGTCGCTTAATGATCCTCTTGTGTGTTTAATCGAGCCCCTTTTTTTCAATTATTTCTCACTATTTTTGTGCACGTTGTTGTTCAGGGGATCGAATCTGTGCCAGTTTGTATCTAGGTAAATGCAGTCAGGGCAAATTGGAATCAGAATGCAGTTCTAATAAATAACAAATGTCATAATAAACATGGTTGGCATGCACCTCATTTAAGTTTAAAACAATAAAAACTGATAAGGAATACGTACTGTAGTTGGACAACACCTACTGTATTACCAATGTTAGACATTTGTTCAGTTTGACCCACTAAAGATCAGGAGATCCTTGAGATCGCTCAGGAGTGGAAGTCTTAAGGTGAAATTTTGTAATGCAAAATGCATTTGCCCATAGAAAATAATATAAATACAGATAATCCGTTCCAGCGGCCGAAAAATATTACCATTACCCATTAAAATCTAAATATTAATTATATTTGTGCATATAAAAACAATAAAAACATTAAAAAGAGACATGTAAATGAAGTAAAATATGAAATAAATATACAAGAAACCTCACTTAACTTTAATTTATAATTTCTCCTGACATCGGCTGCTCTCGAATGAGCTGCTGGAACGTACGTACGACTGAAATGCTTTACACGGCGAGGCAAATTTCTTGCAAAATTTTATGTCCTTAAGGCCAGAATTCGCAAGGTGGGGCGTTTGTATGCTGAGGCAGCACTGTGTTGTGGCTCTATGTTTGGGGTTGTTGTCTTCTTGACTTTGCCATCCATCTCGGCCAATGAGATCAAATCCTTCGTCAGTATGCTCCAGGATGTGGATCCATTTAAGATTTTCTTTGATGATATGTAGTGCTTTAATACATCTTGCCGCCCTGGATGCTCCCTCCCGGTGCATATGTTGTCCTCAGGATCATACTCTACATGTAGAACGTCTGTCTTTGGACATGAAGAACCGGATGTTATTTTTTTGCTATGACAAAAGTTCTGGTACTGTATGTCTCACTGACCTTACTTATTAGACAGTGGTGAAATCTCGCATACCTCACCTGTCCAAGGACAATTAGTTGCGGGTCCATGAACTTTCCACTTGCATATTATAGAATAAATTGTACTGACAGAAATGATTAAGGTCTTTTTAATGGCTCTGTAGCTTTTCCATTTGAGTGTTGTTTAATAACTTTGCCATTACAGCGCCCGCCCCAGGTGCAATTTGTATGAGAAATTTGGTTTCAGAGCAGTGGTATCAGAACTTGCATTAGATCTCTCTCACACTCACACACACACACATACACACACACACACACACACACACACACACACACACACACACAGTATTCAAGGATATGGAAAATTAACTAATTTAAGCAAAATGTCTTACAAACATTTTCATACTTAGTTGGATTGAGATTCTGTCACAGTTGGAACAGATTTCAAAGTCCATGCATTACACCAAATGTGTTAACACGAGTTAATTTCAGTGCGAAATCTCAGTCTCTGTAAAGTAAAATTTGGCTAAGAAATATTAATGTCATCTACGGTTAGAAGATTGCATCCATTCGTCATATACAGTACATGGATGTCATGGCAATATCATACTTACAATAATTTTTGTAAACTGAGATCTTTCTTTGGGAGAATAATTCCTCAGCATACATCCTTTAATAGAAAAAGTTCCAACAATTTGCAGCATAGTTTAATTTATGATATCATGGTTTACTGATGTCAACACAATACATACACATCCACTTAGACCAGTGGTTCTCAAACTTTCAAGCCCGCGACCCCTAATTGAAGATCGACAAGATCTCGCGAGCCCCACTATCAAAACCAAGCAATAAACATAACAAGCTGTTCACAGTATTTTGACTACATTTACTATACATCAAAATAATTTTGGCTTACCTTTCAATGGGAAGGGTGTACTTGTTTTTGGCAGCACAAAAGCTTCATTCGTGGCCTGATGGTGGATACAGCTACCCGCATATCATCTTCCACCTCATGACGTGAGCTGTATTTATTTTTTATATATGTAACAGCGGAAAAATACTGCTCACACAAATATGAAGATCCAAATTGAAGCAGTACATCCACTGCTGCACGGGACAACTCGTGTATTCGGTTACTACCGCAACTTACTGAATACTGACTGCACTTTATGTTTATATTTCCGACATTTCCTACTTTGGTCTGACGGGGTCTTGTTCTTTTGCTTGGTCGATGTACATGGTTCCGATGACTCAGGCAAACAATTTCCTTAACATTTTTAGATTTGCGAATAACAAATTTATCCCTCTCGGCAGTTGCGGTTTTCACGTGCGCTGTAGCAATAACCAGTGAGCTTTTTTTAACACTCAATTTAAACACTCACACTCAATCAGTAATATCTTTACAAATAAGTCAATATTTATTTATAGCATTTACTTGTAATACTGAAAAAGTGTGTATTATAAAGTGGTTCCAGTTTGGGAACCACTGACTTAGATTACTAATTCAGTGCCGTTGAAAGTCGAAGAAATGTTCAATTTCAATTTGCCAAGCCCTCTCAACTTTAGGTTGGTACAAGAAAGAAGCCTCTTCCTGAAATTCAACACCTTTAACCTTTACTAAAGCTTGCAGCTACTAGAGGTATGCTTGTGGTAGATATGTTTGGAGAAGTAAAGATGGACACTGGACACTGCACTATCTGTTAAGTATATATTTTTCAGCCAATCTTAAATCATCAGGTAACTAGTTGATTTATTTATTTATTTTTTTAAATCAGTTTTCCTAACACACATTAAATTAGATTTTAAAATAGATACCTTAAAGCAGGTTATCTCTAAAGTTTTGAAGCCTCATCCCTACTGTAAATTTGTTGATCATGCTTAAATGTTGTGTACACTACCGTTCAAAAGTTTGTGATCACTTTCTAACTCCTTGGTTATTCCTGATTTGTATTCATTTCTACATTGTAAAGCAATGCTGAAGGCGTGCAAAATATGCAGTATTAATATGCAATATATCGAGATGTGTCTACTATAATCTGCAAAAGTCTTCATAATGGCTCTACTCTGAGGTGCTGTTAATTGGTGATTTTTGAGGCTGGCGACTCTAATTGAACTTCTCCTGTGCAGCAGAGGTGAGTTTTGGTCTTGCCTTTCTGGGATGGTCTTCATGAGATTTAGTTTCATCATGGTGCTTGTTGGGTTTTGCAAATGCACTTGACAAAACTGTTCTTGCGAGACCTATTACAGAAATGCTGACCTCTGTGTCTTAAAATAACAACTAAATGTTGTTGTTGTTGCATAATTACCTAATTCCACATGTTTTAATTCATGCTTTGAAATCACCAGTATTATTGTAGATTGTAGTAAATCTGGACTGTGGACAGGGTCATAGGCGGCCAGGGCTCGTTGATGCACATGGTGGTCAGTGTAAATTTTATCCCTTATCTATAATTCTTACTCCGTGTTGATATTAGAAAATGTATTTCTTGGGTTATTAAAGACGAATGCTGTTCAATAATTATGCCCCAGGTAAAAAGCATAGCAAACAAATAATATTCATGTTTTTGATTAAAGTATGTACAGTATTTAAACTTCTAACCACTGCTGTATATGTGTGTGTGTGTGTATGCCTACTTCTAAAGAATTGTAATAATACTAATACTTAACCAACAGGTGAACTGATTAGTTGTGTATTTGAAGTGGAATTGAAAATCAAAAGTTTCTCACTAGTTTATTTTATTTTTTTCTTGGATGTAGTTTTTCAAAAGACAACTGAGATTCTATATTAACAAACACAGTACTGACACTGACATTCTGTCTGATCAGAAAAAAAGAAAATCTCGAATGCAAATGATGCTTGCTTTTCTACACCATTCCTATGCTGCACCATGCCACCGGTATGATTGGAAACTGATGTAACAGATGGCCAGATGGCAGACATCCAGATTTATTACAAACCTAACAGCCTAATGAACATTTAATAGCTTGAGATATTGGGTTATTCTAGTTCTTAAACGTCTGTTCCTGCAGCACAGGTCTAGGTAACTTGATGAGACACACATAGTCAATTCAGCTCAGAGATTGAGTGCTGGTTAAAACACTGCTCCTCTCCTAGACTGTATTATAACTAGTCCTGAGATATTTGACTCACTCTTTGATAAATGTGTCCGAGTGCACTTGCTATCAGTACTGTAGCATGAATAACAACAGTCTTGAGCTTCTAGCCTTTCAGTTTAATGACTTTTCCCTGCGCCTTTTATTTTGTACTGCATTTTCTTTTTCAATTTCATTGTGACCAAAAAAAAAACTAAAAACTATTTTCCCAGAATAAAATAAAGGTCTCGCCATTTACAGGCCTTCGTGGGATGTATGCAGATTATTGAGATTTGTTGGCTGTATATTAATAATTTTTTTCCCCCAGAAGCTTTGTTAATTCTTCTCACTTGTTGTAATTGGCGTAACGAACTCTGTGAAGAATGTCAGTTATGTTAAACGGTATGGTCATCCATTTAGGGCTTAAGCTTTTAATTGTTATTGTAGCTGCTTTAAAGTCTAGCGAATCTGTATTGAACTAAGAGAGACTTTTAAGAGAAAAGTCATAAGGAGGGTAATGCTATCAAGCCAAAATCTAGAGGATGCTTTAGATTTGATACTATAACATACTTCCTAGTAGATGATCTACGAGTTGCACCCTAGTAAATGTTGTTGTAAAAAGGACTTTTGTGACCTTTTAACTTTTGGCAAATATTTACATGGCTAAATAATTGCATTCTTAGTTTTTTTTTTTCCACCATCATTGGGCCTCATTTATCAGTCTTTCTCCAAAGTTGTGTGGAAATGTTTCCCTAGGCTAAAGTGAGTTAAAAATACCCCAACAGATTTACAAGTTTCAATTTTATTTGTACTCTTGTGTGTATGTTGATAAATGCCAATCGGCCATAAATTAGTGAGCGTTTTCACAGCACAGCTGAGTTGCATTTAGTGATGCCCACATCAAAGGCAAAAGAGCTCACAGAGAGAGGAAAATGACAACTAAACAGTGAAAGAGTGTAAACACCGCTCTCTAAACCCCATTTTTGGCCTTTTGAAAAAGATGTGGAGTGCTCTGTGCAAACATTAACTACCTCATGCAACAAGCAAGCCATTAACGCATGGAATCCATGTCCCAGATTAGCTCTTTTTCTGTCAAATCTTGTATTTTAAATATTAAAATATATTTACTGTATGTGTTTCTCTCCCCAACTATGATGTATTTATATAGTGTACACTGTTGGGTATATATACTGCCTGCACAAAAGAAATATTGCTACTATTTTGTTTGACCACGTTAAGTCTTTAATTTTTTAGTCTTAAATCTTTTATTTATGTATGAAAATGATTCCTCATGCTCCCAGAATGAAAAAAAAAATCCTTTGATCCTGGTTATTCTGTATATTCAAGTCATCAGCTGACTTTATTTTATCGCCACATAACGTTGCCGAGTTTGAACCTGACCAACTGGGTCAACACTAGATCAGAACACTCCAGAATCTTGTACAATGACCACCATGTATAATGGGTACTTTGCTTCACGCCGAACAACTTTCGCATTGCATGTCATGGGCTTTACTCAATGGGAAGTCAGTTAAAATCAGTTTTGTTATACCCCTAGGACGATTATACAATTTGTTATACTCCTCCTAGGGGATTCATACGATTGCCATTGAGGATGGGAAATTGCAAAGGGATTTTTGATATCTCAAACGGGTCAACTGTGATGAAGCCTTAAACTTATGCCAAAAAGCGGTTAATAACTTCCTATGCGACATCGTACACTGTCTTTTTGGTGTACCCGGGCAGCGATGAGCAGGGTGCTTGGGCCCAATCTATATTGTGCAATTGAAATAAATGAGCAAACCTCATGCATTAAATTATATATCTAATTGTATATAAAAAACACCACTTTTGTATTGTGTGAATACGAAATAAATCCATAAATTAATGTGTCCAGTTTATCAAATAAGGCTCAATGTTCTGTGAAGTGAAATATTAAAATATCAAACTTGAATTGAAGAATTTGAAGAATCATTTTTTCCAACCTCACATTTCAACAGGTTAACAGCTGGTGAACGCCAACACGTGTTATCTGCCCCACGACACCTGGCCAGGGATGACTGTAGCATGAATCGGATTTAAACTTCAAATCTCCTGGTGATCAGACAATTTTTTAAATACTGTAGTTTAGAATGACCTGATTTTTCTGCATAGTGTAAGACATAGTGTTCCTGGAATCACTTCCTCACTGTGACTCAGCACTATGTACAGTACAATTTTAACTTTCTAACGTAAACGGAAAATGTAAACACAAGCTTTAACCTGTAATCAGTTGAAAAAAAGCATATTTAGTAATTGCCAGTGCCAGTAAATAACATTTGTAGAAAATAATTAAGTTTTGGTATTTCAGCATAGTTTGATGTATACTTTTTTTTTTTTTAATGTAGACTCTTTTTGGGGTAAAATTATTACCTTAGACAGGCAAGGAAACATACAGTATATGGCAAATTTATTGACTTTGATTTGTAACATAAAAATCACAACATTATTATTTTTTTTAATCATACGATTGTAAACAAAAATGTTGAATTTACAGTTATTTCACCGTTTGCCCTGTAAAGGGTTTAAACCTAGTTTATTGTTTTAAATCACATTCTCTTTTAGATTTCTAAAAACAAAGTTCTGATTTCAATGGTAGCAAGTAAATTTTAAGGTGAAAGAAAAGTAGTTTAGTTCTGAGGCAGTACATATCAAGTGTTGTAAGTATTCATATAAAAAACTGCTTCAAAACGTGCATTATTCATCTAAATGTGCATTATACAGTTTCATAAACGGGGGATACATGGGTATGAATTTAAGACGGTACTGCGAGCTTAATAAATGCTGTTTGCCAAAATAGAATAATATAAACACATAGACAAGTAGAAATACTGATATAAAGAGTCTGTATGTTAAAAGCCAGTAAACACTGATGTGCTGTGACTCTCGGTCTGTTTATCACATTATAGATCACAGGCAAACGTAGAAATACAGTACACAGCATATCTGCAGCAGAGGCAGAACTCGTAGGAGACAAATCTGACCTCGGCTTTTCATCATATTAATTGGCACGCAGCTCAGAAAGATCTTGCTTTCCCATTTCCAGTGACTGCATAATAACTCCACAGCTCGTATCTTATATGCCCGGCCCTTATCTAATGTAATATTAGAAATCACATCACAATTAAAGAAAGGTTCACGAGTCTCACGCCAGTTGTTCTCTAGCCAAGGCTGTGGGTGATAGGCCTGAGTGTTGCCATGGCAACACGCTAGGTCTTTTTCCCTTTCTCCTTTCAGTAATGTGATATGTCTTATCGGCTTCAGAAAAAAAATGTTGTCTCTGCTATTTTCCATTGAGTATGGTTAACTACGTTTGATCCCCTTTTTTCATCTTTAGGGCAGAGAGGGTGCATACGGGTCTCACCTCATGCTTGCATCAAATAGATCAAGAGCGGTTGTCAAGGTTTAATAATATATTTTGTGGTCCATTGGTCCTGTATGAACAGTTATATTTGGCATTTTTAAAATAATAATACTACAAATATCTATAAATATAAATGTAACATCATGTTTGAGTAGAAATGTTGGTATATTCAAGTACCATGCATGAGACCGTGTCATGTCCCTGATGCTTGCATTGTACTCCTTTTATATCTTACATATCTTTACTTTCAACCAATATTATGAGTATGGATAGTGTACTTTTTCTCCCAAGGACCAGCCAGTGATGGACAGCCCAGATTTACTTGTCAGAATATTTGAACACAGAAGCTGTCATGCAGCTGCCCCTGTTGCCCTTTATGTCTCTGTAGCCGGCCCTGAGATATGACAGTTGAACCATGATTCTGTTTTTTGTGCTGAATGTAGAAGTGCTAGCTGAATAAATAGTTTTTTTTTTTTTTTTTTTTTTTTAAGCACACAAGCTACTGTATTCCTTCTCTTGTTGATCTGTATTTCTCACAGCCACTGTGCTATTGAGGAGGCTTGTGGTTTGGGCACAACTCAGCGCCCCCAGTCAAAGACATAGCCTTGTGCTTCTGTCACTTAAGTCTAAGCAGACACACGATCAATAATAGAAATGATGGCTTCTATGGCAAACACTGCCCTATCAGCCTCGCTCGAAAAGGGCTTAGCTCCACAATGGGCAAAGCGGTTCTGCCCAATCAAGCCACAGTGCTGAAGATCAAGCGTGCAAGAGAGGGCGCTGCTGGAAGGCCAGATGTCATGTCTGTGAGCTTGATCCATAAAGGACTTTGCCAGCATAGACGGGTGGCCTTATCTGTCCAATTAGAGCCCAGTGGTAGAGACTCGCTGTCTGCTGTCAGCTGTTTATTTTAGTCGAGAACTGTACATGGAAGCTACCTCGCATACATTGCTTATCCACGCACACCAAACACAGTTCTGTAAATATCAGTGAGATTATTTGTGTGCACTGAATTCTAGGGAATCTGGAGAAAAATAACCGAACAGAGACATGGGTATGCAACAGGGTCCAAAAGTCTGAGGAAAATGCAGTAACATCTTGAGCGGAAAAATAGAACCTTATGTGAATTTCAGAACTTGGTGTTCCCAACTCGTGCACTAATGCTAGCACCGACTCCACATGATGGAACAAATCCTTATAATCGTCACCTAAATTTGTGCTTTAAAGGAAGGGACTCAAAGAAAAGCAGTACTTTGTCCCAGACCCTTGGACTGTAAGTACAGTTTGTTCACCTCCTGGTTTTTTACTGTTTTTCAGCTTAAACTGCATTTTTAGTTAAATTAAAGACATGTTCTGTTGACACAGAGGAAGGAAAATGTGGGCATTTAAAGACATGGAGCTTGAACCCCAGGAATAGAGAATATTAGAGCGAGAGTAAGATGAGATGTAGAGTAAGAGCTCCCCAAAACCTGGAAGCACTTGTCTTGGCAGATGGCTCTAATCCATCAGCAGGGTCCCTGGAGGACCATACAGTGTGTGTAAAAAAAAAAAAAAAAAGATCAGCAACTCTTTAATTTAACGTAAATTCTGGTGTAACTGATAATGTACGATGTCTTGCCCCCAGAATGCCAACCGGTAACAAATGCTATACAGAGGCATGAAGTTCCTGTATCAGATAATGCTTCCTTTCTAAGATGATGGGCTGTCTCATTCTTTCTTTGTGCACGATAAAGGTAGGAGGGCATGCTGTCATTACGGCTTTTCTAAGAATTCTCTTTTCACTCTCAAGTGCACTAAGACGTCTATACAAAACCAGAGGTGTAAGGCTGAAAGTCAGCACCACAGATCCTCCCTGCTGCCATGCTTTTAAGTGTGAGAAATCTACAGATAATAGAACAGCAGATCTTTTCGGGCAATTTCTGGCACACAGCTACACCCTGTTGCATTCCTGAGCTTTGTCCCACAATGCATTTGGGAGCAATTAGTAAAAAAAAAAAAAAAAAAGTAATAAGTAAAAAAAATAATAATAAAAAAAAAAGCTTGAAATGTAACACTTTTTGTAGGTTTAAAATCAGTCCATGAACTGTCATGTGTTTCCAGAATATTCTTCATAATGTGTGTAGCAATGGATATGTACAGTCTCAGCCATAGGAACAGGAGTGTGTGTGTGTGTGTGTGTGTGTGTCTGTGTGCATTTGTGTGTGCTGTGTCATGCGCATGCTTGCACGCGTTTGATAAAAGCGCTGCATGGCAGAACAGCACTGATTGATGCTGATCATCAAGTTCACAGCTGTGCTTTCCCCTTAGGCTCCATCTCAGGAGAAGCAAGATTGTGCGAGTGTGTGTCCATGTATGCCATGGCAGCAGACTTCAAACAGTGCAGTAGACCCTTCTTTCATCCTCTTCTTCTGCTCTGTGTTTTGTTTTTACACCAGCGTTACATCAAGGCGAGCTGCGTTTGAACTGGAATTATGCTGATAATTGGTCCTGCAGTACAGTGAAGAAGTCTGTGATGTGTTTAGCGATTCTGGTGTTAATTTGTTGCTTGGCTGTGTTTTTGTTATTCTCACTAGTGCAATTGTGTCTTTTTCTTACACGTTATGTTTTTTATATTAAAATAATTTAGCAGAATTCAGCTATGCAGTGCCCTTGTGCTAAGTTAGGGGGCGTGCCTGGAAACCAGCTCAGCGTGGCTAATTGGCAATCTACATGATGACAGGTCAGGTTCAATAGTGATGACAGCAGTATTAGCATAAAAGTTGAAGCTTTGGAAGCTGATCTGTTTGGACAGAGTGTACAGATGAGGAGGTATGAGAGCTGAACAGATAAAATGACTAATGTTCTTCTTCCTCACCCTTTTTGAGTAGAGATGATGTAAAGGCCAGTGAGTAGGTAAGTGGTGATTAGGAGTGGTACAGTAGGAGTAAGGTATTGGAAGTAAAAATAGACATCGGTTAAATTTAAGAGTCACCTCAGGATTTCATTACAAAATAATAGCTGAACTTCGTGGATAATATCGCAGATGCATTAACGGAGTGGATATTTGTTCTATCCTGTACCGTTGGACAATTTTTACCCTGACCTCAATCATAGTGAACACCTTTGGGGTGAACTGAAACTCCCAACTGCATCCCAGGCCTCCTCACCCGACATGAAAAAGTGCATCACTAATGCTCTGAATGAACAAATGCCCACAGCTATGCCCCAAAATCCTGTGAAAAGCCCTCCCAGAAAAATGGAGGTTATGAAAATAGCTAAAACAGCATTTGATCTCGAACATTATGTTCGAAGAAGTACTGTTTATATGGGTCCGATGGTCAGGTGTTGACTAATACTGTACATTATTCTGGGTCTAATATCGTATGTGCATATGTGAATATGTAAAATAAAAGAAGACATATTATTTTTCCATTTGCCCTCAGCTCCTTTGTTGCCTTTGATCATGCCCTGTTCCTTTGGGTTATAAATATGAGGTTTCACACATGTAAAATCACTTATTACCTCGAGGAAAAAGCAAAAGCCCTTTCAAGAGACAGATGGTCGTGGACCTGCACAAATCAGGTCATGGAGATATCCTGTATTTTTCTACAGTATAACTGTATTTCTCTCTCTCTCCTCCGCTCTCTTTTTTTTTCATATATAGATAATTTGTTATGTATATGAAAAATATAATTGGATAAAAATGACACAAATTGTCTGCAACTGTTGGAAATTAGCCAAAAACATAAGCCATGCGTTCACTGCCGTCTCCTTCACAGTGAATAAGGAGGTGCAGGAGAGAGAAAAGGGCTTTAAGGTGACCGTTTTAGAATTGTAGTTACTTTTAACCACTACTTTCAGGACATTAAACAGTTTTAAAGTCCTAGCTGAGAACATTTAACACAACACAGCACCTGAATTACACCAGCTGTCATTAGAACTACAACTGATGTTACTATATACTGTAGGATTGTGCTTGAGGAAGGAGCTAGAGTAAGCTGATAGCATCCATTAAATGTATATTCTGTGGCAAAACCATCATTAGGTGCGTTTGCCTGGCCATTAATATTCCATTAATAATGGGATACATTGTATTCAATAGGAATACATGTATAACTGCATCAAGGAAAGAACCTTCGTCTGACCTGATCTGGAATGAGAGGGGGGTGTTATTCTTATAATGATAATTGATCATTTATTAAATAGGTAAATATTAGTTATGTAAACACTTGATCCAGTCATTTCTCTCTTGTTGGAATAAAAAAATTTTTTTCTGCAGGTGTCCCATATGGGGGTAACCTAAGGGTACTTGATGAATTTCCTGAAAGGCAATTTTGCTGTGACAACAGCTCTCTCTCTCTCTCTCTCTCTCTCTCACACCCATCCTTACTTTAGACTTTCATCGACTGGTGGAAGGGCACTGATGGCTCACCATTTTACCTGTTGTTAAGGATCTAACCAATTATAGATTCTTGTAAGCATTCATAACGTACAAGGCGGGATTTATCAGAAAAGATGGGGTCTTCTAACCTAACCTTAATGTGGAATAAAAAAATATATATTTCCCACAGATTGAACACTTCAACATGGACAGAACTGATCGAATGCTTTGTGATGTGATGTTTAAATGCGTATCTTATGAGATCAGTGTCCATGTAAACAATTAGGTTGAAATCTCTAATCAGAATGATTTCGACTGGGTTGTAAAAACGTTTATATAAAGTAAAACGTAGCTATTGATGCAGTGGGGCAGTTTTTTGGCTGGTTGTTAGGAGACTTTTGTATAGATTGATTGTGTCCTGAATTTTTGACCACGTGTGCGAACTCTACTAAAAACCCATACAAAGATTGAAGTCATCATTTACAGACTTACTGTAACAAATGTTTGGCATGTAGAAAAAGAAAAGATGTTAAAATAAAATGTATAATATTCTCTATATGTTTGATCCCAGTTGTGCAAAACCTGAAAAAAAGCATCTTTTCTTCTTAATTTGGCTGCTCATGTTATACGACATTCAGCCCTCAGAATTTACAATTATAGAAACATCGTAAATAAAAAGAAATCACAATATTTCTTTGCAGTTAATGTTTTTTATAATTTTTTGATTTTTTTTGTCTTTACGTTTTTACACCTTCAAGCGAACCTACAGCTCAAGAGCAGATGAAGGTCACTTCAGTATCTCCTTTTCACTTGCAGTTCATCTCATTGACAGCAGAGGGCTGTAAAAAAGACAAACTGCTTCTTTAAAATTAGAACAGATACAGGTATAATATTTGTGATGAAGTAGTCTGCATGAATATTTAATATTTAGAGTGTGAAGGCCTGCTGAGAATGGACGAGAACAAACTCAGCGATGCTGTGATTTTACAGAAGACAGAAGATCATGCTTGCTATTCAGAAGCCTCCAGTGTGGTGGCAGGGGGCGGGGCTTGGTGTGATTGATGGTCAGAGAGCAGCGCTTGGAGGAGAAAAGGCAGGAGCTGAAAGAGATTGGGAAGCTTTTTTTTTTCATTCTTATAGTGACCTTTATTTTTGGCGCTGTAGAATCCACTGATCATGCTTATGAGAGAGAGAGAGCACATACTGAAAGACATCTAGCACACCGGAAATAATCCAGTTGATAGATTTTCTTATATGAAGCTGCTTATGTGGCTTGGCTTGAGGTACTACAGGTCATTTTTAATCAGACAATCTGGCACCAGTTCTCAGAAGGGATTGGTTGATCAGAGCACGTACAGTATTTCCCCTTTTACATTTCCTGGACATAACCAGTGATTAAGAATGATCCATGAAGAAATTTCCACTCATAATTTTGGCTTAAATAGTCTGCCCAAGCTGACGTTACATAATGTCACTATGATATCGACTGCTAGGTATTGGAGCATTAATTTTCAAGTATGAGTAAATGATTGTAGTTTAGGACCAATACTTAAAATGAGTATTGCTATTCATTATGCATCCCTAATTTAAAACCTCCTCATAATTTTGCCTTTTTCAGATGGCATACTTCATACAGTTGACAGTCCCGCTAGTGTTTTTAAATCCAGGAGCTGTCAGGTTCGCTCCCTCCTTACCAGCCTTGCCAGGATCTTGCTTAATGCATTGACGTAAAACTCCAGTAAGAATTCTCCATGTCTCATTATTAAGTCAGCGGTCTATAAGCAGGAGAACCGGGAGGTGGGCGGTTAAGGGAGTAAATCCAGGTGGGTCTTTATCGCGGAGCCTTGACCTTTTTCTGAGTTGTGATATAAAAGCCTGCTATGTGTGTAGCTGACAGAAAGGACGTAGGAAATAGATGGCAACCCAGGTGAGTGAATCAGCTTAGCTCAAATTTAACTGCATTAATGGGACAAGTCTGATAATATTCCAAAATGCAGACGATAAATATACAAGAGCAAGTGTGAGACATTTTATGTGTCAGCTTTCCTGGCTGAAAGTAAACTCCCCAGGTTAAGATGGATGCAGTAAGACGGCGACATGAAAGGAAGTTGCTATGCAACACACTGGCATAGATTATACATGACTGGACATCTCGGCAGCTCTGAACAACAGAGCCCCAAGAGCTGAATAAAATCTGGACCTGTACATAGCGCATAAAAGATCTGTAGGCGTCGACTTCGAGACTTTGAGGAAGCCTGCCGTTAATTGCCGTCTCCAGTCTGCCGTCTTCTGGTAATAGCTCTTTCTGCCCATTGAGAGCATGATGGATAATTTGGTGTTGGCCAAAGAGGCGATCATCAGTCCAGAGCAGCTGCTTGTAGCACCTGTGTGACCGGCGCTCACTTTTTCATCACACATCCCATTTTCATTATTGATAAGAGCCCTGGTTAAACAAAGTTTTTCCAAAGCCAGGCTAGTTATTATTTTTTTTATTTATTTATTTTTTATCTGAAATCTCAAACCGCTGACTCTGACGAGAAAGATCACCGGATGGATTAATTTGGGAAGATGATCGAGTCGACGCTGCGAGAATCAGGCCATAATGAGCATGCATTCCTTTGACTCGAGCACTAAAGGATCAGCACGTGCCTCTCTCTAATAAGCGCCTTTCAAGATGCTCTCACTCACGCTGCCATCTCTTAGTCATGAAATATGCATGGTGCAAAGCCTCTACTCAGCTCCCACTGGACCGGCACAGGATAACTTCTTCCACCTGATCAATGCCCATGCAGTTGTAATATGCCTGTTTTGGAGGTGAGAGGGAAAGCAATTAGATTATAGAGCTAGATGTGATCTTTCTCCCTAGCTACGCCTTTAGCGGCAAAGCTATTTGCTTAATAAATGCCCTCATGTAGTCCAGGGACACCCAATCATCCTGCTCCTTGTGTACAACTACTTTAGTTAAAGCACCAAATTAACAGCCTATGCTATAGGACAGAATGCTGCACTGGCATAACTAATTTCCATTATTCTCCCTGATTAATAGGAGTATATCATGCTATTCGTTTTATGCGTCATATTATACTGCTGTGCTTCTTTCTTTTCATCTGCCTCATACAACTCATAGTGCACCCTACTGTTTCAAAGCTTGGAAATAGATCCTGGTTTGCTCCGGCTCACAATAATGGTAATGTGCGTGTGTAATTTCTTCGGAAGGAAATTGGTTCATTAAAGCAGGGCTTTTTATGGGTTTTTCACATTACTGGTAACCTAGCAGTCTTTTCTCGCTTATTATTGCTGTATTTTCTGACAGTATGCTCTCTCTCTCTTTTCTCACAAGTTCTAGTTTATTGCCTCTTTACAGACCAATTAGTTCAACAAAAACGCTCTCCAAAGTTTTTCTTTTCCAGACTTTACATCCGGAGGATCTACGCCACTCAATAATCTCAGTGTTATTCTTTCGTATACCACCTTTTGTCCTTTTTCTAATAGACAGGGGAAGTTATGGAGTCCCAAAAACTTTTTCGTTTTCTTTTCCTCCCCATGCTTAT
Source organism: Channallabes apus (assembly GCA_030522415.1). Classification (NCBI taxonomy): domain Eukaryota; kingdom Metazoa; phylum Chordata; class Actinopteri; order Siluriformes; family Clariidae; genus Channallabes; species Channallabes apus. Next base: position 25,783,704 of record CM060120.1, read on the forward strand.
CGCTTCTTGGCTCTTTTGTCAACCATAAATAAGCTCAAACTTCAGTACTACACTCCCTTGCTTTCCTTGTCTTTGAACTTTAAAGCTGTAGAGACCAGCTTCTACTTCAGCTTGTATGCTTTTTAATGTAAGACCTAATACATAGCAGGCATGTCGAGATATACTCTAAGTATGCAGGCTGAAAGGACAGTAATGGACTTAAACAGATTAAATTCTTTACCCTGATAGCTAAATACCTCTGTCTCGTGTCTCTGAAAGACTCGGCTCTCACAATGGCACTATTTGTCATGCACATGATTTATAATTTTTAATTTTTTTTTGTAACTCACACTTTTATTTTATTTTTTTTAACTTTAGGATATCCAACAGCAGGCTATAATGCCATGCTGCAGGAACATACCTTCTGTCAGCTGCTGTAAAGGTCCTAATATGCAAAACAGAAATAAAACGCTGCGTAAATATCCAGCAGCCTCATTAATTTTAACCGCAACCTGTTTTGATGGAACCGAATACCCAGTCCTTTCGCTGCTTGCATTGCACTTTAAAAACAAATTTCACACCTGTATTAAAAAATTACACACTCATGAAATTGACACCTTTTATATTAAACAGTAGGTATCAGGTGTTGTGAAAGGACTGTTTGTCCTAGACCAGATAGGTGCCAATACTTTCTCACAAGGGCTGTCAGGAATGATTTTATGGATTGAAAAAGCTTTCAATGCAGTGCTGTCTGTTCTTGATAAATATACATCCTCCCTTATCTCCATGGCCAGCAGAGAATTTAAGAGCAAACAAGTCGAGAATTGTGTCAATAGTCCGGCTTTAACTTAATTTTAATGTTGAAATTTTTAAGGCGATATTTATGTTCCTGTTTCCCTTTGGGATTCTTACGATTTTTCTTTGTGATTAATAAAGTATTCTATCTATCTGTTCCTCTCATCTGAGATCTCCCTCTTTTTATCAAATGCCAACATATACATCACACTGTTCATGCACCCTGTGACCAACAGTTTGATAACACTTGGCAGTTATAATAACCTCCTCCACAGTTCTGAGAATGCTTTCCACTAGATTTTAAAGTGTGGCTGTCGGGTGTTTTGCCAAGTGGAGTTAAGATCAGGGTTCCACTGTACAGTATGTAGGCTGCTCGAGTTCTTCCACATCAACCTTGGTAAATAATTTCTTTATGGTCCTTGCTTTGCACACAACGGCACCGTCATGGTGGAGAGGGTTTAGACTATTTAGTTCCCGTGAAAGTGAAACCTTAAAGGTCCCACATTTTACTATTACTTACCAAGTTAACACATTTCTCAGGGCTCCCGCAAAGTGTGTGTGTGTTAATGCTTGAGCTGAAATATCAGCTTATATGGCTTTTTTAAAAGAAATATTTTATACTCCCTTAATTTCACTCACCTCATCTTAGTGTCCATGTAAATGAACAGCTTCACTGCTGAGCCACTGGAAGGGGTTTTTCTTATATGAAGTTACTTTAGGGGGAAAAGTTAATTGGCTTGTTTAAGCCCTGGCTAATACAAAAATGGAAAAAGAACAAATAGCAGTGAACGTCTAAAAATTACTAAAAAGTGTTATATAATACATTTATACTGTACATATTATATAAGTCCCCTTTAATGCTATAGCATACAAAACACTTTGAAATGCTGTGCCAACAGTTTGGGGATGTACCAGAAATGGGTGTGATGGTCAGATATTTTTCCACACTTTTGGCCATGTAGTGTATGTAAGGAATAGAACTCTACTCGTGCTTTTATAGCAAAATGTAGTGGTGAAATGTTGCCACTGTTATAGCCATTAGTTTATTGTTTTCCAATAACGGCATTTTTTAATTTTATTATTTTTGAACCATAGCAGTTAATAAATAATTTAAATGTAATAAAATGACAAAGCTACCCACACATTCATATTAACATTACAGTCAATATTAAGTTACGTTCTGGTAACTATATAACTATCAATTTGTGCAAAAATGGAAAATTTGTCAATTTTTTTATTGTTAAGGGGAAAAAACAGCATGATACCAAAAACAGAAGTGTTCTGTTTTAAAGAAAACTCTCACATTTTAACATTTCCTTAACAAGTTAAGAGATCTTGGAGTTCCCAAAAATATGTGCTAATGCTCCAGCTTTCAGATCATGCTCTTTTTACAGTAATACCTCAATCTTCATTTAATTCACTCATCCTCTAAACGCACTATTTCATTGGCTATGTTAATGAGCTACTGCTGAGCCACGCCCCCACCAGAGAACAACAGAGCTGAGCACGCTGGGGTATGGGATGTCCTTATACTGTATGAGGTCATATTTTTGTTTAAACCCTGGCCAGGACTAAAATAGAAAAAGAGCAAAAAGCAGCAAATTAAATAAATAAAAATAAAATAAAATAATGACTTCAAAGTGAATTTAGCAACTTGGTTACCGTTTAAATTAAAAAGCTTTACCTCCGATCTGTTACAAATCACTGACACTAGAGACTCCTTACAAAAATAGCAACAAAAAGCCACCTGATACAAGATGTATATCAACTGTATCGACTTCGAAATCCACTTTTTTACCTTTATTTATATGGAGTTTCAGCTACAGATGTCCCAGTGTAATTTGTTACTATGGAAACTGTAACATAAGAATTAAGGCATTCATCCAGTATAATTTGATTTGAGTAATGATTGTGAGAGTTGCGGTGCTGAAAAAGAATCCACACCTTCTAACCAACCAGAATGCAGAATTCAACAGCTCTGTGATGTAATACATGTTCGTACACAGACACTTACCACTTACCAGAGAGTCGTTATCTGTGCTAAGAGCCGAGGGACCCCACAGCTCTTTCTCACCCCTCCCTCCCAATCTTCTCTCTCTCTCTCTCTGTCTCTCGTCCTTCTGTAATATGTACTGTGGCTCCTCTATGCTGAGCGATTATTGATCTGGGTACAGATGAAATCTGACTGCTTTTTAACAGCCATGTTGATTTAAACAGTATGTTAGGCTCCATTCCATCGATATGCAGTGCAGAAGAATGATTAAACACAGCTTTAGCAGGCTTGGCGCCTTCTTAAATAAAGCGTCTTCATATAAGTAGCAACGCTTTGTAGATAAACAGAGCCGTGTACATTACAGTAATTGGGGCCACCGGTTGTTAGGGGAAGCAATGGAAAGGATTTAATCAAACATCTCTATCATGTCTGGGGAACATTAGAGTGACAGAATGCCTGACGTTAGAATCAATTTGATTTTACAACCAGGAGGTTTCCTTCCCAAGAAAGGAGTGAAAGAGAAAGCCTGAGGAAAAGGGTATCGCTTTCAGAGTTTTCTTTGAACAGTAGAAGGTGCAGTGTTTATTGCATTAGCTTTCTGTTTCATCAGACTGATTTCAGTAAACGATGAGATCACAGCTTAATGACACTACTTCATTCGCTAACTTTGTTAGTGCTGGCAAGAAGACGCAGCATTCATCAAAGACGCGCAGGGTGTTTGTCATTTCATGAATTATTGATTTAACAGTTGAATTTTAAGCGATGGGCTGTGCAGTGGTGTAGCATCCATCTTTCATCTAACCGCCTTATTATGCAGAATATGTGAACAGAGGAATGAGAGAAAGATTGTAATTAAAAATAAGCTTGCTAATGTACAGTATATCTCATATATATTCTGACAGAAACAATAAGTAATCTCATCCATATATATACAGTATATACTGTATGTTTTGTACTATGTGGTCAGTGGAAATTTGCGGCTCTTTGCTGTATCTGATCGCACTGTTTAGATGTTTCTTGCCCTCTAGCTAAAACCAGGCAGGGTGACAAACCAGCATGTATACTCAGGCAGCTCTTATTGAGTTAGCAGGAGATTCAGGGGGTGAGGGCACTGTAGAACAAAGCCTAATGCTTTGCTAAATCCAATTGCCTGGAGGTCATTTGCGGGCCCCGCGGCTAGTGCTGGTGATCTCTGTGTAAGGTCAGCGTATATCTAATAACGGGCGGCAGTTGCGTAGTGCTTTTATACACCGACCACATCCCTTGTGGCCCATTCAGCTGAGAGTATATCTTCTCCTGCTTGACCAGACCCAGCACATCCAGGAATAGACCCTATTCCCTTCAGGCCTGCCCCAAAAGGCTTTCCTGACCCACAGCTGGAGCTTACTGCCCATCTGACCCTATTCATTCCCCATGAGAGATTTACCCGTGAAGCAATGGGGTATCCAAAATGTCAATCCATCTTCATCAGAAGGAGAGAATTCAATAGTAAGCCATTTTGGGTGCTGGGAGGAAAAAAAGGTTCAGCAGATGTGTCTTCTTAGAAAGGGGTAGGATCGACTGTGAGACCTCGAACTGGAGTGGTGAGAGGATGGGGCGCTCTTTAGATAGATCAACTGTGGCTTAGAGATAGCAGCAATATTAATTAACAAGCCTGATTATAGCCCATAGGGGTCTAGTCTTTCTGGAAAGTATTAACTCACTCTGATACAGTCTGAAGGCTTTCAAGATGTCCTTAAGTTCGAGATAAGTCTTTTCTTAATTGCTTTTTCTTTTCCTATACATACAGTACAGTACGCTCACCATGAACGTTATTAGGAACACAATACATGCAGATACAAGTAAAGAGCCGAGATTTTTCACACCAAACATCAGAATGATGAAAAAAGTGTGATCTCTGTGACCTACGACATAGTTGGTACCAGATGGTTTGAGTATTTTAGAAACTGCTTGAAATCTCCAGGGATTGTGGGACAACCAACAGGCTCTAGAGTTTACACAGAAGAGTGTGAAGAAACACATCCTGTGAGCAGAGGATCTGCAGCCTAAAACACCTTGTTGATGAGGGAGATCAGTGGGGAATGAACAGAACAAGTGAAAACTGGAAACCAGGGTAACTTTTTTTTCTCTATATTTCCCCTAATCTTCCAGATTAGAAAAGGTCCAGATTAAGTGAGTCTGGGCTCATAATAGTCGTTAAATGTTTTGTGCTTTTGAGCTGCTTTTCTTCTCACCATGGTTATAAAAAGTGAATATGTTACTCTATCCTTCCTGGCAGCTTGAAATGACCTGGCCGTCTTCTTCTACTCTGGAAAATTCTTTCTGCGGCACTCCAGCAAGGTCCTTCAAAAAGTCTCAATCTCATCAATATTCTGCAACTTCTGTCACCATGAGATACTGATTTTACCATTACCACATTACTCTGCACTTGAAGTAGACCTCAGATTTCACCTACTTCAGTGTTTTTCTTCAATTGCGCTCTGACATTGCCATCTTAAAAGATAAAGACACTTCCAGCACTTTCATAGGCTAGGGCCCAAAAAAGAAACGCAGATGCAGTGTGTGGCTGGTAAATCAACAGAGATGCTAAAAAAGGCAGCTGTGCTGATTTCCTGTACGGTCCTGATTGGGAAAGCAGGCCTAGTTTATGTCTGCAGATGGATGTGTTGCCTAGGAGTGGGTATTTTTACAAGACCTGGTTCTCCAGTTGAAGACAATATTTCTAACAAAGGTGCTAAATACGTACATCTACGTACAGAGTAGATACTGTAGGAAGACGTACAGGATGGGTATTTTGGAACCAATGCATAACACACACATTATTTATTCATTCATTCATTTTCTATACCGCTTAATCCTGTGTTCAGGGTCGCGGGGGACCTGGAGCCTATCCCAGGAGACTTCGGGCACTAGGCGGGGTACACCCTGGACAGGGTGCCAATCCATCGCAGACACATTATTTAACTAAGGTTAAAATATAAGGTAGAAAAGGTTGTTATAGAAAAAATATAAATGATGGGGTGCTCATTTATAAGACTTGATGAGAATGGTCCAATCGCATGAGCCCAAATATTTAAAACAATATTGATTCGCTAAGAACAAAAGTGGGAGGGTTCGGGGCGCACAGTGCTGCGCCCCAAAGATGATTCGAAAAAATCCCATTAGAGCTCAGCCTCAAATCACATGCTTTTCAAAAATTTACGTGCCTACATACAGTAGACACTCGTTTGTCCGGCGCCTCGCGTACACGAATACTAATGAACGTAATACAGTTTAGACTTTTTCTTTTTTTGTAAATGAATGATAAGAAATACAGCGGAATATTATGACTAAATGACTTTTTGTGAATGTAAATACACATTTATATTTTTATCAGATATAAAGAACCACATTTGCTAAATACAATTTCATGCCCTTTTATGTAGTGTTTTTTTTAATTTATTTATTTAAATCTTTCAGTTATCTTAATCGTCTTTCAGATGATAACTGGCCAGTTGAGATTTCACATAAGACATAAACCTGAATAATTTGCATTTAAAATCATTACTGTTTAAAACAAGACAGTATAACACTGAAAAATGGCCATTTTTGGTGCCACAAATAGAATCGTCTCCAAAACGGATAGCAAAAGTAGCTTCTTTGGCACACACATGTTCTGTATTATATACACATAATAATACATAACATAAACAAAAAAAAATCAGGTTTGGCTGTCACTCAAACTTAGTAGCTAATTTTCTTATAAAAGTGAAAAGCATCCTCAATAGCATTGTCATACCAAATACTGACTTTGTTTCACTCATTACTGAGAATCTGTCAGTTTAACAGTCTAAACAGTCATAATGAACATTTGTGTTAATGTAACATGGAGACACGTCCTCAGTCCCTCCGAACTCTCAAAACATATCTCAGTCAGTGTACCCCGAATCACGGTGTCACAGGTCTTCCCTTGAACTTGTAAAAGCATGTTGTTGGACATTAGGACATTTGCGCTGCTGACATATTGAACTAGACAGGCGCAATTAAAGCCATATATAGATTAATGCCTTACTAAATGGAACAATTTTCCATTTCGTTCTTCTAATAGCGAAATCAAATAAAAGGACTAGAACAAAAGGTGAAGTTGAGCATCTGTGCATCCAGTGCACATGATCACTGATTCGGGGTCATTTGTATCAATTGCAGCTCCTAGTGTTGTGACCCGAGACACTTGAGCGTTATTATTCACAAGCCAAGTGGTGTTCTGCCCCCCCGTCCCGCCTCCACTACGAACATGAGCAGCTTGTGTGTGTACGAGAGAGCGAGAGAGAGAGGTGTTATAAAGTGCTTAAAAAAGCATTAAGGACCTTTTGTGTCTGATATAAATCATCAGTGGTATAAATGACAACACGCTCACCAAACGTAAAAAAAAATAAAAAGAGACAATTGAGTATTGCAGATCAGTCCGAGTTCACTGAAGGTAAGGAAAAGGATACCTCTCCTTTATCTATCAACACCGAGAGTGGCATCGGCGCCTTTTGAAATCAGAGCCGACAGCCTTATTATTAAAGGATTAAACAAGTTTCCCCAGCCGACGCTTTTGATCTGGATGGTAAAGCAAAGTAAACAGCCAAGGAGATCGGTCTTTAAAGGAGACCTGTAACGGAGCCAAAATAAATAAAAATAAATAAATAAATAAAAACCCTGTGTCAGATTGCTTTATTGACGCAGAGTGAAGGCGGCAGTGTTTGTGTTTGCTTTTGTAAGGACCTACTGGAGTTGGGTGCAATTTTGTGGGTGATGGGGTGGAGGGTCGCTTCCAGCAGAAGCCCACAAACACGTCAGCTTCACTCTGGCATTACAGAGTTACACCAGCAGAACAGTGTACTCATAAACCGCACTTCATCTTGGACACTCTTTCCGCTGGAACGCGGAGAAACTGAGGCCGTTCATGCTTCTAAAAATATGCTCTTGGTATGAGGGCCTGTGTAGCTGAAAACGCTCGAGGAGGCCAATACCACGCCAATACAACGACTGAAATGGGTTTACATCCAAATCTATAACATCATGGAGGCTGAAAGGATGCTAAGGTTATGCACAAAGTTTTTACAAAAGCAAGATTTTTCCCCCCCCCAAATTTCTTTTTCTCAGCGGCGCTTCATTCATACTTTACACTTCCATACAAAATATTTAGTTTGTCTAGAAACTGTACTACGCTTCTTCTTGTAGCTGAAAGAGTTGAACTGAAGCCTTTCACACAATTGGACAACTAATCCTAATGCTCCAGTAGGTCTGGGACGGTTATCTGTAGTGTTATATAATTGTGTTAATTCATTCAACATTTGATTATTTTAGTATCGACTGTGTTATTATTATTGTTTTATGTGCGTGTGGATAAATTTACCTCAGTTTCACTTAAGGAGCAGCTGCCTAGCACTAAAATAAAGGTCGTCCTACTTAAAATGCAGCAGAAGGAATTCGTCTCCTGAGCTTCGAAGGCAGCACCGCATACATCATTTGACCCGGCTCAAAGATCCGCCACTTTAAATTCACAAATGTAAAGGAACTGTAACCTGCGCAGCTGTTCAGAGGTTTGTTCATTACTTCCTGAATAGCTTGTCTTCGTGTCCTACTGTAGAAAGCATTTAATTAAATAAGTATGTAATTAAGTGAAAATAAATACCATTGTTGTTGCTTTGAGGACTACACACAAGCAAAGCTTATTTAGCTAGCTAGTACATTATCAGCTCCGGATCTGTAGACCACACAAAGCTGGAATTGACCCAGCAGTTTGGCAAAGCCTTCCTTGCATTGTTCTTCATACAAAAAAAAGAAAGCAGTCCGGGCTCAAATGTGCTGAACAAACCATTACGCTCGGACTGAGATCCTGAGGGACGTTAGAAAAAAGGAAAAAAAAAAACTTCAGCAAAGATGCATTTGCTTCCCGACAGCCAGGAACAGCACAATGCCTGGCGGTTTCCCCTTACACCTTCTGCTCCAGTTGCTGTGTACCTCATGAATAGCACTGCTCACTGTACTGCAACCTAAACGAGCAGGTCAAGCTGATGAAAGGGGACCAGGTATGTGCAAATGTGTTTATGGTGGCGACATCATAACCGCCAGGAGTTCCAAAAAGGGGCTTTGTGTCACTAAATGAGCTTTGAAAGGTGGGATACAGTATGTTTATATAGGACATTCTGTAAGTGTGTGCGGGTGTATGTTTAAGCACCCTGTAAGCAGTGGACTGAGGAGGTTTTCACCACCAATTTGTTTGCAACAGGGTGACGTTTAACAGAAACTAGCCAGCGCAGAGTTTTTTTCAGCATAAAATAACAGCAAACTGTTCTTCAGACTTAAAAAAAAAAAATGATTGGAACGTTGTGGTTGACGGGTGGTAATAAGACTGACATCCTCATGCTAAGTGACCATTCAAATACGTGTCCATAGTGGTCCTACAAGTTTAAAGATGAGAAATGGTCCTGCAGAAATGGTCCCATTTAAGGAGGAACAAGCAGAAAATAATATGAGCGTAGCCATTTTTTGTTGGTTTGGAAATAATACAGACTATATTTTGAACCACGGCAGATCTGTGATCATGTCACAATTGCCAAGAGGACGTTCCAGGTAACTCGGTTACGCAGTGTATGAGGAACGGGATCCGGGTCATCCACGTACATTATTCAGATTTTTGTGTTAAAGGCAATTTGATGCGTGACTAATTTACCAAACTAAACCGTGAATAAGTAGCAGAATAAATGAGTGATTTGAACACAAGCCATCTATTTTTTTGTTGGCTCATGGTTCCATGGTTTATGATTTAACAGCATAAAACCTTCATATAAACAGCGTCCAAGGCTACTTTTTTTTTCCACTGACGTAAACCGAACTCCTCTTTAGGCCAAAGCCTGATGAAACTAAAGATGCCTTCAGAGTATCTACTGTATGGTTCTGTACAAAATGGTCTACTTTGTGTTATTTGTGTGTGTCCATGAGACACGCAGGACTGTGGATGGGTTAGTTGAGAGCAAAAATGCATAAATGGATGCATAAATATTCAAGCTAATGAGAAATTATTGATTACCTAAGATCGTGCATATCCTACACAACTAGCTGATTTATCCACGGTACATTATGCGTCAGCTATTTGTCAGCGTAATCTCGCGCAATTTATTTTTGGCCGAAAGTACTGACTAAATGATGCAGAACTTTAATTGTATCCAAATGGAAAATGACAAAAGCTTTGACTCATAGCAGTTGAATGAGTAATTGAGCTTTTTCGATTTGCATATTCGCCTGATGTTTTTTATCCAAAAGAACTTAGACAGGATGCAGCCGAGCAGTTGTGGAATTTAGGGTTCTCAAAGGTGCTTGAGGCCCCAACCATGGCAGCCTGGTGAGGCAGAGTCTTAAACTCACAACCACTCGGAGCTGTAACCGCCGAGCCACCACTTCCTCATAATGACAGTGTGAGTTTTGGACTCTGCCGCAGGAATCGACTGAACGAAAGCCATTGTCAAAGCTCCAAGTTGAACACCACAATAGGCAGCATCTTGGAAGTCATGAGGCTTGAGACCTGTCCCAAATTCTCTCTGTTTATGCCCTCGTGCACCAAAGCTTCACAGCTAGACAACGAGTCTCAAAGATCAAGCAAACACAAGGCGCAAAGATTTCACAGTTTAGGGGAAAAAATTGTATCATAGCTGAGATCCTGGTTATTATTTTGATTAATACACATTTCCACATTTCAAACACATTTTCATAATTTTCTTTTGATTATGTAAAGCAGCTATGCCACATTGACCACTATTAAAAATTGCTATACAGTACAAATAAATTTGAATTGAATGAAAAGTAGTAAATTTGTTCATATCCAGCTTGATAAACCAGGCTTAATATTATTAATTGATTTATAAGTGGTGCACTAAAGTGCTGACTGGGTCACTGCACCACTGGTGGAAGACACGTTATGTTTACAGGTTGTCTGTATAAAATTCTCATTAGCACATTGAGTTACAGGTAACAGATGTTGGAGGTGGGTGTGCATGTCAATTTCCCACCTCAATTTCCCTTTATTTAACAATTTATATATATATATATATATATATATATATATATATATATATATATATATATATATATATATATATTAGTTTTTAAGCTTTTATTTGCATGACGTTCAAATTCATATCGGATTATCTTCAGGAAATAAATACTGTAATATAGCTATATATAAAGATGTAGCATGGGAATGTCCTTTAACAAGTTAACAAACACAAACGTCATATTGTTTTTATACAACAGCTCTAATACCGACAAAATGGACCAGGCTGTGTTTTTGTTTTTCTATTTTGATTCTTTAGTCTCTTATCCAAAAAATATTTTGTAGGTTTAGAGTCAAACGTTGCCAAGCAACGAACACGTTCTTCACTCCCTAGCAAAGCTCGTTGAGAGGCTGTTTGCTCCTTAATTTATAAATCGAAGCCAGCATTTCCTGTTGACTCGTACATTTCCCCAATTCATTTGCTGACTCGACAACTGTCAAATGTAACATCTCAAAATCTCCGCCTGTATTAGCGCTAGCTCACATTGCATGAATGGAATGTTGAAGTCATACAGTATAATTCAACACGGTGCAATAATTCAGTCCACGTGGGGTTGTGCCAGGATATCCCCACTCATGCAAAGCCCGAGCCTTGTCCAATCAGAGATTCATTAATCGTTCGTATAGAAAAGAAAAATCTAACCAGATGCTTTTTTTTTTGGCTAGTGCACAGACAAAGACACACAATTTTTTGTATCAATTTTTAAATGAAGTCACTTGTAAATATTTGCTGAAGCCAAATCAAGTCATAAATTTCCTTTCTGATTTGCAAATGTTTGTAAAACACCTCTGTACTTGTTATAGTATGTTGATGAATGCTGATTACACAGAAATTACCAGGCTCCTCTGTGGTGCAGATGATTTGCATATGGTCACACCCTCAAAACTCATAAAAGGCAAAGCTCACGCAGCTGAAATGACGGGTAAATAAAATAAAAAGTCTTGCTTTGAAGGAGAAATAAAAACGATTGTGTGAAAATATGCATTATTTAACAGTGTAATTACACTTTGAAAAGGCCAAAGTCTGGAACTGAATTACTAAAAAGGTGAGCTGGATATAAATTAAGTGTGGTGAAAAGAAAATTATATGACATGGGAAACAGAGAAAAGTATATGCTCAGGTGATCACAGACACCAAGCACACCATGAAGTGAAATTTTATTTTTTTTTTTTAATCTAAAGTTCCGTGTCTGAGTGACTCTCAGCCAGATATTTCATGTAGGAAAAAAGAAGCGTGTCATAGGAAATTCACTAGGGAGCATTCGCCACACGGCGGCTTGACACACAAAGGATCAGTCAGTTATTAGCCACTTAGTGCTGGCTCTCATAAAGAGTATTGTGGCAAACAGAACTCTGAGGCATTGTAACCCGTACTTTTATACAGCTGCAGCTCTTTTATACATCGACTGGCCTGATTTGTACTAATTTATGGATTTTTTTTTTCTTTTATACATATTGAACATGTCTTTAAGTACTGCCTTTACTATGAGACAACCAGGTTTCATAAAATATTCATTAATTTGAGTGTGTAACTGAAATACAGTAGCTAATTGAACTTGACAGCGTAATGCATGTACAAAGGTGCAGGAACAAATTGATTTGATACGATTTGAAGCTGATCAGCCGAGATTTGCATTATTTATTTTTTTGTGATTTTACACACACTCAGGAGAACAAGAAGGACACAAGGAGTACTTTTGTGAAATAAAAGGATTTTCATGAATACCAAATTCCTTACATACACACACACACACATACATACATACAGTACACACACATACATACAGTACACACACACACACACACACACATACTGTACAGTACACACACATACATACAGTACACACACACACACACACACACACACACACACACACACACACACACATACATACATACAGTACACACACACACACTGCCTGGACAAAAAAAAAAGTTGCCACTTCAGAAAGGTCAAATTATTGGGCTGCATCAAGCACAGAAAGCAGCTTAGGAAATTACTGGAACTTATTGTAAACACTTGGTGAAATTGCATGGTAAAAAAAATCAACAGTAAAAGCCATAGCTATGTTTAATAGTGAAAGTAAGAGCATTTCTATGTGTACACAATGTGATGAGGACTAAACATCTGTATGGCCATAAGAAAATCACTTGTTAATGAGACTAATCGGAAAAAGGCATTACTGTCCTAGGTAGCATGAAGAGCAATGGAAAGGGGTCAAGTGGTCTAATGAGTCCAGATTGTCCCTATTCTAGAGTGACGGGAGCGTCAGGGTAAGAAGGGAAATGCAGGAAGCGATGTATCCATGCAGTGTCCACTATACAAGACTCTGGAGGCAGTATTATGATGTGGAGTTGCTTCAGTGGGTCAGGTCTAGACCCAAATAATTTTATGGCAGAATAAAATGAAGAAATTAGGTTAGCTGATGTACTGAATGATCAGGTTATCAAACCTATCTTCAAAACTTTTGTAACGCGAATGTTCGTATGTAGGGAAATACATGAAATAAATTGACGTGATCTAATTCCACAATTGGTTGAACATGCGCTAACACGTTCATATGTTCAAAGGCTCATACAGTAACTCTGGTGTTCGTATGTATTAGCACATGTTCAATCACGGAAGTTAGATCACATGTCAATATAGATGGCAAACTTTGCTAATTCTTTTAACATGAATTGTTTGACCATCAGCACAATTTTAAAGTACACGGACAAGATCATGGGCCATGTTAGTTTTATAGCCAGTTGTGTTAGGATCCTTGTACCTAGACAGTGTTTGTTGGACTTGCAAACAAATTGGACTTATGAACAAGCTCTCGGAATAGAACTTGTTCATATGTTGGAGACTTACTGTATATACTGTCTTCACATGAGGACATGCCATTTTCTCCCAACTTCATTGTCATCCGTGTACCATCCTGATGTGAGAAGAATTAGGTACTGTATAGACACTGTCCTGGTTGAGGACATTGACTAAATGTATAGTTATCAGCTATGAATAAAGAGAAGCAGTCGGTTGAAAGTGCACCGTACACTACAATAGAGTCTGAGTCTCTCTTTCTTGTCTTTATGTACTGTGTGTGTGTGTGTGTGTGTGTGTGTGATACATCATTATGATGCTTTTTTATATCCTGGCCAGGAATCGTGTTCAATGGAACGAATGTGGTTTCTTAAGTAGAGTTGTGGTGTGTGTGTGTGTGTGTGAGAGAGAGAGAGAGAGAGAGGAGGCGGCGCTATGACCCAGCGGACTCCTCCTCTCCCTCCCGGTCCCCGTGGCCGAGCTGAGCTGAGCGCTACCGAGCGCAGAGGAACTCATGACTGTCCTCAAGTCCACTTCGTGTCTGTTTGCAGGATGTCCGTCTGACACTCCAGCCTGAAATTCCTGAGGATTTATCTGTTTGACTTTTTTTTCTGTTGTTGTTGTCCTTCCGTCTTTCTCAGATCCTGTGTCCTTGTGGTTCTGTCTCACTTCCACTGCTGTGATTCTCTCTCTCCCTCTCTCTCTCTCCGCCTGTTCTCCTCGGGATCTTATGGAATTACGCATCGACTCTGGAATCCAGACTGAACACGGACTGGCGGTGTGTCCGGACATTTCCCCTCCAAAACACCCGGACCGCTTTTACCTCGGGTTTGACCCAGTGGACATCACCCGGGCAGGAAACCTCCGGGCGTCGGAGTGCCGTTACGCGGACACGAGAATAACATCACTGAGACAGTAATCATTAGAGAGAGAGAGAGAGAGAGAGAGAGGGGGAACGACGGAAAGTTTTCTTCCTCGGGTTTCAGCACAGTGGAAAAAAAAAATAAGTAAAAAAACTGCTGTGTGGTGGAGACTTTGGGTGCCGCACATCAGACTTGTGTGTGTGTGTGTGTGTGTGTGGAAGGGGAGACAGTCCGCATCCGTGCTTCAGATCCCACTGCAGATTAAACTGCGCTTCCGGGAAAAACGCGGGAGGAAAAGTTCACTGCGTTCTGGATTAACGGCGCTTCATCCCGCCGAGAGACAAAATGCCGCAACACTGAAGAAAAGTGCCGAGACACTAATATGACTTGTCGGCGCGTTGAATCCAGCCCTGATCTCCCTCTCCCCCTCTCTCACTCTCACTCCTCTCTCTCTCACTCCTCTCTCTCTCACTCCTCTGCTTGCGTGATGTTTTGATGCTGCACATTTTTGGTTACAAATATGATGAAATGGCAGCCCCGGAAGAAGGTGAGGATCATTTTTAGCCTATTTCTGGTATTTCTGGTACTGTACTGTACATGTCATGCTTGATTGTGCAGACTCGAAGGAGTCTGCTTTGTATCAGGACTGCAGGATTAGTTTGTCCCTCTCAGCTCTTCGTGTCTTGTGAAAGTTGTGCCAGATGCGCCGTGCCAGTGTTTTACGCATGTGGCGCATTTTTACGCATGTGGGCGGATTGGCACAGGTTGGTCTCCTGTTGTGAGACGTTACATTCCTTGTTGTTATTATTAGTGTTATTGTTACCTTTCCGTTAACGTGTCCACTGGTGATGTCCAGTTACAGATGATTTGGTGAACAACTTAGTCTGCTGTTTTTATTTTATTTTATTTTTTTTATTTTAAACTTTTACTGTAAGTGCACAGCTGATACTCTCCTCACAACACACAGGCCACTCAACCTGATGCTTAGCCTACTTTCTATTATCCACCACAGTGTAAAACATCAGCTACAGTAAAAACTTGTATTCATTTACTTGTATATGCTAATGATCTTACAACAAACTGCATGCACACATCACGTGACCATTCATTGAGATATATATATATATATATATATATATATATATATATATATATATATATATATATATATATGTATGTATGTATATATAAGCTGATTGCGTGCATATTGTCCATGTCTCTGCGTGTAGACTCAAGTCTTGATGCTACAGCTTGTAGTTCTTCTTTGTTCCACACGGGGGCAAAAATGAAGTTGATTCATTTTTCTCCAATCTGAAAAATAGTGTTTTTTCCTTTTCTTTTCTTTTTTTTTGTGCTTCTTTTTCTTTTTGGAACACATCTTGATTAATTTGCTCTGTGCTTTTAATTGAAATGGGTGTTAGCAGATTTCTTTGAATTCATCAGGATTAAAAGGATTTCCATAAACATAGTGGATTTGCAAACAACAGTTAAAAAAAAAAAAAAAGAAATCACAAATTCTGAATGAGTCATCTATGCAGCTGTAGTCAAAAGAAATCTGTAAACAGCCTGCTCCGGGAGATTATTAGAACCAAAAACAGGGTTGAAGAGTGCCAGAGTTACAGGAAATTGTCATTCACAACACCACCTCGGCTCGGAGGGACTTGACAAAAGCGAGGCAATGATAATAATTCCCAGCAAAAGACGGCTGCTGGTAAAACTCAGCAGGTGTCAGATTGCATTCTTTGTCAGAACCTCTTGATTATGATTTCCACCATTTCCCTCACACAGGGCCTTGTGCAGTTGATCAAAGCACCACAGGTTTCACTCCACTGCAAATGTTTTTCTTCTGAAGCAATAGTAAGGCACTTATTGTTGATTCTTCCCCAGGACAGGGAAAGGATGCTTTTTAAAATGTTTGGAATGTCTGGACTTGTAGTTCATGACAAGGACACACTTGTGTTGTCTGTAATATTGTTTTGAGAGCACTAGAATTATTGTGTCTGCATCCTGTGTGTGTGTGTGTGGGGCAGAAAAACTTGAGTAGAAGAAGCAGAAAGCAGGGCATGTTGGGCCAGGGCTTGGCGAAACTCGAGCATTCCTTGCAGAGTATGGCCTCACATATTTCCTTTAGCGTTTCCACAATCTCAGAAGTCTGTTGGAGAAATTGTCATTTAAAGAGACCCCAGTGCTCACTGGTTCGTTCTAAATTTTGTTGAAGCATGTAGGTTTGCTTCAGTAGCCAGGCCAGGTTGTGTTCCTGCAATGAAAATTCCTGAAAATATTATCCAACAAGCACGGAAATGTTACTTCTAGCATGCCATCAGACTGACCTCAAAGCCGAGCTGCTAGTGTGGTGGGTCCGAGACCGTTCTAGGAATATTATTTGATGATTTAAAGACGGGCCTTTCTTAATCCAAGTTTAAAGACTTTCCTTAAGTATTACAAAGACGCTTATTTTCATCTCTCAATGAAATGGATGCTTGCTTTCCTTTTTTTTTTTGTCCAGTCTGTCTCAATAGTTTGACCTGAATGTGTCCTCGTCATGGCTTAGAGGAACCACAAACTCAAAGAGCTGCATCTTCAAACACAACTCTCGCTCCCAGCAAGATGTAGATCAGTCTAAGATTTCCATGTGTTGAAAGGCCTCTGTCTCAGAGTGTGTTGCGATCCATTATGCCACCTCCTCAGGCTCAACACTCAATAAAAGCCACAACCCGACTCCGATCCGGCTGCCTTTTCGTGTGGGTTTTAGTTCATTCCCTCGCTTTTAACAGTTTTCACTCCTTATGTTATCTCCTCTGTCTTGTCTAAATAATTTAGCGCTTGAACCAGCATGCACCAAAACCGTCAGTGCAACTTTGAGTGCTAATCTCAGATTCCCCTCGTATACTTAACTATCGCTTTGATTAGGATTAGAGGCAAAAATTTATTTCTGAATGCACATTACAAGCATCTGGATTTCCAGCGGCGGTATACACGCACCCTCTGTGTGCTCCTGGAGCAGATCGATACAGGTGGTGATAAACACACCTTTTTTTTTCTCATTGTTTGCCTGAGACCCAGGGCGAGTCTTCCGCTCCTGATTGGATTACACTAATATGTTCAAAGGCACTTCGTATTTCTCCACACCGCGCGCTGATAGCGTTCTGGGAGTAGCCGATTTTGTTTACGGCGGATTACGGGACTTATTACCACCTCAGCAGATCAGCCTCACCATCCATTACACACAACCAGTGACTTCTAGAAAGCCCGTACCCGAGAGTGTGGCTATTACAGAGGGATGGCCTGCAGACAGAGATGTAAAAATTTATGATGTCAGAGATGCTGAATCAGGGTTGCAGTCCAGGAAAGCATGTGAGGATATTCCAAGGCTTGGAATACATGATTTCCATTTGTACACTTTGGCACTTGTTGAGAATAAACTTGACTTTAGAAGATTTATTCATTTATTTATTTATATTTCTTATGACTCAAACTCAGGTGAATTCTTAAGGCGTTATTATACAGCTGTTTCAGTTTTATTTTTCGTTTCCTCCGGATAAGCATGATGGCTCAATCATAAGACTGATTAATATCTCGACCGAGCTCTGATTGTGGCAGTCGAGATAGGACCACAATCACTTCTTCTGGAGGCTGTTTTTCTCCATTGTCTTATAAGTGATATTGCCGCAGACCTGATTTAGTGGGGACTTCAGCCGAGTGGGCTTCACCCTTATCTGCAGCGATATTGCTTCTGTGCTAACCTAATTTGGTAGCTCTTAACCTCTAAGCAGCTTCAGGGCCTTATCTCTGTTCGATTTCTGCTTTATTTATTCGATCTATGAGCAGAGGCTATCTCTGTTCTGACATTTTATCCATCACTGGAACCGCTCTGACTATTGGCTTGACAGCAAACACCAAACTCGACGAATCCATGATGACAAACATGCGCGGTCTTTACGCACACTGTGTAAAAAGCGTGTCCCATTACTTCAGCTCTGATCTCAGACTTCCTGCGGTATGTATTTATGATGCAAAAGGACGAGCAGTCACGAATAGCGAAAGGACGACGGAGTGCTCGATAGCACGTAAAGCAGCCGGTGCTAGTGTTCTAGTGTATGGTGTAAAGGTGTTCTGTCACGCCCAGTGAAACGGAAGAGGGAGCATGTTGCGAGCCAGCCGGATGATTAACGGTAAGGAGTAGGTCCACCTGCTGTGTTCTTTGACAGGCCAGCATATTTACAGCTTACTGCTTTGTGTGGAATTGAGCTGAATCAAGCTCGCAAGGTAGGCAGGCGGCCAGCAGTGAGGCGCGCGCGCTCTCTCTCTCTAATTCACTCGTACCTGAACAGCTAATGCAGTTGAGGAAATAGTGGATGGAAGTTATTAGGGTGCCTGGCAGTGGTCCCTTCTGATCATACTTTTGCAACACAAACACAAGGTGCCTGCTCAGGGAGTTTTAATAGCACAAATTGTTCGAGCATAATTCGATATACGTGCACGGGATTTCTCCTGGTTGAAAAAACTAGGATCTTTCGCCTACCGTGGGGATAAACATCTACCAAGGAAAACAGGAAACGGATCCCCAGAAGGAACAAAATGGAAGCATATAGACTGTACTTGTATAGAAGGTGTGGTGGCGGTGTTGATGTTTTTTAAGAAAGCCTGTCAGAAAGGAGGAAATTGGCCTAAGACCAGAGGTGAACATCAGGACTGGAATCACCCTGCGCTGGGGCTGCAGCAAAAGTTATGCAAGATAGAGGATTTATTTGATGCAGGTGTGAGCAAGCAGGATAAATAAAGACCAAAATGTGTGGCGGTCCTTACTGTAGTTACTGCCTAGTCGGGGTTGTGGTGGTTTAAACAAGGCTGCTAGTATGTTTTTTTCCCCAGACAGTGAGTCAGTTGTTTGAAAATATTGCTGGTCAGGCTGTACTCTTCTGCAATATACCGATATTATTATCACACGATATTACAAGGGGTGTTCAAGTCAAACCAGGACTTGTGATGAAATTTCTTATGACTGAAGGTACAGTATAAAAGCGACTGACATTTACAGAAGACCTCAAACTTTTAGCTGCAGTTAAATATATAAACGGTGCAAATGCCGAACATCCCGTGAATGTCGGGTACGCTGGATAATTTTTAGTAGCTTTTAATACTTTACACCCTCTAAGAAATATAGCTACTTGAGACAAATTGTTAGTGATTTCAAATCGCGTCCCTAAGTACAAGATAAAGCGGTATAGACGAGTGAGTGAGTGCCACAGTTACAGACTCCAGAGCTGGAAATATTGTTATTATGCCTCCTGAATAAATAATTTATCATGATATCTTAAAGCAATATCTGACTTATCTGGTCCATGCAAGATTATAAACAGTTCCAAACACATCTTTGGTATGAGTTCCAGTGATGAGGTTGATGAACGTACAGAGGCAGAATTTGCTGACCTGAAAATTTGTATCCCTAAGCAGATACAGATTGTAGCATTGTGTTCCACCCCTTATTCTTATAGTGCACTTCACATTTTAGCTCATTTTCATTACATTTTCAGGTAGGCTTGTGGCTGTAATCCTTTTAGCGTTTTTTCATTTTAAAGACAGGCAGCATTCCGAGCGTCTAGGCACACAGTTTGAGCAAATATGAAAATATCATTTCGAGATGGTAGTCCCTTTTAACATTTTTCAGAGTAGTGCAGAAAATTAGCTCCTTGATATGTTTGGAGGTTTACTGCCGCAAGAGCTCATCTCAGCCAAGCACCCAAGCATCTAATATGACCAATAATGCTTTTGATTGAAACCTATTTACACAATTTTGCTTTTTACCCCAGGCGAGCGGATGAGTTAATTAGCTGGATGCGGTAGATATGGTGTGTGTGTGTGTGTGTGTGTGTGTGTGTGTGTGTGTGTGTGAGAGAGAGAGAGAGAGAGTATGTGAACGCTGCGGTGATATCACCAGGAATGCTTAAGGTTGGATGTTTCACCGTGTAACAGTGCAGTGCTGATTGGTATGACTGGTGTGTGGGTGTGTGTGTGTGTCTCAGACGAGCCCGGCTGTTTCTCAGGCCCAGAGGTATTAGCAAAAGCAGCCGGTTGAGTAAATATGCAGGCTCAATACACTTCATATTTCCTTGTGCATTGAGGTGGGAAAACACCTCAAATACACCGGCCCCTTGGATCTCCTCTAGCAGCAGCAGCCTCTTGTTCTCCACTCCAAAGGAAGTCAAGCAAAGACAGGTGGGGGAAAAAATAAATAAAAGCTTGTGTCTGAAAACATAGTCTGGCCCAGAAACATTTGATGAGGATTCTCACCTACTGTTCTACAGCTTAATGGCTTGATTGCTTTTTTTAAGATAACGCTTGATGCTGAGTATTTGTCAGCATGTGTCTTTTAGCTGCCTGGCTTTCATCAGAATATTCTGTATAAATAATGAGCTTCATCACTGCCTGCAGCAGGGGAACATCTCCGAGACTGTGGCCGACACCTTTCCTTAGATGGCTGAGCAGCTGCTTTTGTTTATTAAAATGACTCCATCCAAGATCCGATTGGAAAGATTTAGGTAATTTATGTTTTTGTTTGTGTGTTCGTGCTACTAATATGCACTCCAATCTAGAATATGGCAACATTCACCCATCTATTATCTGTACCATCCCGTGCAGGGGTGCCAGAGGCTTGGAGCCTAACCCTAGGAATGTTTGACACATGAAGGGGCATATTGTAGATGGTATGCCAACTCATTTTGGGGCCCAAGCACACATACTCAAACACTAGTCAAACTCTATGGGCAGTTTAGAAACACCTTTCTACCATCATGTCTTTGGACTGTGGGAGGTAACCAGGGTACCCAGAGGAAACCCACCAAGCATGGGGAGAACATGCAAACTCTCTAGTACAAACACACGACTTGAGGTGAGATTTGAACTCTCAACCTTGGAGTTGTGAGGTGACCGTGCTAACCATTATTGCTATATTACATAAAGCTTTCCACATCAGACACTTGACCCCAATATCGTCTTTGTTTGATTAACATGAACACTTTGTGCTGAACCCTGGCACAATTAAGTGGAACTATGCCTAGGTTCACTTGAAAAGGTCGTCGAGTACAGTTTGTTTGTACTTGGGTATTGCATCAGGTATGTAGTTCTGTAACAAATCATGGAAGTGGGCAGGGTGTTCAAAATATGACATAACTATTCAGCTGTCGTACTGTAAGTGAACTCTCTGGTTGAAGAAATGAAATGTACTGTAGACAAATCTATAACTAACTTACATTGGATAAGAGCGTCTGCCAAATGCCTAAATGTAAATGTAGGTTATTTGAAATAATTTCATATAATTAAAAAGTATAATATATTAATAAGTATATACTGCAACTGTTATTTCCAACCAAGTTTAGATAAAAGGCTTTCCACCAGAGGTGATCATAGAGCATAACAGCACTGGGATGTATCACTGTAACATAACTATCACTCCACATCACACATGTTCTAACAATTTTTAATAACATTAACTATCAGTCACCAGCATGGATGAACGTAGGTCAGTAAGGAAAGAGGAGAGATCAGCTGCCTGCCAAAACTCACATTCAAAACCAGTCACAGAAGAACCTTCAGCGAGAAATCACATCTGATAAGATTAGGTGATCTTATATAAAAAAAAAAAAGAAATGAATACTTAATCTTCTAAATAATTGTTTATAAGTCAGTCTGAATCGCCTCTAAACCATCCATGGTCTATGGTTTACGTATGTCTACAAACCTATCTGGCTCCTAACACAAGTCTGAATTCCACATTTCTCTCCCACCCTTCATGGAATTGGGCCTAATCATACTCAGGCTGGGTACGATGGGAACAAATGTACTTAAAATGAAAATGCGTTAATGCTTTTCAAATCCGACCACCTTCAGTAGTGTTTAAATCTACTGTAGAAACTGAGATGGATATTTCAAAACATAGGTTGCTTTAGATGTTAGGGGTTATAACCTAGTTACATATTTGTCTACAGTATGTTAAAGCCTTAGCAAATGAGTCAGGTTTGGAACATGTTTATACTGTAGCTCATCTTATGCACAGCATCTGACCTAAAGATAAAAAAAAAATGTTTTTACAAACCAAAAGTGTAATAATGGTGGTTCCCGGTTAAAGTACTAGTTTTATTATGACTACTCTCACAACTAGTTAAAGTACTAGTTTTATTATGACTACTCTCACTACTAGTTAAAGTACTAGTTTTATTATGACTACTCTCACAACCCGCTTTATGTTCTGCATGAAGAAGTAGTCCAAGATTCTCTCTTTACATGTCACCTTGTTAGAGGTTGCAGTAAGCTCGGTTATTATTCTTTCCATGGAACACTTCACTAAATATGAGCCCTGGATTGGATCTTCTGGCACAACCCAGTAGTTGGCACAACAATTGCTCTGTTTGAAAATGCCATGAATTTGTGAGACATGGTTGTGAGATAGAATACAGTATGTTATGTTAGTGTGTTGGGGTGTAGTCATCTCCAAAGATGGACGATGAGGGTTAATAAGGATCATATAGGCATTACTACACATTAGTCTTAAAGGGGTTGTTGATTAAGACATGTCCAACTTGATAGCTGTTAGTGTTTCCCATCACCAACCATCTTCGGTCTAAACAATACCATAAGTTTTAGATCAAACCTATATTCACTGCATGTGTGTTATTCATTTTATATGTTTGTGCGTCAGTAGTTTTGGAGCTAACTGCTAATAGACAGGTATCTGTTAGTTATCGTGATGGTGAGGTCGATAGATGTGTTATGCTAGTAATGTGATGATCAGTGCAAGTAGTTGAGCCTTATCATAGTCACATGTATTTTCTTTTTAGAAATGTAAACAAATCTAAATTAATAATTCATTCATTCTAAATTTATTCATAAGGATTTGTGCTGCACAATTTTAATCACATAAAATTGAAATGTATGCGAGTTGTGAGTTTGTCAATAATTTAAGTATTTTTAATGTAATATTGAGTTGATGAATAAATCGTGGCAAACATCCTCTTAAATGAGATGATTTGTCTAATTATATGCTGTTGGATAGACATGTTTAAATACAAAGTGGTATATTACTGTGCAAACGTTTTGAGCCACCCCTCATTTCTTAATATGTTGAAGGGCTCTATAGACTTTCCTATGTTTATAATGTCATCTTGAGGAATAGTTCTCTCTCAAGGAAGTTTTTTGCTCTCAATTTTAGCAAGTTTTGACTCTCATTTTCACTTCAGCCCCTGTACCTGACCAGTTTCAAATGAATGTTTTGTTCATTAAGCCACACAATGACCTATGAATCATTTAAGTATAAAACATCATCTAACTTAAAGGCATGAACCAGTGAGAACCAGGTGCAGATGATGACAGATGATCAGGCTGGTGATTAGTATAGGTCTCAATTCAGACCTGCTGAGGCTTTACAACTAACCATACCGAACTTTAAACACATTTACAATTAGAGTCACTGTACTTTCTGCTGCTTGCCACAGTGGGCAATTTAATCCACACACACACATACACACACACTTGGCATACCCTCTCACTCTATCAAGGCTTGGGACCTGCACTAAGGATGTCCTGTGTCCAGGGGCTAGATTTGGGCATTGGCTGGGACTCAAACCTGGGCCTGTATGGCAGGCAGGAAGCCCATCACTGAACACCAAAACCCACAATCGTCCAAGAGTAATGATTCATACTCCTACTTTATGGTGTCACCAGAAGATGCATCGTTCTCTTTAGAGTCTGGTTCCTTTCAATGTTTCGTCCTTGTGTTGTCTCTGGGAATATTTTTTGTTTTTAAACTGAAAACTGTTCCCTCTGGCTTGTTCATTAGAGAACTGAATGTATGTCCGGAGTTTACCGCTCAGTGAGAACTGTTTAAATCACAATGCTAACTCTACTAAACAAGAACTCCTCCATCTCCCTATAACGACATCATACAGGTTATGTACAGTAGGTTATGTTTATCTCGTCTGACATGACTTATTCACAAAATTTCCTCTTCTATTGCTGTTCAACGTTCCTTACACTGGCAGCATACAGAGAGATACTACAGTTATTTATCGAATGACAAGATTGATGATCATGGAAGTTAATAACAACCTTAAAGAGAAATGATTCTGCCTAATGTGACATTTCTGAGTGAACCAGGCGCTGCGCTTTCCTGAAAGATAACCGGCAAGGTGAAAATGATGGAGAATGAAATTAAAAGAAAAAAAAAAGGTATTATAATTCTGGAAATTTGTATTACTAAATTTTGCACATAATATATTATAGCTAGGAATATTAATTAGCAAAAGTTTTGCTTCAGAAGCCGTAGTGTAGTTGAAATGTACAGTATTAGCGCCAAACGATGGACGTTTCATTTCCGACAGCACTGTTCATCTGTTATACTAGTTTAGCTAACAAGGGGTACGGTTTCGGTCACCCTTGCGTAATACAACGACGTGCGCCGAATATCTGAATATCACAGCAATTTGCGCACATCAAAGTCTATAAATGTCATTTTTACTTAAAGCTGCCTGCATATTTCATGACCTGAAAGCACAGACTGTCTGCATATTTCATGATCACACAAGCCCACAATCCTCAACACGCACAAAAGGGCTGTTCGGGGTCAAAGAGTCAGTCAGGACAAGCGCTATCAGATGTCCATATAGACTAAACAGACACGTATATCTGTGCCACTGTGTCTCTATGCCGGATGTCCATTTATAGAACAGGCAGGCTGGCCTATGGAGCAGCAAAGCAGCAAGTAGAGCAGTCTGACAGATAACTGGTCCACACAAACGCCTGACCTACACGGTTCAATCTGTCCAGAAAGACACGCCTGATCAATCAGTGTGGAAAATGTGGCTGGAGAGTTTAACGCTCTATTTCACAAATCAAGGAATTCAGTGGTGTAGTGTGCACCTGTCAAAATCCAAAGTCACACACACACACACACCACGTGACTATTATAGAGAAATGCATGTTAAACTTTTCGCTATGCAGAATAACACAACACATGACAGAAAAAACTACCTTTATTTTTCTATTGAATCTCCTTCTACACTAATGCACTTATCCCAGTGTTTCACTAGTGCCCCGACACCATCAAGGTGGAGGGTTTTTCCAAGTACACCATAGCTTCACGTCTGAAATGCTGGCATCCCAGGAACTTCCTCGATGGCTTAACAATGTGGAAATGGCTTGGAGTGAGGTCAAGACTGTATGTGTATGTGATGATAACTAGAGATGTTCCGATACCATTTTTTCCCTCCCGATACCGATTCCGATACTTGGGCTCAGGGTATCGGCCGATACCGAGTACTGATCCGATACCTGGGTGTGTATCTGTGTGTGTGTGTATGTATATACACATACATACTACATATATATATATATATATATATATATATATATATATATATATACATACATACATACATACATATAAATTCTTTTTTTAAGTAAAATACTACTAGCCCTATACTTCGACCCTAAGTGCACGGGCGACACCATGAAACACGGACACGAGGCGAGGTCTTACAGGAAAAGGGTAATTTATTTAGAAAAATGGGGAAGGAAAGGGTTAAAGGCTCTCTGCGGTCTTTTCACCTTCGGCGGCAGGGATGCGAAGGCGGGCTCTACGCGGAAGTGAAGGTGCCGTGGGAGCTCGCGCAGCTCGTTCACGCGCTCCTCTCGCGGAGAACAAAGGCGCCCTCCCTTTTTAAAGTCTCTGGGGCGCATCACATCGCCCCGCTCATGTGCCACTGTGTCTCATAAAATCCACCGTGTCGCAATGTCCAGCTTCCCAACAGTCAGGCCCAGCTACTTCACATACCTAAAAGGGGCGGAGGCCGCCTAACTAGTGAGCAAGGAGCGATATCAATTTGGGCGCACGCCCATCACAGGCGCACACCGTGACACTCTGTAAGTAAGCTAAGCTAGCGGGCATAAATAGGTTATGTTTAGGAAAATGGTATCGGATCGGTACGTGGACTCAAGTACTCGCCGATTCCGATGCCAGCTTTTTTTGTGGTATCGGCAGCATTTCCGATACCAGTATCGGAATCGGAACAACCTTAATGATAACGACGTTCCTGTAACGTGCAAGTGGTGTTGGTGAGTGACTGCGTGTACAGTTCCCACAGACAGATGCGTCTCTTCAAAAAGTCGGCAACAAATGATGTCCGTTTTCAAGGATCAGACATTCCACTCGCTGAATATTCACGGGAATCACTGGAGTGGGTTCAGGGCCACTGCTGAGATCTTGTTTTTACTGACTCATAATTGCATTGTGAAGAATTCATCTGTTTTATATGATCCTTATATAAGAGCAAGAGATTAAAGAAACGGGAACTAATGTTTTACTGCGACAGACTACAAAGTGCCTAATGATACAATTAAAAAATTGCTTGTATATGTAACAATCTCAGCAGCAACCTCATTTCCCCTCTTATCTGTTCAAGACACTCAACAGTAAAAAACAAAATTAATTTTGGGAATCTTTTGAGTACTCGTATGCAATGATTCACAACAGCACAAAGTGAGTCATTAGTGCAGAACTAGAGTGTCGGGATGAATCAGGCAGTTCCAGGGGGTGAGCTGAGTCAGGATCAGTCAGCTTCAGTTAGAGTAGTGAGAATTTATTAGGTTTTGGCAATCAGCAAAATTTATGAATGATCACTTGGAATTCGAGCTGGGCAGTTTAATATAGGGGGTTTCCTAGAATTATACACCCAAACTTCCTGATGGAATAAATGTTTAGTAAATGTTTTTTGTGTGTGTTTATTTTAGTTACAGTGAATCAGTATTGTTTAACCTCCAGGGTCGAGGATTTGATTCCTGCCTCTGGTCTTCGTGCATATAATATGCTGCATGTTCTCCCTATGCTTGGTGGGTTTCCTCCAGTTACTCCGGTTTTGTCTATCTGAAGACATGCAGATTACTGTAGGTTAATTAGCATTACCAAATTGCCTGTGTATGTTTGTCTGCCCTGAGATGGATTGGCATCGTGCCCAGGGTGTACCCCATCTCGTACGGTATAAGTGATGTACATTAGAAAACAAATAAACGTATAATTTCCTGTACTTAATCAGTTTCAGATAAATGTTTTTGTTTCTTAAGCCATACAGTGACCTATGAATCATTTAAGCATCAAAAAAATGTAACTTAATGCCTGAACCAGTGAGAAACTGGTGGTTAGTGTACTGGTGATGCTGAATGCTGAGTGGTTGGAACAGACGAGAGGGGAAATGAGGTTACTGCCGAGGTTGTAACATAAACAAGCAATTTACAGTATAAATTGTATCTTTTGGTGCCTTGTTTCAGAACCCATGGTAAAACCAGTTAGTCTACTAAGGCAGTGGTTCTCAATATTATTCCTGGTCCACTGTCCTGCACATTTTCATGTTTTCCCTGCTGTACCACACCCACATCAATTAAGAAAAGGCTG
This sequence comes from Channallabes apus, assembly GCA_030522415.1. Taxonomy (NCBI): domain Eukaryota; kingdom Metazoa; phylum Chordata; class Actinopteri; order Siluriformes; family Clariidae; genus Channallabes; species Channallabes apus. The sequence goes on from CM060120.1 coordinate 25,811,655, forward strand.
TTACTTGATTAGTTAAATCAGCTATGATGGGAGCTGAGAAAGCACTAAAATGTTGAGAGTTTTATGTTTCGAACCATTGTATTAAGTGCAGTTATACTGTAGTATAATATCTGAAGACATTATCTTGTGTTAGACTGTGTGCCAAGGTATGTGTCCGTTTTCTAAATACACTTGACTCAACCATCACATTCCCAGAGGAGTTTACAGGGGAACTTTTTTATAAGGCTTGTAATCGTCATCACCATCGTCATCACCATCATCAGCTTTATATCCAAAGCTCTTTTCTCGTACCCCAGTTTGACGTGTATGCTTAAATCGGGATAATAAATATACTGTAGCTCTCCAGACGTGTGTGGGGTAGAGGTGGCACCACCCACGCAGCAAGTCTTTCATGTGTGCATGTAAGTGGCGCCTTTGAACTCCTTTAAACCACTGCGAGCAGCGAAGCAGAGCAAGAATCACGACCGCTCGCATCTCAGCACAGTCCTCCTTCACCATTTCTCCTGCTTGCTCCTTTGTCCCCTCACATGCAGCGCTGTCGCTTTTCATCAAAGTGACCCTGTCCCTTGGAGTGCTATCCGGTTTCCTTATCTTTTCAGGCGTGAAACAATGAAATAATAAAAAAACCAGTCCATAGGGGCTTCCTTCTTCTACACTTCACACTGGACTTTAATGCAGTTTGTAGCAATTCCCAGCACTGCTTCACACCCATTCGAACCACCAACTGTCTCTTTCCATGCAAGATGCTGCCTCGTGCTATTTTGTGGCTTTGGCTGTGTGTGTGTGTGTGATGTAGACGTTTGCGGGCACTCAAGAATAAGCTTTGAATGTAGGCTCTCCAATCCTCCTATGCCACAAAGGTGTGAAATACTCAATCTCTGCATGTTTCAGGTGTTGACTTGGCATAAAAAAAATTATATTCATGATCTGGAGAGGTTTCCCAGCGAGCTGTGTAGCAGCTTGCTATGATTTACTTCAGCCTGTTCAGTGAAAAGAGAGGTAAAGTGGTTTAGTCTGATTCTGCGTTTAGAAAACCTGAGATTCTGCCTGGTTAGGAAACAATTTCTACATGCTTGTCAGAACAGACTTGTTTTATTTTCTGTAATCTTTTTCATAACACAATCTACACATTATAGTGGAAACAAAAATGCTTTTTATTGTTTTGTTCAATAGTATTACAAGAGTCGCTGTTACACACAAAAATGCTTTCATTCAGTTACGCATTTATAATTTGGTTCTACTGTAAGAGGGAGGTATTTCATGACGATTCAAAATGTGATAAAAAAAAAAGATAGTTGTCCAGTCAGATCTCATCAGCAAGGGCATGTTATACTTATTGTATTAGTTTACAGAAATAAGGGCAAAAGCTCTCTGCAAGGACGAGATCCTAAGCCAGCACAATTGGGTTAGAAAGCGGAGTTATTTTATTACGGTGAAAATAATATTGTTGCATTCCAATTAAATTACTTTTGCCCCAGTTTGGTCGTTTTGTTGCATCGAAAACAAGTCAAAGAAGTTAACTTCTTTGGATATGTTTAAAACCTACCAGAATGCAGGGAATATTCTGAGTTATATCCGTCATCTCCAAGTGTATAGAGTCCCTAAGACCAGGATCGTGTCGGTATCATCCCAAGCTCCGAATTATACAGTAAGTCTCATGCGAGCGATAAAGAACTAAACTGTATATACAAAATTAGGTACATGTCCCAAACCACATACTAGGATACTAAACAGTGCTCCATTTCTTTCTGGACACAGAAAAAATAAGCTGTGTCCCCATAACCCATTTTGGAAATGTTTAAGGCGTGCTTCTTTATTTTAAACCTTCCTGTATGAACATGAGATTATTTGTTTTGGGGGTTTATTCACAGCACCTTAATTATGCTCTTACATCATTTAAGTACTGGAGTAAATGTATGTACATTTTATAATGAGTATTTTATTTTTATTTTTTGGTTAATGTTTGCTTTTCTGTAGTGCTAAACATAGTGCAAATCTATTTAAAATCTAGACTGATCTAGGACTTAAACAACGTTTAGGACTGAAATTCGTCCTAATGAGTCCTTGTCACTATTGATCGCAGGGCCATGTGATGTCTTTTTTAAAAAATTACATTTTACGATGTACTTGACCCCGTGGTCAACGTTAAAGGCTTTTGAGGTCTGGAATGGATGTAAATTAGAGGAAATATCAAAGGAAGACGGTGTTACTGTACATCATTACCGGTATAGGAACATAATGAGAGTTGTGGGTAGGTTTGCTGGAAATCTTTACACACATGCAGGCGGATTCTATCAACAGGCGTCACAGTTGCACAGTGTTTAACGCTGTGGTCTCGCACCTCCAGGGTTGAGGGTTTGATACCCGCCTCGGGTCTTTGTGCGTGGTGTTTGCATGTCCTCCCTGTGCTTGGTGGGTTTCCCACAGTTTCCACCCGCAGTGCAGAAGACGTGTAGATTAGGCTAATTGGTGTTTCCAAATTGCCCATAGTGCGAGTGTGTGTTTGAGTGCCCTGCGGTAGTTTGGCACCCCATCAAGGGTGTGCCCTGCCTCGTGCCGCGAGTCCCCTGGGATAGACTCCAGGACCCCAATGAATGAGGGTTCTATCAACCCTTGTGTTGTTACATAAATTCACTTTTTGGCTCATTCTTTCTTTTTCTGTCCTGGCAACCAAACTAAATCCTGCTCATGAAAAAAGACTGAATTGGAAAGAGAAGGAGCCAAAGAAGGTAGCATGCTTTAAAATAAAAAAAATAAAAAAAAAAGTTGGCTGAATGTCCAGGTACAGCCCCAGTCTGTAAGGTTCTACTTTTGTTAGTGTGCTCTTCAGCATATCCCCCCAGTAAAGCTCATCTCAGTCACCCGTTCCCGACAAGATCTCCTCCACCAGTTATATGGGTCACATGTCAGATTACCATCACAGGGCCAGGTGGAAATAAGGAGCTCCTAAAATAATAGACTGCTGCTGTACTTCGAATTTCCTCATCCTAGCACTTTCCATGACTTTCGTTTTCATGGCCTCTGGCCTTGAAAACTCTAAACTTTTTTTTCTTCCTGAGTTTGAATAAACATTGTGTGACATATTGGTCAGCATGAAGGCCAACAAAGCATGAGTAGTTCTGTCGGTCCTCTACTGATTTTCACATTGATAGGTGCTGTGGCTGTAGCCATTACCCTTGGTTTTGGCCACTCCGTATGCCTCTGGGCCTCTGGGCCAGCTGTAGCAGAGCCTCATTTTCTGTGCTGTTTGTCTAACAGTTAGGAACAGACCGTTCAGTTTGTTAGGACCAGGTGGTTCTGATAAGCCTGAGTTACTCAAAACACAAGCTTTTTTTTCTTTCTTTACTCCTGGTATGTTAGTTTTAGCCTATCTATGTTTCATCATAAGCTGTACTCATTGCCATCGAACGACTCTGTCATTGTCTAGACTTTAACAAACATTGAGCTTTACTCTGATCTGTCTTTTTTTTTTTTTTTCCTCCACAGCAAGTGCGTTCCTGCATTCTCTGTTTCTCAGTTTCAGACAGCGTCTGACTCCTACATACTCGATAAGCAATCACGGCTGGTGGATATGACACTTGTTTTTGTCTGCCGTCAGCCTTATCCAACACTCCACCCCCCCCCCCTCCTCCAGACAGTTCCCAATTTGCCTCTTCATCTCCACCCTCCATTACAGACAACATCGTTTGCTGAATAGATACCCACTCAAGCTTTGCAAAAGTGTTCTTTTTCACTTCCACTAATTGCCTTCTTGAGGTAGCTCATCGCTTACTGATATGCCCTATCCATTGCTGTGTATCGGTGGATGTCTTGAGTTGGTTTTCTGTTTGCCGAATTAGTGTCAGAATGATCTCATTTGAAAGCTCGGGCCCTCTCTCATTAATATGATCCTGCGTCCCTCCAGGGGGTTACTTCCAGACACAGGATTGGCTTCTCCCAGAAACCCGATTAGAATGCTGTTCCAGTTAATCAAGTCTGAGACCCATTTTTATCCTCTTCTTTTAAAAATCACTTTTGTGTAATGTAATTATGCCGTGTCGTTTTTTTTTTTTTTTTGTCTTTGTCTTTCTCTCCAGTGTTAAGCAATTGAATTTTGACCATCTCATCAGCTTTGTCTGGAACAAAGCAGCATTTTAACACGTGTCGAATCCCTCACTAAGCAGTTTACCTCGCACACAGTACTGTACATTATTTACAGTTCAAAAAACAAAAACGAATATCTGCAGGACGCACCGAGCGGTAACCGTAATTACCTTTTTAAATGTTTATGGTCGTTGCAGGTTTCAAATGTCCTCATGTGCTGCAAAGGTTGGGATATTTCCATGGCTCAGTCACAGCATCCTAATTTCCCCAGCTATCTCAGTGGAGACAGCGAGCTGAGGTTAGAACGGGGCCGTGCAGACTGACCTCATTTCATGGAACTGCGTTTGGAAAGAACGGTTTAGGACAGAATATTGCTTCACATTACTTGCTGTGTGTAACTCGGTAACCATATTAATTCCGAAAGAAAAGAACGTTAATTCACTTTAAATAAAGCAGTAATTTTGGTCAGAAAGAAATCAAGTGTGAACGGACAGCTGAGAAATGTAATTCTGCCTCCCTTATCATTTTCTCAGATCAATCCTTGGCTGCTGTGGCTTTTCCTCGTCCCCAGGGATGACGCCGTGGGCTTGGTAAAGTGGTTTCTAATCTGTGTGGTGTTTTTGAAATTAGTTTATTTTTTCATCTTAGATTAAACGTTTCGATTGCACAGGGAGAAAACTAGCGCTTCAAGAATATCGCAATAAAAATCTCGCTGAGTCTTGGTAGACGAGAAGGACGGAATGTCCCATAGCACCTCATGAGATCATACGGCGTACTTATGACACCGATTTGTGATATTCTGCCTGAAATTCTAACTCGCAGCCGTTGCCATTGTGTTCCATTTTGATTTGTGCCTCGACTCTGTCTAATTTTGTGCCTTTTCCTGTGTGCCCTCTAACCAAGGTCTGTGTGGTAGGTGTCCCAGTTTCTGCCACTTTCAAATTTGGAGCACAGCTCACTTTTCAGCAAGGCAGCTGGAACACACTCGACATGGGAACAGTGCTTAGGTACACACGTCTAACCACAGCGTGGCTTTGGAAGCTTCTCTGCCGCTTAAATGTTCATCATAATTTCATCAAAGTCGTTCCTTGACAGTCGAATGAATCATTAAGCGGGAAAGTTTAGAGGAAGTTCTTCAGTTTTGCTATCTAGTGTGTTATTAATCCGGATGAATTGAAGTACTTAGCAGAATTTGAAATGCGTCCTTTACGGCCGTTCAGACGGGCTCTTGTCATTTAAAATTGGCTACATTTGCAAAAAAAATCGAGTTGTTTGAACGCCACTCTGGCGTCAAGATTCGTCCTCACCATCTGCTTATTAATTTCATGCACATTTCAGTGTGTTCAGAAGCTACCAGCCACAGGAGCCTTGCAAATCTGAAGATTATAAGTTCTTTTATACCCCTATTATACAAGTCCTTTTATACTCCTAAATTTCAATTAATCTGTCTGAGAGAGGTTTCTGTGAAACGCGAGCTTTCTGTTTTGCCTGCTTAGCTCAACAACTGTATGGAATGTCTGGATATATGCTCTTGGATTTTGAAACAGGTGGGCCAGTCCAGAAATCTGAGCACCAATGAAGTTCAGACACTCTCATCCATCCATCTCCATCCACCCATCCATCCATCCATCCATCCATCCATCCATCCATCCATCCATCCATCCATCAGTGTGGTGTTTCTCAACACATTTTGTCTGCATTAATCGTCAAGCTTCAGAATAGAGGAAAAAGGCCTTAAATTATAAGACTTTGGAACTGTTTGCACCTCTGTCATTTAATCCAGTATGCCTTCAACTAGTCCGGCAGCTTAATTATATGTCCTCTAAATTTAAACTTAGGCTATATGACAACATGTTGGCTATTTACAAAGCAATCTCTTTTTCTTCTTTCTCACTGTACTGTATATCATCTGAGCTCTCATTAGATCATTATGAAACTCAATAGTCTTACCATAAGGCCAGGTAAACAGTGCTAAATGTTGCCGTGGTAACCAAACCACAAACCTTCCAGCCGTTCACAGAAATTCGAATGAAACCATAAAGAGCGCCGCATTAAAGGCTTGCTGACCGCACCGGCAGCGCCATCTTTCAAGTGGGGCCTGTCGAGAAAGAGGTGGACGCGTAATTAAGGGGTGGGTGTATGGTTTTAGGAGATGCGAAGCGGCGATATTTACTCACTCCGTATGCGACCTCGGGTGGAGCCGACCTTGTGGCCAGGGAGTCACGGCAGCTGGGCAGTGGGTGGAGAGGAAGCGGCACTGCGGTTCTACCAGGCGTAGCTGCCCCAAGCATATTCCCACGAGTGCTGTAGTGTTACGATCTGTTTACACGATCGAAATTTCTCCAAGTGGCAAACTCTTTGGAGTGGTCTTTGGGGTGATAGCGAGAACCCAGCAAATTTATCAAACCAGGCACAAGGGACAGTTGAGATTGTATTAATTTGTGCAGATGTCAACATCAGGTTTTATAACAGAGATTCCAGATCTTTCAGTGATCAAGAGCCAGCGGATTTTGATTAATGGTGGAAATGATGTTCGGGGACTCGGTTGCTTTGTGTCACTCTGTGTGTGTGTGTGTGTGTGTGTGTGTGTGTGTGCGTGTGCGTGTGCGTGTGTGTGCCATGAACCAGCTTTGACCCTGATTGATTGCTTTGAGCCCTATAATTCAGGGCTTCACTGTGGTTTCCCCTTCAGGATTGAATGCGTAATTACAGTGAATATAAGAAATTTGCTGCGACTCCTTGGGATGAAATATTAATGGCTCTAAAGTAACCCATTTGATACGACTTTAATTCTGTGCCACTCTGCTGTCACTCTGTATGCGAGGCATGCAGGAACACTGCTGATATGAATACGACATGATCACCATGTGTCTCTGTCCTCAACTCTTGATTCTCATAACCTGCGTTCAGATGCAGCTTGCGACAGAGAATACTCGTGTCACGTACTTCTTGAAAAGACATCCGGTGTGTTGACTAGTTTGCCAGATGTGCCATACTGCGGAGAGTGGAGGGCTGCCAGCATTCTCTAGTTGCAGGTACAGCTGTACGCATTGCCATCCGCTTTAATAACAGAGAGACAGGAGGGGGAAGAAAAAAAAAGGATGGGCTCTGAGGATATATTTAGAACAGTGGCCGTACGTGTGCCAAATCTCTAGAGGATGCACCCAGGTGCCTTCAAAAGCAGGTGTTTGCCTGTCCATTCAACACCGCTCAGGATTTTAGAACCGAGTTACTCCTCCTTGCCCCAGGGCGCTTACAGGCTGGCGTTTCTCTGTTTGGCCTCTATCCAGTGTCCAGAGGGAGAGGAAGTAATTATACAGCAGGAAGGAAAGAGCAGCCAGGTTGTGACATTCTTTCTGAATATACACCTCTGGTATCATCTTTCATTTTAGGTGAAAAGAGTAAGAATATCGTTATTATGGAATAAGGTGGATTTAATGGAAGCTTGGATGTTCTGGAAGGAAAGAGAATTTCGAAGGACTGAATATTAGAACGGGGGTTTACACGGTTATGGGAAAGGATGGATTGAAATATTAGAAAAGAAGAAAGATGGATGAGACAAGCTAAGAGAGAGACGCGTTATCTCTAGACGGTCCACAGATAAGGCAGCATCAATAGCTTGAAGAGGGAGAGGACGCAGAAACTGAGAAAGTCAGTAACGGGGTGTGGTGTAGGCCATGTTTTGTTGCATTTTGATGGTGCTGTGTGTAACAAGCTTGGTTTATGGATGAGGGCAGGATGGGAGGGCACTTGATTAGGTGCAGCTAAATAGTTTTTACAGCAGGATAAAAGCAAGTAGTCCGCATGATTACTCTGAAAAGCACCACACGTCTGTGTCTATAATTACTCAAGAGTTACTAGTAGTTTTCGGAACAAATAATTATCTCACCAAGTACTTATTATGTAACTGCCTAATCGATTTGGAAAAGTCATGGGGGAAAAAAAATTAAAACCTGGTGCCGTTACATGTGTGCCTCCTAGGCCTTTTATAAAATGCTGATTGTGCAACTAAATGAGTGACACGTGTGCTAGTACTTTACTCTTAGTGAAACAGGCAAAACATAGTAACACTATTTTAAAAGGACAAAAATGTACACATGAATGAGGGGTGTTCAAGTCAATATGGGACTTTTGATGACAATTCACAAGAATGATTGACATTTGCAAAAGATTTTTGACAAAGTACAGTGATGAAACTCTTAGCTGCAGTAAACCATTTAAATAGTGCAAAGGTTTTAAAGGAGGTGTGTTGAACACCTGATCCCTGAAAATCTATAGATTTTTTGTACCCAACTTTCAGAAGAGATGTCTGCGGGAAATGTACACACAATCATTGACAAACACCACTTGCACATTAAAGGAACTCGACTCGGAGCTGTTGTCGTATTCCTGTACAGTCTTGACCTCGCTGTAAGCCATTTCCTCATTTTTGAGCCATTTAAAGGAGGCTCAGTGGTAGGTGTTTCGCCTGCCATGCGGACGGCCCGGGTTCGATTCCAGCCAGTGCCCACACCCCAGCCACTGGATACAGTGCCGGTCCCAAGCCCGGATAAAATGGGAGGGTTGCGTCAGAAAGGGCATCCGGCGTAAAACCTGTGCCAAGTTGTAGTGCGGACTGGATATTCCGCTGTGGCGACCCCTTGCCGGGAGCAGCCGAAAGACCAACAACAACATAAAGGAGTTCCTGGGAGGCCAGCATTTCAGGCATGAAGCAGGCAGTCTAATCATGGGTCCAGCGTACTGAGAAATCTTTTTACCTTGATGGAATCCAAGCATTAATAAAATGCTTACACTCATAACTGTGCTCTTTTGATTCTGCACAATCAAAAGACCCGGGTTGACTTGAATGCCCTTGTATATATGAAACAAGAGTATGCATATACTGTACAGTAAATGGAATACAGAGAACAGTTCAATTACCACCCAGTATATTTTAAATATTTCCTATCAAACTATTCATTAAATGTGTTTTTATAGACTTAAATACAAGAACCTTTAATACCCATGGTGCAACATCAAGGAACTGGTTAACAATATGGTTCAGAGGTGGTACACGTGGCCCAAGTTGTACGGCTTGTTCCTTTGTATGTGAATATTTTGGCCCGATAATCTTTGTCACGTTTGATGCTTTGTGTCATAAGGAGTAGAGAGAAAAAAGTGAGGGGAAAAAAAATCAATTGTGCTTTATGACAGTATTGGCACCGTCGGAGGCAAAACAGCTGCAGTTAATGAAAAGCCGTGGGATCAATGAGAGCGAGCGAGGCACATGAAGATGGGGGAGTGATAGATTCGCTCCGGGAAGGTTCAGAAGGAAAAAAAGATGGCGAGCTGTAATTCGGAGAGAAGTGAGGTTTTACTGTTTGTTCAGCTCTGTGGTTTGCTCAAGTTGCACCAAGAGCTGTCTCATCCTTATCCTCAAACAGCGAGCTTTCGGTCATGCCGTCCACATCAGAACTCTGCGTAATGACACATGCCCCGGTTCTTCCCCTCCACACATTAACACACTCCACACAGACATATGGCTCTCCACCGTGGATCTGATTAGATTAGATGTTAAATTCCGTGAGAACTTGCCCATAAATTACGCCAGTTCAGGTCATTGTCTGGTAATTAGACTTCAATTTGGATAGTAGAGACAGCTTGAAATGTGATTATACGTACTGTATGTGAGGGGAAAATTGCTAACTAACACGGCTTAGTCTAGCTTACTGGTATCCATTGTACAAGTGGAGCTTTTGTCTCGCATGACTCTGAGTAAAGAGATTGTTTTTGTTTTCCAGTTCTATCTGAAGCCTTTATGGAATAGCAAGGATAAATGGATTCAGTTGTATTTCTGTGCTTTAATAAAGCAAGCACAATGCTAGAGGTGTGTGTGTGTGTATGAGGGATAGTGAGAATGTGGGTAAAGGGCGACCACCTACGGGTTGGAGTGAGTAATCAGCCAGCTGGACTCTCCGCCACTGTGAGGTGTTTGTGTGTTGGTGTGTACACGGGAGAAGGTTAGAGGACCTCCTGGAGTTTCCCGAGCCCTGTCATGTCATCTGAAATAAGCTCTTGCAAGCCAAATAATAAGCTGTACTGGCTCTAAGGCATCCACCCAAGACCTCTTGTGCTCCTGCCCGAGCCACAACTGTTATTTTTACCTTGTGCTTTTAAAAGCTCCTCAAATTGCTCCTATTTTCCACCGGCATTCAAGGAAACTTGGGCATTCGAATGGAAGAATGTCCTACAGGAGGCATCGCAAATGATTTATTACGTGGTGAAACTATACCTCACGGTACGTTTCCTTCTGCTCATGATTGTGATTTCCTATAAACTGCTTAGTCTTAAGTAGTCATCAGTATGATAACTCTGAATGTGACGTTGCTGAAGGTGATGTTGGATATCTTGTCACTTTGTTCATTCGTTTGAATTCCAGCCTCTCCATCTGAACCTCTTTATAAAGCCACCATGTTTTAATACACACGTAATGTTAAGAAAGCCGTGATTTCAGCAGTGTCTACGGTGTGCTCACAGTATGAACTAGATGAGGGTGCATGGATTTTACAAGCAGTTGGACATTGCTTTTCATTTCTGCAGCTAAACCCCAGTGACCATCCGAGTGGTATTTTGGTCTTTCCTGTTATGTAGCTGATTTACTCATTTTGCTGTGTGCAGTGCTAAAATTATGTTACGCATGCCAGATAACATAACAACAACAACGTGATTTTTCTCTGCGTGACTGCAGAATCCTCATGTTGGAATGCACTTTTGCACAGAACAAGAATCTGTAGGAATCTGGTCCCGATTGCTTACTGTACATTGTATAAAACTTCCTAAAAGCAGGAAAATTCATAACAACCAAGACCAAGCATGGTAATGTATTTATATGCAGCTCAATTTTGATTTAAGTCCGACTTAAAAAAAACAACCCTTTAAAAAAAAAAAAACCAATAACTGTCTCTTTAAGCAACTAAGCACCTTTACAGCGGTAACATCAGGCTTTGGTGTTTTTCTATAAGTGCATGCTTGTCGTGTTTTATGTAAAGCAAACAGAGATCATCCGCCTTGACCTTTTAGGGTCTGATGGATGTATTTACTTTTCCTAAACGTCGACCATGACCATGTTTGGAGGGGAAGGTGGTTGAAAAAGAAAACAAATGCCTCTGTGAGTGGTTGCTGATTAAACTAGTGATATTTGCGCAAATCATCTCGTCTGTTTGCCTCATTTAAGGTGTATTTTATGGAATTTGCTCAAAGAATGACACATTAATCAGACGCAGAGTAATGCGCCGTAAGCTTTCCTGTGCAAAATGCTCAAAAACTCAAACCATGATCCATGTATAATTGCCCCAAATGGTCTTTTTTGCCAAAGCTGTAAATCACTCAGTTTTTTTTTGGGTTTGTTTCTTCCAACACATGGGCATTAATTTTTCATAGTACAATTCAGCAGACTTTTTTTTTTTGTTTTTCCCCCAAATGGAAGTGATTCCATGAAGGCTGCTATCATGTCTGTATTAATTATTAAGGACAGCAAATGACTTGTCCTCGGCAAGTGTAAAGGCATCCAGCTACTTTCACAGCCAGCGTGACTTTTTGAGCGTCCTACATCTGGCAGGTCGATGGTAATATCAAACAGCAGGGAGATGGGAGGTGTTAACATGACTGGAATTATCAAATGCACTGGACACAACACACGCTGCGTTTCTTCTCTCCACAATGTCTTTCTATACACAATTAATGTTTAATGAAAGATCGTATAAGATGTCACAGCGTTGCGGAAATTGTGTTGTTGTCTTTGTGTTGTAGAAAACAAGCGTTCGTTTGTTGCTAGCGTGTGCACAGGGTTAGACTACAGTACGTGTTCGTTAAACCTCCGTCTCCCTGGACCTAAACTAAACCTGATTCCGCTGCATCCATTCATTTGCTGACAAACTGCTCCCTGAAGCAAAGTCCTCAACACCTCGCAGTGATTGAACCACAAAAACAAGAACCCTTCGGAAGTACCCTGCATCTTCTTGCAGTGATGGATCTTAACTTACTTTCATCTCGCTCGGAAAAGCGCGTTTGCGCTGTAGGATTAAAGAACCTTCAGGCTTTTCGCAGTGTCTGATGTCGGAATGTTGGGAAATAATGGAACGGCGTCTTTTTTGAGCACATCATTAAGCAGGATGCGCTTTTACACGCGGCTCGTTATGCAGAAGGATCGTCAGCGCTAAGGAAAAGGAAAACGGGCGAACGTTGCTCCTTTCATGCTGAATGTTCTAACACTACCTTAAGAAGAGTACAGACAAGGCAGTAGTCATGTGCTGTGTTTGTTCAACTCGAGGATGAAAGCTTCTTGCATGAAAGCCATGTATGATCCAAACCTAACTGTGGTCTAACAATCACAAACACGAGATGCAGTATGGTCAGGTCATTAAATCAGGGTGGTATTCTCGCTCGAGCCGCAGCCGGCGATGGATCCCAGTCGTGAGGTTGACGTTTTTGGACTGAACGCCGTCTTTTTAGATCAGAGACTTGGTTGGTTGTGGGGGGTGTTTGTAGAATGAGGATGTGGATGTTTCGAGGTCTTAAGATAACAGAAGTGCGAGTTAGATTGGCGACGAGGCCAGATCAAGCTCGGGATCAAATGAGTGGGCGGAGAGTGCCAAGTGGGTGTCATTATAGCCTGCGGGCAGGCTGCAGGACTCTGAGAAGAAAGCGAGAAAAAAAGAGATACGCCTTTTATAAAGACAATACTGCTCGTCTTATCATGTGTGTGAGGGTGAGAGTGCTGGAGCCAGAGTGCGTGAGCTTGGTGTTTGTTTAAGGGCGGTGCCATTGTAAGATCAGAACTTTAAGATCTAATTCCTTTCAGAAATGTTTGATCTTTAATGTCCTCCTGGGAATATTCTGATGAAAAAGATTTTCTGTATGTGTTTGTTACATGGTACAAATTCATTAAAGGAAAGAAAAATGATTATAGGACTTTTTTTTTCTTTTTATACAGAAAAGCCCTGCTTGTTGTGTGAGCACATTAGCATAAGGATTGCTGTGCCAGTTGAATTGTCCTTCACTGCCTTTCCAGCTGTGGAGAAAAATAGAGTGATGGGCTATTGCAGTTAGTGGCCCTGGGCAATGACAGAAAGAGAAAGCAAGGAGGTGTGTGTCTGTGTGTGTGAGAGAGAGAGAGAAAGAAATGACAGAGTTATTCAGCCTGCAAAAGCCTGCATTCATTTATCCAGCTAAGCACCAAAAGCAGATTAGAGGTATTAATCTCTTTGTAACCAAAATAAAAAGCGTCAGAGAGGCTTTGGAGTGTGTACGGATAAAGTCGAGAACGTAGTGTCCTTTTTTGGGTCATCGCCCAGGCCTTTGTGTCTCCTGCCATTATCTCTTTTAGATCATCATACGGAGGCATCATGACTGTTGGTCACACGTCTAACCCAATTTCTCAGATAGACGGATTATGAGCAGGTCAGGATTATTCGTCTCCTTCATGTTGTATTTCCACATAGAAATCATTAATCTGCCCGACTGCTTTCCGTGACACCCCTCCAGTTTTCACCACAGACTGCATCTTGTCCAGACTTTCTGGCCTCTCAAGTTTCCGAGAGCACTTGCTCATTTGTGCCAATATCTGCGGCGGTTTGTAGACCCACCGGCCGCATGGGAACGGCCAAATATAGAAACTCCCGGCTCCCGCCAGTGGTTAATCTTCCGCACGTCAAGCGCTTGGATTCCCCCAACGTCGCCTTTAGAAAGCGAATATCTGAAATGACGCACTCTATTCCCTATTCCATGAGTGGCGAGTGCTGAAGCTAAGCTTATCAGCGTGCTCAGTGACACGGACTTCAGTAACTTGGAGGCAAGGGGAAAAAAAAACAAAAACATAAGATCGCTCTTTCAATGCTTATCGCTTGCTGGAACTGATTCAATTAATAGACGGCACCAGAAAAAGCAGGAAGAGGTGAAAATCATAATTATGAGCTACTTAGTCTGCTTACACGTGAGCGATTTCAGATTAAGATAAGCGTCGTTACAGTACATAGGAAGGGTGACCCACGGTAAAAAAAAAAAAGAACAGAGCTAAGATAATGACCAATCAGAAGAATTGGAGGAAAGAAAAAAGTGTGGTACAGGATGTAATAAGTGCAGGGCCGTTACAGTATGTACAGTATGTGATGCCTGATAAATGCGATACTTGAGGTCAGAAGTACTGGTTTAATTCTGTTAGATGTTTATCTGTACGATAGCAATTATTTGTAGTGACCTACTGTATGTCTGAAACACGCATACAGTAGATTCCTAAAAATATCAAAGTCTCAGAATAGCATATTCTCACCTACATGCACACAGAGGATGAGGTGGTGCGTATCAGGCGTCGCCACTAGGCTGGGCAACCTGAAACACTGGCCAGCATCCAGATGTTTTTTGGCAGAATGCTACATGGTCATCCTTTTAATGCAGTGTTATTATTAGTAATATTATTATTATGTATTTATTTATTTATTTTTTAATAATGAGGTTTCCGATCAACTGAAACATGGGCTGGACAACACGTTTACATTGGGTTAGCTAGTAAACGTCCACCCCTGTGTATAGAAATAGAGGAAAGGCAGACAGACAGGTGGGTATTTTTGCCTACAATCCAATTAAGAACACAGCTAATTGAAAAGCACACGACTGCACGAGCGTTTATTCCCCGTCCTTCTGTCTCCTGCTGTCAAGTTGTAAGATAACACTATTGTCAATTAAAGCTCCTTAGCAGATGGTCCCGAACAAGAAGACATCTAAAAAAACGGTCACCTGTCTTCTACGATAGACATCGTCACCGGTGAAGGTTGTTACAACCTGACGCGTCCTGGCCAGGAGAATCCCCGCAACCGTACAGCACTAATGCCGGAAGTGTACACGTCCCTCATGGGGTTAGAGTTCTGGTGAGGCACGAGAAGGATTTTTCGAAATAGAAAAAAATAAAATAAGAGTAGGGAAATCTTGCACGTCTGCTCTCCTTCCTGACTGTCATACAACTCCTGATTTACTTTCTTCTCCACGGCTCATCTCGCTGCGTTCAGGCATTCCATCCTGCATTCCTGCAGCAGCCGTAGTCTTGTTAGCGGTGATGACTGCATCAGAAATTCGGTAGAAACTTCAGGCTTCAGCAAGCAATCATCTTCACTCCCTACTCGTCGTCCCTAACTGAAAGATTTCTTTTGAAGACTCCATTGTTGGAAAGGAATCAAGAAGGAGAGGTTCATTATGACTTGTGCGAGAAAAGAAAAGTGTGTGTGTGTGTATAAGGGTCTTATTTAGGGCTTCTGCAGTGCAGCAGAGGTAAGAGACAGAGATGAATATGCATGGGAAGGGAAACAAGTGCAGAAGATTTGTGTCATATCCCCGAGCTGATGCAGCCTTAGAGCTAAATAAGGCCTGTGGATGTGCAGCTCTCTGGATGAGGCCCTGATTGAAATGTGCAGTTCAAGAATGCAGGGTTTATCCTCCTTCACACACACACACACGCTTCCCGGTGTGTCTGTGACTTCCTGAGGTCGTCTCTGAAATAATCCTGTAAAGCGAGTCATCTGCAATAGTTTGTGTCCTCACGCTGCTCGACTGCTTCTGTGAGCAACAACAATGTCACCTATGTGCTTCCCCCAGTTGCCTGGATCATATTCAAGGTGTCTATTAAACCCACGCTTTCTAAGCTCCATGCCTTTATAATACCAGGCAGAATAAATGTTAGCAATAAAGATTTAAGCTTATTTTCTATTTCTGCCCAATTTCGTTCTTTAGCTTACCAGCCAGCTCTCCTTAATCTGGTGACAGTTACAGCACGGATGAAGACCAACATCCTTACTTCAAGACATCCACATCTAAAAGTTAATGCCGTGATCAGTTGATGTGGCTGTAAATGTAAGAGGACAGAAGTGTAAGACATTGTTTCAGCCCACAGCCAGTCTGTCTCTGCTGGCGTACAGACGCAGTTAGCGGTAGCTGTTGCATTATGAGGATTTGAACTTGTCAGGACAACAAAAAAATGCCCGGCCTCAAAAAATTCAACACTAAGATCTCTTTCAAGCATCGTCAGCTTTGAGTACGTGGTGGCCAGTTCATGCGTTTTAAAATTTGTCCTCTGGGAAGAACAACTCACCTGAAGTGATAACCTGCTCATTCAGTACATTCAGGTCATCAGCTGACTTCAGTTTATTGCCACATAACCCAGACCTGACCAACTGAAGAACCCAAGATACCCCAGAAGAGCCCCAGACACTGCCTTCTTACCTTGGCACGTCCAACACTCTGGTCTAGGGTCAGTCTGGACTCATCAGATCGCATGATCTGTTTACATTTGCTTTAAAGTCCAAAAGGTGTCTTTTCTTCTGATTTGCTTCACTAACAAGTATTTTCTTATGATAACAGCTATTTAGTCCCACAAAACGATAGATTACTTTATAGATGTTATTTATTTATTTATTCGCTTTATTTCCAAAAAATGCAAGAAGGAGCAGAATGGATGAAGATCTTTGACCTATTTTCCCATGTGAGCAGCAGGAACACATAATGACAGGCTAAAATCATTCATAATAAAAGTTCATCATTGTGTTTAGTTGCAAGAAGTATTTGCTTTATGTATTAGCTTTATGGCTTACTGAAAGTTATGAAAAAGAAAAATGCACAAAAATTCTGAATGCCAAAAATCTCTGTCACAAAGATGAAGTAAATATGAGCCAGTTTTGAGTCATGCTTTGACTCCAAAAAAAAAAAAAAAAATGTGAGAACCTTGTACTATTACTACAACTACTACTGAACAACTAGTAAGCACACACACACACGCACACACACGCACACAGAGGCAGAGAGATCCGGGCTTTATATGAATTCCAAGCCTTCATATTCCTAAAGCCTTACTCCAGAAGACAAATTGTTTCTAAATCTGTCTTTTCGCACGTTTGGACACCGTAATGGATGAGTTTCTAAACTCGGGCTTTGAGCAAGAACTTGTTACCGTAATAAAGAGAATAACATACGGGAGAGGAACAATAACTCTACTTGAACGAAGAATTCCTTGTCTTGCGCCTCGTCGTACGTCAGGCGTTAGGTCAAAAAGTGAGAACAGGAGAAAGGTTTGGACTCAAAAACTGGACTCTCTTTTGTTTTAGTAAGGAACTGTGTGCATGTGTTCTCAGTTTACTCGTCAGCTTATAGGTAATTTAGGAAGAACAGCAGAAAACATGACCTTTTTAATCAGTAAGGAATGATTACACAACGAGAGAGAGAGAGCAGGGTTTAGCGTGCAAGCAAGATTTATAGTACAATAGGCAGCCGTCAGCACCTGTGAGGGGAAAAAGCAGAAAAATGTGCACACACAAAATTATGGAAGATTCACGTGAAATTGTCCCCTGTCCTAGGTCACTTTCTCTCTCTCTCTCTCTCTCTCTCTCTCTCTCTCTCTCTCTCTCTCTCTCTCTCGGTAGAAAATTGCAGACGGAGAGTTGAGGCGCTCCCATTTCACAGCCATTATATTGGATGATACACCCATCAATGTTTCAGCTTTCTTTTCAAACACACACACACACACTGATATCGCGCACAGGATTGAGCGCCTTGAGTCGTTCCTTTTGATTGTTAATGTGCAATTCTAAAAATGAGGGGAAAAAAAAAACCTTTCAGCCTTTTCACGCTGCTGGAAATGGATGTTAACGAGACCGGCATCGAACGTCATGCAGTCTCGGTAAATACTCCAGAATCATTAATTAGCGGATGCATGCTAATAGACCATGCTGTCAGAGAATTAACCAAGACGCCATACTCAACTTGGTGCCTGTCTTTTTCCAAGAGTGACACAAAACTGAAGTTAATGACACGAGAAAGCAACATGTTATATTGGAATAATACACCAGGAGAAGCGTCTTTGCCGAACCGACTTTATTTTTACAGTATGTTTTTAATGTTAATTAAGGAAGACAATAAGGCCTAGTGTGGTGATTTAGACGTATTTACGAGCGCATGGGGGGTTTCGCTTTCTAAAGGGCACTCTCTCCCTTGGGAGCGGACAGACCTCAGTTTTTCCTCATAGTGAATAAATTTGATCGTATTAAGTATTCGCCGCGAGAGGAAATGGACGCGACTGGAACTGTGAAGATGCAGAGGCCCGAATCTTCAGTCCGCTTGACCTGATGAAGGCGCATCTCTCTGTGCTTCAGGAAAAAAAAAAACATGAAAAGAAGAGCCGAGAAGATGACAAGGCGTTTGAATCCCTGGCCTCTCTCGGTCCTTAGAGACATCGCTCATTAGCTCATGACTTCTGAAGCAGCGTGCTGCTGCCTCTCCCCTTCGTTAGATGTGGATGGTTGGGGGCAGGGAGGGGCATCAGCGCTGGAGCGAGGGACCATGGCTGCTTCCTTCTCCTTCTTCTTCTTCTTCTTCTTCATCATGCCTTTATCATGCGTTCTGTGCTCGAGCAGCGTGATTGACGGCTCGCCCGAAGTGTTTAGGCGATTATACTGTATGTGTTTTAGTGGTGTTGTGAAGGACAGAAGGACAGGATGTGCGCTCTGAAGGAAGTAAGAGCTGAGTGTGGAATTGCCCAGATGATTAAATCTCATTTTATCACTCAGATTGTGTAACTGTGTGTGTGTGTGTGTGTGGATTATATTTGTTTTTTTTTTCTTCTTCTTCAAGCAAGTGGTGCGTTGGTGGTGGTGCGAGTTTATTAAAGATTTAATAAAGCCTTTTGAGGCATCTGCTCCCAGTACCCTCTTCACCGAGTGCGTGTGTGAAACGCTGGACTATAATTGACCCCCCTAAGACAGCGAGTGTCATGGAGGATATACTTCTAATAAAAGCACAGATTTATTTTTGTGTGTGTGTGAATGCAGGGTTTATTAAAGCATTATCTGGCATTATTTCTGTTGGAGATGGCATTGATCCATGATATTGGATATTGAAGGATAAAAAAAAGGTAATATGGACATTTTTTTAGTGTTACTTTTTAAAAAATGTATTAAATTAGACTGGAATAAGTAGTATACGTATCATTTATATATTATCTCTTATTTTTCAATGAGACTAATGTTTCCTTATTATATATCTATTTTTCTCACACACAGTTTAAGCATGGTAACTTAGGATTTTTCTAAATTAATAACAATAATAATTAGCGACTTAATTTGTGTGCAATTTAATTGCACACTCATAAGCGTGTTTTTAAAAAGCACCATCTGTTGAATTTTGGAATTAACTAAACTTTTTACGTGTGACGTGAAGTGCGTGGAATAAAGGTGTGAGATTGCGTTTATTAAGTTCAATTGCACATTCATAATCACATATTAAAAAAAAATATTTTTTTTCATCTGTTGAATTTTGAGATAAAATGATATTAAGGTCGATTATTATAATTTTTTCCTAAGATATAAGGACGTTTTCCATTAAAATTTTAAATGAGCTTATATTTTCTTCCTGTGGGCCGATTGTGATGAAACAAAGCCTATATGTTACCTCAAGCTCAGCCAAATAGATACATGGAAAACCCCAGTAAAATTCAGTAGTTTTTATGTGATGTGTACATGAACAAACAGGCAGACAAAAATAAAAAAAAACATCTTGATGTGTTCTGTTACTCATCTTTTATATCTCATCTGTTACTCACCCAAATTATTTTGTACAGACACGCCAACTTGTTTTATAATATTGATAAAACTAATAAGGACCTGGGAGCGGCATGGTGGCATTGTGGTTAGTATGGTGGCTTCGCACCTCGAGGTCTTTGTGATTGGGTTTTGCATGCTTGGTGGGTTTCCTCTGGGGACTATGGTTTCCTCCCATCGTCCAAAAGACATAAAAAGTAGGCCAACTGCCATTTTTCAAATTGCCCTTAGAGTATTTGTGCTTGTGTGCCCTTTGATGGAGTGGCACGCTGGCTTGGGTGTGTCCTGCCTCTCGTGCCTCTTGTCCCCTGAGATGAGCTTTAAATCTCCTGTGATCCTGTACTGGATAAAGGAAGAAGTACTGTGTAGAGAATAATAGAGGGTAAACGAGTGAATAATGACCTGTATGAACTCGTAAGAAGGGTTTAAATATCAGTATACTGTTTCTACGAAGTTAAGTTAATGTGAAGTCATGCTCACTTTTATTATAGTCTGTTCTATAAGACAGCTTATTATTTAGTTAGTGGACCATCTGCTTAACCGATTGGTATAACACGGTATGATGGAGATAAGTAACGACAGGGAGTGCTGGTGTAGGAAAGTAATAGATGTTCAGATAATGTGGAGAGTGCAAATGCAAAACAAAGTCCCCAGTTACTGTCGTTATTCGACATATACTATACTATACTTTACAATACAGTTGTTCTTAGGATGTGTAGACTTTAGGGCTAAAACGATTCCTCGAGTAATTCAGTTACAAAAAATGGTCGAGATAAGATCTTCTGCCTCGAAGCTTCTTTTAATTAATGTTAAAAGTTTGTGTTACGTTTTTGCACAATTATTTGTTTAGCGTGACACTGCACGCTTCCGGATACAAGCCACCAGTAAACACTGACAAAGATGAAGCGCTTACGTCACCCACAAAGCGGAAGGAGACGCAGGGACAACAGTTAGCTGTGTATTGATTTGATGAAGCGTTCTGTTGCGGCCTGCAAAACGGAAGGGAGCGATTAAAATGATCAGCGAACCAAGAGATGAAAAAACCAACAAGAGAAAACGACAAATATTGTCAGTAAAGGCTTATGTTATGTCTGAGCTGTAGATTTTAAACCTTTTGGTTCTGAAAGTTTAGTTGCACAACTTAATGTTTTTGTATATATTTTTTATTTTAATGTGTGCCTTAGATTTTTGAAACTTAGTCATTAGAAATACCTTTTTTTTTTTTTTTAGTTTTTACATCTGAAAAAGGCTTTGAAATAAGAATGTATGACACTGTAATGCACTTAATTCATCTCAGTCCACTTTAAGCTATTTCTTTTATTGTGAATAATGACGGTTTATTTTTGATAAAATGCTGTAATTGAAGTAGATTTTTCTAAAAAGAAAACCAATTATACATTGTTTCTCCGATATACTGTATATTACATTGCTGTTTAATTACGTACATTTACTTAAGTGCATTTTACCCAATTACTTGAATAATCGATCAAATGTTTGGTAGAATACTCGATTACTTAAATATTCGATATCTACAGCCCTACTACACAGTGTCTAACCACAGAAAACATATTAACCAGAAAAACAATGGCGTTTAAAGTCTGTTTATGTGAGTGAACATCATACAAGTCCCTATTAAATAGCTGTTTCTATAGAAACCATAATGTATTAGAACAAGCACATAAACAGGACAAGTCTGTGGTTTGCCTTGCAGCTGGCACAGCTGTCTGAGCTGCTGGTTTAAATCAATCTAAAAAAAAAAAATCCATATTCTCTGACCAATCTGCTTCGAGAAAGTGATTCAGTGATGCGCAATTGTGCCAGATTGTGTCTGGATTTCGGAGATTTTAGTTCTGCCATATCACCTAACAAGTGTAGTGTAATTAAACCCAGCTCATCATTTCCTGTGTGTGTACTATGAACATACTACAGGTCACATTCTACTTCAAATATCAGCTCTCAATACGTCCTCCTCTTGACCTTGAGGTCACTCGTGTAAGACTTGATTGACAGTCTAATTACCTTATACAACAACTCCAGTCATGTACCATAGTCGCCACTAACAGGATCGGTGGGGGGGGGGGGGAGTGTTGAGGCATTTGTCCTTTCTCTGTCCGTCTACGTTGTCATGGGACCTCCAGTCTCCTGTTTTTTTTGCGCCTGGCAATGAAGAAAGTGAACAAATAATGAAGTAAGTGGAGAGAAATGGTAGCTTCCACAGGGGAGGAACTAGACAAATACAGAGCTGTGATTGACGGGTGTGTCTGGGTGGGAGGTGAGCCGCCAGCTGTGTTTTTTTATTTATTTAATTTATTTTTGGTGCTTGTCCTGGCATAAGGTCCAGCAGCCATCTTGGATCGCAACAATGTAGCAAGAGACTCTTTCTACTGATCTTTTTTTTTCTTCTCTGTCTGGCAGCTCTAAGACAGCTGCCTTCTGGGCAAAGTCAACTCCTCAAGCACCTGGATTGTGATTTAGTACGGAAACACAGTAATTATGCGCAGACACTGTAATTAAGCGGCGTGTCTCGAACGTTGATTTGCTTAAAATATATGCACCAATAAAATAAAAATAAAAAAACACAACGATCAATTGCTGGTGGGATGAAAATTGTATCTGATGTAAAATAAAAGAAAGAAACAACAAAAAACAACGTGTGTGTATATATCGAAAATAGTCACGGAAGTCACTGCATCTTAGCTTTGAACACAAATATCACAACATGCCTTTAATGGAAGAGAAGAACACCAGGAGTCCCGTGTGTTCCTTTCACTGATAAAAAATAATCACAAGGTGCTGTTTAATCTCTCAGCAGTATCTCAGCCAGCGATTGAGTAAAGCCTCATGTTGAAATCCCAGCCTGATGTCATCATCAATCCTTATCTCATATCAACATCATCGCTCTGTTGGTATCTTCCCTCAATCAGACGGTCTCAAAAACTCAGCTGTCTGACGGATCGAACCGGATCTTGGTGTAAGTTCATCCATCCTGTTTCACCAACATTGGAACAACCTACTGTATCTCTTTCTCTCTCTCTCTCTTTTGCCGTCGCTCACGTTCTCACTCTCTCACTCTCCCGCTCTCATCCGGAATTCATCTTCACACTGTGACAGCAAGATGTGACCTTTCGAAAAATTTTCAAACAAAGGTGGACATGGATTTTAAAATGCCACCGGCTTGTAGTTGCCATTTGGTGGTCTCGGGCTGTGAAAGCACCCGGGTGTCGGAAGATGATGCCGTGATTTTATTGCAGACCGGAATCAATACGCTGCAAGCTTTAAATGAGCTGCGAAACTGTGATTGACACAATGCTCTGTAAACCGAGCGGCACCTTAAAACAATCGGAAAATGAGACGAGTAAAGCGGCTGTTTTTTATTTTCTGTATCTGCGGCACACAGTAACAGGTGTGAAAGTGAAATTGCTCACATCTCATCGCTGTTTAGTTGCTTTAATGCGCTGGCTTTTTAAGCGCAGTCAGTAAACACTTGCACTGAGCGAATGATCCTCTAAATGCTCAATAGAATCAACCGCATTATCTCCGCTGCTGTGGACCTGGTTTACTCAGAGCATGCCTGAATTATCATAAATGAAACCGAGCCATTTCCGCGACAATGCGCAGTGACCGGCACAGCAGCCGTCAGCAAACTGAAGCCTCAGCAAATGCACGAGTTCCCATTAGCATCTCGCGTAGATTCACACTGTATATGTGATGTGCAGCAGGCCGTGGTTGGGTTGGAAGTGTTCTGATGAATATTATAAATAGCTCATTATCTGTCTGTGAGCTGTAAGGAAAACCTGTTTAAAGCTGACATTTTAAGCAGCTTCAGATGTGCTTTAAAGGCTCTGTGGAAGGTCTCTACTAATTGCCATAAATTTCTTTATTTCAGAATTAATTAGAGGCTGCACACTAACAAGAAATCGAATGTCTCTGGAAATTGTTGTTGTTGTTTTTTAGTAATGGTTATTTCTTTTTTTTCTTTCCTTCTTTTCTTTCTTTCCATGTGTGTGTGTGTGTGTGTGTGTGTGTGTGTGTGTGTGTGTGTGGAAGGTCGATATGAACCAACAGAAGGTTTCGGTTTTGAAACTAAATGTAATTTATGATCCTCTGGAAGATGAAATAAATGGAATACCCTTTTAGTTTCTGGTGTATTTTTTAATTCAGATCATTTGCTTTCATTTCCGCTAGTAGTGTGATGGTATAATATTAAAATTATATACTAGATGAAGTCTTGACAATTACTAGGTGCACGGTGTCTTTAGGTAAATATAATAAGTCAAATTAAAATTGTATTTGTCACAGACACAGTATGATATGAAGCAAAATGCATATACTACTGCTGATGAGATAAAGATAAGAAAAGTAGAGTTTTTAATAAGAATATCATTCATTCATCTTCTATACCGCTTAGTCCTCTATTCAGGGTCGCGGGGGCCTGGAGCCTATCCCAGGAGGCAGGGTACACCCTGGACAGGGTGCTAATTCATCACAGGGCACACACACATATGCACATGCAGTACACACACTCATTCACACACTACTTGGTCAATTAGCCTAACCTGCATATCTTTGGGCTGTGGGAGGAAACCGGAGTACCCGGAGGAAACCCACCAAGCACGGGGAGAACATGCAAACTCCATGCACACAGAGACGGGAATCGAACCCGGACCCTGGAGGTGCAAGGCGACAGTGCTAACCACTACACCACCGCGCCGCCCTAATAAGAATATGAAGTATAAAATAAGAGAAATTCTCCTTCAAGTGTGGTAAAATACTGTAGTTTTCCTGCAAATTAGCTTCCTTTAACAAGATGTAGATGGATTTGTATAACCAGCTATAGCTTTAGCCACTTAACTAGTATTATCTGTATCACCAGTAGCTATATCAGAATAACTAGCTGCAACAGTATACCAACAGTATCTAGATTTGTATAACTAGGCATATATGGATTTTATAACTAGCTTTACATTTTTAACTAGGTATATCAGTATAACTAGCTGTATCTCTATAACTATGTGAATGTGGGTCTCTATAACTAGCTGTATCTGTATCCGTGGTAGATGTGTCTATATAACGGTGTCTGCATTTGAACAACTAGTGTATGGATTTGTATAACTAGTTCTATATATTTTTTTAAACAAGTTTTACCTGCATAAATAGCTGTGTCTGCATACTGAAACTAGCTTAATCTGTATCAGAGGTAGCTACAGGTACATCTGTATACCTAGTTGTATCTGAATCAATGCTAACAGTTTTTGTATAACTACCTGTAGCTGCGTCTGGGTTTGTAATGATAACTGGGTCTGTATAACTAGCTGTTTCTGCATGTGTAAAACTAGTCCTATATGGATTTGTAAAAAAAAATTTTTTAACTAGCTTTATATGCATAACTAGTTATATTAGCATACAGTAACTAGCTTTATCTGCATCAGAGGTAGTTGTGGTTGTATCACAACTCATAACTGACTAGCTTTATAACTAGCTGGCTCTGTATAACTAGCAGGATCTGAATCAGTAAAACTAGCTGGATCAGTACAATTAGCTGCATCATAGTCGTATCTGCACAACAAGCCGTATCTGGATTTAATAGATCTTTTTATGACAAGATGTTGGTGACCTGCTTATCCTGAGATATTTTTTATGCGGTGCTCATACTGTGAGTTTTAATTATTCACCCAGTCCTAGTATAGACCCTCAGAGTTCATTTCATCTTCATAAGGGAAGAAGAGGCGTTGCGTGCTCAGCTGGTGACAGTAATGAACTGCTCCTTTGCAAACCAAAGATATCTAATGAGCTTGGTGTCACACAGCATGCCTGCTCATCGGACCTTTGCCTAGTGGAGGCTTAGGATTTGCAGAGCTGCGTGTCGGTTCAGGACTAGCTAAAGGTCACCCATTACACACTGCCAATAAACGTGACATATGGAGGTAAGAACAACTAGAAGAGAGCCAGGTCGACGAGCTCCGTGTCGCATCTGTCTTATTTGGAACCTTATGCAGTTTCCTGGACTGTGAGCTTTAGTACCATTGCTGTGTCACGTATGTAATGTATGATCTGTTTGTTACCTTTTTTTATTATCTAAAAGTGACATGTAATTGGCTTCATAACTAACTGTTTGAATGAATTACTCTAATGGCGCTGTACAATGGCGCCAACATGGCGTGAGGTCACTGGTGGGGCCGCTATTAAATTATTGGCAGAAAGCTGTTGGTTGACTGAGCAGTGAAGTCATGTCTCCCCTATGGGTCAAACCCTGTCAGATCTCGTCTCAGCTGCAGTGGATTATTAACCAGCCAAGGGCCACTGAATGCCATCTTTCTTTGCCCCGCTCTGTGTGGCACTACCTGTAAAATTAACAGCATGTTCAAAGAGCACTGCAGATCAGAAAAGCGGAGCCAAGCGCAGACATGACTTCATCACGTTGCATCATAACAGCTTTCAGCACTTCACAGAGCTTCTTTCGTTAAATGTTGAAGCTGCTTAAGATCAAAAGCCTTTTGCAGATGGAGATAGAGACCACCCTTAAGGTAGCGAGCGCCTAATTGTCTCACATCTTCTCAGTATCATGCTGCTCACTTATTGTCTTAAAATGATTATTTTTTTGCTTGCTTCATACTGAGTAGTTCACCGCTAGACACTCCCCCCCCCAGTGTTCCACGTTCTCTTTGGTTTCTGACTTAGTGTTTCAGGAGCTATTCTGAGCAGGGTGCGATGCAGCTCTTGCATCCCAGTTCGATGCCTCATTGCTAGTTTCCAGCCCTGCAGTTTGATTTCAATTACAGAAGAAGCCGTTTTCTCGCCTCCGCCGGTCTCCCGCTGCCAATCAGAGGCTGCACGGTATTTGACGCCCCTGATTTTCAAAGTCTCCTGCTTTATTAGTGTCAGAGGAAGCGGGCAGACATGTCGAGCCTCAGCGCTGACATCAGTGCAGCGGCCTGCTGGGAATGTTGGCAACAGCTACGCTCTTGCTCCATTTTACTCTCATCCTCACTATAACCGTGAAGCAGCTTTGAACCCAGGGTGACAGACCCGGAGGCTTCCCAAATCTAATCCACGCAGTCCAACCACACATTTATGGACTCCTTGGATCTGTTTTTTTTTTTTTTTTTTTTTCCTGTGTCATCTGCCTGCGAGTGCAAGACTGCATTTCGTGAATCTCAGAGAGGAAGAGCGGGGTTGAAGGTGAACGATTTTCGCACATACATGGTATTCTCTTCGGGATGAGAAGAAAGAGCTCGGTTGAACACAAGACTGTTTTGAGCTGCTGGCACTTTGTCTCGAGTGTAAATCAGAAGTGGGCGTATGATCTCAGCAGTGGCAAAGACGAGACTGTGTTGCATGAGAAGCAAAACTTCGGAGCCAGTCTCTGCGTATTTAAGGACCGGTTTGTAATTATATGTTGTCTGTTTGTATTTAGCATCAGGACAATGGAATCAATTTTTTTCATGTAGTTTTGCAACCGATTGTGCTATTGCTCATGCAGGCCAAACAAACAAGATCTGCTGTGTTAAATATCTTTAAAACTAAAAAAGATAATCCATACTTGATGGAGATCCTAAGTGTTCCAGTATCATTGCTGTCCTTCGGTAGGTGAAGAACATGCTGAAGACTCAAACCACCAGACAGGTATTAGTCATGTTGGCCTGTCATGGTTTCCTCAGTTGGCAAATGATGACCTTTATCAGTAAAAAGCATCTCAAACCCGCCTAGCTCAGCTTTACTTATACATCTGACAGACCAATTATGGATGTACCTGTCAGGTCTTTCTCTAGGCCTACACTCCCCCTCCTCTTCCTCTTCCTCTCCTTCGTTCTGGCTTAGCAGGCTTTCCTGCAGCAAGGTGACACCGCGCTGAAGAGCCTTCATCTCAACTAATTCAATAGGTTAATACCCAAAAAGCAAACTGGCTCCATCAACCCTGACCTTGACCCCTTTGCTTCCCTGAAGGATGTTGATCAGTGTGTGTTAGTTGCCAGTACGAGCAGGAAAGCTGGGATTATAAACCATGGGGAAAGTGCGGCTAGCCCTCAGGCAGCGATGTGTGTTCCCGTGCACTTGAATAGTTTTCTTTTAACATCCAGTGGAACCTGAGACGCGTGCTAATGAAACGCGGCATCCTTGGTGACGGCGCTCCTCCGTCACAAACACACACGCGCAGTCCCGCTCCTATCCTACTATGCTCTCTGCACCATTACACCCAAGCACGGTGATGAATGGCTTTTAATAAAGCAAACAGGGTTCCTGCTTGTCCGGATCAATCCTTCCCGTGGCTGCCATGCCAGCTATTGTCACAAATAATTGCTTAAACCCCTTGTTGTATGAAATGAGACTCTTTCAGGGGAACAAGAAGGAAAAAAATAAACGAATAAACAGCTGAACTCGCAGCAGCCTCAATTTCGTACTCCAGTGCACTCGGTAGCGCGTACCCTGAGCCGTTGGGGACGTCTTGTCTGGATGCTAGTCTAGTACAGTCGCGGCTATCCCATCAGCGAGGCTCAGGCACTCTGCTAAGATGATGTTACATAGGAGCTTCAAGGGTGTCTGTGATGGCTCTGAAATTCCACCCAGATCATTCAGGCTATACCGGAGACCATGGTGTGTGTGTCAGTAGGGCATATACATACTTCTTCATTCTCGCTGCAGGGAACGCGTACAAACGCAGAGCTCAGATCTGCGTTCTGATCAGCACGCTCCAAATGAAAAGCAATCCCCTGGTAATGTAGTTGTTTTCCACTATTTTGACAAACTCCGCATCTGTCAATGTTTTCCTGCCTGTTTCTGCGTGTTGGACCACGATCTCAAACCGATGGGTCGTAGGGGTCATGTGACTCGCTGGCTGCATCTGGGCCGGAATGCATTTGTTTGTCTCTTTTGGCCCGCTTACAAAGACACGCATGTCCAGATTAATGATGTTTGATTAGCTTTCCGCAACAATACAGATTAATATTCATGGAGCTCTGCCCGGCTATTTTGGGCCTGGCTTCGCAGCTCGGAACAGCTGATGACATTGGATTCAATTAAGGTCCGCTGTTTGCCTTTCAACACATCAATCTCTCCACACCTGGTCACCAAACTTTGGCCACCTTCAACTGGATCAGCACGAATGCATCCGAGTACATTAACACACACACATAGATGGTGAACATTCGCTAACATGCGCTGAGCAACTTACTGAACAAGCCTACATGTGTTGTCACTTGTGTTTCTATTGTTTTGGACAAACTATTCCTCTAAACACGCAGCTTGGACATAACTGTGTGGAATTAGCTGGTCTATATTTGGGCTCGCAGCATCTGTTATGCATTAGAGTGCATTTATCTGGTAATCTCCAGGGAGAGCTAAGCATCTGCATTCCAGGCAACCTGGAAATAGAGTTGCTGGACAATGACCAGCCATGAGGAGAGCTTTATAAAACCCAGCCTTACTCCATCTGTCCACTTTTTTTTTTTTCTTCCCTCTGTCACGCACTTTTGCGCTTGACATGTCACTTTATTTGGAGAATCTGAAAATATATTATTATACGATCTTTGTGGCTCTGTTGTTCTTATTTTATACTACAGTCCTTGTTTTCCTTTTG
The DNA here is from genome assembly GCA_030522415.1 of Channallabes apus. NCBI lineage: Eukaryota > Metazoa > Chordata > Actinopteri > Siluriformes > Clariidae > Channallabes > Channallabes apus. The sequence goes on from CM060120.1 coordinate 25,840,923, forward strand.
TGGTTTCACTTCCTCTTTGTGTATTTTTTTAATCCTGGAAAATACTCACATGTCAAGTGCTCAGGGTTCACATCTCAAATAATCTACTATTAGTTCAAACTGCCATAGATAACAGCAAATAGGAAATCAAGTGGTTGAGTAAGTGATTTTTTTCACGGAACGTCACTGTCAGGAACTTGTATCAGTTTTTGCATCAGGACGTTTTTTCTTTTTTCTTTTTTTTTTTTTTTTTAGCAGTGAGCTAAAAACGAGTAGACTACTCTCTGTAGTCGTCAACTCTCAGCCCATCTGTCTCATCTTCCCAGCTTTGCTGATGCTGCTGTCTTGATTCTTGAGCAATTTAATACTCTTATGGTTTAAGTTTCCCCCTCAGTGGAGAGGAGAAACACTTCAAGCTTCATGGCACTCATGCTAAATTGATGGATTAATAAGAATCTCGCTCAGCTGAAGCCCGGTCCATAATACACCCGTCTTACTGTAACGTTCAGGCATGACATTGAATAGTCAGGCCTCCAAGGTAACATGGGTCGATGTGTGTAAAGGGACTGAACAGAGAAGGTTAACACTGGTGCTGACATGCTCTGAATAAAAGATGTCTTCGGCTCTCCCAGGCATTGTACCCACAAGGCATTTGTGTATAAAGTATAATATGCTTCAGCAAGACGTACAGTAATGCTCCGCCGTAGCTGATGGGTACTAATATTCCTCTGATATGCATATTTTGTGTCTCAGGAATTTGAGCCAGGGATATTTTTTGCACAGTCGCCATCTGCTCTTGATTCATGTAAGCAAAGATAATTGAGGCATCTGCTAATACTCCCAAGTGTTAGACTCCTCATGCTCTGTACTGTAGTAATCAGTAGGACAGAATTGTGTAAGGATACATATTACATTACAGTCCATTTCAATTAAACTTTCTGTTCTACCTGTACCGGCATCATAACTACAATGTGCCTTATTGTTCTTACAGTAAGTACAGTATGAAGCTGATGGACTGCATACATTCAGCCGCTTTGTAATCCATTCTGTGTAGTATAGCAGTGAATACTCGAAGAGCTCGTTTTCGAATTTAGAATCGATTAACATTTTTTTTAAATAATTCAGGTAAATTTACATTAATTCCTTAAAAGTATAAACTACAGCTTTTGCAGAAAATACAAGCTCATTTCCATCTTTTATAAATACTTGTATTTTGCAAGAGTACTTCTTCTTCTTCTTCTTCTTCTTTGCTCATTGGTACACAGTTACTGCAACACAACCACCTACTGGACATTACATTTAAATGATCAGCAACCAGAGTTGGGTGTAACGCGTTAGAGTACTTTTTTTGATGTAACGAGTAATCTAACGCATTAGGTCCGCCATATAAGTACTTGGTTATTTAGTTAATAACCATACTTAAATGGTACTTAAGTACTCGTACTTAAGGGGAATCACTGCTGTCTGGCTCATGGATTACATGAATTCTCTGAATAACGGATTATTTTTTCAAAAATGAATAACCGAGTACTTAAGTACTCGGTTATTCATTTTCGAAAAAATTATCCGTTATTCAGAGAATTTCTGTAATCCGTGAGCCAGACAGCAGTGATTCCATTAGTGTGTGTGTAAAAGTCGTCCGACAAGCCCCGCCCCCTATAACCCGCGCCCCTCTGTTATTCCTGCTGTTATACCCCTGTCTCACCTGACTCGCGGTGAGAAGCGGTGTTGGGCACCTTGAGCCACCGCGAGTGACGGCTCGACGTTCCGCGAAGTTCTGCACGGTCCGCGAGCTTCAGCGAGGACCGCCGTGCGTAAAGATAGAAAACGTAATCACGGCGCCAAAACTCGCAGTGAATCGTGATGAACCGTAGTTATGGCCACCGTGCGAAACCGCGCAGGTGAGATAGGGGTATTAGTAGTTAACAGATTATGGCCAAACTTCTCTGAGTGATGATGGTAGAATAATTATAAAGGTCTTGCTATACTGTAACTGATTGCTTTTTAATGACGGTAATTTTGTAATGTAATTAGTTACTTTTAAAAGTAACGTCCCCCAACACTGTCAGCAGCACACAGAATTTCAATGTAGATGTTTTTAATACTTTACAACTATCAAGCAGCTTGAGACATATGAGACACAGTAAACATTAGCACCTCAAAATCAAATTGAAATGAAATTGACAGATTGACAGCTCTAACAGAGAGACGTTTTCTAGACACTTGTGTGCACTGACAACACGCACAGTATGAGCATGATGGTGAGGTCAGAGTCTCAGTAATTTCATTGTTTCTGAGATCCAGTGTTACTGTATGTACCATACAACATACAGTATAACACACACCGGCAGTATCAAGTAGTTACTTCAGGAGTAAAAAGAATAATAATAAAATAAATTTTCTCTAGTGAGTATTACATAACAGTATCGTCATCTTTTACATATGATCCAATAGCTTTTCTTGCATTTTTCACAAACCTTAATCTTAACATGATTTGCTGTCATTTTCTTTCTTTCATATCACCCGACCTCAATTCTGATTCATGAACATTCTTTCAGCACAGAACAGAACGCTTCTCAATAAGCTGGCATCGGTAATAAAGCGGCACCCGAGGGCGCATAAGCTAGATCCTCCGTAATAAAAAAAGTACAGACAAGTTTCTCTCTCTCTCTCTTTTCTCATCTTTTGATTTCAAATCCATGTTAAGTGCGGATTTCTCGACCGTGTCGTCGTTCCTGTGTGTAACAGACCACCAATTTGGGACGCGTGTATTGATCACGGCTTTAAAGAATGACCTTTTCCACGCACTTCTCCGTGGTTTGATGTGAGTCTGTCGATCGACCCGGGCACTGGGGTGGGGGAGCTCCCTGCTCTTGCATGAAAAATATCATCTCACTATTGGCTCAGACATATTTAGCCTTGTATGTCACATTTGATTTCTAGAAGAACAAAGCTGCACGGGTACATTGTGGGCTTAATAACCTGCTGTGTTACTATTTTTGATGCTTGACTGCGTTTCAATATGTATGCAGTGAGAGGAGGCTGTATCGAGGTCATATACAGTGTATGTGTATATATATATATATATATATATATATATATATATATATATATATATATATATATATATGGGCCGGGACTCGATTAAAAAAAATTATCTAATTAATTAGAGGCTTTGTAATTAATTAATCGTATTTTAATCGCATATAAATATTTGACCTGAGCAGTGAGAAGTAAGTTTTTTTTTCATATGGATTTTTAGTATACCATTGAATAATGACTGAATACATAAGCTTAAGCAACAAAATATTGTTTATTTTTGTTCAACCAAGTCCAACAGACCAGTGCAATATTGCCATTAAGTGTAGCAATAGAATATTTAGAAATATAGTAGCCTACATTTCAGAAATTCAGGTACCCTATAGGTAGGTAGACCTTCTGTAAACTGTTTTTTTTTTTTAAGTAAAACACAATACTTTCAAGTACATTCAGAACATTGGAAACCCTGACTATTAAACCCTGACGCTTCCATCCATTCGTTTTTTTTTTTTTTATAACAAAATTTCTCTCCACAGGGCCAACCAAAGCGGTCTCATCAGCTTCTTTGTCCATGTTCACTGTGGTTTGTTTTTGTCTGAACGCTAGTTGGTGCTCCAGTATAATTGGTCCGCAGAAACTCATCCAGTGAGAAACGTTCCGCGGTGCAAAATAAGTGCGATTAAAATGCGTAAAAAATGTTACACGTTATTTTTGTGTAATTAATTAATCTACTGTAAATTAACTCGTTAAAGTCCCGGCCCTAATATATATATACCTTAAAATTTTCCACCTCTTATTGATGTTCCTGTTACAAAGCAGGCCATACTGATCTTTAACAGCATAGCACTACTTATGTTGTCAGGGTTATACACTTGTTTACAGTGAGTGCTTTCTTAACGCCGCTGTTACCCGGGAATCATTTTAATCCTGCCTGGGAAGGCGATTGCGGCTTAAGTGCCGAAATTACTCGAAACAAGACACGCAATTTAGCCGCAGAAGCCCCTGAAACGTGCGAATCTCATTTGTTTTTGTTTGTTTACTAGGAGGCAAAGTGTACCGTCTAGCGTGAAACGACCACTCCAGTTAGAGAGCCCTTAAGTAAAACCATCAGCAGCGTTTCTCTTGCCGTGAATAGCGCTCTCCTTCTGGATGAAAGGCAAGTTTCGCTGAGAGAGCCGAGTTTCACGGACGGGTGGAGTTAAGCCGCGGCGCCTACTTTACCTCGTCAACACCACCTTCCTCAATCATCTGTTCATACGTACGCATCAGCAAAGCACCAAGGTGTGTGATAAGGGGGTGGATTAGAAGTTATGCGCTGTGTTTGCGTTCATGCCTGACTACGTGCGCAGATTAGATGATAGCCTGTCAAGAACGGTCGTCACTTTGGTCTCTCCTAAACGCCGTGCTGGCTCTTAACGAAGCGATGTGAACGAAGAAATGTATAAGAGAGAGAGAGGAAAAAAAAAAGAAACAATCAGGTGAAAACCAAAGCGGGGGAAAATACAGCATGGGGTCAAGTGCAGGCTGAGGGTCGAACCAGAGCCAAAGTGGTGCAAGAGCAAGCGAAAGTGTAAAAGAGGTGAAGTCTTTACGGTAAAATAGAACTCGTTTTAAAACGGAATCGCATCTTCGAAACAGGAAATAGCGAATCCTCTTTATCTCAGCAAGACCACGCCATTTCTTAGAGTGCAATTTGTCTAAAAGCTGTGTACTCGAGCTGAATAGCAAAGACTGAATGCAACACACACACACACACACACACATTCATTCACACACAGTTCGAGTATGCAGCTATAGATTTGTGTAAATACCACCATGTCTAAGATAATGTTTAATTGAACTGACAAGCAAATAAACAAAAACAGTCATCACACACACACTCAAATATTTGAAATGTTTCAGTCTTGACAATCAGTAAAACGCTGTACAGTAGCTTGATGAATTATTGTTTAGACTTGACGTGATCAAACCCGCTGATGGCGTTTACGCTTTTCACATTTCAGCAGGAATCATGGCTCGTGCACGTGAGAGACGTTTGGCAGTTAGCAGAAGTCGGGCTTCAGTAAATGACAAAAATACATTTGCTGTCTGATGGCGTACCAAAATGATGTTTTAAAAGCCTGTTGTGTTTGAAACTTTGATCCTCTGTCCAATAAAATGTCAAAAGCAGATTAAATGTACTGTAATTGCATGATGCGAAAGCGCAGGGAGATATTTTAGTGGAGACGAGCTTCCCGTACGCTTACACACACACAGACACACACACACACACACACACACACATAGTCAGGCAATTAATAGTGAGCAGTGCGTGATGGCCTTTAAGGTTCTGTAATAACACTGTTAGGCTAAAGGTTAATGTGTGGAATTGAATCTGCCTCTCCATTCATTTCAATGAAGGAGTCTACAAAAAGAGATGATGTCTCCGTAATCAAAGGGTCACACCCCCTCCTGTGCGTTGTGAAATTAATTACAGCCAGTCTTCATAAATTCATTGTGTCACTTGTCTCTCTTTCATTCTCCTTTCTCTCTCTCTCTCTCTATATATATATATATATATATATGAATCATAATGTATGACTGGTAAAATATCGGGAAAATATGTATGAGACGTGAATGAGCATCCACCAAGGCTGTGTGTGCACGTGTACAGTAGGTGTGTGTGTGACTGTGTGTGTGAATGCGTGGCTGCAGACAGAGAGCCCTGTAGTCAAACATTAGCGGCATAATGAAACAAGCCTCAGAGTGAAAATTAAGTCATTATGTATAAGACCATCCCTCTCAGGACCGAGGCAACTGAGCTGCATACAGAGTGCTGATTAGCACTGCAGTTAAAGGGATACTTCAGTCAACATACCGTCCGACTACATTAGCCTTCATTCATTATTCGAATTGTTTGTACGAGCTACCTCTTTAGCTAATAGAGTATTAAAAAAATATGATGAAACAGTTGATGTGGTAGATAACCTACCTTGGACCTCTCTGTTCATGTGTCCTTCAAAAGCCATGTCTTAATAATAGTAATGAGCACCATGATCGTTTACTATTTGATAATTAAAGTGGAGGGCACAGGATGAAATTAGGTGAGGAGAAACGTACAACCTGGCATGCCTGAAAAAAGAAAAGAAAAAAAAGAATGAAAACGTGTGTTGTGGTGAGACGGGGAGGGGAAAACTTATTACATCCCTGAAGGTAAAAGCAGCCATTTTTAAATGATGAAAATCCTGAAAATAGTTAATATCTCGACTGTTTACAAAACCCTGACACTGGAGACTCCTTCAGTAAACATGTCTGAATGTTAATAAACACCACCATATTGGCAACCGGTTAAAATTCAGCACATTTCTTTGATGTTTTAGATTGTCTACCTCTTCCTCCCACAGTCCTCGAGTTGCTGCTGTAGAAATGGAAATAAATCACAATAGTATATTAGAGAATATTGGGCAAATTAATCCACAACTTGAGCTTAATCAGCACCATGGTATATAAATAGATGCATTTTATAAATATGCAGCGTATAAAATGTACTGGTTTTCACGGATAGGAATCGGTCTTCCCGGGTTCTAACGTTTTACCAGTGCAAAAATCTTAAGCCACCTGCCATTTCCTCATATTTTTTTGCTCCAAAAAACAAGATTGTCTTGTATCCCGAAGGCTCTTGTTTTCAGTCCCCTTACAGTGAGCTTTGAATTATTCAATCTTTAAAAAAAAAAACACATCTAACTTAAAGCATGAACCCGGTGAGAAACATGTGCCAATGTTGACTGATGGCCCATGATTAGTATACTGGTGATGCTGGGTGGTTGGAACGAGACGAGAGGGGAAATGAGGTTGCTGCTGAGGCTGTTGCGTAAACAAGCACTTTTTAAATGGTCTCTTTAGATGTTTTGCAGACGGACACAATGAAACATTTGTTCCCATTTCTTTCTAGACAAATTCATCTACATAATTTAATTAATATGAAGAAATGAGGGGTGGTGCAATGCAGAATTGTACAGTAGGTTATATAAAAAGGACAACTCTGTAAGGGTGAGCAGCCACACTTGCTTTTGTGGACTTGTTAGCGGAGTTAAATAGAGATAGTGTCAATCCTACTGTAATATTGTCTCCATCGCGTCATTCAGACCATCTATAGAGGGTGTAAGCATTCAAGCGTTGGACTGTTTGCTATATGTTAGAGCTTACAGCTGGAGAAACTCACTAGCTGTCTTGAGCACCCAGATGTTTTGATTAAGCAAAACCTACAGTATTGCAGTGACTAATCACGTTCCATCTCTGCCACACGACACTGTTTGAGCTGGATCAGTTTGTACCAGAGAAGCTTTGCTCATGTCATTTGTAAGGGATTTGACTGTCTGACTCGGGAAGGATAAAGTATCTGTGTAATTCACTCAAATGATCATAGATAGTCTGGATCGTAGCTCCTTCAGCCATCGTGTGATGTATAATTAAAATATGGAAATATCTTATCCATCACCATAGCATAATATTAACAGTTTTTGTTTTACATACTGTACCGCATGGTGTTGTCCATTGTTACCAGGGTGACGTGAAATCTTATCAGATAGACCAAGGATCTAACATCCCCTCTTTCTTCCCCTCTCCTTTTCCTCACAGGCATACTTCCGACAGGGTGTTGCCCTCCAGTACTTGGGCCGCCATGCAGATGCTCTGGCCGCCTTCGCCTCCGGTCTCGCTCAGGACCCCAAGAGCCTGCAGCTGCTTGTCGGCATGGTGGAGGCCGCCATGAAGTCACCGCTACGAGGTTTGTCATTTTCGATTACAAGACAAAATTCACATGTTGAGGCAGCTGTTATCGCAATGACGTCATCAGTGGCAGCACTAGTGTAGGCAGTGAGCATGAATTAATTAAAACAAAAAAAGTAAGAGGGTGGTTTAACTGGACAACATAATGGAGGAGTTGGATTTAGATGAATTTTGAATTTTAAATCTAGGAATCATGAAAATGACTGAATATAGAATTTTATCACAGTGATTTAAACGTTAGATGAAGAATTTTTTTTCTTATTTTATAATATATAATAACGTGTTTATTATATATATACGTATAATGTGTTTACTAGCTAACAAGCTGACTACATGTATTTTAGTCGGTTAGGTTTCCAGGTATACAGTAGCTGGGTGATTTTCCATGATATGATATCTGCGTTGGGATAATTTATGCCATGGTACAATTTTACTAAATATTTTACATCTTTTTATTGCTTTACTATTTTAAGTTGGTTTTATATTAAAATATTCAGTTTTTTATTGCTGTATATATAAAATGAGTATATACAGGGTGACAGAATAACGGAACTTTTGAATTTATTCGTACAGGAGGACGCCATCTAAAGGACGTAATTTTAATAAAATTATAAATTCCATCAATGTTTCGTAAAAGGTTTCAATTACTATGATTAAATTGATTTCTTTCATCACTTCTTCTAGTTTTATTGAATTGTAAAAAAAAAGTTCGCGTGTTTTTGTGTCACCCTGTACCAAGAACTAAAGAAGCAATACTGTATTGATGTGAAATTCTCCTGCATTTACATTAGTTCTGATTATGGCACACAACGTGTGTGTGAAAATGATTCCTCCACTCACAATCTGACATCAGCTGACTTCATTTTATAGTCATACAGTATAACGTCGCTGAGCCTCGGCCTGACCGACTGAAGCACCTCCAGATCATAACAAGATGTACAAGATCTCGTGCAGTGGCCACTACTGTGTACATGATGGGTGCTTCGCTTCATGCGCTTCGCTTCATGCGCTTTCCTCCTTACACTGAATCGGCCATTATGATCTTTAAGTCCATCTTTGAGCTCTCTTAACTGAGAGAAGCAAACTGAAGCCTTTTTTTGTCTCTAGGTTCAGTGCCAGTCTGTGCGGAAATGCTCTTCTTTCACTATTAAACATAGCTGTCAGTTCTACTATTCAGTGTTTATAATGCAGCTTCACGAAACATAAGAGATCTCCATTCATGACTTTTTTTATTCCCCCCATCTGCATTTCTTTCACGAAGCTGCTGTTCCATCATGAGTCTTGGATTGTTGGACTGACTGACAGCTTTTACGTTCCTGTTGAATCGGCTAATAAATGCTTTTATTTAAATACCTGTTTCACAAAGAACAAGGTTTCCGGAGGTAATAAACCTGTAGTACTGTACATGTACACCATGGCCTGTGTGCAGCAGCCACTGACCGCTTACACTGATCCTGCGGAGGTGTTGGCACAGGTTGCTTGCTTATGCAGTGGACATTGTGGGATTGTGAAATCTCAATTTTTTTGGGGGAAAAAAAAAAAAGACAGGAATACATGGTGGCAGAGGAGCTGCTGTTTACTAGGAATGAGGCCTCTGAATGAGAAGAGCTGTCTCATAGAGATACGGCTCTGTGTGTGTGTGTGTGTGTGTGTGTGTGTGTGTGTGTGTTTGCATATATCACATTTTGTGCCTGACTGCCTGTTCTCTGTTGGTGTGTGAAAGAGAGAGAGAGAGAGAGATACATATACACTCATGGAAACAGAGACAGAAAATATACATCTGTTGCCTCTGACTAAACAGCCAGTTTTATTTGTAGGTAAATCAGTGACACAGAAGCAGCCTTGGTCCTGGGAGCGCGCCCAAAACCAGTCTGTTTTACTCCTAATGACATCCTTTATTTCCCTTGCCGTCCCGAACTGCCTGGGCAAACATAAACACACACACACGGAAAGTGTATGAGAGAGAGAGATGATCTGTACCGCTGCATCAACACTGTATCTTTCTACTCCTCTCTGCTCCCTCTGTGTCTTTTTCCATTTCTCTTCCAGACTCTTGTCTTTGTTTTCGTCTTTGTTTTCGTCCATGTTTTTATCTTTTTTTTTTTTTTCCACTGGCAGCGCGAGTCATCTCTGATCCTCCCCTCTTTTTCCGTTATCAGTTTGAGTTCTCGCTCTCACGTGAGGATTTGCATGCAGGGGATTACTTCAGTATAATTGAATTGAATCGTCCCGTTCTTCATCAGACATGCCATCCAGGCCCATAGCCAGTGCCAAGCCCTGTGAGGAAACAGCCCGCAATGTCTGAGCAAAGCTGCACCGATGCTTTTTCTCCCAATTTTCATTAAGTCCCGAACACGTGCACGGTTACACGTCCAGTCTTTAGACAAAAAGAGTTTTGGAAGACGAACGTTTAAAAAAAAAATAATAAAACCACACACAATCCTGTGCCCAAACGAGTGTCTAATCAGACGACGTGAGCGTGGCAGCGATGGAAAGGAGGCCCGCAGATCGCTAGAACGGTAATTCAAAGAGAAGTGAAGGAAACAACGCGAGGTGGGCGGCATTGTCACTCGCTTGTCATTACAGCTTTATTTAGCCGCTTTCCAAAGGGGATCCAGACAGTCACGTCAAAGCTCCCTTTTGACATGACACGCACCCGAAGAGTGGAGGGAGGGGGAACGTGAGCCAGCAAGAGAGAGAAGAATAGGCACCCAGAGGCTTCTCATTACGTCCTGGCCATCGTGCCATCGGCCCGCAGAAGCATTTCTCCTTTCTTGTTTATCATGCTGTACTTTGTGGCTAACTAGATTAGCAGCCCATCCGCCCACACACACACACACACACACACACACACACACACACACACACACACACACACACAAATGCACACAAGTGCTTGCCAAGCCAAAGAGATTTTTTTTTTCACAGTTTAATTTTAGCAACTGGTAATGCTGTCAAGCTGAATGAAGTTGCACTCTGAGTGTGTGTGTGTGTGTGTGTGTGTGTGTGTATATATACAGTATATATGTATGTGTGTGTTTGTGTGTGACAATGCAGATCATTAGCGGAGTCCTGACTGCATTCCATAGTGTCAGCTAACTTTATTTACTTTATTTTAGAGTTACACTAGTGAGTCTAATTGCTATAAAAAGGAAATATATAGTGATGAATATTTAATATTTTAGCAGGTAACCTTGAAAGATGGCGGTGATGATGAGAACAAACACGTGACATTAATCATGCTAAATAAAACATCGCCGATCGATCAGACGACAGTTTATTCTGCACCAACTCGAACCGAGGCCCTAATCTTTATATGTCGCTTACAAAATCTTCATTCTTCATATTCAACTTTATGTTTTAGTAACAAATCCAGCAACCGTTTTGAAAAAAACAGATGAATTCAGGATCATGTCAAATCGTAAATATTCCAATCCTGCTTACTCGTAAATCGAACAGGTCCTGGACATTTCCAAGAACCTTTCTGGAACAAGATCCATTTTTTATTATTTACACACAACCTCTGTTATCATGTACCAATTCCAAATGTATTTCCTAACCTGGTTAACATTTACATGATTTAATACTATTTTAACTGAGGCTGTTCGTGCTCTGGCACCTAGGAGTTCGGTGTGTGTGTGTGTGTGTGTGTGTGTGTGTGTGTGTGTGTGTGTGTGTGTGTGTGTGTGTGTGTGTGTGTAGAGAGAGGATTACAGGTGTGTAATGGCGCGTGTAACATATTTGACATCCAGCGATGGACAGGTTTCCTCTCACTACAGAGCTGCTATTGTCGATTTAATGGAGCAGACACGAGCATGCATGCGTTCAAGCACACAAACACACACTGCTGTTTTTCCATTTCACTGAACTGTGTCAAACTGCAGCTAAACGTTTCACAGCCTATTCCTGAGCCACAACTTATCATTACTCTCACCAATCAAACTGAGCAAAAAAAAATATATAAAAAATTCAAAAAATATTTCTTAAAAAAAAAAATCTTACTTCCAATATCTATTTAATATTCACTTAAAGTAAAGGATGTAGGTTAAATTAAAGAAATGAAAAACAATATTTTTAATTTAATAATACAATTAAATTAGTTGTTTATGTTGGAACTTCAGCAGCGGCCTCATTTCCCCTCTCGTCTGTTCCACCCACTCAGCATTCAGCATCACCAGTATAATAATCAGCAGCCTGATCATCATCTGCACCTGTTTTCTTACCGGTTCAGGTCTGAAGTTAGATGATCTTTTGTATGCTTAAATGATTTATAGGTCACTGTGTGGATTAACAAACAAAATCCATTAAGATCACCGGACAGGTACAGTGACTGGACTAAAAAATGAGAGTCAAAAAAGTCATTCTGGAGAAAAGACTACATAAAATAAAATAAAAATATAGTCGTGTCTCAAGATTTAGACATTTCGGTATAATTGTGTATTGCTTTTCTGAACAACAACAATACACTCACTCACTCACTCACTCACAGACATCAGTATACCTACTAGATGGGACGAACTGATGAGGAAGGGCAGCTAAAACAGGAGTGTCGTCGCTCCCAGCGGGTAGAGTGGGGGACACGCCAACGTGGCACGAGCTGATTTATGACACCGTGCTCTTTCACACTTTACCTGCGTTTCCGCCCCTCCAGCGGAGGTCACCTCTACACATATGCTGGCCTTCTGTCTCCACTCTGCCCTTCCACCGAATGTGCGAGTGTGTATCACAGAAAGACATCAGAAAGACATCTATAGTAGAAAGAGGGGAAAAAACGATATGAGAGAAAGGCATGGAAGAATATCTGAAAGGCAGGCATGATAAATGACAACATTATCTATAAAGAACGCAACATTTTATTCAGGTGGAATATACAGGTGTTGATTTGAATAAAAATTGCATGTTTTTTTTTTTTTTTTTTGCATAGAATGTGTTAACATATTTCAGGGGTGACACCCACTTCAAAGCGCCTTAATATGATTATAAACAACAATGTTCATTATAATGATAGATCATTATATGATGGTTTTACCAGAAATTAATCAGGATTATAATTACTTAGCACATGCTGAAAATCTCATGCATGATGGACAGCCATGATAGTTTCGAGTCATATGAACCAAATCATGTGTCAAAAGGATAATAACAGGGTTAAGGTGAACATTTACCCCCCTATAGGCACCAAAAGCAATGTATCTCATGTTGTACTGTTGGCTGTTTTAGGGTACGGTCATGGTAACCATTACATAACACTGGCATTACAATCTTTATTCTTTCCCCCTCCTAACCCTCAGAGTCTTTGGAGCCGACCTACCAGCAGCTGCAGAAAATGAAGCTGGACAAGAGTCCCTTTGTCGTGGTGTCCGTGATTGGCCAGGAGCTGCTGAGCGCCGGACACCACGGGGCGTCGGTGGTGGTTCTAGAAGCGGCGTTGAAAATCGGCACATGCAGCCTCAAACTGCGCGGCTCGGTCTTCTCCGCCCTCAGCAGTGCCTACTGGTCGCTGGGCAACACCGAGAAAAGCACCGCCTACATGCAGCAAGACCTGGAGGTAGCCAAGACTTTAGGTGAGTGAATGCTAAAGACGTCATCTATAATCCACTTGCTCGGCCACTTGCTCATCCAGTATTAAACGCACGAAGAAAATGAGTCCTGCTCTCTTCTGCGTTTATAAGCCCACAGATGGTTACAATCCTTAAGTATCGCTGTGATTGACAGGACAGACTGAGTATGTCAATCCTCCTGCCTTCCTGTGTGGTTCGGATAACTTTAATCATTTACAGCACAGACAACGGTGTCACTCAGTGGTCCTTATCATTTGGATGTTAGGTGCATTGGTGCAGAAGGTATCAGAGCTCAGAGCTGATTTCATGCTACGTATGTAAAGTATATCTCTGCGCCCACTACAAACCCCAACCCCATTCCCCCCCCCGGGACCCCCCGACACTGCACCTCGTACTTCCTCCAGCATTGTGTGTAAATTAGGAGTTTGAGTGCCTAATCATAAAAGACGAAATGAACTGAATTCTCCAGGTTAATTAAGGATCTGATAATCATGTGAATTATAGTATTAGCCGATTTTAATTGAATGGCTCGTTAATGAGTGTTAATACCTTTCACCACACCATTAATGGAAATGACTTCACATATGCATACTTTGTAAGAAAAACAGAGCCATTCATTGACTAATCACTTCTTAGTCAGAAAAAAGTGTTGGACAGATTTTTTTTTTTTACTAAAATTAACTAAATTATCTGCCTCTAACAATCTGTAGATCTTATTTTATAAATGTGTAGAAAAATGTAACTATACTCAAGATATTTCCACTTTATGATATCATTTTTCACATTGTTGACTCTGAACACTAGCTTTCGTGCTGCAAATGCGAAAACCACAAGACCGAGGACGCCTCGAAACACATCCTGAGAATGACTTTGTTTTCTGTGAGGTTTCCATCAAAAGCAACATCGAGTTCCGCATTTCCACATCCAAGTGATTGATGAGGAGTTCTGAAGGAGGATGATGAGATCAGATCATGGAATTCCTATTTTCATACAGAAGCTGCACTTTACGTGTCGAGCTGCCATCTTCGATGAGATGCTGATATCCGATTCACACCTGAAGACAGGGACTAGGAAGTTCTTTCACACACACACGGGGCAAAGGCGAAATGAGTGTGACCTAGAGCATGTGCGCGATAATTGACATTGCGACAAACCTTAAACAAGCAAGTTATTCGCTTATTTTTAGTACTTTCAGTAAGTTTTTGAATAGATACAGCAGTCTATCCAGGAAGACATGCTTCTTGAATAAAGTACGCAGCTAAGCAGTGCACGAGTCTCAGGAACACCACAACAGTGCACTCGATTGAGACATGAAAGCTTTGTGCTGTTTGATCACGGCTCTTTCCTTCCCCTGGTAAGCAGAGGTTCATTCCCACGAGCCACAGTTCAGTTTGAACACTTAAGACGTTGCACAGCAGCTGCAAAGTCTGGATTTTGATCGAGGTTTCAGTGCCACGGAAGGCATTAGGGTTTTTCTTGGGTTATGGGGTTGCGGGAGCGTGAAGCTGAGACGGACAAGAGGTCAGTCCAGTAGAAAATTCAGCTCCTCCTGGGATAAACTTCTAGACGTCTCAAGTCTTTAGTTCCCAAACCAACACTTCACCTGGGGTCGTCTAGTCAAAAATCACAAAGTAACCACATTGAAAAATCTCATTTCTGTTGCTTGTCTCTATCCCAGGTGAGCATCAGGATATGATTTAACCAGTAATTACAGTATAAACCTTTTAACTTTTGCTCCTTGATGATGTTTTGATGTTTTATTTAATGGTGCACCACAACTTTTATCACCTTATCACAAGGTTCCTGGCGAATGTTTCAGCAATATCACCAGTATTTGAGTTTCAATATCATCTTTATTTTCTCTGAGTGCATTTAAACTCAATTTGGCATATTTTCCTTAATGGCTTTGCGTCAGATTTTAATTGAAACTAGGATTTTATTTTTTTTATATTTCTGAATACAGTATGTAACTTAATACGTTAAAAAAATTTGATCATGATGTTCAGTATGAAAGAACATGTATACATTTTATTACTTTTACAACAACTTACCCTACCGTACACAAGAGTATGTATGCGTGAGAGTCTGTGCGGAGTAGTGCTAGCAGGAGATTCTTACTCTAGACTGCCATGATGTCATCGGTATGTTATCTTTAAGCGGAGGGGCCTCCCCCAGGATTCAGCTCGCCACATTTACTTTTTATATGTAACTCGGTACTTTGCGCCATTACTCTAATCCTTTCCTGGAGGATGAAAGCACTGTAAGCATTTTGAGGTTGTCCTGCTAACACCATTTCATTCGCAGCTGATTCGTCTCTCTCCAGCTGCCAGATGTGACAGATGTGGGAAACACTCCGTTCGGAAGATATTGGCTGAGATCTCTAGTCCAGTTTATATTTTAAAGCCCGGGCTAATCAGCATTACAGCACTGATCTGGTTCGGAGTATAAAACTGCATTACACTTTCTTTTTTCGATTCGCTCTAAAATGTCTGTCAGCAAAAATATCAGCAAAGTGTAACATTCACACCTCGGAGTGCTGACGAAAGAGAGAGAGAGAGTTGTGTGATTTGTCATTTGGAAAGAGTCATTGAATGTCATGGTTTTGAGATGGCAGCTGAGAAAGCGTGTGAGCACAGCAAGGCGTGTGTGTTAGTCTGAAATGCTGACTCGTCATATGTCTTGCAGGTGACCAGGCAGGTGAGTGCAGGGCTCATGGGAACCTCGGCTCAGCCTTCTTCTCCAAGAGCAATTACCGCGAGGCCCTGACCAATCACAGGAACCAGCTTGTCCTGGCCATGAAGCTGAAGGACAGAGAGGTAAATGTGTGTGGGGGTGTGTGTGCATGTTCTTTGTATGTGTCTATACATATGTGTATGCAGGAGGTTCTGATAGTAAATAAGAAGCGCTATGAAATAACGTGTGTTCAAGAAGTCCCTCTGCAGTTGCCGTGTATAGAAGGCTACGGGAAAGTATTCGTTTAATGAAACTCATTATTTCACTCATGTATTTATTTATTAAATTAAATCTCGCACAGTATCGTGATGAGGTATTTTTATCTCTGGGAAAAGAACTAAATCTGTGTATTTAATGCCAGGTTTAAATTCGTGCTTCAGTAGAAAAACACGTTCTTCGATGGTTCACATCGATTTCCATCACAAAAATCTACAGCCGACGTTTATCAAAATACGTACAACAGACTGGTGGTGCCAAACAAGCGCATGTCAACTCACTACTACTGCTCCACGTGGACCACGGTCTTACTAAACCAGCGTTTATTAATTATTTACTCATATAAATAAAAAGAAATGCAATTTACTGAAAGCATAGTGCAATAAATCACACTCGGGACACTCGAGTCAATGCCATGTGGTCCTGGTTAGTAGACAGAACACTACGAAGTGCACATATGCTTCAAAGGGAATCTCAGGGATACAGTACGTTACCGCTGCAGTTTTACTCGAAAGAGTCGACGCAATAGAATCGAGCGGTTCGTAGTGCACTCGGACGTCCTGACTAATTGCTGTGAAGTGTTATGAAAGGAGTCACATTTGATCTCCTCAGCTAGCCATGACTTTCTGCTGAGGAAGTGATGAATGTTATTGTCACTGCCCTCGTTCGCTCCGTTGGCCGTGCCTGCACTCGGTCTCAGTCTGGTGCTCTGTCTGCTCCTCACTCGACTGCATAGCCAGAGCAAGCATTAATCCCCTCCCCAGCCACCTGGAATAAAGTCATCTCTCAGGAACAGGGCATTTTTCCTGATTAGTCTGCAATTAGCCTTAAAACGTCGAGCTGCAAGCTGAAACCCAGAGAGATAAATACAGGACTAATCAAGTCGCCTTCTGAACGCTAATAATCTCATCCGCCTGTGAAGAGCTGTCGAGAGTAATCGGAACTGTTTCATTTTCCTACATGCTGAATGAAGATTTATACATTTACATTTACATTTGGGCATTTGGCAGATGCTCTTATCCAGAGCGACTTACATTTTAATCTCATTACACATCTGAGCAGTTAAGGGGTTAAGGGCCTTGCCCAAGGGCCCAACAGTGGTTGTGGGGTTTGAACTTGGGATCTTCCGAACCGTTGTCCAATGCCTTAACCACTGAGCTACACCTGGCCCCACATTTCCTCATTTCCTCTATACTCGATTTAGTCCCTCATCAACACATACACAGCGATTTGTACAGGACACTACAGTGACGTTATATAGTGTAACAGGAATGTTACATATTTCCAATGTTCTGTGGAATAAACAAAACCCTAAAATTTGCATTTATACCCTGAATACGGCTTCCGTGAGAAGTTTTAGATTTTTCGCAGCGTGGGCTTTCCACCCTCGTTCCCCTCTAAATGCCCTTCACTGAGTAAAGCACAGCAAGAACCACCCCCGCCCCCCCCCTCCCCCCCCCCGCCCTCCCGTCTTCAAGCGCTCCTCATTCTCAGCTCGAGCGCCAGGCCACGTTCACACGTTCTGTAGTAGAACATGTTGGCAGAAATGAATGCCTCTGCCATCACGCGCAAACTGCCACTGCGGCTGCATTGCATGCTGGGTAGTAGAGGGTGTCAGATTCTACAGCGCTTCTGGCTGGATAGCGGTGGCAGGATGGATGGAGCTAACGAGGTAGATATACTGTAGCTTATGTGGCAGGAAATGTGTGTGTGTGTGTGAGAAGTAGATAAACTACAGCCCTGATCTGCTCCAAGTTCTTCATTATTCACTTCAGAAGGTCACTGTGACACTCACGGTAACCTTCCCCCCCACCCCCCACCCCCCTTCTGTCCTTTTATCACCGGGTCCCAGTAGCCACCTCAGAGTACAGGACTGATAATCTGTCAATAAGGAGCAGGGTTAAATGTGTGTGTGGAGCAAGGGAGTAAAGTGCTCTTAAGTGATGGCACCTCCTTATTGGTCTCTGTATAGGTGAGTGACTCACATGACTCAAGTTTCTGTGACAAAACGCTGGTACTGGAGACTAATTCCATTAGGCCTGCTGTTTGAGGAACCCTTCTGACCAATCAGAATCGAGAATTCATCTGGTTCTCCTTTAATAACTAAATCATTACCACAGTTAAAGTCAAAAACTGGAAAACAGTAGATGCATTTAATCACTTGGTTATGAGAAGCAGTTCTGCCTTGTACAGATAAGTATTTCTGGACTATATATATATATATATATTTGTTGCAGGCTCAAGAGGGAGATTCTGAGCTGTCAGTGTTTCCACATTCAGTGTCATGAATAATAAATTCACATCTGCTCCAAGGAAGAAGTGAGTTGCCTGGTCTGGTGGTGTTACTTCAGAAAACTCTTAAAAATGGCGCGGGACTGAATGACAGATTAAGAGAGAGGCGGCTGGAATTAAAGGACGGATCGTATAATTCGCTCACTTATTGAGAGATTTGTCTCAGCTTAGCCCTGATTTAAAGGCGAGATGAAAGAGCATTAAATACGGCAGATTGGAGCAGGTGGCTGGGGACTGCTAACGGATGCTTCTTATTGGATTTTTAAATAAGTCTTTAAAAGATTTGTCTTTTATTATTACAAGTCCTAGAATCGATTGTAACCGATCGGACCGAGCTTTTGTTTACGGTCGGTTTTTACTTTTCTTTTTAGAAGTGTTTTTGTGAATGAATGGAGCAGCCCAAGCCAAGAGTGTCACAGTTACACACATGGAGTGTACACAGCAGTAATTTATGTTTGTGATGATGTTACTTTGGCAACGTTACCAATAGGGACAATGTTGGTATTGGGTGGTTTTTGAAAGGTAATATTGCTTTGATGAAATGACGTCAATACATATTGATGGGACTTCAAAACAATATTAATACCTAACTGTCTTAAGCAGGACTTGAACTCGGGTCACTGAAGCGAGAGAACTGTAAGCTTACCCCTGGCTAACTTGATGTTGATGCTATTAAATGTGCATACGTACTGTAGCAATGAACATCACAACAAAAAATACTGTTTAATTGGAAATAAGACTAAAGGGTAAAAAAAGAAAGAGAAAATACGTACACGTAATGATCTGTTCTGTGAAAGCGGACATGATGCAGTTTTGATGCAAACTCCATATTACAGCAGAGCCATTTGGGAGCGAAGATGATGGTAATATGAGGAAACATTACAGCACAGAAAGAGACATTACGTGAAATACACGCGCTGTGTGCGGGAGGCTGCTGTGTCTATCCTGATCTACCCTGTTAGAATCGTACCATGGATGTGGTCAGACGTTGTGTAAATGGACGTTAATCAGAATAAATGCTCTAAATAAGGTTAAAATGTCATCAAACATCAAAATAATGCTTTAAATCAAATTAAAATGTATTTGCAACATTGTGTCATTCATTTTCTCATTCTGCATCACAACGCTCATCCAACATTCAGGTGCAGAGTTTATTGAACGGATCAAAATACCAAACCGCAGTCAGGAAAACAGGCCGAGCCAAAACACAAGAACATCAAACAACCACCGAACTAATCCAAAGGGAAAGACAGGCGAAGACGAGCAACGATGACAAACAGGCGGAGATTCCAAAAACCACTGTGTCCGAATGAATCGAGTACACAGAGTGATTCAAGACTTCATAAAGACTAGACATGCTTTTTGTGCTAGAGTGTGCAGAAGCGTCCCGAACTGAGAGTCTTAATGGGTCCTGGTTACTCACAAGACACACCAGACTGACTTATCAACTCAGAGTTTGTTTTGTGTCATCTTTTGGGAGCTTCAAGGTGTGTACAGACAGAAATCTCCACCCACTTGCATTTTGAGCTTATTTCAGCTAACAATAGCCTTAGGAAAGACATGTCTTTGTGAATTCTGCACGTCCACATATATTACATTTCCCCCAGTGTGTGTGTGTGTGTATGATCTCTGGCACACACCTCTGGATGGGCGAGGCGCCTGTAAGCAGTGCTGTCTGACGGCATCATCTGCTCTGCAGCACCTGGTCTCATTCCGTAAACACTTCTGGCCCATGTCTCTCTAATTACCGTGGCTCACAATCACGCTGCAATTCTTGTTTTACACACCTGCAGTGCACACACACACACACACACACACACACACACACACACACACACACACACACACACACACTCAGCAGCAGTTTCCCACTGCTGTAAAACGTATCATTTCTTATGATGATGAACAAGATTTCAGATGATGAAAGGTACGTGGTCCAGGTATATAAAGTTCTGTGAATCGCCTCGAAACTTTCCGCTTCACATTATCGAATATCAGCTTGTTGGGTTTAATCAGCGACTGCATCATTAATTAAAGTTAGAGCATCGAGGGAGCGTAATGGAATTCCGTCATAAATAGCCTATTGATGCGTTGAGAATTTTTACAGTGAAATGAGGCTTGCAGCCTGTGTCAATAAAGCCATGATAATTAAAAGCCATATGTGTGTGTGTGGGGGGGGTGGGGGGGGGGGGCGCTTCGTCACCCTGACTTTGTAGTCGAGCCAACACCGTCATGTTATTTAATTTTTCCTTGCAGGAGATATCTCCTGTCATGATCCCCGCATTACCGATGAAACAACACACACTTCTACTGCGCTCGCCCCCCCCCTCCCCCCCTCACCCCTCCCCCCCCTCCTCCGAACCCAGAATATTCACAGCGTGCGCTTCTGGCTAATAAAAACGCAGACCTCTGAAAAGAAAACATTAAAATTTTATGGCGTTAAGACACTTGTACTCCAAACAGTAAAGATAAAGCTGTGGAGGGTCGAAATCCGACAGGACGTCAGTTATATGGACTTATGGAAAGATAAACAAACAAACAAACAAACCTGCAGATTATACAGAGGTGTACTGTATGACGGTCGTGTTTGGAATGAAGCGAGCATTGCGGTTAACAGGACGAACTGACACAGGGAGAGTGATGGATCGTATCATTCCCCTCGTTCATTGAGAGCTTTTATTCCGCCTCCCATCTTAAGCCCAGGGAAGAACAAGCATGAAAGAAGGCAAATCGTCCTTTATTGCAGAAATGCCCTCCAGCCTTCAGGACTGCAGCGAACGCAGCCGGCACTGAAAATTTCCGAGGTTTTCCTGCGTCTTTTCTTTCCTTTACCCACACAGCTGTCGCGCGGCATGAAACCCGCCAGTTGCTCTCGCCAGTAATTCGCGTGACGCCGAGCACATTTTAATCGCATTTCAATGGCGTATTTTCACGTATTCATTAGACACAGAGATATCGGATGTGACGGCAGCTGTAATTGGTTTGGTTTTCGTCGAGTTAGAATGTGCTGATTGTCTCGGAGCCGCGTCCCCTTTGTGCCTCGCGCTCACTGTCGCTCGCCCAATTAAAGAAACTCCCGGAAAGACGCGCTTCATTTGGGGCCTTTTTCAACCAAAGTCTCATCCTGTTCAAAATCTGATGGGAGGAATAATTGTAGGTGGTCATCTGTCACCGTACAGCAGTGTCTTAAAGCAGACGTCTTAAAGTGTTTTTCAGCATGTGTACATACAGAAATTAGAATATTAGGCATTAAAAATTAATGATGTTCTAGTTTTTTGAGATGCAGTATGTGTGTATGTGTGTGTGTGTGTGTGTGTGTGTGCATGCAAACATGTGTTTGTTCTGGAGGTCATTAGTAGCCGTGTGTGTGTGTGTGTGTGTGTGTGTGTGTGTGTGTGTGTGTGTGTGTGTGTGTGTGTGTGGATTATCCCCACAAGAGTAAAATGTGAAACCTCTGACATTACAGGAATGTTGTTCGACTCCATGTGTAGAAACACTCACTGCAAAATGCCTCTTTTTTAAAAAATTTTATTTTACTCCAGCATTTTTCCCCCAAACCTTCATATCTGTAGTGTGTGTAGGCAAGGATTGTTCAACACGTTTCCCCGCAATGAAATAACAGTTTACTCAAACCTAGTATAAGTGGAGAATTTGTTGGGACAGTCGGTAAATGTTTAGGAAAAACACAGTTTGCCTGAACTCATGTATTCTTTATTCCGATGTTTTTATAAACTGATCTGTAAATCACTCAGCCTTCCAAAGACAGCGTCGGTGTTTATGCGAGTCACTTATGCGTCCTTTCGTTACTGCATGATCGTTCATTGATACCACAATATCTTTGGGAATGTATAAGTAACTGGAAAGACTTCATTTGCTTCAGGGTTGGAAAGTTGGATGAAATTCCATAAGAGCAGCTTTGGTTAGATGTTCTATTAGATATTGTCTGATCTGGTGGTAATGTCAAATTCCTTGTCCTTAACCTAATAAAGTTCTAGCCTTATCTTTTGTTATTGGGTTTTCAGTGCCACACATACACACACACACACACACACACACACACACACACACACACGTACAATTTCCCTTCACTGGAATTAAGATGCCCAAACCTGCTGCAGCTTAACCTTGTTCCCGCTGGACAAACTGAGACTCATAAAGACCTGGTTTGAGATGTTTAGAGAAAAATAATTCAAGTCTACAGCATGACCTCAACCCGGCTGAACTCTTTTGGGATGAGGATGGGTTCCTCTGAAGGTTCTTCCTATTGTCATCTCAGAGAGTTTTTTTTCTTGCCTGTCACCGTCGCCCTTGGCATGCGCACCATTTCCATTTTTTTTTATCCTGTAAAGCTGCTTTGTGATGGTGACCATTGTTAACAACACTATATTAAAAAACTGAAATTGAATTGAATTGATGCTCCTGTGACTAAACGCACACACATACGACGCACACACATGCACATGCCGTCTCGGGGAGTGCTCAAGAGAGATTGATTCAGGGTTTTTTTTTGTTTGTTTTTTCTTTGTTTGTTTTTTTTGTACATTACCAATACGGCACTATAATAAAACTCTTACACTACCACATGCATTTCAAAAGCCACACTTTGTGCTACTATTGTGCTCGGCAGGATCTTCACTTGCGTAAAACAAGACGCTTTCCATTTTCTTGTGCTCATTTTCTAGGCTCCTTCTTTCTTCTTTCTTTGCCTAATAACACAAAATAAATTAAATGGGAAAAAAGATGGAAATGTGCATTGACCAACAGACGGCAGCGATGCAAAAGAAAAATAGCATACATGTGTACAGGATTGCGACTTCCGGCGCCCCTGCCCAGAGCCACGCTCCTAAATCTAGTGGAAAGACTTCCCAGAAGACTGGAGGTTATTATGGCAGCAAAGGGAGGCCTTGTTCAACAAGAGCATAAATATAGTGTAGTGGAAGGACAGGTAGATAATTTTGCACTCAGTATAACAGTATTGGTGCAGATTTGTTATTATTATTATTTTTTTCATGTTATACATCTTATATAGAAAATATGTGTGCCAAAGAAGCTACTTCTGAAATGTACAGTATGCAGCATGGAAGTGACCAATCTCGCTTCCCCTGAAGGTGTTATCTTCAGCTGTTTTGGACAGATGATTTTATGTTTTATGTTGATGTGCCCCAAAAATTGCCTTTTTTCAATGTTATACCGTTATACCTTTAAATAATAATTATTTAAAATGCTAATTATTCATATTTTTCTAACAATTGATAATAAAATTGGTTAAAGCTTCTACAAGGCCTGTAAAAATTGTTGCTTAAATTAATGCATTCAGTACAAAATTAAGGATTTTCCCCCAAAAAAATCTATAATGTCTAACAATGTCAAATATATGTTGCAATATCTGAACAATTTTGCATTTTACTGTAGAATAATACACTTTTTCAGGATTATGTCTGGTCATGTGAAATCTATATTGTCCAAGTTTCATCCTGAATGATTTGAATTTTAAAAAAGTTACAGAAACTACCCCTAGGTGAGACACTTTTTAACACTAATACCGTCTTTTGGACGACTGTGTGTCATCAAGAATCATAATGAACATTTGAATATAAAATGGCGATTTATTTCTACTAGAAGCAATGCTTAGAATATTCCACACACTCCCAAAAGAACCTAAAACTACAGAACTGGATTATTTTTATTTTTTTGTGAGCATTTCCATGTGTCTTTTTTTGTCTTGGCGGTGTGTTTGACTTTGTTGCTCAAAATATTGTACATAAGCACAGAGAGCTCTGTGGAACTTGCAGAGTGCTGATAATGCGTGTGTGTCCTGATCTCTGCAGTGTGTTCATGTATATCCTTTGTGAAGTCCAGTTGTACACCGAGTATTCGTAGGCATGAGACAGCAGACAAACAGAGATTACAGCCCCAACACACAAGCGTATGTGCTGTTGTCAGTGAGATTAATGGCTGCTGAGGTATTGACTGGTTACTGTTCTTCTTTCCTCTTTCCTTCCAGTCCTTTCCTCGCACTCTCTCTCTCTCGCCCTCCCTCCCCATGTGCTTCTCTCTCTACTCTGTGGGATAGCACCACATGTGTGCTGAAATAGAAACTGAAATTGTTCACAAGTAAAAGGCAGTCATTTTTTTGCACAGCAAGTCCACATACTGTAGAGATGATTTATTTATATATATATATAATGTAGCGTATAGTATAGTAATGAAGTATAGTATGTACAGTACAGTAGTATAGTATAGTAATGAAGTCATTACTCTATGACAGACATTTGCGCCAGAGCAGAAGTGTGCTGTGACTCACGTCATACGGGTTCAGTTTTAATTCCTTCCAAAAATGTATCATTTTCACATTTTCAGATCATTTCTCTATAATGTAATTAGTGTCCCTAAAAACGTTTCCAGTAAATATAATAGCTGGAAGTAGTGCCATTACATGCGTCATCCACTGCTTTCTTTTCTTTCATTTCAGTTCTTTGGGACTTTATATACGAATATATCTCCTTCAGAATCACACTTTGAAATACAAATAATCATAAAAGCAAGGATGATATTTGGCCCTGAGCTTTTCTGACAGTTACAAATGTTTAGTCCTATTTATAGAATTCCAGAAACAAAACTGCTGCCATTTCCTTACTTCAAACCGGTGTGTCGTCAGTGTAAGCTGTGTTTAGAGCAGTTGTGGCTAAACTGCAGCTCATGTACTGAACGCTTCCTGGCCAAAAGGGGGGAAAAAAAGCCACACAATAATATTTCATTTGCCGCTTTTAACTTTGGTTATGGCGATGTGGCGGCCAGTGCATGTGTGAAAATGATTCCTCATGCTCCCAGTAACACTCTTCCACCATTTGAGTCTTGGAATATGCCCGCGCCATCAGGTTGATGTGATACCCTGGTCATTCAGTACGTTCATAATGTTGTTGAGGCTAGACCTGACCAAATGAAGTGACCCCAGATCATAACACTGCCTACAGAGGCTTGAACAGTGGACACTATGCAGAATGGATGCATCTCTTCATGCACTTCTTTTCTTAGGGTCAATCCGATCTCATCAGACCACATGACCTTTTTCTATTGCTCCAAAGTTAATGCTTCCTAGCAAACTGAAGCCTTTTATTCCTACTAATAATTGGTTTTCTTATGGCCACACAGTTGTTTAGTCCCAGTTCTGAGAGTCCCTGTCACATTGTGTGTGTTTGGAAGTCCTCTTCCATAGCCATGATTTCTTTCCATTATTATCCGGTTTCAGATTCATTCATTCATTCATTTTCTATACCGCTTAATCCTGTGTTCAGGGTCGCGGGGGACCTGGAGCCTATCCCAGGAGACTTCGGGCACTAGGCGGGGCACACCCTGGACAGCGTGCCAATCCATCGCAGGGCACACACACTCACACACTACGGGCAATTTAGGAACGCCAATTAGCCTAACCTGCATGTCTTTGGACTGTGGGAGGAAACCGGAGTACCCGGAGGAAACCCACCAAGCACGGGGAGAACATGCAAACTCCATGCACACAGAGACGGGAATCGAGCCTGGCTGGGGAATCGAACCCAGACCCTGGTGGTGCAAGGCGACAGTGCTAACCACTACACCACCGGTCACCAAGCGTTTAAGTGATTTCTAGTCCTAATTTTTTTTTCCGATCCTGTTTCTTCCACGAAGTTGACACGATTCTTCCAGGACACATTAATAATGCATTGGACAGTTCTTAAACAAATTCCAGTCACTTCATTTTCATCCTTTTGATTTCGATGCAGGCCAACAATTCGACCATTCTGAAACAGTCACTTTTTTTTTTTTCCAAACAGTTTCATCAAAAACTGATTTGATGAAATCAGTTTACATTTGTATGAGCATGTGTCGTTTTTACAGTAATTATTACAGCAGTATAGAACTGTCTTAATGGAAAACTATACACTTATAAATAAAATTATTTTTTTTTTTTACATAGAATTGCCATAGAAAGTCCAGATACATTTCCATAACACACACACACAGACTGTTGTTGAAATTGTTTCTCTGCTGAAGTGGAGCGTGTGGTTAGTTGACGTGCTTCTTGCTCCGATGGTGTTTTAAATCAGTTTCGCCTCCTTGCGGCGCATTGACGTCCTTTCTGCAACCTTTTCATTAATGCCTTGTTATTTGATTCCTAAGAAGCACAAATCCAGTAATATCCTCTCCTCCTGAATTCAGTCTTTGAAGATTTTTGTAGCTGGTCTTGATTTGGACTGTAATTTAAACCACTAGCTTGTCAGCTAGTCTGCTTGTGCAGGGTTTCACCTGTTTTACACACACGCTGGACCCGTCTGGTTCTCATGGAGAGTGTTTGGTCTGACATAGTTTTTTTTTTTTTTTCTTCTTCTTCTTCTTCTTCTTCTTCTTCTTCTTTTTTACTAGTAATATGAAATGTTCTGCACAAGTCATTGTTGTAGTATGGTATAACACACTGACACACCGCACTTATACTATGAAAGTTTACATTGATGGTTATAAAAACCAGTTAAAGCCAGTTGCTTGTTATTATTATTTTTTTAATACAAGGTTCAGGAAAGAAAAGAGATAAAGTAAGATGCCTAGAGAGAGGGCGAGAGGCACACATGCAGACAGTGAGACAGCTGGAAAGGGGAAGAGACTGAAAGCAACAGTGGGGGATTGAAATACAAGAAGCAGGATGGAGAGAGAAACCAGCAGAGAGGGGAATATATATACACACACATGCACACACACACACACACACACAAACACAAACACAAACAGGCATCACTCAGGATAAGAAATGTGCACTGCACAGAGACACAAACAGATCTATATTAATGTTCCAGATATTCACAAATCTGCGTTTACATTCCTGCATAGGATGTGGGTTTATCTCCGTAAATCAGATTTGACTAAGAATTTTGCTGAGCTTAGATTCAATTTCTACAATCTATACAAATACTAAAGATGTCGAAGTGCTAAGTTTCTGTAATTGAGTAATCAAGTTTGCTGAAGTCGTGAAGCGTTTATTTGTATTTTTTTTTACAACTACACACGGGTCCTGTTTGTGGCTCAGATGACAAACATCACTGAGGGTAAAAGAAATAAATCTGGCACTGTAGAGGACAGGAAATCAATCCTCTATATCGAATATCCAAGTATCCTCTATGCATGCTAAAAATATATGGACACCTGACTATAACATTCATACTGTATGTGCTTGTGTCTCTTTAAATATGCTATCGTACCTTTTAGTGAACTGACATAGTAGTGTTACAGCATACAGTAGAAAGTCATCCCATACAGTCGTGTTATTTCAACAGTCAGGTGTAATGGTTCATATACTTTTGGTCATATCATGTGTAGTTAATATATTCTCTAATCACAGTCGTTTCTTGTGTCACTGTAGTTTTTAATAACGTATAATCAGCCAATCACATGGCAGCAACTCAGTGCAGTTAGACATGTCGAGATGGTCAAGATGATCTGCTGAAGTTTAAACCGAGAATGGGGAACAAAGGTGATTTAAATGACTTTGACCGAGGCATGGGCTGGTCTGAGTATTTCCAAAACTGCTGATCTACTGGGATTTTCACACACAACCATCTCTAGGATGCCAGAGGTCAGAGGAGAACGGCCAGACTAGTTTGAGCTGAACGAAAGGCAACTCAAATATCATCATGTTATAACTGAGCGATGCCAAAAAGGTTTGTACAGTGGTTAATACTGTATGCATGATGGATGCATCGCTTCATGCACTTCTTTGCTTACCCTGACATGCACATCACTCTGGAATAGGGTCAGTCCGATCTCATTAGACCACATGACCTTTTTCTATTGCTTCCAGGTTCAATCTAGCAAACTAAAGCCTTTTATTCCTACTAATAATTGGTTTTCTTATGGCCTCACAGCTGTTTGGTCCCAGTTCTGTGAGCTCCTGTCACATTGTGTGTGTGGAAGTCCTCTCACTTTCACTATTAAACATAGCCATGATTTCTTTTCAATGTTTTACGGTTTCAGCGTTTAAGTGATTTTTTTTCTTTCCCGATCACATTTCTTCCACGAAGTTGACGGTTTAGCACTATTCTTCCAGAACACATTAATAATGCACTGGACAGTTCTTAACCAAACTCCAGTCACTTCATTTTCATCCCTTTGTTTTCGATTCTGGCCAACAATTTGACCGTTCTGAAACAGTGACCTTTTTGAAACGGATATTGTATTACTTAATAGACAAACCAGATCTTAGAGTAAACGGAGCTGTTTGATGAAATCAGTGTACATTTCTATGAGCGTGTGTCCACAGGGAAAGGTGTTTTCTAGAAGAGATGTACTGTATGCAGAACCTGTGTGACATGTTGGGTGTCAATACAGCTCTGCTTGTGGTGGTGTATTTTATTTTATTTGTACTCTTATATAAATTCTTTAGAGTGCATTAAGGTGAATCACTAAACACTCTCGTCTGTCTGTGGGAAACCCTTTTTACTGTGCAGGCTGTCTGATTGTGTGGTTATGTCACGCACAGCACTGCCGGAGTTTTTCAGCATCACTGAACTTCAAACATAGTGTTCTCCAGTTTCTGTCCATGTCTCTTTATAGATCCCTGCATTCTTTATCACGGTAAAGGTTGCAGCGTCAATAAATAATGGCAGAGGCGTTTCTTTACTATCATACTAAAGAATTCTCCTCCACACTGATTAGTTGTAATGGAACCACCATAAAAATTGTATTTGGGTTCTGACTTTTTCTCTCTCGAAATTTGACTTTAACGTCAGAAGGTTTTATCTGAAATTCAAGTCTGAATTCTGAGAAAAAATTCAGAACTCAAATAAATAGTTTACGGTGGCCCTACTCCTCTTCTCTTAAGTTAAGAAAGCAAAAGTCCTGCTATATGTTTGTTCCGTCCATTAACTAAACAAGCTGATACTAATCAGCACGCAACGAATTCGTGACATCACCTGTTTTGTGCACAAGGCAAATGTTGTCTTTATGATTTGAGCTATGTACTGTATATATCAGTTATTGTTGGCTTCAAGGAGTGTGCCATACTGTATGAGCAAACCAATTACTTTCATCTTTCCAACCTTAGTATGTACTGTACAGTACATGCAGCATTGAACAGCCAATTTAGCACGCAATGAAAACACTTGCCAATTGTGACAAATCAGAAGTGAGGCTTTAAATCATTTGGACTTTTTTGTTTCGTCATTTTTAAGCCCTGATAGGTTTCTCTGCTCAGGGTGTTATGAGCTGTTGCGTTGCTCTGGAGCAGCTAACTGGCTGATCCTCCACAAACGCTCTTCAGACACACTGGAGTGGCAGGGCACAGAGTCATTTAAAGGGCCGGAATTGCATCCCGCGCCTCGTGCCGATCGATGCCATGCCTGTCAGAAAGATGAATGGGGCTTTGGGAAGTCCATTTCAATGCAGGCAGAGAGAGAGCATGAGTGTAAGGTGGATTGTGTGTGTGTGATGTGATGTGATGTGAGTACATGGTCATTTTGTATACTGTATGTGTGTAGTGTAGCCAGTCTCTTATAGACTCCTGGCCCCTGGGGCAGGCTGTTAGAGCTTAATATGCGAAACACATTTGAGGTCATTCTACAGCTGAGCTGATTTAGCCAGAGCTACCTGCTGCAGTTTTCCCACACACACCCTGCACAATTCTTAAGCCGCACGCTTAACCTTACTGCTCAGAACGACAAGAAGCCAATTTCTGCATCTGTAAAGATTGCAAGCTGAAGTCATTTTCACACCCTGCCCTATCAGATCACTGCAGTTGATAAGAGTTCCTTTACATGTCCTTGTCTGGCAAGTCGATCGAGTCAGTAACTGAGTAGCAGCCGCGGCACCGAACCACATCCAAGTCGGGTTTGTTATATCACAGCATCAGTCTGCAATGTTAAATCTCCATTATAAGCTTATCTGAGCTTGAGCTTGAGATTAATTTAATTATGTTAACATTTTAATTATTCTGACTTGGTATTAAAGTTCCTTTGAATATTTCATAGGTTCTAGTTTTAGTTTGTCCCAGGAACATTAGCAGTAGAGCTAGATTATACTTCCAGAAATCCCAATGAAATTGACTTTGAAGGAAGTATAATAATAATAGTAATGATAATAATTACATCTTGCACATGTTAGTCAATTCTTAGACTGTTTATCCTCAATGCAGATGGGATTTTAACATTCAGCCAGGAATTGTAACATTCAATTATGAGATTTTTTTTGTCCTAATACATGCAGGAATTATTATAGAAATTTGTAAAGAATTGAGAAAGCATCTGCTCAGAACATTGTTGGTTTGTGCACGGGCATCAAGAGCAGTCTTTTTGAGGGTTCAGGCTTAGGCAGGACCTGTAATTATTCCGTCAATGTGTTTGTTTCCATGCTGGTTCTAGAGAATTGGGACGTCAGAGATGTTGCCATTTCTACTCTGAATTTACCAGATGCTCAGGCTCTGCTGTTTTCGCCCTCTGGGCTCTCTGGAGCTCCAGGATTAATGGAACTTTGGGACACGGCAGAATTAACTCATAAGTCAGTGTGAGTTTGGATGTTTTGTGTAGTCTGTTTGTCCGTAGAGGTCAGTTTAGACCCTGGGCGATGACTATACTGTAGGTGGCTTGGATATTATTAAAGTCCTGTAATATGATCAGCACCGTGACTTCACTGCTAGTGGGTTCCTCGATAATTAGTTTATGAGCAATTAATCTGTTTTATGTCTCCGTAAGCTAAATATGATCTCATCTCACACCTTCTAAAGAGTTTTCACACCTTCCTCTCTGTGTCACACATGCTAATCGTCAAATCGCTGCATTGGACTAATTTCGCTTTGCTGTAGTAGGTCTAAGCATGTGCGTTGGCGAGTGCGAATGTTTCGTTTGAAAAGCCGAGCTTTACCAGGCCACCTCCCCTCCTATTTTTCTTCCTCTTTCTTTTTCCTGAAGCTGGAAATATGAGCCTGTGTTCTGTGTTTCAAACCCAGCCTTCTGTCAGTGAACCTGCTAAAAGACTTGGTCCTCCTACTCCACATATGTTCCCGGCCTGACTTTTCGCCTCTTTCTGTTTCTCCCTGTTTGCTTTCGAACTGAGCCAGCAATTGGCACTGACCTTCGTGAAGTTCAGTCGTAGTTAATCTGCAGGATGAGGGTTCTTGGCTCACCGAGACATGCCATTAATAAGCTGATTTTTAAGGAGACAGCGGAGTGCAGTTTAGAGGCAGAGCCTGTTTTTTTTCACGCGACCACAGAGCGAAGGAGCGCAGCTTTCTGTGGAAAAGGTCAGCGCATCGTTAGAGTTGCGAGCTACACTTCTGTAGAGTTGCGCGCTATAAAACATGAGGCTCCATCCCAGGGGAGGATTTGCATTCTTGCACGCTGAGGAAACACTGTTACACAAGGCGTCCTCTGCTGACACACAGCCAAGGAACACAGCAGCTGAGGGTCCATTCTGCTTCTGCCAGGCTCTGTGTTCTGACCAGGTCCTTGTTTCACTCTCATTCTCGTCTCTTTTCTATTCCTTATTTTCATTTCTGCACTAGCATAACGCCGTTCAAGTTTAGATTAAGTTACCCCTTAATCTAAAGTTCCTGCCCCGTTGTAATAGAGGGTAAGCGATAGTCTGCATCTTCCTGCAGTAGTTCAGTCCTTCTGCTCCTGAGATTCGTCCTCTGCACAGTAAACGAAGCAGACAGACCTTATTTTTAGCGATTCAGCCTACACAGATCTCATAAAATCAAGAATCCTTTAAGAATCAGATGAAGCACCGAGACCTGCAAAGATGATGAATGTCATGCACTGAGAAAGGGCTAGATTGGAAGCTCAATAGATGTCTTCCCTTCCCCTTCACTCTTCACGCTGGTGACCAGCCGTCTGCCTCTCCGCCATCCAAATTGATAAAAACGCTAGCAGGGGATAGAAAGAGAAATGGATTACTGAAGGCCCGAAAGCAGACATCCACACAAAGATGAGCAAACTGGATTAGCCTCCCCCATCTACCTCTGACGCAAGGGGCTGCAGTTTTGGTGTGGTGTTTATTTTATTTTTTTATTATTATTTTTTTTATTTTTTGCATGGCAGCCTGGTGCTTCTTTCGGGAAATCAATCACTTGTCAGCCCAGCTGGCCCTACGCGCCACGTCGTTTTTCCCTCCTCTTTCTCTCTCTCTCGCACTGACTCATTTTCCTCTGTTTACATGCGGGGCTTATAGGAGGCCTCCCCCTCCTTCCTCCTCCAGCCCATCATGCCAGAATCACTCCAGAGGTATTGCTTTGCTTCACGCGAGGCAGAGAGGGGGAAAAAAAAAATATTGTCAACAAGATTTTCTGTTTTACAGCTGCCTGTCTGAGCACATTACAGCGCCGCACCGTCTGCTGTTCGATTCATTACAGGCTCGCTTAAGCAATTTGTTTTTCTCTGGTGTTTTAAGGAAATGTGATTAGGTATGTGTTTCCCTCAGCCCGCTCGCTGAGGTCGCGACGGAGGTAATATTGCACATTCCGGATTGTTGTTGTTTTTTTTTTTGTTGAGTGTGTGTGTGTGTGTGTGTGTGTGTGTGTGTGGGCAGTCCTGAAGGAGACTGCAGTAATGCTAATATGGCTTCTGAACGCTGTAAGCCAGACAAAAGGCACAATAACCCTCAATCGTATTCTCTCTTTTTTATTTTTTTCCATCACATTGATGAATATGGCAGATGACCAGAAAAGGTAGATGGGTCGTAAAAAGGATGCGCTGAGACTTCAGACGCAGTCGGCTGTGAACACGGCCTGTGAACTAAGCCTGCAGCCTTGTCTGGCCAGGCAGCAAAATGGAGTACTCTTGCTTTCATGTCGGAGCTAAGAGGGCATGTCTAAGACTGCAGTGCAGAGGGAGAGGCAGAACCTTGGGCATGATTGTTCGGGGTTTAGAGCTTCAGGCTCCAGCTGTTCTCATTGGCCGACTGCTTGGTGGGCTTCGTCTTATCGCGACTAAGCAATTCCCAGCTCAGTGGGACGACTCGGAGCTTTCTAAACACCCTGTAAATGATGTCGGTGAATAAACTAGCTTTACGGAACCACTACAGTGGCGATTCATCTGGCTGTGTTCTTTAGCCTCTCACCGTCATTAGCAGGCGGAATAAACTCTATAGGGTCTTTCTGTGCTGGGAACGTAACCGAATGCATAGCTCGGATCTTGATCAGATCAAACAGAACAGATCATGCGCTCTCAACAAATAAAATACAAAAAACACAAACGATTGAGCGGCACATCGTTCAGTTTTTCACACTGAATCAATTTGAGACAACAGATAGTGACGATGTGACACACACCATATATTATACAGTAAGTGTGCACGCGTGCTAGTGCTCGTGAAGCGCTTGCACCAGCCCTCCCGTACCCCGCTCACATCTCGACTCTCCTTCATTTTCTTCCGAGTGCCTGAAAACCTACATTGCCTCCGTAGAGAGGAATTTGCATCGTGCATTTATCAATGTCGTGACAGCAAAGCACCGCATTCACACTCAGAGCAACTGAGCCCTTCGGCAAAGAAAAAAAGAAGCAAAACAAGATTTGATTCGTTACCTTTCAGCGAAAATCAAATCCCAACTATTGATCTAATTACAGACAAACTCTGCACACGGATGCTAATTGCGCGCTTTGAATGCTTCCAAAGGTCATGTAGTCCCGAGCGAGACGGTTTGCCTCTGTGTGTGTGTGTGTGTGTGTGTGTGTGCGTGTGTACGTGTGTGTGTGTGTGTGTGAGAACAGTGGGACAGGAACTCTGATCTATTGTTTCTTAGAGTTTCAGGGTCATTTCAAGTCCAGCCTTCATCCTGAAGCCCTAAAGTCATTCAGTGCCTTGTGTGTTTCTCCCCTTTCTCATGTGCGTGTGTGTGTGTGTGAGGATGTGGCGATGTACCTTACCTGCCGAGGGGTTAATGAATTGCTAATGAAACACATGGATAACTGGTAATTAGCTTTGAACCCTTTTTTTTTCTCATCACTTCATCACTTCATCATTACACTTTTCCTGTAATACGAGGGCCGTTCAAGTCAAACTGGGACTTTTGATTGTCCAGAACAGAACACAGTTATGAGAGTTTAAAAAAAACTACCTTTATTTCTCGATATAATCCACTTCTACACTAATGCACTTATCTGGTGTTTCACTAGTGCTGCGACATCGTCATGGTGGAAAGTTTTCTCAGTCCACCGGAACTTGCTCGACCTCTGAAACGCTGGCCTCCCATGAACTCCTTTAATGGCCCAAACATGTGGAAATGAGTCCTGGAATATGGCATTAAGTCCCACCCAAGTTCCTTTAATGTGCACGTGATGTTTCTCAAAGCTTATTTATTCTCCTCATGCCACGCAAATATTTCCATTACTTGGTGATTTTATACTAGAAACTGTAATTCAGGAACGAACAGTTACTTCTTTCTATTTTCTCAAGGGCAAATAGTTCAGTACTCCTCTATCGTGCTTCACCTGCACCTCATTATCCTGTGTATACTGACACTTGTACCATCAGTAAGAATGTATATACAGTCTTTTAACTGACTTGGTCTACAGTGATAAGGCCAAACTTTCCTGGCAAAATTCCCAGCACAAATGCAGTTTATTTGCTTTTATTAAAAAAAAAACTCCAGTGTTCCCAGCCTTGGCTGGAGGTTTAACCCCAAATTAAGTTATCAGAAAATGGTTTATGAAATATGACCTACATTTTAAGCCCTCTCTTTCTGCATCTCTTTGAAGGTTGAAGTAAATGGGCTTTCACACTCCTGTCACAGGAGGGAAAACTCAACGTACTGTCAGTCCACAAATCTTTCACGGCAGCCCTTTCCTTGCTTTTTTTTTCTCTCGAGAGAACTCTTATAGAATAGAATAAAGCTAGACGTCATTGACTCTTTTAAAAGTTAGATTTAATAACCGAATTTTTGCTTTCATTTTATTGTTATGCACAAAATATGTTTATTTCACATAGTTCTGTCTTATTCTCTTTCATAATCTGTGCTGGAGTCTTAACCATGATTTTTTTCCTATGGAATACAGAATATTATATACTGTCCAACACAGCACACTATATGAGTGAAAATACTGTTCTGACACAGACGAAAGAAACGGTAGACAAATCTGGAGCTATTATATGTGCGGATCGATCCACTGCTTGTCCTGCTGCGCTTGGAACATCACATGGACAGGTGTGATGGACGGTGTCAGCATGGGACCGGATAGCCAGAGGGAGACTACAGTGCATACTGAGCAGGACAGTGCAAGGAGATACAGAGAGATTTTTAGTATTGACCCCTTCATAGTTCAGCATTACTCCTAGGTCGGAGTGACTGAATGAGAAAATCACGTGTGGTTAAGTGGCATGACTAAAATAGTGATTTTTATACTCTTTCCATGATGAAAAACAAGTGATCACATTTTTCGTTGGACAGGAAACACGATGCTGAAACCCAGGATGATAAGCTGGGGTAACAGTCAAGGGAAATGTGAAATACCTGCTTATGTACAAGCACATGCAATGCTGACCTCTTCTAGCAAACGCAATATGATGCAATATTTGTATGTGCTGCAGTCATTCACCAATCTGTCATTAAACATTTCTTGGTGCTGGTACTGGATGACAAGGAACTCTGTGTCTTACCACTCCTTACCACCAGGGGCAATAGGACTGGACCTGCCCTGAAAGTGATGCCAAGTTTGCACCAGCAAGCTTCCTAGAATGATGCATCTCTAAATAACACCTTCCTGGTACAGTAGTATGTTACTTGGCATAGTAAGGAATCCTCTACAGGCATTTTAAATGCGAATTTACCAACGTGAGTGATACGATTGTGTATGATGCAGTCACAAGGTCACTCCAAAGTCATCTGCCTATGAATGTGTAAAGGCGAGTTGCGTGCCAGAGCATAAAACTTTCTAAAAAGACACCCATTTCTAATCAGCATCACAAACAAACCCATAAATAGACTCCAGTTCAAAGAAGGTGGGAGTTCTTTGACAGGTTCCTACTGTACTGTAGGTGATCGTGCCAGGTGGAACTTCTCCGCCTACCCCCTTTTTTCCATAATAATCCTATGTGACCCTTGAGAGAAGTGTGGAGATGTGGTGTTCCCACGTCTTCTACACAGAGCATTGGTGTAGTTGTTACTTTTGTCATGCCTCTCATTACCAGGAAGTCGATGCATTGGCTTCTTTCCCTGAGACAAGGACACGTTTCCATCTGTGGCATTCAGGGGTGGTGCAAATGTATGCTGATTACCCATTTCTGGAGTGTTTGCAGCTCCAGCAAGCCCTGGGTGATCGTGATGCGGCTTGCATCGTCAGTTCCAGCATTCTCAACACATGCCAGTACCGTTTATGGGGGTCATGGCTGACTCTTACACGGCAAACATAACCATTTTCCCACATGATCTTTATGAAAGTGGCTAGCATTCTCAATGTAACCTTATTCCAATGAACCGTGTGGCCCTCCACAGAAAGACTTCGATAAATTTTCCATAGAAACACGAGCTAATGTGGTCAAGGAGGATAGATGTGTTCTGGATGGCCTGCTCCTTAATGAATAATGGCACTACAGTGATGCCAGGAGCTATCAGAGGAGGGGAGGTGATCTACATACATCTTGAAAACACCTATGGTACTAGGGAGAGGCTAAAAAGCAACACTTTGATTTTAAAATGCTTGTCCTTGGACGGCGATCTTTAAAAAAAAAAAAAAAAAAAAAAACACACACACACATCTGTTTCGGGGCAATAGGAACATAAAAACAAGAATTGCTAAGAACCAATTTTGTGCCCTTGCAGCTTGGACTACATCCGTCACCTGTAGCAGATGGGGCAGTCTTCAAGACCTTGTTTGGTTAAATAAAAACGATTGTTTTGAACTTTGTAGTGGGAATAGAGGAGGGTTGTTTAATGGAGGACAAGGAATGCTCAGACACCTACCAGCAGTTTGTGGGTATAAGGTTATTGTGGGGCAGCCAGACTCCCTGGACCATCGAACTGTTGTGTTCTAAAGGTACTGTGCTAAAAGTCCATTTAGCCATGCAGGCTCTGTGATTCCGTGCCTCCTCCCATCCAGGGTCACTTTGGTGTCCTATGGGAGTCACTTCAGTATGCAAGTCGGATCACGCAGGAGTGATTTGCACACATTAATCAGAGTTGTTAAATTAGACCTGGCAACGTTTAGGAGTCAAGTCAGAAGAGAATTGCCCAATGTCCTGGCCAAGAGAGGTCAGTATCTGCAGGGACTGCTCCAAACCTGGGAGCCAAACAGCTCAAAGTCAAAGCAAGTGCAATAATGTAAAAAGAGGCAAGAAGGAAATCAGCTAAAATAGAAATCAGTTAAAATCGATGTGTCGGTATTTGAAATGTATTGGATATATGACATGATGATATTTCAGAAACCCCTCTCACTGTAGTTTATGATTATTATCAGTACCAGATCAATATATAGAGAATCTATGATGTGATGTCTTCAAATGAGAGGCACCTACTGATATCCTGTTTATGGTCGCGTGGAACCTGTGTGTGTAAGACATGCTTGGAGTACCAACTCATCGCAAAACACACACACCCACTTACACACCCAGTCATACACTAACGGCCGTCAGTTTACACAGCATGTCTTTCAACTGTGTGAGGAAACTGGAGTACCTGGAAGAGAAACCCACTAAACACTGAGAGGACATGGACACAGGCCAGGGGTGGAATTCGAGCCCCCGACCCTGGAGGTTCAAGGCAACAGTGCTATCCATAGACTGGACAAACCCTCCATGACGTCTCCCATAGATTTTCTCAACAGAGGTTTTGAAGCTCTGTTTGTTGACATCTTGGAGGCTCTGTTTGTTGAAATCTTGGCAGGAACTGGTTTCGCCTAAACCCTGGTTAATCATAAACGGGCAAAATTGGCAGAACAAACAGAATCCTGGCTGTTGTTTGGATCCCGTCTACCAGACTCAGTTACCACAAACAAGCTAGCAAGTTTGGCTTTAGCTTAGCTAAAATGCGATGGTGTCCTAATGTTAATTTATATGCTAATGCGCTATGGGAATTGTCTCCTTTATGGCCCACCCCCAATAGACAGTCAAGGAACTGCACGTATTTGCCCTTGGTGCCAACCACTAAGCCACGATCTTTGAGAGATATTATGGCATGGACATGCCTCATCACACTGGTACGATTAAAACATTGACCAGCGAGATGAATTTTTGTCACGTTAGTAGTATACAGACATTTCTTTTCTTTTCTAGACCAAAGTGACTACTGAATACTACTACTGTATTGTAGTCCAACATGTTAGACTCGTCTGTGAAGGCAGCATGTGTTGATTAATCTTTTCTCTCCTCGTCTGCGGTGTCCTTGCTACCAGCAGAGTTTTCCGAAAGATAATTATCAGCTGTGTTAAGTGAGAAGCAAGACTAATGTTTGACAGCAGAGGACTTAGCTGTTGGCTGTTTGAGCCTGCTCATGGCTTTTTTAACATCATTTCCATGGTTTGTTACGCATGAAGAACGCCGTTGTGGATTGCGAGCGAGTTACAATGCGAGTCGCAGTTGTTTTCTTGCACCGTTTCTCCACCCAACCCTGAGGAAAAGAAAAGCCAGCCTGTGAAATCACTAAAGGACATGCTAATAAAGCTGTTTAAATAATTCATCTCTACATTCCCTTTTCCCCCTGACTCCCAAAATCTACTATTGCTACTGCGGCGGTCCCCAAGGCTGACACACACACATACACACACACACATACACATTCATTCTGTCTGTCTCCTTCAATCAAGTATCTCACTCTGTGTCCCTCTCTTTCTATTTATTGCACTTGAGATGTTTTATTTACTGTCAGAATAATTTCCTGAAGGTAAATTCAGATCTAAGAGTCATTTCCCCCCGGAGTGTGTAGAGAGTGTGAGTCGTGCCACAGAGCGCAGCGGCAGGCGTGTGATATGCATCACTCATTTGTACCTTTCCCCCTCTCTCGGTATCTCGCTGCTTCACCCTTCTGCTTTCTGTCATCCATTCTAGAGCAGAAGCGTTTCAGCCTCAAACATTCACACCTCATTCCCGGGTTTTCGTTTGATTCCCTAATTCTTAAAACATATATCGTATTACTAAACAAGGATTTTTGCATTTTCACATGAACATGCATTAATAACTGGGTTCCGTCATCCACCAGTGAGTGCAGACATCATCTTCACTTGCCACGTTGCACAGACGGTGCATAAAGAAATATCTCGTTTGAGCGAGGGAGCGTGCGCACTCTACAGCTGCTCATCACTTTGATTTGTAGCGGTCTCACACAACAGCCTGAGAATGTTTTGGATTTTAATGAGCTCTCCGGCCTCTTTCTCTCTCTCTCTTCACCAAGGTCTCTGTCTTTTTGAACTAATGCTCTTTATGTTGCCTTCCCACTATAGATCGCCAATGGAGATGTTCTATTGATCCGCCTTAAGTCTGTATTGAGCCAACCATTAATTTGTTGCCCGCTGGAATATCTAGTCCCAATACCGAGATGAATAGATGATATGGTTAACTCGGTTGGTAAAGTAATTATCGGTTAAAGTGACTTATTCGTCAGGCATCCTCGTGAATGAAAAACCTAACGAGCTGCGAATGTTCTGTGCTTAAATGCCATCCTCATTTGTTCTTCTAATTTGGCGCACCCAGCCTCCTCTTCCTCATCCTTCCACGTAATGGATTTTTCCCACCCTCGTACATACGGCCCTCGGATCAATAGCAATAACCCTGGAATAAATCATCCATTGAAGGAGCGGCGATCCAATTAGAGCGAGCCGCTGGTAAAGATCGCAAATTTGGAATCATATTGTTTTGTTATGATTTCTGTAACTTGCGGTTCTTTACTTTAATGGGTCTTGTGTCATTAACACTGCTCTGGTGTTTACTACAGTATGTCATGATGGATGCCCCAAACACTCGTGTTTCTAACTCTAATTTCAAAGCAGTCTGTCCTGTTATAGTCTTTTTTCATGTCGTTTCACGCATTCGTTTTACATTCTGTATGCAAATGATTGGATGCTCAGAAAAGCTTGACTTAAATTAACCAATGATCTTGAACGACCTGGATGTGCATCAGCAACTACTGTGTAGGGATACTGTGTTACAGATTGCTGTAAGTGCCTGATGGACTGCTAATCTGGATCACTTCATGCTTTTTTAAAATAGCAAGAACGTGACTGATAATAAAAAACTGAAATAATGTTTTCAAAGTGTATTTTTCTACCCTATTTTTTATCTTTATTTCGAAATGAATCACACCTCAAACTGACCGGACTGATCACAAGCTTTCTTAGTTGTCCCCAAATCTTGTCTTTAGTGATATCATCTGAGCTGGCCGTCTTCCTGGCCTGTCCTCCTCACTACCACTTATTTTCTTTTCTCCTGCTTCAGCATAGATGACTTTGCCAGCGATGTGTGTGTGTGTGTGTGATGAGAGCGGAGATGATGGTGATTCATTCTCACCCAAGAAAAACAGCAGGGTCTTCCAGCGTGCATTCAGACACCAGTTTCCCACCAGGGAGCGCGCTCTGTTTATCCAAAGAGCCCATTGACCAGAGCAACCGAGCATGAACCTGCACATGTGTGTATCACAAAGAGCCATGTCAGAAACGCGAGAGGTACAAAAGAAAGTGTTTCCCACGCTTGTATTGTCCAGATTGTCTAACTGTCTATAAAGAACACTACTGTAAACCAACTACTGTATCAACTGCGATCAGTATAAACGTCTGTATAAACTTAAAGAAAAAGCTTTTAGTTTTTTGGCTGTTTTTTTTTTTTTTGGACAGGAGTTGACCTTTTTATCATTTCCTCATGGGGCAAAACTAAAGTCAAACTTCACGTGGCCTGGTGGTTCCTTTCACGCTACAACAGCGAGACTTTGCTTTTAGAGCCTGTTTTTTTGTGATGTGACCCAGCAGTTTCTTGATGGTGTGTGTCGCTGTGAAGTTTTGCACGGAAAGACAGCAGGCCACGTGAGAACTGACCTGCGATTGTCTGTGCAGCCCATGAGATTAAGTCTGATTTATCAGGCAGGAAGCATGAAGTGTGTGTGTGTGTGTGTGTGTGTAACTACATTTTTAATGTGCAGTCAGTCCAAAGTCTCATTACTTGTAGAATTGTTTTATTTTAGTATTATTTAAAAATCTTTTTTTTTTTTTTTTTTTTTTTTACAGAAAGGCTCGTAAAAAAAAAATCTGATATTTATGGAAATCTAGATTTCACTGTTTTATGCCACACACTTAATGTTTTGTTCGCATTACATTTATTCGTCTTTCATTGTGTCCTAAAGGTATGCAAACTTTCACACTCATATTTATTCAAAAGGTAGCACTTGCGCTCCTACCCTCAGCGTAGCTTCTGCATTCAGACATGTTTTTAACATATATTTAATCAGTATCACACGAGAGGGAGTGCTGAATGTCAGCCCAGCTGTGATGCGGCCGTAGGCACTGCTTTTATACAACAGTTCCACAAACACCATTTATTATAAACAGATTATGATTCATTTGTTTGTTTAAGCAGCCAACACATATCCTTTGGTGACTGGCGTTGAGCTGGCGACTGACGGTTTGTGTAATAAGAGAATAATTGAAAATAAACCATGGAGGAGGTGGACGGTCCTGGGAAAATTTATGAAACTTACTTTATATTTCAACTTGAATATGAGTTATGTTAACTTCCGAGGTTCTGGGGTTAAATCCCAAGTAGGTTTGAATGTAAAGCTAGTGAAGTGTGTAGGGTGTAGAATCCCTGGTTCCAAGTAATGCCCTTATGTGCCCTTTATAGCTAACGGGGGCAATTCAGAGGCAATTCAGAATAACATAGAAGCAATTACTAAAGCGACAGTGGTGTAAGATGTTATATAAAGTGTTATACGGTGACACAAAGTTATCAGATTTGTTTGGCTGGAGGTACTTCCTGCTATCTGATATCACCCGAATCATGACGGGTTCCCAGTTGAGTCCGGTTCCTCTCAAGGTTTCTTCCTATTGAAATCTCAGGGAGTTTTTCCTTGCCACCCTCGACTTGCTCATCAGGGACTGTCTGAGCATTACGATTTATACACATTTCCATAATTTTCTTTTAATTTTGTCAGAATATGAACGTTGTTAAAAGTGCTAAAAATTGAATTGAATTGGTTTTGAATGTGTGTTTTGGCAGGCAGCTGCTCTCTTCTCTTTGTAGTACTGTGGACCATACCGACCTACTTTCATCTGTGCTCGTGCTGAATATTTTTAAACATCCCAGTGCTGTTATGATCTACAGTATATCACTAATTGTGAAATGCCTCTCATCCAATCAGATTACTTGGTCTGAACTAACTGTTGTATAACATTAAATAATGGAATAATTCGTTCTTCCTAAACTAATAAAGACGAGACGTTTTTCAATCAAGTATATTTTCCTACATCCCATTTTCATCACAGGTCTGTTTCTCAAATTTACTGTAAGATTTATATGTTTCACCCTAGCGCTGTCATTTCCGTGACTGCTCTTATTGAAGTTCAGACCTGCAGGACTTACCTTTGACCTTAGAAATGGAGCGACTATGAGAGCAGAACAAAGCCTTCCTCCAGCCCTTCTAGCAGACAGAGAGAGAAAGAGAGGGAGAGGGAGGGAGAGGGCGGGGGAGTGAAAACGTTGTCTGTTTCATCCCATAGAAACCCGACAGTCCCGGTGGCACCGTGTCAAGGAGACGGGCGGTTCAGTGCCAGCACAGGCCCACATGTGACTGCTCATTCACACGTACACACACACACACACACACACACACACACACACACACACACACACACACACACACCTCCGAGCCCGCTGACTCGAGGAAACAAGGAAAGAAGGTGTTAAATCCGCCTTTATCGAAAATTGGCTTTCCCAGTTAACCGCTCCTGACAAATCCAGTCAGGTTT
This sequence comes from Channallabes apus, assembly GCA_030522415.1. NCBI lineage: Eukaryota > Metazoa > Chordata > Actinopteri > Siluriformes > Clariidae > Channallabes > Channallabes apus. Next base: position 25,884,403 of record CM060120.1, read on the forward strand.
CCACGGAAACCAGTCCACAGATCTACGACCATGGGCATTACGTTGTAGAAAATGGAGTAGTTGATTTCTGAAGGATACGAATACTGCAGTATTGACTACGACAAACAAACAAACAAACAGATAAACAGATGAAATGTTGTATTCAGAATTAATTAAATTCAGTTCAGGTTTATTTGTGTCGAACTTAACAATAGACTTCGTCACAAAGCAGATCTGGATGTAGATTCAGATGCCTAATGAGGAAGCCCGAGGCAACAGCGGCACGAACAAGTCCCAGAGACGGTAGGAGGAAGAAAGCAACCAGACTTGAAATGAAATCCGTCCTCTTCTGGGTGACACCAGATTGTAGGATTATAAATCATTATAGAGAACAAGTGTAGAAAAAAACAGCTAAACAACTATGTGTCTTGTAGAGGTTTAAAACAATAACATTATCAGTATCTCTACCTGTATGTGTTCGGTTCTTCAAATATTTATGGTTGGATTTGGATTTAGATTCGAACTGAAAGTTGGTCTCAGCCGCATGGCCTGTGGAACTTTCTGGCACACTTTGTATCTCATGTGGTTCAGTACGCTGGGGAACTTTTTATTTTTTTTTTAACTACTATGTCTTTCCCGCCTCAGACTGACTTCAGTTTTTGGATTTTCCAAAGATGCACTGGACACCAGCTGCACAATTAATCGAACTTTAACCTCGATCACGGATTTGGCTTCCCACAATTCAATGAACACAATCGACCGACGTTGAAACGCGTCCTCCGCCAATAGAACGCAAAGCCAAAAGTATGAAGCTCGAATACTTCAGGATAATGAGATATACACGCAAGGGTTTAGACGAGCTGGCACACACCTCAAACAGCCATGTACACGTATCCATTTTTGCAAAGGCTTTCAGCAGCACTCGCGTACCACATCTGTACTCGCGTACCACATCTGTACTCGCTGCTCACGAGTGCAGTAATGAGGTCTGTGTATGGCGTTACATTGCCATCAAAAGTCACAAGAGCAAATATTTTGCTCTTCAAAACAGTGACGGGGACAATAATGACTGATGTCTCTGCTGCTTTAATCGATCAGTTCCCAGCATAGACATCGATACCTCCTGTAAACATCACAAGTCTGGCCATGTAAGCAAATCTCATACTCGTCTTATGTAATGGATAAATATGTCATCTTTATTGCTGTTGTATTAATTGTAGTTATTGTGCTCTTGCTGGTTTTAGCATTATTCCTGATGGCGGATTTAATTTTTATTTTGATTATTTTTGATTAGCAGGAATGTCTTTACATGACACTCTAGAAGTATCTACAGTACAACCATACAGAGCGAAGTGGCGTTTTTTTCTCTTATCAAAGTTTAAAAACTCAAACATGTGAAACTCAAACATTTCCTTTGTGAAATTTGAGTTTGTATAGTAATATGGTTTTATTATAGCGCTAGTAAGGCATTGTTCACGTCAAACTACTAAAGCAAATAACTGTACAATAGACCCAGTAATGAACTGTGCATCTCCTGTTTGTATCTGTATTTGTATCTGTTTAAAGCACAGGATCTTTTCCTTCCAAATATTGTATTTGTATTTGCTTACATCCCCAGTGTGTTGAAAGAATGCTGAGTCCTGTGTCGAGCAAGTCTACACTATAATTAATAGTTTTAAAATACATTCCCCTCCGTGCGGACCATAGCGCTCTACACTTTACTGTTTTTTTGTTGTTTGTTTTCCGAGCTCTAACAGGCCAGCTTAACTAATTATCGAGCCCTTCATGAGCTAAATCAGGAGCGTTTCCGCACTGAAAACGCTGTAGACAGCAGCTGTACCGCGATATTGCGGGTAGGGTTTATAATTTCCTCAGTCCTTTTTGAGATCTATCCAAGAAATCATGTGAGATAGAAGGACATTTCCGTAGAGCATGTCATTTCACCTCAGGCTGAACTGCTTAGAAATCTAACCAAGTGCCCTCTCATGTCTTGCTGAGAGACAAACCTGTAATCAAATCCTGCAAATGTCTAGTAATAGTAGGTCAAGGTGAGCGTAGCTTTGTTAGAAGACGTACAATGCTCTCTCTTCACCAGTTCACCACTGTCAGAGCAAACCTGAATGGCTGGAAATCTTCACAGACAATCTGTGCACATGAACTCGCCATGGCACAGATAGCTTATCAGTGACCAGGAGGAGCCCGGGCCCTTGATGGAGGGTAATTGCCTTGCATCTTGGCCGTCCCTTCAAACTGAGAACTGCTGGAAGCCCTTATGTCTGCTGATAATTGGTTCCAGGCAGCACCCAGAGATTGGTTCTGAGCAAGCTGAAGGATGGCCTAGCATTCAGCGCCAAACAAAGCTCTCTACCTTTCATTCTCCATGGGAGACCTTCTTCTTCTTCTTCTTCTTCTTCTTTCCCAGCAGCCCAGCATAGAGAGCGGACAATGGAGAGGACTTTCACCCTGAAAGCTGTGTTTAAGGCTGTTTGTGTATTAATGTTGCAAAAGGAATCCAAACAGTATGATTTCAGACAGCTGTATGAGATTCGTTCTTAGATATAACAGACAGTAATCATACGTCAGATTTACTGGATGCACAGATGGGCCGATAATCACCACACAGCAAAGTTGATGTATCATCATCTAGACATAGAGGACAATAATAGAGGACAAAAAGCAAACAGACAGTCGAGGCATTTTGGGGTTGTGATAAGCACTCCTCATCCCAACCACACCCCCTCCAAACCCTTCCAGCGAAAAGGCCATGACTGTGTGAGCCGCGGGAACAGCCACACTCAGAGGGCATTTAGCACATTTTGTGTGTGTGCGTGCGTGCGCGTGAGTGTGTGAGTGTGTGTGTATCCGCGCCTGTCTAATGACCTTCTTGGCTCTTGAGAGTCAAAATTGAATTAAAGACTCTACACTGTGTGAAGCATAGCTTTTATAGACAGCAGTGCTGCCACAGCTCCCACTAGAGAGGATGTTGCTTGCAGCTTTCACAAACAGATAATGGGTTTCCACAAAAGCGTACCTATCCAGGCGACAAGCCTGGTCTCGTCCGTCCTGTTAGGACGCATGTCGTCTGCGTCTGAGATTCAGGAGCTTAGTCTTATGGGAGTATTTCTGCATGATTGTGTTTGGGTGTCTTCCGTAACAAAGCTGAGGAGAAAATAAATGAGGCCGCAATCTTGGAGAATTTTTCCGACATGTATTTAAGAGACCGTTACTTAATTTCTTGTTGTTTTCTTTCTTTCTCCTGTTTCTAGGCAGCATCATCGGCTCTCAGCAGCCTGGGCCACGTCTACACGGCGATCGGTGATTACCCCAACGCACTGGCTAGCCATAAACAGTGTGCTATCCTGGCTAAGCAGCGCAAGGACCAGCTGGAGGAGGCACGCGAGCTGGGCAACATGGGCGCCGTTTACATCGCCATGGGAGACTTCACCAGCGCCGTACAGTGCCATGAGCAGCACCTGGACATTGCCAAGGTGCAAGGTGACAAGCGCGAGGAAGCACGTGCCTATAGCAACCTGGGCAGTGCCTACCACTACCGGCGTGACTTTGACAAAGCTGCGTCCTACCATGCACGCGTACTGGAGCTGGCACAGGAGCTGCAGGAGCGCGCTATCGAAATGAGAGCATATGCTGGTCTGGGCCACGCTGCTCGCTGCATGCAGGACCTGGAACGTGCCAAGCAGTACCACGAGCAGCAGCTGAGCATCGCCGAAGGCCTGAAAGACCGTGCGGCTGAGGGACGCGCCTCCTCTAATCTGGGTAAGCACAAACAAAAAGAAAGAAACCTTGATCTCTTTGATTTTTTATTGTTGTTTTTCCCCCACTGCCGCACCTACTGCACCTCTTTTCACACATGTCACCTTTGTGATTTGTATTAGTGTGTGTTCGCGGAATGTAGGTGCAGGACAAATGGAGCCCATCAAACCCGAGTGTTTCCGAGCTCTTTCTATCCTTCACTCTGACTCCTAGCGCCTTTCTAACACTTTCTCCCGCCCTGACAACAGCTCCATCAATATGATCTGATGGCATGCATGCGCTCCCAAATGAATAGATCAACACTCGAAAGAAAAATGTTCCCATCGAAAAGCCAAGTGCAGGCGGCAGCGGGAGTGACGCGAGCTTGATCCGGAATGACTGCAAGTCAATTGTTATGTAAATATGTGCTGTGAGTGTAAAAAAATCTGTCGTTGGCTGACTTTAGTGTGATCATTTATTATGCAATACCTATATTGGTTTGTCGGGAAGCTGAATTTGCTTATATGTGATATATGATTGCCTTTAAAATCTGCTGCAGAACGCAGTTTCCAGACCTGACGTACTGACATTAAGGATTTTTTTTAATATATATACAAAACATTAGGATACAATTGCAAAGAAAGTCTTTTGTGTATGAAGTAAACATTTAATCTCACTAAATCTCTATTTCTAAATTAACCAAACTCAAGCGGCTTTTAGGCTTCGCTCCACTTTAGTAACTACCCGCCAGTTGCCACACTTTCCCTCAATTTGGCCTCGATCTCTCTCTCTCTCTCTCTTTCGATCTCTCTCTCTCTCTCTCTACCCTGTGCTTGAAACTTTATTGATCAGAACTGTCAATAACGGTACGCTGGGAAAGAATGGCAGCACTTATAAAATTAATGATCGCACGCTGTGCCTAGAGCTCGGCTGCTCGGCAACAGTAATGAACAGATCGATTGCAGCGTCAGAGGTAAAATTTAGTAGAGAAGAATAAAAGCAAAATATTTATCGACGTAGCACGGGGGAGTTGCTTGAATAGGAATTAAAGCGCTCCAGGTGGTATTATTCGCTCAGGTATACAATTCCAGTCTATGTACATGAGCTGTGCTCTGTACTGAGCATTTGTGTGAAATATAATTCCCAAACCACTGTTTATAAATGGAAATCCTTCCCGCTGTGACCTCCAGCGCTCCTTAGTCTCTTTAGAGTTTATCTCGAAAGCTCAGACATTAGCTACTCTTTAAGTTAGGAACTTTTTCCTATTTGCTCTTTCAGGTAGGCAATACGAGAAAGCTGCCTTCTTGTTCTGTAACCACTCATGTTTTATTCAGAGGTGGTTTGGGTTCAGTAGGATAAGCGATATCCAAGCCCTGAGTGTGGAGAATTGGATCCCTGTATAGTATTGCTGAGTGGACAGTAACCAGAGGCGGCTTGAGAGCCTGCAGGCAGCAGACACGCCGTTATCACTGTGCTTCAGTCTCCAGGATGTGAAAGGATGCAGCTTTGATTTGGATTGCTTGCTGGGTTTCATCCTTTTCTCTACCTGGAACCAGTGCGCTGTTTAGTGGCTCCGACTGCCTCTGATCACATTCGCACTTTCTGTGTCAATTTCAGACGATCTGTATCTACTGTATGTATTGAGATTGTAATTGAATTCTAATACAGTACATTTGCTTTTAGATTCAATCCTTATTCTGACAAGTGGGGGGAAAAAATTAAAACTTTAATTCGATTATAGATATCACTTATTACAGAGCGGCAGAGCCAAGGACGTGTTCTCCAATAAACTGCATACTGACTAGAACATTTTGCATGCCTGTTAAAAAAAATCCCAGAGAGCAACAGGACTAGTCAGATGACTCATTCTCATTTTTTTTTTCTTTTTTATCTGGGTCAAGCCCACACTTCAGGAGTTTAAAGAAAGGAGTGTAACCAGTGAGTCATTGCTAACAGCAATTTCTAAGTATTTCCCTTTCGCGCTCTGTCGCTGCTAAATCCAGTACTTCCTGCACCACTGTAGATTTTATTTCTGTATCAATTTACATTAATATGGGCTAGATAGTTTATGAATCTACACGCCTCCTAAATCTCAACACAAGCTGCATGCAAAATGCCTGATTATATAAATCAAGGTCGGTTACTGTAATGCCTCATCCAATGCTCACGCTCAGTGTCGGCTATGATTTCACTATAGGCTTGAACACGACAAGAAATGATGCCTGGATCTATTGTTCCTTAGATTTAATGTATTGAATGGTTTAATGGGTAATACGACTAGCTCTTAACTAATGCGCAAGCTCTTAACTTATTATTAAACTTTAGTCATGCTTAAAGACATGCCAATCTGCAAAGAAACGATGTTGGGACGCTGAACATGACTGCACAACCAAAGAGCAGCAAAAACAGGCTTTATACGCAAGGGAGGTGCTGAAGTCCAGCCTTTGTCCTCATAAGGTCCTTTGGCTATGCTTCTTGGAAGAACAGCAGACAAAAGAGTTATTTATTTATTTATTTATTTATTTATTTTACTCTCGGAATTTCAAGAACGTTCCAGATGCTCCAAGCAGGTTAATAATGCAAATATTCTCCATTATTTTAAGATGGCGCATTAAGGATTTATCATGGGTCGCCAAAGGAACGATAATTGGTTCAATAATTATTTGTAAAATTTTCAAATCCGTGTCCGGGGAAGCTTAAAGCTTTGACGAGGATTTAACTCTTGTGTTAATTAATTCATAACGCGGCAGTGCTTATGGAGAGACGATACTTCAAATGTGACAGCAAATGTAGTGGGTTTAGATTGCAGATATTCAGGAGTCATTCAGGATGAAATCAAATGTGTAGGAAAATATCAAGGATTTTTTTTGTTTTTGTTTTTTGCATGTAGGACTTAACAGATGTTTTGTATTGTTGATGTATTCCAGTTTTATAGTGTAGTCAAATTCACTCATTAGCAATTGTTGTATATAAATAAATCAACATTCCTGTGTTCCTTTATACCTTTAATTTATTTGTTTGTTCATTTTATTATATAGGGCCGCACAGTGTAGGTCTGATAAATTAAAACTGTTATCCTTTTTGTATGTTTCTTTCTGCTCGGGTACCAGTGATGCAGGAGCTGGCTGTACATTACATTTCCACATCCACATGGCCATTTGGAGCTTAAATTATATTTCATATTCTATCATGTGGAGCCTTTGCCTGGGGCATGGTGTAGTCTTAATGTGCGTTTGAAGGAACAACCCTACACCCATGTCCTCCTCGAGTCAGAGCTGCTTTAAGCCTCTCCACTGCTGCAAAGGAATGAATCTGCTTTTCCATTTGCGAAGTGGCACATTTCACCTCATCTGAATGGTTTTGATGCTCTGGTGAACTTTTTAGTCCGCTTTACCTGTCTACTGCCCCTTCTGGCCCCAGATGCCCATCTCTGGAGGTTTTTCTCCTGTGTTGTTGTAGTCCTTTAAAGTAGAGACAGTTTTCACTTTCTAGCCATTCACCTATTGTTTTGTTCCAAACATGCATATGATTGCACCAGAGTGTATGCTAGAGAAGTTTGGGACTGGGTTTTGGGCATTGGCTGGAAATCAAACCCAGCAGACAGGAAGCGTACCACTGAGCCACCACTGGCATATGTCTAGGGTTGGGTATCGTTTGGTTTCTTTACGACACCAGTGCCTAAACTGTGCATGAACTGATATTTAAAAAAATGTTGTTGGTCTTTTCGGCTGCTCCCGACAAGGGGTCGCCACAGCGGACTATCCAGTCCACACTACAACTTGGCACAGTTTTTACGCCGGATGCCCTTCCTGACGCAACCCTCCCATTTTATCCGGGCTAGGGACCGGCACTGTGTCCAGTGGCTGGGGTTTGGGCACTGGCTGGGAATCAAACCCGGGCCTTCCGCATAGCAGGCGAAACACCTACCACTGAGCCAACAGTGCCCGTGTAGGGGCTATAGAGGTTACTGTATATCAAAATGCTAAAAAATTAATAAATGAACAAGTATTAAAAAAAGATTCTCAAAAAATGGTGGATATCATTAAAGAACATCTTTTTATTTAAAAAATTATAATAATAAACAATATATTAAAAGTTTAAAATATACATAAATATAAGTAAACACAAAACACAACAAATTTACATTTTACCCTTACCAACTACATTAATTTAACACCAATAACGGCCAATCACTTGGTATTCGTGATATGCTATAAACCATCTTCAAATTTCATCAGTTTTGCAGAAATCTGACTGTATTTGCCTTATCTGTCAAAATACGACACCTCTCCAAACTTTTTTATGGCTGTCCTCACTGGGCCCGGAGACCCACACACTCCGCCAGCTGATGTCCGCAAGCTGTTAAACACAGTGCATCCCTCTGCTTCATGCTATGTTTCATTAGGTTTGACGTGTTTCCCTTTTAAACACAATTGTTGCATGTCAGAATCCTTCGGTGTAAAATACATCCACACTTTAGGACTTTTAGCTTTAGGCAGTTTAATTTAAGCCTGTTGAGTTTAGCAAGCTAACACTGTAAATTTTACCGGGGGGATGGTGTGTTCAGTGTGATGTGCAGTGTTAGTTTTCCGCCACACATAGCGTTTTGCATTTTGGCCAAAAAGTTCCATTTTGGTCTCATCTGACCACATGGCTTGTGGCAAACTGCAAACGGGACTTCTTATGGTTTTCTGTTAACAATTGCTTTCTTCTTGCCACTCTTCCATAAAGGCCGACTTTCCTGTCCTATGGACAGATTCCCCCACCTGAGCTGTAGATCTCTGCAGCTCGTCCTCTTACCTGCATTTCTGATCAGCGCTCTCCTTGTTCGGCCTGTGAGTTTAGGTGGATGGCCTTGTCTTGGTAGGTTTACAGTTGTGCCATACTCCTTCCATTTCTGAATGATCGCTTGAACAGTGCTCCATGGGATGTTCGAGGTTTTGGAAATCTTTTTATAGCCTAAGCCTGCTTTAAATTTCTCAATAACTTTATCCCTGACCTGTCTGGTGTGTTCTTTGGACTTCATGGTGTTGTTGCTCCCAATATTCTCTTAGACAACCTCTGAGGCCGTCACAAAGCAGCTGTATTTGTACTGACATTAGATTACACACAGGTGCATGCTATTTAGTCATTAGCACTCATCAGGCAATGTCTATGGCCAACTGACTGCACTCAGACCAAAGGGGGCTGAATAATTATGCACACCCCACTTTGCAGTTATTTATTTGTAAAAAATGTTTGGAATCATGTATGATTTTCGTTCCACTTCTCACGTGTACACCACTTTGTATTGGTCTTTCACGTGGAATTCCAATGAAATTGATTCATGTTTGTGGCTGTAATGTGACAAAATGTGGAAAATTTCAGGGGGGCCGAATACTTTTGCAAGGGACTGTGTGTGTGTATATATATATATATATATATATATATATATATATATATATATATATATATAGTAGAGAGAGAGAGAGTAAAATATAATAACCAAAAATCAATTTAGCAGTATTAATAGAATAATTGTAGCTTCTACCTACTTTAGCATCAGTTACAGTCTCTGTGAAGACAGTATGCCTCTTGGGACCCAAGTTACAGTCATCGGTTTGACAGTGTTCACTGTACCTTACAGTACATGCTGTGGACAAAGCATTAGCAAATGTATATCCAAGACTATTCGTGCAGAAACTATTCCCTATAGGTTTCGCGAGTTGAGCTTTTACCGCAGAGATACAATTATAAGCGTCTGGCACATTTTGCTGACAGGGGTGCTATGGGAATCCTTCTCAAACCAACCTCTCACATGAGCTTTCTCTTTCGAACAAGGAATTGCAGGATTAAGTAATAATAAAAATAATGATTGGTCACAAAACTGAGGGCAATTTAATAGAAAGTAGTGGATAAGAAGGTGGGGTAAGAGGTCCTGCCTCTCCAGGTTTTAGGTTGGCACCAGCCCTAATTGGATTTTCCGCATGCTGCTAATTTTGCTTTGGAGCATTCTGATTGACATTGAGCAGATGGGCGTCTGTTGCCTCCATCCATTCTTATGGTCTTTTCCACCTCGCGCTTACTCATGCACACGCCGTGCTGCTGCTTTCAGTGTACACGATAGGGACTTGATTACAGTGATATGAAGAACGCTGACATGGAGTTCTGCATCTGTGTCAGAAATACGTAGAGGTTTGAGATTGGTAAGTGGTCCGTATGAAATGAAGTTAATGTTAAGGTTCCAAAAGTGCCGCAAGATTTAGTCTCATTGCAGTCCCAGGAGTCAACCACAGTGGTTTTATTCGATCAGTGACTGGTGATATAATTGTATGTTATTTTTGCAGTCATGTTATAATATATAATAGCGCCGAATTTAATAATGAATCATATAAAAGTAGAGATATTTTCGTTTCAGCATATGCTGAATTTTATTCCATCCGGAGTGTGTCTGCTAAAATCAGGCTGAACTACAGTATAAACTCTCTGTGTAGTTTTGCTGATTTACATCTCCAGGCTTTCCAATTCAATCCTCACAACAGGTTATTGTCTGTGTCAAGTTCTGACTGTTTTTGTTCTGTCCTTGTGATTTTATTCTGGTCTTCTCCCAACTGCAGAAAGCAAGCCATTAGGTGAATTAGCTTACATGTACATTTAGGCATTTGGAAGACTGCATGGTACCCTACAGAGCCAAAGCAGATGAATCTGGGACTGATGATGAATAGATATGGACATACATCCACACATCCATCACTATTGTATATTGTTGACGAAATATGACATGTTCGGTACAGGCATCATTTGAGTTTATAGTAGCGAGTCATGATACTAACAGAATCGCAATACAAATCGAATCGGCATCTATTTATTGTAATAATATTGTATTGGGTGCCCCCTGGTGATTTTCTTCTCTAGTTTATTGTGTGCACTAGTGTGACTACCCCTTGGTAAGCTAGTCTGTGACTGAATCACTCCATAGGTATGATGTCTGGTTAATGTAGAGGAGGATGAAGGTAAACATTCATGTTCAGGAACACTAAACAGAAGTTTGCTCGTAGCCTTTCAATGCCCAGAACCAACCCTCTGGCCATTGAAAGGCTCCTGTGCATGGACACAGGAGCATGCACCAAGTATCCAGTGGCATCTGCTAATGCTGAGCAATTTTAACAACACCAGCTTCTCAGTCCCTATAATAATTGTTTTATCCCAATGTGTGACTATTTTTGCATAAATTTCCTCTGGCTTTGGGCTTCCCGGAGACAGAAATCACTTTTGGTTAGCATTAGCATAGTATATATTGGTGATATACCAATAACACATGCGTTGCGACCAGCTGCCCACTGTTAGTCCCACTCACAAGTCCTGTTTTCCGCTCATCCCAGCACTTTTCCTGATCCATCTGCACTTAGCAGATGGCACTCTGGGTTAGTGGGAGAAAGGAACCGATTAAGGCATGCTGGGATCTGGAAGCCAAATCTCATGAACCTAATATTAATGTCTCCCACCACTCCTGCACTCAAACCTATTTTCCACTGTATGTATTCATTAGGCTTCCCACCACTCGGCTTCACTACTCTAACCACGAGATCCCATCATGCACTGGGAATAGGGGGCCAGGATTTCAGCACCACAGTGGTAATGATTATTTTATGAAAAGTACAAAGACAGCAATGGGGATCTTAGGAGTTCTCCCAGGACATATGGAAGTTGGATGCTACAGACTTTTTTTTGTCTCAATTTCCCCATCCTTTGGGTATGAATAGCTTTGACATGAAAGGTACAGAGAAGAAAGCAGAGCTAGACCTTTATTATTATTCCAAGATATTTTACAAACTTGCTGTTCAATTATTAAACAAGCTTTGCTTGAAACTTGTTTTTGACTTTTTGAAAGCTGCTGTAACTTAAGACGTACAAGTGTTGTGTGATGTTTGCCCATGATAATTTCCAGAAAAAAAGGTAGAAAAACAAGCTGGGCTTGTTTTCCAGGGGCTTTTTTTTTTCCAGATGCCTCAACTTTCTTGGATTGCCTAGATGTCAAGTGAAATATTTCTTGTAATTAAAATGAAATTTGGTGATAATTTTCACAGTTTTGACATTGAACGGACAAATGTTTATAACGGAGAATGCTTTTGTTCTATAAGTCCTATGGAAAACTGATCAGTGTCGTTTCTCTTCCCAATAGGAATCATCCACCAGATGAAAGGAGATTATGAGACAGCCCTGAAACTGCACAAAGCTCACCTCTCCATAGCTCAGGAGCTCAATGACTATGCTGCCCAGGGCAGAGCTTATGGCAATATGGGTAATGCTTACAATGCCCTTGGCGTTTTTGACCAGGCTGTACGCTACCACAGGCAAGAGCTGCAGATCTCCATGGAGGTTAATGACCGTGCGTCACAGGCGTCTACCCATGGCAACCTGGCTGTTGCATATCAGTCGTTGGGGGCACATGACAGAGCCTTGCAGCACTACCAGAATCATCTGAACATCTCCCGTGAGCTCCGTGACATCCAGAGCGAGGCCCGCGCTCTGGGGAACCTGGGGAACTTTCACTGTTCACGAGGGGAGTTCCCTCAGGCTGTGCCCTATTACGAGCAGTACCTGCGCCTTGCACCAGACCTTCAGGACATGGAAAGTGAGGGCAAGATTTGTCACAATTTGGGCTATGCACATTATTGCCTGGGAAACTTCCAAGAAGCAGTCAAGTATTATGAACAAGACCTGGCTCTGGCCAAAGACCTTCACGACAAGCTGAGCCAGGCCAAAGCTTACTGCAATCTTGGCTTGGCTTTCAAGGCACTAGGTGACTACAACAAGGCCGAAGAGTGCCAGAGATACCTTCTGTCCTTGGCCCAGTCTCTAAACAACTCTCAGGCCAGGTTCCGTGCTCTGGGAAACTTGGGTGACATCTTTATTTGCAAGAAAGATGTTCCTGGTGCTGTGAAGTTTTATGAACAGCAATTGGCCCTGGCACATCAGGTCAAGGAGCGCAAGATGGAGGCCAATGCTTATGCCGCTTTAGGTGCTGCCTATCGAATGCTGCAGAAATACGACAAAGCCCTTGGTTACCATACACAAGAGTTGGAGGTTTACCAGGAGCTAGGGGACATCCAAGGTGAGTGCCAAGCCCATGGACACCTTGCTGCTGTGTATATGTCTCTGGGCAAATACAGCATGGCCTTTAAGTGCTACGAAGAGCAGCTGGAGTTGGGTCAGCGATTAAAAGACCCCAGTGTGGAGGCCCAGGTTTATGGAAACATGGGTATCACCAAGATGAATATGGGTGTAATGGAGGAGGCCATTGGCTATTTTGAGCAGCAGCTGGCCATGCTGCAGCAGCTCAGTGGCAATGAGGCAGTGCTGGATCGCGGCCGTGCTTATGGCAACCTGGGAGACTGCTATGACTCGCTGGGTGACTACGAGGAGGCAGTCAAGTACTACGAGCAGTATCTGTCCGTGGCACAGAGTCTTAATCACATGCAGGACCAGGAGAAAGCCTACAGAGGGCTGGGCAATGGACACAGGTAAGATGCTGTTTATTGCTAACTGTGTGTAACACAAGATGCACTACATAGTAGTACATGGTAGATATTTGTCATTTTTTAGACCAGAAATGTAAAATGATTTGGTGATGTGTCAGAAGTGCCTTACAGACTCACCATCATGTTCATTTATGCATACATTAATACTCCTTGGATTATCTGTGAATTTGTTAAGACACACGACCAAAACTTTTAGTCTGTACACACCTATCCTTTATGCTGTCTTGAAGCAACATACCACCCATTATCTTTAATTTGCATCCAATCATCTGCTTAAGTGCTCGACTACCATCTCAGAGGCCTCTGTCTGTTCTGCTTACTCCAGCCTCTTTCTGGTTTAAGTGTATTGACATGGGGAAGGGCTTGATGAATGGGCTTCTGCAGTGGCTGATGGGAAGATGCTACCAGTTGGCGAGCTATAGCGGTTGGGGGTGGAAGAACCCATATTGGACCTGGAGTATACCAGTTTCAGTGAAACTATCATTCATCAAACACCCCCTGTTGTCCTGCTTCAGCCCACAGGAAGGTAAATTGCATTGTCAGCAGGGACAATGCGCCAGGTTTTCCCCCCATTGAGAGAAAGCTCGCCCCCAATACCCGAGACGCATCCAACAAGAGGCTCATTAAGACCAGACGTTAAATGCTGTTTGTTTCATTTACATTTGACAGTACTGATGGCAGTGTAATTCCAAGTGACTGCACCACAAGGCGCAGTGATGCATGGCATTTTAAATAGCAAATGTGTCCCAGTAGCCGTCTTGCATGAATGCAGTCAGGCCTCTTCTAATTCCCCAGAGAGACAGTGTTGGATGATGTTTTTCACATAAACCTGTGACGATACTTTTACCCCAGAGGACACCAAATTAAGTGTTGAAAGGGTACATTTTTCATTCTGCATTAGACTATGGGTAGTGTATCACCTCTCCTGTAACATTTTATCTTTCAAATAATTCATCCTGGTCATGTGCGATGAGGTCTTCTGAGGCTCAGGGATTTTTCATACTGTGAAACTGCTTTTATTGTTTCTATGTTTTAAGTTTTGGTCTTTGATTTTCCTCTTTTATTAAAAGTGTTCTGTCAAAATCAGTTTTTTTTCTCAAATCTGTCAAATGAATCTTTCTATTATCTCACATCTTTGTAGTCTGATATATAAAATGTAGATTGTTAGAGTAAAGTGAGTAAAAAGACCAGCAACACATTCATGAAATACTGTATCTTATTCTCAGTGGTAGCTAGTTGTGTGTAATTGATGTGCTCTCCTTGTTCCTTTAGGGCTATGGGCAACCTGCAACAGTCACTGGTATGCTTCGAGAAGCGTCTTGTGGTGGCCCATGAGCTGGGTGAGTGCAACAACAAGGCACAGGCGTATGGAGAGCTGGGTAGCCTGCACAGCCAGCTGGGCAACTACGAACAAGCGATCTCATGCCTGGAGCGCCAACTAGCCATCGCTCGTGATAACGCTGACCCGTCTCTGGAGGGCCAGGCCAGCTGCGGACTGGGTGCTGTCTATCAGCTCATGGGAGAGTTTGACACAGCGTTGCAGTTCCACCAGCGGGACCTTCAGCTCGCTGAGGAAACAGGAAGCGCCAGCTGCCAGGGCAGGGCTTATGGTAACCTGGGTCTCACCTACGAGTCGTTGGGCAATTTCGAGCGTGCTGTGGTGTACCAGGAACAGCATCTGAGCGTTGCTGCACAGACTAACGACCTGGCCGCCAAGACGCAGGCTTACAGCAGTCTGGGACGCACGCACCACGCCCTGCAGAATTACTCGCAGGCTGTCATGTACCTGCAAGAAGGTGAGAGAGTTGCTAATATCATTATGGCTATCATTAACAGGTGGATTTTTCACACATACTTAATTACAACTAAGAATATGTTGGATCTTTTTCCCTCAATCGTGTCAGAAATACTGATAAATCTATTCGTTATACCAAACACTTGTCGTACTGAGAATTATTCCATTTGAGAGCAGGCGGGTAGGCTGGAATCTTATTATTGTAACCATAACGTGAATTTTTTTTTTTTTGCTGTAGGCTAAATGTTATTGTGGGATTATTTAAGGAGGCATGTGCCAGGTTTAATTTTGATTTTGATGTGTTCACCCTTTGCTATTCTCTTTGTTCATGAATATATCAGGTGGGATTACTCTGCCATCTGATTGGGAAAGAAATTAAATAGCTTGTTTCATTCGCTTATTTACCATTTTACCTGAGGACTCTTTTTCCAGAGAGAAAGGTTTCATTTCATCTAAATATAGTGGTATATATCATTTACCACTATAATTAGTATACAATATAGTACAGCTGCTCTGTGACTACAATATAGTATATATCATTTGGTCATGGACCTGTAAAGGTTTTTTTGGACCATCTTCTGGCCAGAGTACTTCCTCCTAGATTACATCAGCCAACTTAACATAGTTACCCTGAGCATCCTCAAGTCCAGTTCTGAAATGTATCCTGCCTTGTGAACATACAGTACCAGTCAAAGGTTTGGACACAAGTTTGGATTTATATTTTACATTCTAGAACAATACTGGATTTTTTAAAACTTATAAAAGAACACATATGGTATTAGATAATTAAGTAACAACAATAGTCAGTTGTTATTTTAATACACAAAGGTCAGCTGTTCTGCAATAGTTCTTGCAAGAACGGTATTTTTAAGTGCATTTGCAAAACCTATCAAGCACCATGATGAAACTGTCTCTCATGAAGTCCATCCCAGGAAAGCAAGGCCAAAACGTACCTCTGCTGAGGAGTTCATTAACATCAACTCAGGTTCGAGTCGTCCTGAAGGCTTTACAGACCATAAGTGCAGACACATCTTATTATCAACTGTTCAAAGGAGCAGTTATGATTGCATATTTTGCAAGCCTTCAGCAATCATTTTAAAATGTCTAAAAACCAGGAAAGTCCCTGGAATTAGCAGGTGTGTCCAAACTTTTAACTGGTTCTGCTTTCCTTTTATGAATTAGGATTTACACTTTGCTAGAGTTTTCAACCACAAGCCCAAAGACCGTTCACACTCCTAAGCCATATAGTGTTCACACTCGGTCATGCACTAGATTATCACCAGCCATATTTGTTGTTAGCGTGATAACTTGAGAAGCTGATTATGGTGGAGGGAATAATTTTTTTTTTTAAATGTCTGTTTCCAACAAAAACAAGCTCCTGCTTCGCACCTGCCACAAGAAAGCATAGCGTCCCTTTGCCTGACAGCCAATTAGCTCAATGTGGCCTTTACACATGTGTAGAAGTGTGATTGCATGTGTGTGAAAGACAGAAGCTGTAATTATGGCTGTGTGGTGCACTGAGCTGTGCTTTCTTTTGTGTAAGAATGTGCAAATGAGTTCACAATGGGAATGGCTACCTACTCTTTCTGTGTCTCCCAGTCTTTGCACTGTTTACACATTTCTGAATTAAAATTGCATCCAGTGTGTACCCTTGTCCATTACAGCCTCATTGATCTGTAGAGTCTATAAAAAAAAAGGTTTACTTGTTGTGAAGCTTTGACTAGGGCACGCAGCGTTGTTCGCTGAAGGACTAAATGTAAACAAATGGTAATACTATTCACTCACCGCAGAGTGTGAAGAGTGGAGTGCTTCCACGTTGCTACTGTATGTGCATCGCTTTGCAGATACTGTACACTGCATGGTAGAAAGGCACACAGATAGGAAAGCAGAGCGGCTTTATTTTATCTATTCCTGGGACCGAGTAACTGCTGCATACATGCAAGTATTCTGTAGCATACACGAGATCTATTCAGAGTCGTCGATTAGTTTGTTCAGTAAAAAGCCTTCAGCCCATTCAGCCAGTATTAATGAATAGCTTGAAGAAAGCAGATAAACACATTGACCGTTCCAGCAGCGATTCTCAAATTTGAATTGTTTGTGAAAGAAATGTCCTTGTGGGTCACAAAAAGCAAACAAAGAGAGAGATGGAGAAGGTGATTAGAATTTGTACTGAATGGGTGATTGTGTTGTTTAGGTGCTCTGCAATTAAATCTCAATATCACTTTGACTTGGCTTAAAATGAAAAAGAAAGGGTCAACAAGAAGGAAAAAATGGGGTGTAGTATTATGTGGTTCATACTGAACTACGTACAGACCAACTCGGACCTGCTTGTAAAGACGAGTCATGAACACGTGCCGTTTTGGTCTGTAGTATGATTCAGTGACAGACTCGTAAAATGTGTCCCTGTTGTAAAAAGGAATGGTAATGGGCTGCAAAGATAAGACTGGGGTTGGACATTTCTATATTCACAGCAATCATGTCGTCTTAAATCTGTTGCTCGCTCAGAATTTTAATGGAGCGCTTCTTTGTGGTTCATCAACAATGTGTTTTTTGTTTTGTTTTGATTTTTGAGCAGTTTTTTTTTTTTTATATATATAACAAAAACAGAAGTAAGGCTTACAGTACTTGTATGTATCCTACAAAAGAGTTTGCACAACTATTACTTTTTACTAATTGAGCAACATCTCAGTTTCGTATGGTTCCATCGTTCTGTGGTTAAGAAAATTAATTAATGCAGTTCACTTTATGCAAAGTGAAAACATAGCATTGATGTGTACGGTATATATTTCTAATGTATTCATACACCATGTGCAGTTTTACCTAGACAGTTATTTGCCTGCTGTAATTGAGTAACAAATACAACCGAATTTAACAACACTAATTTATCGTGATTTTATCTTGCTGCAGTTTTTTATTAGTCTCTCACATCATTTTGGAACCAGTACTTCAGTGATGTTTTAGGGCATTTGTTTATATAAGTTTATGCCACAGCACCGGGAACTGGGTTGAGGTCTGGGCTTTGACTTGGCCCTGCTTGGTCTTTGATCTTTAGATGTCGATTCACTGAAGTACTTGGGATCCTTGTCCTGGTTCATGCCCCAAACTGCTGGACGAATGGCCTTACATTTGTCACAAGAATATTTTGAGATGACGTGGCGTTCATTGTGGTCTCAATGACTGTACGTTTCCCAGCACCTGTGGCTCCATAACAGCCCAAATCATCATCCCTTCACCACCATGCTTTGACAGTTAGTATGACGTGTTTGTGGTGGTAAGCTATTGATTGATTGATTGATTGTTTGTTTATTTGTTTGTTTTTGCCAAACCTGCCACTATCCATGACGACGAAACCAAACCTCTCCGTCTTGGTCAAAGTGGTCCAAAGGTTATTGTTCCAGAGCTTTTGTAAGTTAAGCTTCATGAGCTTTATGTAGAGAAGTACCACTCATCATGAATATGAATATTTAATGTGTTTACAGTGGCCTGTAGGTCACATAATCTAGCTCTTGGGGATTTTCTTTATATCTCTGAGCATTAAACAGTCTGAGCTTGTAGTGAATGTGGTGATTATGGTGGAGGAATTTGGCTGTTTCTCACCTCTACAATGGTGAATATCAGATTGGCTGGAGATGGCCTTTATAACCTTCGCCAGATTGATGAGAATCTGCTTCCCTGAGGTCATAGCTGGTGTCTTTTTCTTCTTGGCGTGATCCAGCCACACACCTGAGTACTCCAGAAGACTGATCTGCCGAAAGCTTTGCTTTTACGGAGGTAGTCACGCTTCTAGACGATGAACTAATCCTGAGCCTTACATTAGTAACACCTGGCTGCTAAATACTCCCTTAATGTTTGTGGAAGGACGAAGAGTGTATTAGGTTTATTTTTTCCCCACCAGCTTTCTGAATGTTGGTTTACTTTTTGGAGAAAAAAAAAAATACAACATCCTGAAATGTATTGTTGTTTTATTTCATCTGAGGTTATTTGATTAACCTGTTTATAGAAGTTGGTGATGACCCATAATTATTTATAAAACATGTCATTGATGGAGCGAGCACTTTCTTTTTTCCGCCTGCCTCTACTGATGTACGATTAGGAAAATGTATTTTGACAGTTTTTTTTACGTGTTTGGCTTCGTTTTTAACTGGTAGAGGCTGACAGCTATAACGCACTGTTCGTTTTGGATGACACGTTTACGCCTCTAAATACTAAACAAGTCATGCGAATGGTGCAAAATGGCAGCCTTTGAAAATATCACTGTCTCTCTCTCTCTCTCTTTCTGTCTCTTTCTCTCTTTCTGTCTCTCTCTTTGTCAATCTATCTCTCTCAGGTCTGCGTCTGGCGGAGCAGCTGGGCCGACGTGAAGATGAAGCCAAAATCCGTCACCGTCTGGGCCTCTCACTGTGGGCCAGCGGTAACCTGGAGGAGGCCCAGCACCAGGTACGTGCACTCAGACGCACGCAAAGAGAACCAGACAAGTTAGCTGATGGGCTCCACTGACTTGACTCAAGTGGGCATAACCCTACTCAGATCGAATTCCTAGTGTAGTGTATTGACTGGCCTGTAGTCACAGCATTAGTGTGTGTGTGTGTGTGTGTCTGCTGTGCATCATTGTGGACATGATTTTTTTTCATACTGTGCAACAAGGCAGAGTTTGTCGAGCAAGAAGGCAAGCAGCTTCACACCCTCCCACTTAGTCACTAATTGATCCAGTGCCCTCGATGCAGACACTCGGCACACATCGCGTGTCCTGTTTGTAAAGCTTTTTTATTTCGTCTCATTCAAGCCGGTCCTCCCTCTTCGGCAGACGTACACAACTTGACATCGGCTTCACCTACTCCGGCGTTGGTCCTTTTATCCATTTGGAGCGGTTTAGGATTGCTTTCTTGCTGTTTGGTTTCGGATGTCACAGGGTCGGACAGGGTTGCCAGAGGTTGAGATTGCTTTCATGGCTGCTTTAGTTTCCATTTTCTAGGAAGCCAGATGGAGCTGCGCTGGCTTCACATTCATCTAGTTCTGCCTAGGAAGGTTTGAAAGAGCTCCTTAGGGAACACTGTGATTCTTGCATATGATGAGATTCTTTTTCTTTTTTTTTTTTTTTTATATGTATTTATTAAATTTCTTTATTTTAGTTATTTATTTATATATTTTTCAATGTGGAAGATGACGGCGTAGATACTTGCGTACCGAGTGTCTTTGGGGAAAGTAGCCAAGTTGAAAGGAAGGTAATGTGTTTATATCATTACGCAGCCTGACTGTCAATTAAACATTCTTGTCAGTGGGGACGGATGTCCTTTAGCTGCAGCCGAGAGGGTCATTACTCTGTTCATCTGTGAAAGCTGCCGTCAATCAGACGGGCGCGTGTCGCAAGAGCGAACGCACAAATCCAGAGGAGACATCCGCACTCGGGTTGCTCATGATTAATCAGTGATCACTTAATTGCAGTCAAGCTTCATATTTAATACACATATCTTAGAATGAATGTTAACACTGAACAGTTTTTTACAGTATGTTATAATCAAGCGGTTTTATTACTGTACTTACGGTTCTGATTTGTTGCTTGGTGCTTTATTTTATTCTAGATAGGAAGTACAAGGTTGTGCGTCGCACTGACAACACAGATGCTGACGTTATTATGGCAGTTTTAAAAAAAAAAAAATCTGCAACCTCGAACATCATAAGAGATAACGTCGTTTACCGTTCAGTTAGTTCCAGAATACTGCTGTTTGATGCCCTTACATCATCGTCTCAGCTAGATAGTGATCCTACCATGATGTCATTAACAGAGATGCAACAATTTGGGATTTTTTTGTTTTGTTTTTTGGTAGAGTGTGTATGGATGTGGGAGTGTGTACCGCCATTCTGAATGAAACTGTGCATTGAGTAATGTAAATAAATCTGTTGGCTGCCTCCTCTGCCGTGTGTGTGTGTGTGTGTGTTTGAGGTGGATAGATATCTCTGGACTTGGCTCGTGGAAATCATAGTCAACGTGCGAGTGTGTATGTACGTGCGGGTTTGTGTGCTGCAAAAGCATTCCACTCTTAATTGATTGCAGGCTAGTCTTGGCGGATGCTGACGAAAGGAACTCTACATTCCATTCCTGCAGCTCCACTCGGCAGTGTGCACACAAACACACACAGCTCGAACACACTTCCGTCATGCAAACCGTCCCTAAAAGCACAGAAGGGCACAAGCAGACTTTATACTGAATTCTTTGCATAATAATAAAAATAAAAAAAACACGCACATACAGAAAACTCACAGTCTACCACTCTGACATTTACTGTTCGTGTGTGTGTGTGTGTGTGTGAGAGAGAGAGAGAGACACTATGGCTTGATCTCTCTGTCTGAGTGAAGGAAAGGAATCATTATGGAGAAATAGTGCACCATTCACACCGTACAGACCCTCTTTATTCATCAGGCTAAATGAAAAACAGACCGGTGCTAAAGCGCAAACAAACAGCCGTCTATGTCTCCAGTTCTGTTCACTTTGAAACTTCCTCTTACAAACATCCCTCTTTCACCTTCCTCTCTGCTTTTAAAAGCCCCATTATTAAGTTTAAATTGCTTTCTAAATCGACAATCAGCTCCTGTTTTGCACCTCGAGAATGAGGTCCACAACATTTCAGATTTCGTGAAGGAAAGGGAAAAGCAGAGGACGTTGCCTTGCTGCAGAAAGCCTGTTGCAACATGGGAGCCTTGGCTTCTAGGCATAGAGATCTCATGCCACCTGCTGTTCAGTGCAGGGAACTGGAAAAGCAAAATGCTCTGGAGGTTTATAACATGATTTTGTGTTTTGCTAGTTTGCTGTGGCAGGATTCAATACAATTAATGCTCTGTAAAAAAAAAAAAAATACTAATAATGATAATTCCATCCATCCATCCATCCATTTTCTTCCGCTTATCCGAGGTCGGGTCGCGGGGGCAGCAGCTTCAGCAGGGATAACTATATATATATATTTGATTGTCGATGGAGCAAATCTCCAGACACACGTGTTCCTAGTAGCTGAAAAGAAAGGTGTTGTGCATTTGTTGTTGGAAAAGGGCCTCTTGACAGAGTGGTATTTACATATTATTTACATGGAGATGTGAAGATCCACCAAGAAGTGTGTCGGCATTACTCGAGCAAATAGCCTCCTTTTGCTGGAGTCTGCAGCAACCTTTGTTCCGGGATATGTTTAAAAATACATGAGGAGTGTTCAAGTCAAACCAGGACTTTTAATTGTGCCAAAAAAGAGTAAAAAGCACCTTTATAATCTTATAATCTACCTTTATAAAAACTACCAATATAACAATCCATTGCTACACTAATGCACTTAGCCCCGCCTTTCACTAGTGCTTGGATACCCTGTGGATATCATGTGGAGTGAGATCAAGGCTGTACAGGGGATGTGGCGATAACTGCCAGCCAAGTCCCTTTAAAGTGTAGGTGGTGTGTTGGGCAGCGTGAAACTTGCATTGTCCTGCAAAAACAGAACGTCTGTGGTAATCAAACCAGGCCAGATTTTCCATTAAAATAAAGGGTCATTAAGGGAGTTCCTGGGAGAACACTGTTTCACACACAAAGCAAAGAGAGATCTCAATCCCATTGAGCATCCATGGAATACGCTGGACGAACAAGACTGATTCATGCAGGCCACACCCACAACCCACAGCACCAAGAGGCAACGTTCTGGTGCCAGACACCACAGCACGCCCTCTACAAGAAGAGGTCTTGGCCACAAGAGGAACCTACATACAGTACAATGCATAATGTTTTGTATTGTAATGCTATGACTGATTGGTGTATTTGTTCTTTCCTTTCTTCCTTTAGTTGTACCGCGCCTCCGCTTTATTCGAGACCATTCGACATGAGGCTCAGCACAGCACCGATTACAAACTCTCCCTGTTCGACCTCCAGACCTCCTCCTACCAGGCTCTGCAGAGGGTCCTCGTCAGCCTCGGTAGGCATCGTTCTGCATCTTCTCTCTACCCAACTATAATCATACATTTACTCAGGTTTATACAGGTTTTGAAAATTTCTCATGGACTTGCAGTTGATTCAAATTTATCTGCCCTTTAAAAACAAACACACAAAAAGGTATAGAAAAATGCATACCAGCAACAGTGTGCATAAGAAAATCATACGAAAAAAATGTGTCTTTGTAAAGATTTAATAAAAAAGTCTACAATAGTATGCAAATTTTATGGAAGGCGCTTTTCCGAGATGTAATCTCATTAAATCTAAATAAAGAGGATGAAGCGTTTGCGCTTCTTAATGTTATTAGGAGTATTGCGGGCTCATCACAAATTCATGCCCTTTCCAGGCTCATGAACAAAATGTTTAATCAAAACACATTTCAGTTAACCCGATCAATACCAGTTTTCTACCAGAAGATGTGCTTAAACCCTTAGCATGTGGTATTAATCTATAAAACGCTCCAATTCACTTGCATGTATTGCCCTGTTCATGCCCATGAGAGCATGCTGTGTATGACTTATGGCTCAATTTCTTTCGTGAACATTAAACCATAGCATTATTACATAAAGATTAAGTCCATAAGAGTTAGATGACGAATAAAGGGGAAACATATTTCTTGCATTTTCTTGAATTTTTTTTTTTTCACAAGTACAAAAACACACCTGCTCCCCCTAAAATCTGCAAACGTAAGAAGTGTTTTTGTGTAAATATTTAAATTCCTAGTAATTAGAATGAGCATTACACATAATGAGTGTTTAATAAGAAATCAAAGGGGCACTCCTGAGACATTCATGGCTAAGCAGTGAACATAACATGAGGGTTTATCTGTTTCTGGGAAAGCATCCAAGCGGAGCAGCATGCTCACCTGCTGTACGAGCCATCCGCTCCAAGGGCATCTATAATATATCATATAATACAGTTATATCGGTGTAACACCTAAAGAGATGGCCGGGGGTCAGCAAGTTACGGTAAAGAGCACACCGGCTCTAGTGAACAGAAAGGAAGGGTAATATGGGCTGCACGATGCTGTGTTGTAACGCGAGTCCATAACTGATCTCAGGACACCATGATGAGGCATTGGCGGTGGCAGAGCGAGGCAGAACGCGGGCGTTTGCTGATCTGCTTGTGGAACGGCAGACGGGCCAACATGACTCGGACCCGTACACCCCCGTCACCGTGGAGCACATCTTGGACACGGTGAACAGTCAGCGCGCTCTGGTGCTCTACTACTCCGTGGCAGCGGGTTATCTGTACAGCTGGCTACTCGCCCCAGGTTCAGGTAGGTGGAACCTTGTGAACCCTAATGACTCGTGAATGTGTTATTTTGGAGACGCTTTTCTAAGCGGATGGCGGAATGGATGGGTGAAATGGGATGAGAGCCCGGACTCGGGGGTAGAGGTGTGGGCCGTTGGGGGGTGGGTTTAGGGGACAGATATTGCATGAGTCAGTTGCTGGGTAAATGAGTGAGTTATTGGAGGAGGGATGGATGGATGGATGGAGGGATGGAGGGATGGATGGAGGGATGGATGGAGGGATGGAGGGATGGATCTCCGTGAGGGAGGTATGAGACAGACCCAGCACACACAGTTGGATAAACAATCAGAGCCTAGTCTGTAGACATGCTGCGCCCCTGTCTGGCACACACACACACACACACACACACACACACACACACACACACACTGAGCTGATCATTTTGTGTGAAGCAGTCATATCCCTCACACCTTCTGTTCCCCGCAGCTCATTGTCTGCTGCCTGCTGCTTGGCGGTATCTAGTAAAAAGCTGTGAATTAACGCAAAGCGGCAGTGCCACCTGCCTCCCTATTCCTCGCGCAGCCTCTCCCTAAGATGTGCACACATGTACACATTCACACACACACACGCATACGCACAGAGAGAGCCTGAAGCAGACATCTCAATAATATCCTGACATCCACACACAAACAAACTCTCGCTCCAGAGACACAGCTGCCGTGGTTTATTTTATTTATCCCTGACCTCGCTCTACTTCTCGTCCTGCAGCTACTTGCAGGATGGACTTTGTCTTTTAATACAGTGACATCCAACTACTTGAAGTTTGCTGCTTAAACCAAGGGGGCAAGAATAATGCGCTGCGTAATTAGTCATAGCTCTGAAAATCTATTCATGCTCTTTCTGTCTCATATGTTACCCATGACCTTTAAAACAAAGAGAATTGCACACTGGGCCAAGAGAGAGTGCACTACAACGCACTTATTATTTTTTTTTCCCCGACTGCAAAATATAATAAAATGACCTTTTAGTGTATATGTGCACATATTGCGGTAAATCAGTTCCTTGTGTTTTGGCAGGAATTCTCAAGTTCCATGAAGTGTACCTCGGCGAGGGGGCTTCAGAAAGCGTGCCGTCTGACTTCCAGGAGGCTGGGGGCGGGTCCATGCAAGGGGGTGGAGCTTCGTCTCTGGAGCAGCACATTGCCGATGCAAGAGAAGCGCTCGGAGTCGATGCCTATTACAGCAGGTGAGTGTGGCAGAAGGAGTCTTTGCACATCTATAACAGACTCTTATTCTCAAATGCCTGAATGTGTCCAGCAATTATTACTGATCATTTGACTCGTCAGCACAGCATAGGTCCAGCAAAAAGCACTCGAGCTTTAAATGAATCTCAAATCAATAGTAGAATTGTGAAAATAGAGGGAAGAGGAAGGCAGAGTGATGGACGCCTGTGGCTATTCCTGTTCTGGTGCATGAATCTGTGAGTATTAAAATAAATCAGATGGGTGCAGTCACGTCAGATGGTGGGAGTAAGTGCAGCAGGATGGAGTGCTGTGTGTTTATCCCAGAGGGACCGCTTCTCAGCACACACACCGTGGAATAAGCAGTGACAGCTAGACGGGGAGCATCCGGTCTCGCTGATAAGTTCGTGACCTAAAGTATATCGGTTTATTTTAAAATGGGCTGTTTGTGGAAATTGTCCTTTCCTGTATTCTGGTGTTATTTTTAAACGGCACAACGAGTTCAGAAATCTCCCCATTAATAAACAAAGACCTCATATAGAAGTGACTGGTCAATAGCTGCGTTTCTAAACGCACTCAGGGTTATAGTGAGCGAACACTATCCAGAAATCCCAGTGTAATGTTTGATAAGAAAAGAATCTACTGTAGATAAGTGCTGTTTCTGCGGCAAAGCGGCAAATACATTTCACAATTGCTCCCCAGAGGCATTCTACTTTATTATATTTTCAACCCGATCTGTAAAAGTAGCAGATAAAAAAAAAAAAAAGAAGATAGAACGGAAAATCTTTATTATACCTGTGTTGGAGAAAACTTTTGACGTGGATGTTTCTAGCTGGCTAACTTTGTTATAGTGCATCACAGCATCCTCATGCAAATTTGGGTCAAACAGGCATGTTTTTTTGAAATACATGTTAAATTCTTGATTCTAATTTGGTGTTTTATTCCTTATGTTGTGTTTTCTTCCTTATATACAGCGATTCAAAATCAATAGAGTAAGAACATAACTTTCACTTGAGTTTTATAGACTCGTGTTGTTCAGCACATGTGAATGCCGTGAGTGATACCAGCAAGTTCAGTGATGTGTTTCAATCCTAAACAGCTACTTAAATGGAATATGAAAAACAAAAATGGAGGCAGTGGTACGGAGAAGAAAGGCATAATAAAGCTATTGAATGGTAAGAATTCCCTGCCAGTGTAACATTATGTCAGTGGTACGAGATCAGGGATATTTGTACCCTTACGAGTGCATTAGTGATGAGGTGTGAAGGATTTTCCAACTAAACGGCTTTCTAATCACAGCCTTTTAATTTAGTGCTTGGGGTGTAAGCGCTGCGGTGATTTCCCTCCTATTCATGCAGCCTATATACTGTAAGCTCACACACTCAGCAGCAATGAGAAGTGGAGTAGAAAGAGAGGGCAGAGTGTAAATTAGCTTCTGCTGTCTGCGTCTATGATGTCTGTGTTATTATTATTAGTATTATAATTATAGTTCACAGGTTTATTATTTTGCACATTTATTGCACTGAATTATTTAACAGTGTAGATTAAAACTGCACTGAAGCTGGAAATTTGTGGCTCGTAGGAAGTGAGGTGGTGCAGTCTCTGCTGTATAAATAAAATAGCTTAAAAACAGTGATGCAACAAAACAGCTTTTGTCATCCAAAAGAAGATGCGTTGACTGCTCAACTAGTAGAAATTAGTAGTCATATATCCTCTTTAATACTAAAGGAAAGCAATTCAGAAATGATGTTAGAAATTGTTATACAGTTGAACCTTGGTGTTCGAGCATAAGCTCGTTCTGGAAACGTGTCTGTAATCAAAAGCAATTTTGCAATAAGAAATATTAATAATAATATCCTTAACAATAAATATGAAGTAAAAATAAAACAAATTATCCTGCACTTTACATTTGAGAATCATAGCTAGTGCGAGTGAGACAAAAAGGAGGAAGAGGGGGTTATTGTGTAGGACGACTTACACACACCTATACACACACACACACACACACACACACACACACACACACATACACTACCGGAAACACTGCTCTCTGACAGAGTCTCTGTTTGCTCACTGGGATCTTTTCCTTTTCCTTGTTTTTTCTTTTTCTTTTTTTTTTTTACATTGTGAGCCAATACTGAAAGCATCAATGAGTATTACAAAAACATGAAATTATGTAATAACCAGAAGAATAAATACAAAGCAAAATATCATACATTTTAGGTTCTACAATGTAGCCATCTTTTCCTTTGATGACACATCTGTACACTCTTGGCACTTCATGAGGTAGACGATGTAGATGAAACGATTTTCCAACAGTCTTGAAGGAGTTCCCACATACTGTATGTTGATCACTTGCTCGCTGCCAATAGTGTGCAAAACTGTCCTCAAGGTAAATTGCAGCCGCTTTGATGAACATGAAATATGAAATAGCATACTGTATGTTTTTAACACGTTTGTTTAATACCCAATTCCACATGTTACATGATTGAGCCAATTAATATTATGCAAATGAGATCACGCTAACTGCATCCCATTCATTGATTTCATTCACATGTCGGACTCATTAGCAGTTTTTTTGGTTGAACCGTCCCTTTAATAAAAACATGGCTCTGCGAGTAAATAATGCATGTTATCAGTTTCCCCGACATTCCTTTCATCATTAACAGATAACCCATGCTTTATTTATAGAGCTCTTAAGCAAATTTATTTAAACTCAGGATGTTTGATCAGTTCTGAATAACAGCATATTTTGAGTGTGAATAAGTAGATCTGCGCTGTTATTGTCAGCTTTGACATGCTAATTAAGCGAGTAATTCCAGCTCAGCAATCCGCACACATCTACAGTTGTTAACGTTTATTAGGTGTAAATGAAAGCATTTTGCCGATGTAATAGGAGCAGATAAGAGCCAGTTAACCCAATACAACGCGAAATACTCGTCTTATCTGCTCTAATCAGAATTAAAGTGTTTTCCTTTTTCATTACAGCTAATCAGACGAATTTATTTCCGTGTACGCTTGCTGCAGAATGACTCGTTTGTAATTATCTCTGATAGCTTTCGTAGTATTTTCATCATGTGTGAAATTGTTTCTGAATTTCCTCATTGCATCTTAATGTATTCTGAGCACAGCAACATGGCACATTCACCAGCTATATGCATTTTCCAGATGCTGAGAGAGAAAGAGAGAGAGAGAGAGAGCACAAAAAAAAAGAGAGTTCGTCATTGCCTTTAAATATGTGTGCATGCAATTGTGATGAAAAGTGAATATGTGTGTGTGTGTGTGTGTGTGTGTGTGTGTGTGTGTGTGTGTGTGTGTGTGTGTGTGTGTGTGTGTGTGTGTGTGTGTGTGTGTGTGTGTGGAGGTGAATACACAGTGCAAAATGAAAGCACGGGGCTGTAGTGGCTGAAAACACAAGGATGGTTTTCCTCTTCAAGGCGTATTGCAGCCACACGCACACTCTTACTCACATTCTCGCACACATACACACATTCTGTCACACACAGAAACAGGAGCTGTGTGCATTTCTTCCCAGAACAGTCATCTTTTCCTCACTCTTCTACTACTTTTTCCTAGCTTCACATTGGCGCCTAGTACTCTAGGAGCAACCACCATGTGCTCCGCCAGCATACACACAAACACACAGATATTAATCTGAGATAGGATTACATTCACTGAGGTTCCCTACTGAGTCTTAATAGAATTTTGCACATTAGACAGTAAGTACTGGCTAATATATTGCCGCTAGCCTGAAAGTAGGTTTGCAGGAGTTATCCTTGCACAAACACTTTTTTTTCTATCCTGCTCTTCTGTCTATCTTAGGACAGCTCTGGTTGTGATGGTTCAAGATTAGCTTTAGCAAGACATCTCAAGAATGAGTGGTGGAATGTTTGACAGATTTATATGACATTTTTGAATGTAACCAGCAGATGAACTGATTAGACTTTGCAATTGATCAAAGTCAAACATCTAACATGTTTGTAGTATACAGTACGAGTCAAACGTTTGGACACACATTCTTATTCAGTGTTTATTATTAATTTTTTTTTTGTTTTTCAACATTTTTTTATTAATACTGAAGGCATTGAAATTATGACGGAACAAATATGAAATTATGTCACCAAAAAAAATTTGTTAAATAACCCAGAATATGTTTTCGATTTCTGATTCTTCAAAGTAGCCATCTTTGGCTTTGATGACTGCTTTGCACACTCTTGGCATTCTCTCAGCCAGCCTCATGAGGTATGCACTTGGAATGGATTTTCAAGAATCTTGAAGGTGTTGAGTACGTTTTGGATGTTTTTCCTTCATTCTCCGGTCCAACTCATCCCAAACCATCTCAGCTGGATTTAGATCGGGTGATTGTGGAGGGCAGGTTATCCAGTGTAGCACTCCATCACCCTCCTTCTTGCACAAATAGCTCTTGCATAATCTAAAAGTTGGAAAACAAGGGATGGGACAAATAATTTTTTATATATAAGTGCAAATCAGTTGGAATATTATATTATTTATTATATATAAGTGCAAACCAGTTGGGATATTATATTATTTATTATATATACAGTAAGTGCAATCCAGTTGGGATGGCATGCCATTGCTAAATTCTGTGGTAGCCCTGCTGGTTAATTGTGCCCTCAATTTTTACCAAAGTCACCAACAGTGTCACCAGCAAAGCATCCCACACCATCACAACTCCTCCTCCATCCTTTATAGTGGTTCCTTTCAGTCAGGAACCATCTGTTCACCCTATCTATGCCTAACAAAGACATGATGGTTAGAACCAAAAATCTTTCATTTGGATTTATCAGACCAAAGTACAGCATTGATCTATTTTTCATTTCTTGTGTATCTTGGCCCAAGCAAATTACTTCTGCTTGTTGTTCTTTTAAAATGACAGTTTCTTTGCTGCTATACGGCCATGAAGGCCTGACTCATGCAGTCTCCTCTAAACAGTAGATGTTGAAATATATCTGTTGCTTGAACTTCGAGATGCATTTTTGTTGGTTCTAATCTAATCTGGGCGGCCTCTGAGGCTGATAATTATAATAAACCTATCCTCCGCAGCAGAGGTAGCTCTTCAACTTCCTTTCCTGGGACGAACCTAAAGAGGCCAGTTTCAAAGCCTTTGGTTGTTTTGGCGACTGCACATGGGGATACATTGTTTAAATTCTTAAGTTAATCTGAGAGAATGCCGTGTGTGTGCCAAGATGTCATCTAAGCTAAATGTAGCTACTTTGATCTAAAATATTAAACATATTCTGGGTTAACCGGGTTTTTTTTTTTTTTTTTTTACTGCATAATTTTTTCATGGTTTGGACGTCTTGAAAATAATAAAAAATTAATGTGTTCTAACATTTCACTGGTAGTTTAATGTACATTAAGAGTGTTTCTGGCATACTGTATAAATTAGAAACATACAAATTTGCATCTCTGACAATGTTGCCAGCATCTTTCAGTCCAGACACGTTTTTCCTCACAGACCTCTATTTTTTCCTTCCCCCTGAAATGAAATGACAAAGACACATTCTTGAGAAAATACAAATTCCTGAAGGATTTTACCTTTCGAAAAAACTAATATACGCCTCTGACAGCTATAAATGGCTTGACACTGGAGACTGTTCTGTAAAGGTTAAATAAATGGCAAACATCAATAATCACAAATGTGTCTTTTAATTAAAAATATTAACAGTTACACATTTTTAAAAAGCTCCTGTCAGCATTACTGATCGATTAGGACTATTCCTCTAGACACACAGAAAGCCTGACTCTCCCTGGAAGCCAAAGATGACAAAACGAGAGGTGACTTTTGCACAGTACTGTGTGTTATAACCTTATATACCCACCTGTGCTACTATAAGTTGCTGTTGAAGTAAAAGTTACAATTGAAGTAAAACAAACTGGTGGAAGAAGAAGCTGAGCATTATCAGCTGAAGTTTTTGTGTAATCACTAATTACAAAAAAAAAAGTTTTTTGTTTAGTGTTGTGTTTTTTTCCTATTACAAATTTGCTGCCAATCACTCAGTAGAATAAAAAAAGAACCAAAGCCAGAGTTTGCTATGTTTTATATTGAAAGTTATCCAACATATTATTGATACTAAAATTGCAATTTCAAATGACCAAAACCACAACTGCAGGCTGATTTATCCATCGTGCCACAACTGTGGGAGAGGAAGTTATTGTGTTTTGGATAAGAAAAAAAAATCACGATGCAATAACCAATTCAATTTTGACATAATATTTGATCCATTTGAGTTTTTTAATTCCGATGTGACTCAAAATATTATGTACAGTATTTGAGTGAAAATGTGGATCATAGTCATGAGCATATTTCCACATCTATTGTGCTTTACATGGACAGGGTGATGTGTAATATATGAAACGTAATGAATGATATTACTGTATATACCACAAGGCACATTATTGTGTAGACGTTGGCCTACAGCAGTGCCTGAAAACGATTTTTTTGCTAAGTAAACAAGCAAAAAAAGTGACACGTACTTTATAAGTGTTATTAGATATGTCGATTTTTTTTTTTTTATCACACAGCACAACTCTGCTGAAGTCACTGAGACTGTTACTAAATAAATGGGTTTGGAGTCAGAAGTAGGACGGGACAATGCAGCAATGACTCAGCTCTGCGTCTTGGACATGATCTATTTTTTCCCCTAGCTCACTCTTTCCACCTTTCTATCCTCTTTATCTCTCTTTCTCTCTCTCTCCTTTCTTTTCTTTTTTTTTTTATCTCTTTCTCGGATGTCAGTGGAGATCTGTTCTCTTTAGACTGCAGCCAACTGCATAATTGAAATGCTGACTGGCACACTAAGGCCCACTTTCATTCATTTTGACTATAAAATTGATGTTGCTTGTAGGAAATGTGCGGACCTGAGGATATCCATAGACTCGGGAAGATTTACAGTGGAGCCATAAGTGTTTTCAGACCTCCATCTGCGTAGCAGTGTATATTATGAAGGTTGTTAAAAAGCCATGCCTGGAATAAAAGCAGAGGTGTGACGAAGCATTCTGTTGTTTCTCTTTGGCAGAGCGTGCTCCAGCAGTGAAACCGAGAGCGAGGCGGGCGATCTGCTCGACCAGCAGTTTGAGGAGCTCAACAACAAGCTGAACTCGGTCACTGACCCGACCGGCTTCCTCAGAATGGTGTCTAGAAACAATCTCTTTAACAGGTTCGATAACAAAACAGCGATCAATCATACACACTGGCAAAGTTTTTCTATGTGTTCCTGGAGGTAATAATCTCTGGTCATAGTGAACCTCATAGCTAGACATGAAATGACGGCGATCTGTGTGTGTTTTCAAATCAATGTTGGAAAAGGGAAAGCGGATTTGTGCTCTGCGAAAATATCAAAAAGAGCTACTACCGGTAACTAGAAAAACAATCGTTTTTAATATCGAGCTGAAGTTGTGCCGACCTGAACGTGTGGAGTAGCATCAATGAGCATGGTCATTAAAATTAGATCAAAACGACATGTACGAGCGTGGAGCAGTGAAGTGAGCGTGCAGAGAAACACGCCTCAGAGCGCTTCACTTCTGCAAGCACTGATGGGACGCGTGCTTCTCATAGCGGTGCCGTTACATCTTTAACGTAACACCCAGCACAATCAGTTCATTTCCAGAAGCACACACAGCACAGAAAATAAACTGCAGCAAAAAAATGTCTAGGCAGGAAACAATGTCTGCAGGCAACGATAGATGAGAGAGGATAACAGATCCTACCTTGTATATGGTTCTGATTGACAGTCCGCAGCTGTCGGTCTTTGACAGGAGGGATTCTGATGGAGTGACTTTAGTTAGAGCTACACAGAACCTGCTCTTCTATTCAATCCAAAGGTACAGTAACTGTTGCTGGCCACTGTTTAAACCAGGGAAACATAAAGAGATAGAGATGGATAAAATGTTTCATTATGCGTTTATTGGTTAGCACTGAGCAGGCCACTCATTTCAGTATTAGTGTCGGTATTTAGGACCAGAAAAAAAAACACGGTTTACAGAATTATTGTGCTTTATTAAATGCGTCCCTAAGAAATCCTCAACAATAACCCAATTTAGACTAATGCAGTAATATAGTGTAGAAATGAGAAGTAAGCAAGTTACAGATAAGAGCTAATAAGAGTCTAATGTATTAAGGTGAGTGGTTAGAGATAGCCCTATTTAGTGTAATCTGGTTTGCACCTACTTAACATCTTTGATAAGGCGTCAACCAATAAAACAGTACGTTCTTACAACAGCTTTAAACGATCTTGACATCGTGAAGAATGAGGACGCATGCTAAATGAACTAGAAATGTTCACACAGTCACTCTTGAGGCCGCTCGTAAACCACACATGACCGGACTCCGCCTCGGTCTACGAAGGTTCGACAGATTTTTTTTCAACGCCACCTGACCGTCCGTACTCCTTTCCATTTTATAATTTTCCAATTACAGTCCAAAACCTAAACGTCTTTCTCTTCACGTGCAGTTATAGAGCATAGCACAGGTACATTTTTTCCATTTCAGAATATTTAATCTTCTTGCAGTATGTTCAGAATAATATAGCACAAGTCCATGTAATGTGTAGCTCTGAAGCTAACAGCAGTAAACTGTGCAGATAGAAAGAGAAAGCCTGAAGCTTTAGAGCTGGGTGGTGAAAGATGTTGTGGCCGCTGGTGGGAGTTGAGATGATTATTTTTTAATGTCCTGCCTATGTACTATGTACCTGGGAGAACCCTTCACATGGTGAATTTAAATTTTTTCTACTAAATTATGTTCTAAAACCTTTTTCTCTAAAATGGTTGCACTGTAAATCAATCATAAGCATCTTTCAATATTTTAAAAGTCGGGCTTCCCAACAATTAACTACTAAAGCTTTAGACGTACAGTAGCATTTATTACATTTATAACTGCTCCAATGCGATCCTTTCCCAAAAGCCCAGGCCATATTAGACATGAAATAAAACATTTCCAGTTTGATATATTTATGGTTTCTAAAAGAAGAGCTGTCAAATTATGCTAAATGCTTTTCTGGTCAAAGAACCCTTAATTTTTTTTGGCTTTGTGCCCAAATTCAGTGGTTTTCCCAGACCACCACATATTTAGTATTGTCCATATATGGCTTTCTGTGTTTTTGTCTAGAACCTGAAACATGAATTTGACAGTCAGACCGGAGTCGAGCATTAGTGCTGAACTTGTGTTGTGGATTTTGTACAAGAAAGAATTAGAGACATTAAATTTCTGGTGTACGTATAAACTGCGGATATTTTGGTTTGAATATTGAGAGAAATCCCTTACTACAGTATGTGTATGTTTAGCTCAACTCTAATGTCAGGCGTGTTTGTGTGTTTAACCTTCAATCAGCATGAAAGTTAAATATCATTTAATATTTAAAATAACAGCAATGTGAATTACATACCTGACATATTTACATACATATTTAATATTTTCCCCCCTCCCACACACAAACTCTTAGGAATATAATGATATAATAATAATTTAAACAGTGTTACAGTGTTACCCGACATATTCTACATAATTTAGTCCAGCGTTGGAAAAACGATTTTTTAATATTCTCTCACAGCTGCACCAGTCCTTAGGGGGTGATTTATTTATATATTTTTTTAACTTCACAGAGGCAGAGGAAAAAATAGAGAAGTGATCGATCGCTAAATCTCAGAACAATTAGTAAACATTTGGTGTAATAGGTGTAGGATGGTCCAGTGATGGAGCTTCCAGGCAAGGTTGCTCATTAGGGAGTCAGTGTC
This sequence comes from Channallabes apus, assembly GCA_030522415.1. NCBI lineage: Eukaryota > Metazoa > Chordata > Actinopteri > Siluriformes > Clariidae > Channallabes > Channallabes apus. The sequence continues at coordinate 25,919,652 of CM060120.1, forward strand.
AGGGTAAGGTTTGCCACTCAGCTGGTTATTGCACTTCCTTGTTTATTTCGAGTATAGAAGAAAGACTGAGGAAGATTAAAAAAAAAACACTTAAAGGGCTCATCAAGAGAGAGAAAAGAGAGCATGAAAGAATGTGAGAACATTCTGTGAAGCACTGCATATACCATATTTTAATGAGAGATTCACATCTGATGTAATGAGGCTGAGTTGCTCATTGCGGCTCCAAGGAGTTATGTTCACTCCGGCTTCATTAGCGTGGGGCAACATCCACAATCAATAGCTCGTCTTGCTCACTCAGACAGAGGAAACTGCCAGTGATCATGCCTAATCTAACGAGAAGTGAATCACACCAGTGTGGGTTGCAAGTCATCGCTCAATAATGCAAATATTTTTCTTTTTAATCAGCCGTTTGTAGACGTATACATAACACATTCATTAAACATTAATTAACCCTGTATACATTATATACAGAGTTTTATTATTTTTTCTTTTTTTCAGATCTGCGTAAAAATACATATGTTTATCCCAAAACCATGCTTTATGTCATCTGAGCCAAAATACTGTATGATCATAACCATATATAACTCCCGGATATGAATGCTTGTGTGCCGATGCCGCCTCATTGGTCTATCTACTGCCTCTTGGTTTCTTGCATAGATGCACAGTGCCACCTAGTGGCTTTTCTGTATAGTTACGACTGTATACGGCTTATTAATCCTTACCGTGTGGTATGTTGTGTGCGTTACCCCTCACCTCAGGAGCTGTCAGAGTATGACGAGTCTGTTCAGCAACACGGTGTCTCCAGTAAAAGAGGGGACGTCCTCTCTCTCCCGCCGCTCCAGCACCCTCAGCAAGCCCCCCCTGCGCGCTCTCTACGACCTTCTCATCGCTCCTATGGAGGGGGTGAGGCACTGCAGCATGCCCTCTTGTATTTATTTACGTTTATTGACTTGCGTGGCCTGTGTAGAGTTGTGGGGTTTTATGGGAGCAAATGACCATGATGTGCCTTTTTATTTGCTAGTAAATATTCTGCCTATCTCTGTCTCTCCCAGGGTCTGATGCACTCCAGTGGGCCGGTAGGTCGGCACAGGCAGCTGGTGTTGGTTCTCGAGGGCGAGCTCTATCTCATCCCCTTCGCTTTGCTAAAGGGAAGCTCTTCCAACGAGTACCTGTACGAACGCTTCAGCCTTATAGCCATGCCCTCCATCGGCAGCCTGGGGGCCAACGCCAAGGTCAGTTCTTTGTCCTTTTACCCTTTAGGTCGTTCACACATTGTAATATAAAGTGCACCACTTGTAGAAAAAAACCTAATCGGATTTGCTAATCATGCTTAATTATATTATGTAGATTCATATTTTCACAGAAAATTGAAAATGTGCACAAACAACAATAAATTAAAGATATCAGTTTGTCTTGATCTAAAAAAAATGGCCAAACGATTCTGAAACGTAGCTACAATTATTATAATTAGTAACAAAAATTGGTCTCTCCGTCTTTGCCTCAGGTTCACCCTCGGCGTGCCGGCCCAGCGTTGTGCCCAGGAGGCAGCTCCGCGGCAGTGGTGGGAAACCCTCGTCTGCCCGCCTCCGTGATGGAGCGCTGGCTGTGGGGTCCAATGCCTTCTGCCGAAGAGGAGGCCCACATGGTGGCCGAGCTGCTGGGCTGTCAGCCTCTAACCGGTCCCGGTGCCACCAAACAGCGGGTCATGAGCGCCCTGAGCCAGGCTGAGTGTGCCCACTTTGCCACACATGTCTCCTGGAAGCTGGCAGCTCTGGTGCTAGCACCCAATCAGGATGTGGGCACTGGGCACGGTGCTAATACTTCGGGCGGGGCATCCGGGGGCACAGAGGGCAGCATAAAGTCTGGCTACAGTATCAAAGATGATGCCAGCGATGCTGAGAGTGTGTGTGACAGCCCATCGCTGCAGGAGTTCCTGCTTACAGCTGCAGACATCCTGGACCTCCGTCTGCCCGTCAAACTAGTGGTGCTAGGGTCAGTCTGCAGAGCGAGCTTCATATTTACAGATTTATTTTATTCCTCTGCAATGTATTTTTCTCTCTTGGTCTTATGAATGTGTTTCAAGTAAATGTGCTTTTTCTAATAAAGGAAAACATAAAAAAATATTATGTGTAATTACCCATACTCTACATACGCAGTTGATGTTAAACTGGCCATGCTCTGCTTCTCTTGTTCTCAGTAGAGTTACAGACAATTTACAGTAGCATTGAGCTGTGTCAGCTAACGGGCTTACTGCGAGAGTAATGCTAATGCTGCGCTGTGTTTTGATTCGTCCAGTTCCTACCAGGAGTCAGATAGTAAGGTGACAGCAGACGGAGTGGTGGGACTCACCAGAGCCTTTCTAGCCGCAGGCGCTCAGTGTGTGCTGGTGTCCTTGTGGCCTGTGCCTGTAGCTGCCTCCAAAATGTTCGTCCATGCTTTCTACACAGCCCTGCTGAATGGCACAAAGGCCAGCGCTGCCCTTGCCGATGCCATGAAAACGCTTCAGGGCAGCAAGCAGTTCTCTCATCCCTCCAACTGGGCAGGTCAGGCCCTGATTTTAATCACAGACTGCCACTGCGATGATCGTTTTTATAGCCGACTTTAGAGCTAAAACCTCTCATCTTTTTTGCATGTTTCCATAGGCTTCATGCTGATTGGCAGCGATGTGAAGCTGAACAGTCCCTCGTCTCTGATTAGCCAAGCCCTGGCTGAGATCCTGCAGTATCCAGACAAAGCCAGAGATGCCCTGAGGGTCCTGCTGCACCTTGTAAGAGACACACAAAGCATCATAGCATTAGCATGTGCTGTGAATTATAATATAACAGCCCGAACGTTGTAGCCACAAGAACTGTTTATTTTTGTTCCATGTGAGCTGCACGAGTTAAAGCGTAGCTGTTTATTTTAGACACAGGTGTTAAACTCCAGTACACGCCAACCCCCCCCCCCCCTTCCACTATCCTGTCTGAATGCATCTGAGTGAAACCATGATTGATCATTCAGTTTTAAAACCTAATACTTTACTCAGCATAATTTTTCATTTCCCTGTCTCTTTTTCACCCCCAGGTCGAGAAATCACTGCAGCGTATTCAGAGCGGTCAGCGTAACTCCATGTACACGTCTCAGCAGAGCGTGGAGAACAAGGTGGGGGGCGTCCCAGGCTGGCAGGCTCTACTCAGTGCTGTAGGCTTTAGGCTGGATTCGGGAGGTGCCGGCCTCCCCGCCGCCGTTTTCTTCCCCATGGCAGATCCTGGAGACCGACTCCAACAGTGCAGCGCTACCCTGCAATCTCTGCTTGGTACACCAGTTTATCATACACTTTAATCAGTCACAATGAGTCCAGTGTAGTTTATCTACAATAAGATAAACCATTATCTATATCCGAAGTGACTTAGCGGTTAGTAGTCTTTAGCAAAACTTTTTGTCACTGATAATCTATGCATATACGCTAGAGGGCTTGTTTTTTTGAATAATAAAGTGACTGAGTGCATGCAACATCTGCTCATACCGGGTCCTTTTGATAATATAAGAGCTCAGTTGTTCTTTCTAAGTTTATCAAAATATGTAATAATTTCAAATGTAACAAATTCATTGAAAACACTACCCGTGATAATAGGTACTGTAGACTGCGATAAAAATGGTCGACCATTCAGAACGCTAAAGATAAGGATACATTTTTAGTGTGTCAGAAATAGACTGCATCATTTTTACATCATGAACACATAGTATGAAGATTAATTATTAATCGAAAGTCCATCAAAGCCGAACGCTGACAGACTCTGTCTGTATGTGCAATTGTGTTTGAGTTCATTATGCTTAGATATTTGCATCCCAAATATGATCACATGATACTTTGTGGTGGGTGGACAGAAATCACAAAGCCCTCTGGTCCTATGTGTCCTCAGGTCTGCCCCCTCCCGCGCTCCAAGCTCTGTGTAAACTCATTACAGCTTCCGAGACCGGGGAGCAGCTCATCAGCAGGGTGAGGCGCTACAACAGACCACAGTGTTTTACACAACATATCTGGCTTCAAATATTTAAAGCTGACTTTATCGTTACGTGCATCTTTTCATGCAATATTTTCAGAAGCGTGCATGCATATTGTGCAGTTACTAATGCTTGCTTCACATGCCATTAAATTCTGTCTTCTTCTCTTTTTCTTAACCTGCCATTTGAAGGCTGTTAAAAATGTAGTGGGAATGGTAAGTGCTTCCAGTAATCGCACTCAGCTAAATTAACCTGCTTTTTCTAAACATACCTAATAATAAAGCTGCAATAAATTGAAGTTCTCTTTTCTAATCGGTTGTGATGAGGTTAAAGAGAGCAGTTTCGAAATGTACATTGATTGCAAATCTTTCTCGGCAGCTTCACCAGGTACTGGTCCAACTGCAGTCTGGGGAAAAGGAGCAGGATTTCTCTCTGGCCCCTATCCAGGTGTCCATCAGCGTGCAGCTCTGGAGGCTGCCTGGCTGTCATGAATTCTTGGCTGCTCTGGGTAAGCGCTGAAGCAGACTCAACATGCTGTCTGAAGTATGTGAGGTTACGCTGCTAGAGATCTATCAGATTACATTCTGTATCGTGTGCATTCCAAGTCTGGACTTTGGAGCCCCTGCGTCTTTCTCCAGATTTCTTTATTTTTTTTCCTTCATTCTTTCTCTCATAGGATTTGACCTATGTGAGGTTGGTCAGGAGGAGGTGGTGCTAAAGACTGGGAAACAAGCAAACCGCCGCACTATGCACTTTGCCCTGCAGTCTCTGCTGGCACTGTTTGGTAAAACTCATCATCTGCTTATTTGCCTATCTGATAGAACCCATGCACGTCTCACAGATTGGCTATTGCAGTTATTACATACAAATCACTAATGTCTGTTTCTATTTTTTAGACTCCACTGAGCTTCCTAAGCGTCTGAGCCTGGACAGTTCCTCATCCCTGGAGTCCCTGGCTTCAGCTCAGTCTGTATGCCAGCAGCTGCCTGTGGGCTACGCCAATCCTCCCTTTTCTCCTCCATGCCCTGACAGCCTGGCATCAGATGCCATTTCTGTGTACAGCCTGAGCTCCATTGCTTCGTCCATGAGTTTCCTGCCACGGCCTGACGGAGCATCAGATGTCACCGGACAACGTCCACGTCACGCTAGCCTGTTCACTCCGCAACGGCACTCGGCTGTCCCGCGAAGCCGCTCTTCTCCACATGGTGCTGCCCGGGGGCACGAAGATGATGAGTACCAAGGCTTCAGCATTATCAGCAGCGAGCCACTAGGCACCCATTGTGATACTCTTCCCCGACCAGCTGGGCATCAGCGTGGCACTGGCCGTGGGGGAGCAGGTAGAGGGTATGTGGCATCTGTGTCATCCAGAGGTAGCGTCAGCACCCCAACATCACCTGTGAAGACCGCTAACCTGATACCCAGTGCTAACTCACCCTTCCAGAAGACAGGCAAAGCAGGCAACTCAGACACTGGAGAGTCGGATCAGTCTAGCACAGAGACAGACAGCACGGTGAAATCGCAGGAGGAGCATCCACCTGCACCTGCCGCACCTCTCGACCCACAGGAGCTGGCACAGAAGATCTTAGAGGAGACGCAGAGCCACATGCGGGCGGTGGAGACACTCCAGAGAGGCAGCATTTCAGGGCCAGGTGATGCTCCAACACCAACTGGTGGTTCTGCTTTCCGCTGTTCAGAGACCAGTGCTTTCAGTCGACCAAGCAGTAGAGCTAGCATCAAATCGCAGAAGCTCCAGAAGATCAGCTCGGGTTATAACAGTCCTGCCATGTCAGAGACATCGCTGAAGGACAGCAGTCAGCCATCACCCACCTCCGACAGCCTTCATGCCCAGTTCAAGCTTAAATACCCCAGCTCACCTTACAGCGGACACATCTCGCCCAGCTCAGGCCATCAGTCACCTGCAGGCAGCGCCCCCTCCCCGGCCCTGTCCTACTCCTCTACAGGCTCCACGCGTTCCAGCCCTGGTGACCTTGACCGCCTCAAACTGGCAGCCATCGATGAGAAAGTGCAAGCCATTCACAATCTAAAGACCTTCTGGGCCAGTGCTGCCCAGCAGCAGCAGTCTGGACCAATGAGGGCTTTCCATGGCGGAGCAAAATTGAGTGCCTCCCAAAGGGATGTCTTAGGCCTTCTTAATTTGTCCCCCCGCCATGGCAAAGGTCACAACCTGCCCAGCCATGAACTTCAAGACATGGGACTTCAGTCGATGGAGCCCAGCTCTAAAAACCCGCCCAATGGCCATCGGAAGATGGAGCCAAAAAGAGTTGCCCCCTCTCCCACGGCTTCCACAGGGAGTAGTCCAGGTTCCCATACCATCAGACTGCCCACAGGGAATGGGTATAAATTTCTCTCCCCTGGGAGATTCTTTCCCTCATCTAAATGCTGAAAGTTCTCTTGGACTTTAGATTTTTTTGTTTTTCCCCTGAAATGGTAGAAGTGGAGTGATTTGGATGCCTTCCGTTCCTTTGGAAACAATAGAATGGATAAACGACTTTATGACCCAGATCCTCATTTGTCCACTGTGTCAGACTGACCAGAGAGCATATAATCCTTATGCTTCCACCTACACTGTAAAAGAATCATTGATATATGCAGACTATCCTGAGAACTGACACATCAGGAAAAAAAAAGAAGAAAAGAAAAGGTTATACCAAAATGGTATTCGTACAAAAGACATTTGCTGTTTGTGTTAGTGAAGGACCACAAGGCTTTTACTGTTTTTTTTTTTTTTTTTTTGGTTTTCTTTTTTTAATATAATTATTGTTATTGTTATAATTATGGATTGTAATTGTTATTACAGTTATTTTTTGTAAATTAAAACAAGTGTTTTGCAATCAGTATTATACATTTTTATATTATTAAAGAGACACACCATGCACAAAAAAAGATGAACAAACATTTTCATATTTTTATTGAGATGGTGGAAAGAAAAATGCATCTGACCTGAATCTATGTGAATTGACTGTCAGTATTAAAGCATGGGTTCTTTTGCTCTCCAGTGATTCGATGTCTTTTTATCAAAAACAAAACAAAAAAAGATTTTGCATATGTTCTCATCCAGAAATATCCCAGTCATTTCTCAGTAAAAAAAAAAAAAGTCTCAATAAAATGGTTTAATTTACTTGCTTGGAGTTTTTTTTTTCTCCTGCGTATTTTCATGTTGATTTTCTTAAGATGGGAAAGGTACGAAATAATCTAGTATATTTTATAAACCATACAGTACATCTATCTTCTTAATACTACATATTATACTGCGTTAGACAACGATTACCCAATGTAGTCCATCTGTTGCTGTGCTCAGTTTGCCAGCCATCTTCTGAACTGTGCACCAAGGACCACCGCAGGACTTGGTATTATTTAAATGATGGATAATTCAGAGCGTTGCAGCTACACTCGGACACAACTAAGAGAGAAATTTACCTTCACCTTGCATCATTATTTGCTAGTGCTCTCGAGAATTACTTTTACTGGCCACTTTAATAGGAATATCTATTTACGTAGCTGCTCATCCAATTAGCCAGTGCATACAGTCATACTGATAGATGATAAAATCTTCAGGTAATGACAAACATCAAAATTCTGGATAAAATCTGTTTTCAGAGACTTTAACTATTGCATTACTGTTGGTGCCAAATGATCTGGTTTGAGAATTTCAGAAACTGCTCATCTCCTGTGGTTTTCATAAACAAGTTCATTCATTCATTCATCTTCTATACCGCTTAATCCTGTGTTCAGGGTCGCAGGGGACCTGGAGCCTATCCCAGGAGACTTCGGGCACTAGGCGGGGTACACCCTGGACAGGGTGCCAATCCATCGCAGGGCACACACACATACTCACACACCCAATCACACACTACGGGCAATTTTAGGAACGCCAATTAGCCTAACCTGCATGTCTTTGGACTGCGGGAGGAAACCGGAGTACCCGGAGGAAACCCACCAAGCACGGGGAGAACATGCAAACTCCATGCACACAGAGACGGGAATCGAGCCTGGCCGGGGAATTCATAAACAAGTGTCTCTATACAATTGTTTATAAAAGAAGGTAAGAAATAGCATCTAAAAATTGATGTAGCATCTAGTAGGTTGGTTGCTGGTGAGAATGAGAAATGGGCAGAAGGTTACTTACACAACATCCTTTGTATTTGTTTATCGTCAAATTTAATGTTTGTAAATATGACAATTTCAATTTACATTAATAATATAGTAGTTATAAAGAATTACACATTACATCATTTTTATTTTAGAGGGTTATGTTGGTGGTTTAGTGGTTAGCACTGTTACCATGCACCTCCTGGATCCGGGTTCGATTATCGCCTCTGTGTGCATGGAGTGTGTGTTTGCATGTGCCCTGTGATGGATTAACACCCATTCTCATGCCCTAAGTCTCCTCGGATAGGGTACAGGCCCCACACAACAATACATATAGGGTAAAGCAGTATAAACAATGAGCATGTGAGTGTTCTGTGGGTGTAGACCATACAAGTAGTTACTACATAATTCATTATATTATCTGGGCTGCTATAATAGAAAACTAAGCAGCAACTTGTAACCAATCAGAATCCAAGGTTGAAGAAGTCAGTGCTGTATTGCCTAGAAAGGAAAGATGGCTGAGCTCAGTTTACATGATCTCCTTTTGCATAATTTACATGCTTATGCCTCTTTAGTCTCCTAGGAAAGCCTTAGTAAGTGTTCAACAAAAAAAACTTGACCCTTCTCATTCTTATGTGAACGGATAAACGCCTTCAGATATATATGCATAGATTATTGGGGTTTTTTTTTTAAAGAAAGAAACATTATGGTGTTGCCTGTATTTAATGGTATTACATCCTAAAAGGTGCTGAAGATCAGCCAATCAGAAGTCGAGGGAGGCAGAGCGAAGCCTGTTGCTCTGAAAGGTGACGTATATTTCCTGGCGCATGCGCAGTTGCGGGGGCGAGAAGATGGTGATCATCAAGGAGTAGTGAGTTGAAGTGTTTCAATACTGATTAGTTGCCCTTATATGGCGCGCTACTTTTCATTCAGTTGTAATGTACACGAGGTGTAAAACGCGCTTGTCATTTTTATACATAGATATATACTGTAGTTTGTTTTTGTGTCGCTTATTTAATTCATTGTGGAGATGGATACCGGCTTGTTTGAGGCCGAGCTTAGCCGCATTAGCATCCTAACCGTCTGGCTAGCATGCTAGTTGTTAGGGCGAGGAAGGAAGCTAGAGAGAGAGGGAGAGAAAATCACTTTAGTCGAGCCGGAAGTTGTGTGAGAAAGATAAACGCTAACTAGGTTATGTGGTTTAGAAGTGTGTATATTAAAAAAAACAAAATCTTTGAAAGCATTTTGACGGGAAATATCACTTCATAACTTTTTTACCTAGTAGTAAAGCCGCGAAAACGAAACTTAACGTTAAAGGTTGATCTTTAGCTTCTCATCAGGTGATCTCACCAGGAAAACACTTTCCCGTGGTTTTAATGTGTCTTACGGGTTGTTTTCAAATCTTTACTAGCAGCTTACTTAAAAAAAAAAAAAAAAAAAAAGGTGAACCAGACACCCAATGCCTCCAGCGTTTCCTTTTAGATTTACATGCTGTGCTCACTTAAGCTAATTATATTCACATCAGCCTCTCAGGTAACGTCGCCTTTCCTCCTACAGTACATTACCACCACACTGGCCTTCAACTCCTATTTTTAATTTATTATATAAAATAACGCTTCAAACACTCCAAACATAGTGAGCACAGTGAAGGAATAAAAAAAATCTTCCTTGAAACCTTTAAGAGGAACCAGCCTGAAAAAGGGAACATGCTGATCTGGGTGGGAGCACACACACTGACATTATAACTCCTTACTTTTTAACACACACACACACACTCACTGTGTGTCCTGGATTTTCAGTATGATCTTCATTCATCATGGATTAATTTTCGAGGGTGTAGTCGAAATCAGCTCATGTCCCAGGTTGCAAAAAAATGTGTTAAAGAAGGTTAATATGATATTAAATAAAACTAATAAAACCATCTAGTTGTCATTTGACAAATTGAAAAGGTTGTATAATTCCAATCTGTACTTATTTTATTTTGTCCCCCCCCCCCCCCCAAACACCACCACCACCACTACTATTGCACCTCGTCGTGTTGGATCGGCATCTCGCGCTAAAGTTTCCTGGAACGTTGCAATTTGCATGCTGTGGTTTTGAGCTTGTGAAGAGTCGACGTGGCCTGTGGTCTGGATTTTGATTATACGTAAAATAAATAATCACTGACGAGCTTTGTGATCAGAAAGCTGAACATTCGCCCAGGCTCGGGGTTCTGTGCGTATGTGTGAGAGAGATGGGAGTCTTTTCTTTTCCCAGGTGTCGCTCAGGATACTTTTAGGGTTGATGAAACATCTCTTTTATGTCCCATTTTCTTAAAACTGGTGTCAATTATTAAAGAAGAATAAAGACCGGCATTTTTTTTTTTTTTTACTCCGATTGATATCGTAGGTTCATACATCTAGTCCTGATCCCTCTTTCCTGCACATTTTAGTTAACTATGATCTGTTAATGAGTGGAATTGAAGAATTGTATCAGGTGCAGAACATGGGTGGGGTTCTCCAGGACCAGGATTGGGAACCTGTGTTGAATGAATGCCACCTTGTCCACAATTACTTGAACCTTCTCTTTCTGTTCTGTCTCTCTTGTACAGCCGTGTGGTCTTGCCATGCTCAGTAGAAGAGGTGAGTTCCCCGCTTCTTATCTCTAATTTGACATTTATCCCTAGTAATGTCAAAAAGGACAGATAATGATGTAACAAATTAAAAGCAATGAAGGAATTTGATAAAATTTTCTGATTACGATCACATTTGTCTTCTGTATGCAGCAATTTTCCTAAATGTACTGGAATTTAAATAAATAAATAAAAAGCCTTCAACAGAATGTGAAGGAATCTTTACTCCTCTAGTTGCGCTGAAGTTCAGTTGGGTGTGGTCGAGGAAAGCTCGATGCCCCATGGCCACATGTCAGCCCTGCACAGGATTTACATCTGCATGCTTGAAGTGGAATGCTTGAGGGCAGTGCTTAATGGATTACAGATTTCATAGCATAAACATTCAAGTACAATTGCACTTCCCTACTGTTTACTGCTGTGCTAATTTGCCAACAGTTGCCATGACTGAAGTAGCACTTTGTACAAATCTTTGTGTAATTTGAGTCCGGTTCAAAAAGAGCCTGGTTTATACTGTAATCGGACCAATATGCTTTGTATTACATCAAAATGAATTTGTTGTTTATCTCAAAGCAGCTCTCTATTTTTCATGCTTCACTAGGTTTGCTATCGACAAGGGCACTATTGTATCTCCGAATCGCACAATTTCAGAAGCAAACTTCGTGAACCATAGCCTGTGTGCTGTCACGCTGTCAAACAGTACTTACAAAAGTACAGCCCCCCTTTTCTTAATTATGGTAACCATGTTGAACTCGACCCCCCCCCCCCCCCCCCCCCAAACTCGACTTTATCTTGGACCTTGGATGTGAGAAGCACCGGTTACAGTTACTTAAGTCTTACTAGTCCAGATGTGCCAAGCGGAATATGACGTGCTGGTTTAATAGCTGTCTCTATTTGAATTGCAGCCTGATTGTTGCACATTCTGTCTTTATTTGAATGCCAGGCTGTGTGTTTGTTTCTTTTGACTGCAGATTTCCTTGATGGTTTGATGGTTGAATTAGTTGATGGTTGCAAATAATAAAAGGATTCCATGTTAACAGGCTTGTAATTGTGTTTTCTTTTTTTTTCTCCAAGTACCAAGTGGGCCAGCTTTTCTCTGTGGCGGAGGCCAGCAAAAACGAAACCGGTGGCGGAGAGGGCATCGAAGTGCTGAAAAATGAACCGTACGAAAAAGAGGGCGAGAAAGGACAGTACACGCACAAGATCTACCACTTGAAGAGGTCGGCGACCAGTTAACTCTGTCTCTACGAAATATCAGATAAAACTCTTTGTGGTGCAGCACCTTACTACTGTTGCTCTTCTTGTATTGTTTAAATAATTTTACACAAGTTGTTCCAACAGAGGTATCTGATTGGACAAGAGGCATTCAATGAGTGCTGATATAGAGGGTATCAGCACTGGGATGTTTAACTCATAATTTAACTCAACATAATTCGTTCCGGAAGCGGGCTCGTATTCCAAAACAAACTCAAATTATTCGTTCCACAGCACAAAAAAAATAAATACATAAAAATAATTAACACAAAATATTAAGTAAAAATAAAACGCACAGGGCGAGGAAGGCAGCTAGAGGGAGAGAATCACTTTAGTCGAGCCGGAAGTTGTGTGAGCAAGATAAACGCTAACTAGGTTATGTGGTTTAGAAGTGTATATATAAAAACAAAATCTTTGAAAGCATTTTGACAGGAAATATCACTTCATAACTTTATTTTTTTTACCTAGTAGTAAAGCCGGCGAAAACGAAACTTAACGTTAAAGGTTGATCTTTAGCTTCTCATCAGGTGATCTCACCAGGAAAACACTTTCCCATGGTTTTAATGTGTCTATGGGTTGTTTTCAAATCTTTACTAGCAGCTTACTTAAAAAAAAAAAAAAAAAAGGTGAACCAGACACCCAATGCCTCCAGCGTTTCCTTTTAGATTTACATGCTGTGCTCACTTAAGCTAATTATATTCACATCAGCCTCTCAGGTAATCTCACCTTTCCTCCTACAGTACATTAACACCTCACTGGCCTTTTATTTATTTATTTTTATTTATTATATAAAATAACGCACAAAAAAAATTAATACATAAAAATAATTAACACAAAATATTAAGCAAAAATAAAACACATTAACCTGCACATTACCTTTAAAAAGAATCGTGACAGAGCAGTGTTTCTGTGTAGAGCAGAGAGAAAGTGTGTCTGTGAAAGTAGGAGATGTGTCCAATGACGCAGACAAAATGGATTTTTAACCTCTCGAATGAGACTTACTTTTTCTGTACAGACACAAAACTAAATGTTTTTCGCACACACGTGGTCAGTGTTATAGTAAACAGTACACACTGTGCACGGATGTGGATTATACCAGTAAGAGACGAGCACTAAGACCCAGCAGGGGAGACTATTACCCCCAATTCCGCAGCGCAAGAGAGAAAAACTGTTGGCTCAGTTATCTCGTGACGCTTAGCAGCAAAGCATGCGTGACGCATGATACTTGGTACTCGTAAACCAAGACTTATTCGTTTTCCAGGTCATAATTGATTAAAAATCTCTGCTCATCTTGCGAAACACTCTCAAACCGCGTTACTCGCAATCCGAGGTTTTACTGTGAATCACTTTGTGTCGCATGTTCTAATAATTAATTGCACTAACTGTCGGTCACCAGCATGGGTCAGAGTAGGTTGGTACGTTCTGCAGCACTGAGGAGACAGGAGCTGCCTGACAAAACCCGCATTCAAACCAGTCACCGAAACACTTTTTGCAAGAAAACACATCTTGCATAACGAATACATGAAAGATGACTTGATTATCAAAATTGAGACATGGCACAATGTTTTTTGTTTTGTCCTTTTTGTTCATAATTAAAAGTATTTGTGTTTAACTAAATTTTTTGTTCACTATTTTATAACTACAAAAACTGCAATGTGGTAGCTGTGTTAATCTCTTGTGGGGGTTTTTTTTCTCCTCTTTTTTTTTTTTTTTTTCATGCACAGTAAAGTGCCTAGTTTTGTGAAGATGATCGCACCAGAGGGGGCTCTAGTGTTCCACGAAAAAGCCTGGAACGCCTACCCATACTGCCGTACCAGTACGTTTTCTTCCCTCAACCTTTTTGGTCACACATTCTTACACTCAAACGTGTGTAAAATCTGATCATGTAGTCCTTTAAATAACTGTTGGCTGATATTTTGAAACTGAAACTTGTGCTCTGTATGTTAAATGTAGTTTTTGTGGGTCTGAATAACAGTAGAGTGAACATGAGTTTCCAGTGACACTCTCATGTAGTAATTTCGCTTAATGACTTTTTATTTTTTTTCACCACATTTCCTGCTTGCTGCAACATTTGCTTCAGTCGTGACGGTGAGTAGTGTTAAATTGGCCTTACATACTACTTTTAGGGCAACACTGACAATGAGCTACTTGCTGCTTGCATTTAGTTTCATTTAAATGTTTAGTTACTTTGGATTATGCAACAAATTCTGTGAAATAGACTTACTATTACATGTTGGTTAACGTTTCCCATTAATCATTTGCATATTACTCTATGTTGCTGGTCTCTACCAGTAACACAACTGTTACATAACCCTTGCTTTTGCAGAATGAATACATGAAAGATGACTTTATGATCAAAATTGAGACGTGGCACAAGCCAGATATGGGCATCATAGAAAATGTAAGCAATAACTCTTCAGAACACACCGACGCCCTTCATTAATATTTCCTTTAGTCCATCTGTGATCAAGTTTAGATCATTATTTTTACCCGACTGTGTCCGTTTTCTGCTTTTTACAACCAGGTACATGCATTAGACCCGGAGACTTGGAAATCCGTTGATGTAGTGCACATCGACATAGCAGATAGATCACAAGTGGAACCTGCAGTGAGTCCACAAACTTTCAATAATCTTCACTTATCATTAGTCTCATTGTTCTGTTTTAATGTTTGTTTTAGACTGGAAAGAATTGTGTATAAAATTGACTCGCTCAGAGTCTCACAGTAGTTGCTGAGATTGTATCTGAATTCTTACATACCAGTACAACCAATACAAAATGCACAACTGGAGAAATTGTATAGCGGGCCTAAACAAAACTCAGATGCCCCTTACCCATTTCTCTACGGCTAACCTTACATTTAAAACCAGTAGCATCGATCTGACTCATTTGGCAAACTGATCCTGTTCCATAGAGAGTCTACAGGCCAAAGAAATGTTTTGGCAAAAATTCAAACTTAGTTTTCTCTTCCCCCTCTGATGTTGTCATTCCGCCAAGGCATGTTTGAGTTTAATGATTGCTGCTTTAGGTTTTTTTCCACTGGGGCTATGGAGCTGATTCAGCGAGCAACTAAAGGAAGTATTCACATCATGCACTGAATCCTTTCTGTAAATATATGCCTACAAACTTTAAATATCTGCCTCAGAACACTCTAATCTACTTTTTAGGTAATGTCACACAGACCTGCCGGTGATTTTTAGCTACACTAGCTTTTGTAGCATCAGTGAAAACATGAGACAGTAAACATAATATATCGTCTGTTTGGTTATATTTGGACTAAATGTAATGTATTTTTTCCAGACTAGTCTTGTAGTGCTACTGCCAGCTAGGTCATTCTGTTCCTTTTTAACTCAATGTTTTTTTTTGTTTGTTTTTGTTTTTTGTTTTTTAATATAAAGGGGTGCCTAGAGCTCAGAGGGTTGCAGTATCTTCTTGCTTTGTATCTTTAATGACTTAAGTGGATCAGTTTTGGGGCAGGGTTAATCCTAGTTGCCATCTGTGCAAGGTATTCGGTATACAGGTCTCAGAGATTAAATGGTAGTGTGTGTGCGTGCATGTGCATCTGACAGTGTCTGTCAAGAGTAGATGAAAATGTAAACATGTCCTCCAGTATTACAAAAACGGTGCAAAATAGAGCCAGCTGCATCCTTGGTCATCCTATGGTCACTGAGAAGAATCTACTTTTTTTGTGTCTCTAGTTTATTGCTTATTATGGGTAATAAATAAAAATAAATGTTACTGTGCTTAGATCTAAAATCTAACTTTTTGTATCTATAAATAATGTGGATGTGTGTCCTGTAGGACTATAAGCCTGACGAAGACCCTGCACTCTTTCACTCTGAGAAGACTGGCCGAGGTCCGCTAGGCCCAAACTGGAAGGTGTGAAAACTGCTGCTGTTTTTCCAGTCACTTTGTTTGTCAAAGAGATTGCCTAGAAACTGGCCACTTTAATCATTTAAAAGTACTGAGAATTCATGAATTTATCTGAGGGAACGGTGGAATGTGTAAATTCATGCGCACATACACACACACAGCTTGATAAAAAATGGGGAGGGGGGGGGATTGTGATCTCAGCAGTGCTGCCTGTGATGTGGTTGTTGGTCCCAGATGAATTGGCTTTATTATTTTAGAAATTGCTGATTTTTATTTGCAATAGTATCTAGACTGAATTATGTGAAAAGCAAAAAACTGAGCAGCAGTTCTGTGGGTGGAAACAGCTTGTTGATGAGAGAGTTCAGAGGACAGCAGCCAGGCAGGTTTGAGTTGATGGGAAGACTATGGTAACATGAATAACACAAGATCCCAGGAGATCAACAAGTTCAGAAATCCTTAAAGCAGCCTGTTTAGTACCAACAACCCTGCCATGGTCAATGTTACTGATCTCACTACCCCCTTCCTCCCCCCCTCTATCAAAGCCCTACACCTGCATGAGATTATATAATGCACTTCTGCTGCAGTATTGTCTGACTGGATATTTCTATGAATATGTAAGTGTTTTTATTAAGAGTGAATTTTGAATGTATTTATTTGCTAAACAGGCAGAGCTCAGTGCAAAGACAGACACTCCACGAATGTGTGCGTACAAACTGGTCACCGTGAAGTTCAAGTGGTGGGGCCTTCAAAACAAAATCGAGCAGTTCATCCACAAGGTAAATATGAGCGTTGACTCACTGTTCCTGAAGCGATTTGCTCAAAACCTGTATCTTCTGAAATGTTTCTTTGATATAGTACGTGTTCTGTATGTGCACCTCATCAAACTACCTTTTGATACCTGTCTTTTAATCCATATCTTGTGTAACATTCAAGGAAACACTGTGTAGTTATGCCTTGTTCATTTTAAATGAATGGACTTTGCTTTTTCTGCTCCTTTCTGTCTGTAGCAAGAGAAAAGGATCTTCACCAACTTCCACCGTCAACTCTTCTGCTGGATCGACAGGTGGGTGGAGCTCACCATGGAGGACATCCGGCGGATGGAGGCTGAGACACAGAAGGAGTTAGAAGAGGTCAGTCCTATGTGCAGAACAGTATCACCTTTTAGTTTAAATAGCAATGAAACTGGTTTTATTGTTTTGGGGTCCTTATAGTGTACCGCTACATCACGTGAGGTGAGGTGTTTATGTGGGTGACTTCCACGTTGTTACTCTCAGTGCGGAGTGAATACAGCTGGTTTCTACATCAACAAAACTCATTCGACTGCAACAAATGCTAATAAATTCAAGAAGCAGGCATAGGGTGGCCTGACTCAGCTGCTGATTGGGGCCTAACATGGTTAAGGTGGCTAGTTCAGTCTTTGTTGTTGTAAAACGCACTGCTGTTCAGAAGCAGCGTAATTCCCATGTAGTTTGTGTCTCGTTTTGTATCGGTATAACTCAGCACTTACTTAGATGTAGTTTTCAAGATGCAAACATAGCAATGACTGTGTTGAGATTTGTTATTCAGCTCTCCTTATGAATTCTGTGCAGTAAAAAAAAAAAAATCAGGAATACGATACTGTGTGTTTAATCATTAACACCCCTATGTTTTCACTTACCGTAATGAGAAAAGCACACTTTCGTGCTTTAAAGGACTTCAGCACTGTTTTCTTCTTCTGGTTGCCACTGGCCTCTCTATAATATTCTCTATTTTCAGTGCGTGTTTTTGTTGAACGCAACCCAGCACAAAGAAGGCTGGTAATTGGCCCGACTTCTTCCTGTCAGCCTGTTAGAAATGTGATCCAGCCGTGCGGCCCCTCCAAAGCCTGACGCACTCTGTGATCATTTTCAGCACACAGCCAAGGAAAACCACAGACTTTCCACTCCTTGGGAAATATTGATCAATACTCTCTCTTCCAAGGGCTCAAGGCGTAGTCTGCTATTACTTGAACTCTTAGCAGGAGTTTTGCCAAAATTAATAGGTAATATTGATTCTCAGATGGTCAACTTTCAGTCTCATTAGTCCCTTTTTTTTTTTTTTTTTTTTTTTTGAGTTTTAAAAATGGACGTTTTTTTCCCCTCCTGTGAATGTGGCAAATATGATGGAGCTGGAGCCGAGGTACTAAGCCCCAACACTGAACAATTTGTTTCTCTGCTCTTATACCTCTGCCAAGTTTAAACTGGGCTGATTTTGCCTAATATTTAATCGGATAGTATAGTTTGGCTCTGTCTCCAGACCCAAGCCCTTCCAAGTGCTGCTTTTCCAAAGCCTATTTGAGGATTGGATGTTAATTATGATGCTGCTGATGTATTCCCCTTTCTGTAACCCTTTCCTTTTCACCCCAACAGGAGTGTTAAAGCAGTGTGACTACATTGTGTGTGCTAATGAGCTTCTGTTTTGCATGTAGATGCGACATAAAGGCAAAGTACGAGGCACGACAGCGGCTGAAGATTAGATGTTGGCCATCTGATAGGCATAACAGGTGGAATGAGATCCGTAAGTTCCCCAGGACCCGTGGTGTCAGTATTTTGTGCTCTCATCGCTTACGTTCACTTGTTCTTTAATGATTTCACTCGATTCCGAGCGCTGTCTCTATTTAGGTTTACCACCAGCAGGAATTAGGGATAAATCAAGACACCCACTTACAAGTATGGTGTCATGAAAAGCCTCTGTCATGTTTTAAGATTAGTCTAAGCAATGATTATTCCCTAGACAATGCTTAAAGCAGCCAGCCGTGTTGGAGTGTTTGCCAAGGCCAAGAGAACTTGCACCACCCAACAAGACAAATCAGAAACAGAGGTCTGAGCTCATCTACTGAGTATAGCTTTAAAAAGATGAACACAACTGGATCACGGATCCTTATGAAAGGACACTAGTTCTTAATTCTGTTGATCACACTTTAAAGTTTTCAATACTGTAAGACAACTGAACCAGCTAATCAAGACTTCAGAAAACTTTGTTGGAACGGGCAAAAAGTTGAAAAATAGTTCCAACACTGACGAACACTGAGATTAGTTTACATTCTTGCTTTAGACCTGTGAACCCGAATGGAGGCAGTTAGTCTTGTACCATGCTCAGGCTGCTTGTATATGGTGCCAAGCATGTGAACTAACAATCATTCTTCTTACCTCTTATAGTCCTATTCAAATTGTGATTTTGTGTCTTAAACTTTTTCATGAACCACTTTTTTTTTATTTATTTATTTATTTTAATCTCACTTTCAGCGTGGACAGATGATGCTAAGCTCTGGCAGTGCTGTCATTTTCTGTGTACAGACTCGCTATACTAACAAACTCTTTTTCTTGGAAAGGAGTTGAATGCTTGGATACATCAAACTTGCTTCATTTTTGATCTGTTGTTCCTCCTCGCCGTGTTCAACTCTTCACTCCATCATTTTCAGCTTTCTTTGCTCCAGAGCTCACAAAGTTCGTCTTCTGTCTGTTACTAACCATTCACTACTAACCTTTTTTTTTTTTTTTTTTTTTTTTTTTATCCTTTTGCTGTGCAAAATCACAAATGTTTCTCTATAGTGATCTGCGAGTGCTGTGCACATTTTTCTCTTTCACTGAGCTTGTGGTTAAAGGCGTAGTGTTTAGATCAGTTCATCGCACTGTTTGCTTATTAACTCATACAGGTCCTTACGTGGAAAATAATCGACTGCATGTGCATATATGCCCCCGTGGCTCAAATGTGCAACTGTGCCAAATATTCTTGATGCTCAAAATAGGCGTGCTCTTTGCCTTTGACTTCATCATCCTGCCCTTAACATTTTCTCCTTTTCCCCCCCTCTCCCTTGTCTATTTCAGCTTCGTAAAACCGGTCAGGTACGAGGCACCAGTGCTGCTCATGAACAGTGAGGTAAAACTAACGAACCCTGCTGCAATTTTCTGATGAAGGAATGACGACACGACACACGAGCGAAGACGGCCTGTGGTGTGTTCGAGTTCTCCATCAGAATGATCAGTAATACTGTAGCCACCTCAACATCTTACTCAGCACACCAGACAGCCTCACCCTGACAGAGATTCACACCTCTATCTAATTGCCTATAATGACTTTACTGGAGAATGGTAGGATTTGTGGAGAATATTTTAGAAATAATTAAGGTTTAGTGATATTCCTTCAAACTTTGTGGCAGATATTGGACCAATTTTAACTGTCTATTTCCTTAAAATTAACGAGTTCATGATTTTTTTTTTTCTTCTTCTCAACATTAAACTATCCTCCCTCCAATCCCTTTTTATTCTCTTCCCCTCAGATTAAGCACTTATTTCAATGGGATAGGGGTGTTTTTCATTTATTTTTATTTTTTTTTTATTAATAATCATGGTTTATTTTTATCCTGCTAATTAATATATATTAGCTTTGTTTTGTTTGTTCTAGAGAATATTGTTCTATTGCATAAAGGGAGTAATCTGCAGCTAGAAAAGCAAGCACATGTTCACATGCACACGCACACAATTTGCCATCAATCATTCTGTCACATTGGGTGAATCGCACACAGACCACAGAACCTCTTTGGTTAGTAGCTTTGCATGAGCTTAGCTATGCCATGGCAGAGCAGGTGTTTTTTGTTTTGTTTCATGCATCCCCCCCTCGCCCCCTTACTGGACGTCTTCCTGTCCTCAGCGGGGCCTCCATCATTAGCACTGAGCGAAGTGTAGGTTTAGACCGTTTATTGGAACTTTGATTTCTTCCTTGATTCAGATGAACTCCCAGTGCAAATACTGCCTTTTTTATATATATATAATGAGCTCTTGGAGCTAGTAGTATGCTGCTAGATCTTAAATGTCCATGTTATAATATGTCCATATTCTCTTGGTGCTGGCTGAAATACAAATTTTCCAAGAGTCAAGATTTTTTTTGAGTACCTATAAATAAATGAAGAAAAATGTCTTCTAATCTTAATACATGTATGTTGAGAGTTCAAATTTAGAGATATGTCTGAGGCGCTACCTGAAACAAGCCTTCTGTGCAAACCTTCCCTCAGCTTGTCCACTCAGCTTTCAGTCTGGCGTCTTGAATCTCATTAGCCAGCCTAGCCAAAAAAAAAAAAAAGCGCGCACACACACACACACACACAGGGGTTAGCTTTCTTGCACTGGTCACATAAGAGACTGGACCTGCTCTACAGGGTTTTTTTTTTTTTTTTTTTTTTAAGAAACTTTCTCTACAATGTGCTTTAAATAGTATGTGTACAGTTTTCTATCATAGAGACTTTAATAGATTGGTAATATTACATTATTTCCTTATTTCTAAAGAGGTCAAAGACAAGATTTTTAACTGTAGATATTCACTTTTATATTTTGTAGTCCATGTGATAGGCTGCAGGGATTTCTGAACAGCTGAAGGTTGGAGTTTGAAATCAAAGGTGTGCCTGATGCTCTGTAACCCTCCCAGCCTTCTCACTTCTCCCCCTGTTGGTATATAACAAGACATTTATTGATGGATGTGGTGAATCTTTTTGACACAATCAACGGATCAGTGCATTGTGATGTTTTTCTTTTTTTTAGAATAAGCCGACATCCTTACACTTATCAACTGTCGCAAATGTTGAATGAGTTGCTGGAGTTGGCAGCATCTTTTTCATGTTTAGAAACCTCCCGTCAGGTTTTGTTTACCCGTTTTCTTTAGCATCACAGTCAAAGCCATGAGGAAATTCCTCTAAATCAGGATTGATTGATGGGTGCACTGTGTGTAGTAGTAAAGCTTTATATGAGACTTGACTGAGGAGTTCTATCGTACTGTCACTGAGTTTCTTATAAACTGTTTTGTTCTCTTTTATACACTGAATATCAGGTGGGGAGGGAACATTATGATCTTGGATATGATAGATAAATCAGATATACTTTGATCATGTAAGTCTTGGTTTATTTCAGGAACATCTGCAACTCATATTTTAATCAGGGGAATATCAGTGAATGTACAATTTTTTTTTCATTATTTTTGTTAAAATTGGACAAAAAGATCTGGATAATGGAATTGAATATGTAATAAATTTATAAAGTCTCTTCTCAGTCTGTTCTGTTCTAAAAAAAAAAAAAAAAAAAACATCTTCCCATAATCTCACACACACCGGTTGACATGTTGAAGTTAAGTCTGCAATCGGAGTATTTTATATACCACTAGATGGCGCTGTGTGGCTTTAGCAGACTTCCTCGCAGTTTGAGTTTCTTAGTTTTAAATATGAACTTTAATATATATATAGAGAGAGCGAGAGAGATGACACAAAATCCAGTCTAAAGCTTCAACGAGCGTGATCTGTATGCTTTATATTATTTACATCATAAGGGATTTTATCTTATAGACTAGAATTACGATTTTTTTTCACTCGTTTACGTAAACATTCACAGCCCCATAACAATGTATATTAACGTGTTCTCGTTGGTATAATTTTTTTTTGTACATGTGTATATAATCTCACTAGTTCATTATTAATACAGATTATACACTGTCTCTTCTTTGCATCCGTGTGGGCGGGGTTTATTGTGCAAGCCCCGCCCCATGCGCACGGACGCGGCGTCCGTATTGGTGGTCACGCAGCGCTGGGAGAGAGATGAGGGAATGTCAAACTTGTTGCCGACACTGGAGGTAAACACATAAAGAAAGATCGCGACAACGTAAAGATGAACGGTACGTCCTTCACGAGCGTCGCGCTGTCTAAACCGCCGCGTTAACGGCCGAGTACGCGATAGTTGAGAGCTCGGCTTGTTCGCCGCCGCTCCGGTGCGTTACACACACACACACACACACACACTCAGACACGGACACACCGCCGCGTTCCGGACATTCAGCTCGGCAGCCGACAGACGCGCGCCCGACTGTTCCTCCGACTCCACGATGACACAAGTTGATCTCCGTGTAAACCGAAAAACGCTATAAACATGGCGGAGTAAACCGGCGCGTGCGATAGTATCTGCTTGGATTCGGCGCGAGGATGGGTCGCGCGCTGCTCCGGTGCCGCTGCCTGCAGCCTGCAGCTTTGCTCCCGGCCGGGTCACCACCGTGTTAGAGCTCCCCTGAACATGTGCGTTTTCCAGGCTCTCATATCTCAGCCCGTGTGTGTGTGTGTCCTCGTCGCCAACAAAAGGACCAAAGTTTCTCTCGCTGCGCCGATTTTCCACCGACTTGCCCTCCGTTCGGGGCTCCGGAGGTACTTACAACTCATTTCACATCTTCTTTTACAACAGACCATAAAAAAACGTCAATATATAAACACTATATCGTAAAACATTTCCGACATCATATTATTGTTTTTATTTTTATGCACCAGTCATTATTGTGTGTCATTTGTGTAACTAGTTACTTATGTATATATTTTTTCTTTCTACCTTGTTAACAGCATGGACCTGGTTGGAAAAGAAGAAATTAATTTTTTAAAAAGTGCAAATTTTGGAATACAGGAAATGGGATTAGTGGTCATTTTGGATTATTTCCATTGATTTTTCTTTTTTTTTTTCTTTTTAATAATCATTGTGGTGGCTTTATGAACAGTAATTGCACAAGCCTTGTGCACAGTAACAATGAACACTAACTATAACAGTTCTGGATTTGACATGAAGGCACCGTCAGTAGGTGTAGAGCCAGTATTGGGCCCTTTGAACGAACCCCCCATGCAGGGTCTCGGCTTCACGTCGGGAAGAGAGCAGTATGGATTCCAGCCTCACAGCCATGGAGATATGCTCAATATCGGACTACAGCAGCAGCAGCAGCTCCATATGCCGCTGCCTTTCAACAACCAACAGCTTAATCCTGACCAGCCTTCACACCCCTACCAGGATGGGGTCACCTCCTGCCTGCATGGGGACAGACACATTGGCTTCAGTGGCAGCAACACAGGCCACCAGCACATGTTCGAGACTGAATTCAATCATTTCACAGAAGCTCAGACACGAGAATGCCTCTCGCAGCAGCAGCAGCAGCGGCTCGCCAGCATGCCTGATTATCAGCTCCACAGCCATCCTAATGGTAATCACGCGGTTCCAGCCCCATGTCTGCCTCTAGACCAGTCTCCCAATCGGGCCGCGTCCTTCCACGGTCTCCCATCCTCCTCTCCCGAAAGCAACAGACTGGAGCACTATAGACTTTTCCCACAGGGAAGGGTAGGGGCGTCTCAATACTGTTACCCATGCGATCCTATCTCTGGACATTTTGATATGGCTGGATTTTCTACTCCTGACTCCACTGAACCCAAATTGTCCTATTGTGAAGCAGGGAACCAGATGGTTGGAGGTAATTTTCCCACCTTCAATCAAAGCGGCTCACGAGCTCCTATGATTGGCGGTTCTAAAGTCGATCAGCAGCTACCTCAGCAAAACACTTATTCGGAAAGGTTTGGGAACAGGGGAAAATTGGAACCAGGGGTCACTCCTAGACATCACCTCATGGCCCAACAGAGAGCAGGACCTATGGCTAGGCAGAACCCTGGCTCCCCTGTCCTTCCCCGTTTGTACCACACGCCAGAATTTGTTCCAAATAGTCCAGACATGCAGAATAATAACGTAGTGCTCCATGGTCAGCATGGTCAGCTGGATCATCCTGTACACAGATTAAATAACCACAACATGCATCCGTTTGGTGAGCCCATGTTTAATCCCCAATTTGGACCTCAACCACCCCATCAACAGCATCTCAACTCTTTCCCTTATTTAAATATGGCCAAGAGGCCACGGTTTGATGCCCCAAATGGCTCTGCTGGGGAGAGCTGTCGCCCCCTGAGAAGTGGCTTACATAATCGCCCAGGCCTTGAGAACCACCTCTCCCCCTCCTCCTTCCCTGCTCCCATGGGGGAATTCACAACTCACGTGACGGATGGTTTTCAATCAGGCCCCCCACCGCTGAGCTGTGGCTCACATCAACAGCAGCCACTGGCTCGCCAGCAAAACGCAGCCATGATGATCAAACAAATGGCATCTAGAAACCAGCAGCAGAGAATGAGACAAGCGGACCTGCAGCCTATAAGTCAGCATGGGGATGTTACACAGAACAGCATGGGCCACAGAGGACCGATCGGTGGCATGTCTCATTTAAATTTTGACAAGAAACATAATTTTCATGGAAACTTTGATACTCAGAATCATCACCTACCTCACGAAAACTCTTGGTTTCCCGACCCACATCAGCAATGTAGGGAAACGAACATTCATGGAATGGAACAGTCACAAAATGGACATGATATTTTTAGATCAGGGGTCACAACTGCAGAGATGCAGTCTTTAAATTCACCAGGGCCACAAAATCAGTTTGAAAATAGCATGAACAATTCTTTGCAGGTACAGACATCTGATGATGGAACAATGCAGCCAAATGCACCCATGAATAGGAGACAGGGTGAATTTGGAGGAGTCGCTATAAGACGTCAGCACAGTTTCCCTCCTGGGGGCCCAAATCAACAGGGAACCTCTCAAAGCAATCCTGCCGGTTTGAACTCCTCACCAGGGAACTATCCCTCCCATCCTGAGTACATCTCCAGTCAGCACCTGTCAGTCAATAAGCTTGGGGCCCTCTCTTTGGGGAATTTAAACAAAGCAAGTACAAAAGACAGTGTGTTTGGCCAAAGCTGTCTGGCAGCTCTGTCCACTGCCTGCCAGAATATGATTGCCAGTCTGGGGGCCCCAAACCTCAATGTGACTTTTAATAAGAAGAGTCAAAATGAGGCCAAACGCAAACCAGGTCAGGTGGAGAAGGACATAAATAGCAGTGGCGGTGTTGGGGCTTGTGGCCCAGGAGCAGAGTATTTCCAGAGCAGTGCTTCTCAGAATAGTCAGACGCCTTGCTCTGGGAATAACAACAATACAGCAGTGGGTCAAAGTGCTCTAGGCCAGATGGCAAAAAGGGAAGCTGCCACCCTCTCCCCAGACAACGCTGTGGATTCTGGGAATGAAGGCAAAGGAGCAATAGGGAGCAATGGCCGTGGGAGAGGAAAGAGAAGACGGGACAGTGGGCATATAAGTCCAGGTAATTTCTCCCCATCATGCAGTAACAACCCTGTGGTTAGTCCAGGCCAGCAAGCATCCTCTTTGGGCATGGGTGCTGAAGGCCGAGGCAGGACGCCCGAAAGTGTCCTCGTCTCGCCTTCGTTCGGAAAACCTGACCTCACAACCTCAGTGGATAGTGGAATTCAAAGCATGGGCAAGTCTGATGGCGTTTCACCCTGTATGGATTATCTAGATGACGCTAGCCCTAACTACGGCAACGAGGACGTTAGGACCAACAGATCCAGTATGAAGTGCAGTTCAGACAATAGGAGTGGCTATCCTGACACGCCTTGCATGGAACAGGTGAGGACGCCGCTGGACAGCTCGGCCCAGGACGAGGTGCATCCTCTAGAGATCCTTCAGGCTCAAATCCAGCTGCAGAGACAGCAGTTTAGCATCTCGGAGGACCAGCCGCTTGCAGGAAAAGCTGGCAAAAAGCCAGACTGCCAGTCTGGACTTAACGGAGACTGTGCCATGGCAAGCTGCAGCCCAGAGCCTGGCAAGGGCACCGTGAATACCATTGACCTTGACTCTCTCATGACAGAGCAGCGTGCCACCTGGTATGGCCCTAGCAACAAGGCTCTGATAGAGGACTCTAGGAATGGCAAGTGCATGGGATTCTGGGACAGAGCAAGAGGCCAGAGTGACAACAAAGAAGGTAAACACAATCGACTCACAGTGAGAGCATGATGAATTGGTGGTTTTATGGACTGTTGAATTTACTGTGATGACTTAATGGCTGGATAATGAACAACTTTAGGTAGCTTAACCTCTAGGGGTTTACAGCTAATCTTTCTCAGAGAAATGGGCTTTAATTAGCACACTTTGCTACAGTCTGTCTGGTGGTGACAGACACAGCATGTAAAGACGAAAATGTGGTCCATTTTTTGCTGGAAGGCAGCAATGTGTGGGCAATGTGCAATTTGTGGTGAAGAAAAGGTTCAGGCCACATTTGAAATAAAATCCATGGCCATTAACACATTACAGGCTATTTCCATGCTCATAATTCTTTTTTAACTGTTAAAAGCTTACACACACTCTCTCTCTCTCACACACACACACAAAATAACAAATTACAAATAAAACTCAGTACTGTTTAAAAATGGTTTGCAGCTACTGTGCAGGTTCAGACAACACCACTGTTTTGTCTGATAAGAATAATCTAAATGTTATTATTATTATTATTATTATTATTATTATTATTATTCACTGCATTGTTTTATTATTATTAATGTAGTTTTTTTCAGAACATTGTTGTAATTTCCCCTTGTGTTTTAGCTGAGTAACAGATTTAATTAATCAAAAATATCTATTATAACAAAAACATAACAAAATATGCATTTGTACTCCAGTAACTATGTTCACTTGAACATCGAAATAAATTCATTTTTTAATTTTCATGAACGTTTCGAGGTACATCTACAATTAGTTTAAAATTCAAATATGCATCAAAAACCCGGAGAGCTCATTTCAGTGACTCAGTAGCCTGTGGTGTTTTTTTTTTTTTCTTCTTTTTCTTTTAATCCTGTCAATTTTCTTATTAAAATCTGACATGAGATTAGATATTTTAGCAAAGACAGGCTATGATCATTTATGGAGGTTTGCCTTTTTTGTTATTCGTTTCATTTTTATTTGTTTCTATTTTGTCTTGATGGATTATTTGAATAATAATTGAACGGTTCGGAGAGCTAGTGCAGTTGTAGCGAGAGGAGAATATAGTGTGTGTGCTTTTAATTTTTATTTGGTGTGTTCACTTTTTCTTTTTTTCTGTCTCGCTCCCTGTGATGCATTATAGAAGACTTTAAAACAACAGTTGTCTGATTTATAGTGGCTCTGGTTATGTGTCGTGTATCATGTGACTGTCACATCAGCGAAGTGATACTACATGAACATTTAACCATGAAGAGAATTACGTAGCGATTTAATGAATTTCGTGAGATGAACCTTAATATTGCAAGACACTCACTAGGCAAATATCTGTGGGTTTTGGTTTTTTTTTTTTCATTTTGTTTAGTTTTTTGATTTTTGAATATTTATTTTTTTGATCTAATGGATATTTAAAAATATCTGCATATAATCATGTATATTGTGTAATAATTACATTTATGGCATAACAAGGTGCTAAAGTATATTCATGAAGTCAGCCTTAAACACTACAGAAAGAATTATCTAACAATGTGTCTGATTTTTGATCACGGCTTCATGTTTTTAAACATTTTGCACAAGATTAAAAATATCTACATAGAACATGTTATTTTATTATTATTATTAGTAGTACTATTATTATTTCTATTAATCTGTTTATTTGCAATAGTAATTATGCAGTTATGCATGTCTTATAAGTGTAGCTGTATGGTAACAATCTTTATAACAAATCATGCCATTGATAATGTAGTATTCTACAATGCAGTGTGTGTGTGTGTAAGAGAGAGAGAGTGTGTATGTGTTTGAGTGTCTACATTGAGCACACTTTTAAAATTCACTGGCTGAGCAGTAGAGATTGTCAGGTGTGATATTTAAAATAGTCACATTTCAAAATACCAGCAGAACTGCGGCTCTGAGAATAAACACAAAGAACCAAAAAATCTCTGACTGACTGGAAATAATAGATTATGGAACATACAAATAAATAATAATAATAATAGCAACAACACTATTAATAATAACAGTACTATTACTACTACTACTAATAATAATAATAGTAATATTAATAATAATAATATTGCTGCATGGGTTAATGTTCTTGTAATTAATAGTGTTCAAAGCAATGGTGAAAATGCCCATAGTTTGAAAACATACATATCAATACGTCATACATAATTTTAATAACAACAATAAGTAACAATGTTCATTAACCAGACCTGAATTCTAAAAATAATAAATACCCAAATTAGCTTTGTGTTGGCCTCCATTTAAGAATTAAATATAATTAATCTGTATAATTATATATATACACTTTTTTTTTTTTTTTTTTATTATTCACAAATAGAATAAAAATTACGTCCTCTTTTCCCCAGGTGTTCATCATTTATTTAATGTCACATCCATAACACTGTTTTCTGACAAGGTTTAAAATCTGAAAATGTGTCATCACATGCGCTCACACACACACACACGCGCACACATTTGAAAATATGCTTGTTTGACACGTCAAACCTTTGACGAGTGGAAATAATCAGTACACACTAATGAACGGAGAACTAATTAAAACTCGTGCTGCTTATCATTCTATCCGTCGTGACATCTGGATCCGCATCGTTCACGCTGAAATCCAGAGTAACACTTTGTTTCAGGCAAGAACTCAGCGATGGTCGGACACCACGCGCCTTTAGCTGGATCCGTGTTTCATGGACTTCTGCGTGATTTACCAGAGCATACCTTTTATGGGAGTGTTTGTCTATCAGAATGAATTAAGGTGCTTGACGCTCCCTGCCAGAGCTCCTCCGGTACATGGTCCTTTTTTCCATTAAGAACATAAGGAAAAATGAAGATCTTGTCTTGGCATTTTCCCCTAGGGTTTTGCCAAAAGGGAGGTCTATGCTCGCACAATGCATCAAGGAATCCAACGTTTTGCTTTGATTTATACATGCTTCCTCCCTGCAACACCCTCCTTCCTTGTAGACCCTTTCTGGAGGATGTAACTAGGCTCAAAACACTTTTCTGACCAATTCTCTGTAGGCTTTCTCTAGCACGTAGCAGTGTTATTGAGCTTAGTTGATCTTTTTCATACTTTTCCATTTCAACTCCCAATGAAATGATCATATGTTTCTGAGATCAGCAAAGTCTACGAGTTGTATATGGAGCAGAAGGGTGTTGCTGTTGCTGGTCCATATGCGGCGGTTTAGTGCCTGTAGCGTGCTGGCCAAAGAGAGCGTGTTTGAGAGCCAGATGGAGCAGTTAACCATCCAGACAGCAGCAAGCCATCCATGCTGGGCCCCTCAGCTGGCCCGAGTTCCCGTTCTTCCTTCTCCCCCACTTTTTCTCCACTCGCTCCCTCCCTCCCTCCGTCTCTCCCTCCTTCCCTCCTTTCTCCAGCCCCTGAGCTCATGAAGGCAGGCCCTGTATGGCCCCAGGCCTCAGATGTGAGACTCCCTCAGTGCATTTCAGGCCTCCGAAACACTGTGAAAAGTCCTTTCATATCCCTCAGCTTCACTTCCCACTCACTCTGTCGAATATTTTAAGACCATTTCATTCAAATTTGTCAATAGAAATTCGAACCATATAACAGTATATAAAATCAGGTCCAAGAGGGACTCGTTAATGTAAAAGAGAGAGCGAGAGCCAAACACTTTCTGTGCGCTTGTGTGGGAGGCGCCCACACGACCCCCACAGTTCAGCTGGCAGGTGTTTAGAGCTTGGGTTAAAACTAGCCAACAATGACAGGTAGACAGTTTGGAAGGAATGTTTGGGGGGAATTTTTTTTTTTTTTTTTAAATCTGAGATGATTTGCAGCAGAAGGTAATATTCAATTGCTAGCTAGGTTTCAAATTTAACCCTATGATATGATCCTAATCTATTTCTTTCTCTCTCTCTCTGTATCTATGTCTCTCCCAAGGGCACGGGTAGGATCACTTGTTGGATATCCCTCAATGACTCTTCCCTGAGTCGCCAAAAAGGTAATAACTGCAGATTGACTGGAAGCCATTTTAAGGCATATTTCAAATTGAAAAATGTATGAGAAAAGACTTTTGACTAAATTGTCCTGCCTGTGCTCTCAGCAGGTGCTGTTCAAGATTGGTGTAGGAGTGAAGGAAAGCCTGAAGGAGCCCAGTACCTGTCTCTTCACTGCACAGGAAGATTGAGGGATGAAGGATCCACTAAAGCTCTCACGGAGCCCCCGATATTCACATTCAAACATCCTAGAGCAGCTCCAAACACTGGGGGGTGGGGATCCTTCCTGCCTGTTTCTACCTGACAGATCACTGTGGTGGTTAGTCTTTGGTCCTTTATTTTCACTGATAATTGGATAATGTCTTCATCAGGAACAGTGAGGCCACCACCATCTCACAGTGTGTGTTCAATGCTGCTAGGAGGCCACACACTCTCGAAGTCTCTACTGGAAGCTCCAACATAGAGACTGAAGACTGTGACTTAGGAAAGACAAGCACATCAGATTGGAATCTTGGACAGCGTGGCCGAATTGCTTTTAACGAATATTTTTTTAATCCTTTTTTGCCATTTGTCCTCTTTTCTAATTTTGTTTTGATTACCTCATTTTTTTAATTAAAAAAAAACTATTAAGTGAACATCAGAATATTTCGAGGTGTTTTTCTTTTTTTTTTTTTCTTTTTTTTTTTTAAATGTAGAGACGTTGATGAAATGCTGAAAACATTTCTTCGCGTCGAGCATACAGCAGGACTTGTTTTTTTGGTTTCTGCCCGTTTCAAATCGTCCAAAATCGTGCTGGAATTACTATTACTTTCCTTTATTTATTTGATCCATTAGATCATTTTTGATCATAAGCGATGAACATTTTAAATATATATTCACCACATTTTATCCATCACAGATGGAAACTTGGCTGTGATATCAGATGTCTGTTTTGTCCCTCCTTCTGCTGTTTTAGAGTTGAAACAGAAACTATTCACAGGAGAAGAACCACTTTCAGTATTGTGTTTTAAAAAAAAAACGCCTGGCAGTTCACTTTGGTCCTCAGTCCTGGGTTTTTCTGACTGTGGTGGGTCAACCTTTTGACTTTGAAAGGCCAGTGGGGGTTCCCTTCGCTCCCTCCCGCTTTTGGAAATCTGATATGTAGGCTGAGCTCATCCCTTTGTGGCGGCCTGGCCAGTGTCGGAATGCCATTGTTTCAAGCCGATACTCTGCTCTATTTGGGTTTTCCCCTTCACTCGGCCTTCATTGACATACTGAGCTTCTCCCTGCTTTTAAACTAACTGGTGCTGAATATGTTTGGCCAGACTTGGCAGCCTATTCAAGCGGGGACAATAGCCACTGACAAAAGACTTTTCCTTTTAAGAAAATGGGTGTCCTTCTGGTGATTCAAAAGATCTTTAACCAGTTTATTGGTGTTTGACACCTCAGTGTTTTCCATGCTCTACCTCTTTCCGTGCTTATGAGTTTAAGATTTTTGTTTCTGTCTTGTTTTGTTTTGAATTTGAATTTGCTTTTTAGTCATGACACATCGTCTCCTCCTTTAAAAAAAAAAAAAAAGAAAGAAAAGAAAATAAGAGGCCCTTAACTTTCATGTGGATTTTCACAGTGTGAAACCTTTTGAATGGACTGATACACATGCAGAAAGTGGCTTTTTAAATTAAAAGCGGTTGGCATCGAAAGCCGACAGCTTTTACTGCAATATTTACAAAGCTAAAATGGTTTTCTTGTAGAATGTATAGGCAATGTAAATAAGCTGTATAGCAACTGTATAATATGGATTAATTGAGAAATATGTTGTAAATCATTGTTTTCTGCACCTGACACTCATCAATATAAAACAAACGGAGTGCATTATCTATTTGTCCTTTGTCATTTGTATTTCAATGTACCACTCATTTTTTATTTTTTTTTTTCTTCAAAGAAAAAAAAAATAAGTCCAATGTTTTTATTTCTGTAAGGGTCTATGAAGGTTGAGATACTGCCTGAGAAATAGTGGGTTCATGTTTACCCTGAACTAATCTTAAACAGTGGGAAAATAGTTTTGGAAAGCAACTGTGAAGAGAAAAGAGAAAGAGAGAGAGAGAGAGAGAGGTTATTTAGTGAAGTCAAGGGATACTTTCAGTGATGCCTGTGAACTGCAGCCAGGCTTTAAGGCGGCCATGTAGCGTGCCTTATTCATGCACTTTATATTAATCTACAGTATATATAGTGTATATACACACACACATATATATATATATATATATATATATATATATATATATATACTGTATATATGTGAATTACCCTGTGTGATCACCATTGTGACAGCCTTTTAACGATGACACTGCAGCGTTGTGCAAAAGCAAGTCAGAGTGTCTGCCACAACTAAATGCTCGATGATGCAAGGTTTTTCAAAATCTAGCATGTGCTTCTAATTATAGACAGTTGCTGCTAAATGTTCACCCTTTTCAGCTGTGTTGCACTACTTCTTCACGATCCGTTCTCCTAGCTTTGCACATTTGGCCTCCATCAGGAACCAGACTTGTGAGCGGTGCACAAAGAGTTAACGTTACGGTGTCCTCTGGCTCCCAAGGGTGACGCACGGTCTAAGAGACGGAATCTTTAACAGGAAAAGCAGTCTGAAAAATGTCCTAGCACAGCTAGGCCGAAGGTGCATTTTCCTTGGCTGCCGCCAGACATTCTTGCACTTGTTTTTCCAATTTGCCGGGGCTGCAGCTAGACACTTTCCCACTTAGAAATGGCTGCAAATTTCTTCCTTTGCTAGTCTGCATTGTCATCAGGGGACTAATTTTAAGCTCTTTCTAATTTTGTATGCTTTAAATAATGCCTAGGGATAAGACTTTTTGCGTCTGTACGTACGTATATTTATGTACAACATATGGAATGAATTTGTTCGTGTATATGAGCAATCAGAGGCATTTATTTGTAATGCTTTAATGTAAAAACTTCATAAACACCATATTTAGTGTATTACCGTAGCTCTGTCTGTCTTTGCTGTACTTATTTGAATGACAATATTTAGAAAAACCGGTTTGCTGGAACACAAGTATATTGGCAAAGTGTCTGAGCTTTGCCTCCACCTTAAGCCTGGAATATTTGTGTATGTTTGTTTTAGCTGCAGATCACTTTTCCATTCTTGGTGTGCGTGTTTGCTTGAGTGCAGCCGCATGGTTTGCTCCTTACATACATGTTAATATGCAGCCCAAGTGGCTACAACATTATAAGCTTTTGAGAGCGCTGACAGTCTGTCCATTCACTTGGCCCCAGAGTGGGCTCCCCTATTCATGTCCGTGCCATGGTGAGGATCGCTGGAAAGAGGGAGAATAGAGGAGGATGAGGAGGAGGGGCACCTCAGTCCTTCCTTTTCCTTCCAGAATGGGATTCTGCAATTGGTGTGCAAATGCCACTGGCTGCCCAAAGCCTGGCGATCCCTGAGGAGCCAGTCAGTGGTGGGACGCTGGCTAGGGCCCTTCCTCGTGTCCCCTGAATTTTTCATAGGTCAGCCCACACAATGCACACTTAAATAGCTGGGCTGCACCGATGGAAATCAGCTGCGGGGAGCGAGAGATGAGGAAGAGAAAAAAATCCCCCCACCGCACAATACGAGTAAAACAAAGATTTTAGTATCTTTTTAAAGAGTGCTCAATCTGCTCATCCAAAAGAAAGCTGGTGAAAAGGAGAGCTTTTTTTGGATCCTTTTTCTTCGAAAGAATGAGGAAGAGGGGAGGGAAGGGGAGGAGAGCAGAGGAGAGGCCTGAGGAGAGGACTCTCAGTTGTCCTGTGTTTGGGAAAGCCTGTTGCATCTCTCGTGGCACTGGGGGAGGGATGCTTGCCTGGCTTGTGGAATACTTCTCTTTGTGCAAGTTGTATGGGGCAAGTAAGTGAGCGCTGCAGGCCAGTTCAGGAGGTTGGGATGCATTTAATGATTCTTTTATCCTCAGGGCTGCTGAAGTAAAACTGGATAACTTACCATATGAATGGTCGATGGCTGTCAGCAGTGCAACTGAAAGAGGAAGTGTGCACTGGGGGATAGATTAGTTGTGACTTATAAGCATACTTATATAGGCAGAAAGAACAAATAAAGTTATTGGATGCAAACTTTTCCTGAAAGCTCAGTCAAATATGTAGCAAAAGAAGAAGATGACTTGTATTTCCCCTCTCACCAAACGGGAGGGCTTATTCCATAGCAAGGGCCTTACTTGTCTAGACAACACTGATTATAAAGCAAGGCTCGTAGTAAACTGATAAATGTTTTCTATGAGGAGTCCTCACTGACAGTATAACTCAATCCGGTGACTAGGCTTAATCGGTGTCCAGGAAAACAGCCCTAAATTATTCACATCGACCTGTATCCCAAGACTTATTGCCCTTGGTCTGCTGCACTACCCATGACTCAACATGGATAGGGAGTTGGAAACCGCAACCTCTTTTTCTTTTTAACTCCTATTTTCTCTTCTTCCCCGTCCAATTCTTCAAGCTCCCCCTCCACGAGCTGCTGGCTGGCCTCTCTGGGTCTTCCTGAGGAGGCTTTGTGAACTCATTAACAGGGGAGCGGGCTGTGATGGACTGGAAGGAGCCGAGGCGTTGCAGCAGTCGGAACCCAAAGGCCAGAACCCGTAAACTTCCCCTTCACCCCCTGGGGGAGCCCAGGCTTTTCTGCTGCCTTTTGATTAGAGTGGGGGAAAAAAACTGCACCGTTATCCAAAGTGCAGCAATCATGAAGCCAGTCTGATACAATATTACCTTCTCGCTTAGACGTATTGATCTGTGTTGATTTCTCCTGAGTCATGCGCATAATGCTGTTGTGCCCTTCTGTCAGTTACGGAATACAATATGAGATTGAGCCGTTTAAACCGAATATTTACACAATTACATGTGCTTCTTTATGGCGCTGGACTCTTGAGTTGATTAAAACTTATAGTGAGCAGCACTCAGAGAGACAGCTGAATGCAAACAGTTCATTTGTCTGGCTCTCACATATCCCCCAGTGGAGAGGTGCTTGATGATTAATTAATCAGTGAACTGGCAGTCTTAACTGAATTATTCATCCCAAGTCCTGTCTGTAATTTCTGCATCTCCATATTAGATTCCTGCTCCAATGATGTCCCCTTAGCTTTCGGGCAAGGTTACCTGATCTAGCCTCTATCGGTAGGCGGCCAAAACGAGGGAGGAAAACGAATAGTGTCTGGTTTCTCACTTTCTAAAAGAATCCGCTTGAACCTTTTAGTTGGTCTCATTTGCCAAAGGAATGGACACTTTGCTGGAAAACGTTAATAATGAATTAAAATAGCCACCGGTTCCTGCTCACGCTAATTACACCGGATACCTTTCCGTCGCCGTTAGCTATAGCATTTAGCTTGCCTCCGCGCAGCTTACTGTAGCTTTGAGTGGCCTGGGTCTCGGTCTAGATCAGCTACAGTATACATCACGCACTTTATTCTAAAGTGACAGTCAACGAATGGCCAAGTGCGTGCACTCATACACAATATTAAGCAGTTGGGTCACCTGATGAGACCTGAGATAGAGATGTGGAGCTGAAACAGGAGCCTCTGCAGAAAGAGAAAGCCTATCTGCTGCTGGGTGATTGCCAGCTAAAGAGAAGGCCATTGCTGTAGATCAGATCAAGAAAAAGTGTATGGGACAAAATGCAGTTTAGAGATCTGGATGTGATAAGACTTTGGTCTGTTAATCTTCTCAAGGTCTCGTTAGTCCCATAAGGAGGAACTGTTATGTATGGAAAGAGCCGAAGCACTCACGTGTCAAAAGTATAGTAAGATTAGTATTAAGTTTCTTCTCTCTCTCTCTCTCTCTCTTTCTCTCTCTCTCTCTTTCAGCAGTGGCATTTGCGTCGTGTGCACTTGACGAGGTGTGTGTAATGAGACTATTAGCTGTGCTCATCTTTCAGGGTCCGACATACATAGAGAGCAAGTCCATCATCTTGATCTTAGCTACCGCTGGCCCCAGGCCAGCGAAGGAGGCGGGGACTCTGTTGCATATCAGTACTCACACCTTCAAGGCCAAGCGGGCGCCTTGAATGTGTGTATTTGATGGACTGCTCCTCTCCTTGATTTATCTCGAGTGTCCCGTGTCTTCGAGCTCCCGAACTGCCTGCGCAGTGATTCGGTCTTCCTGAGCACCAGGTACCTCTCCTGAACTCGACCAATCTCTTTGAAATAATTCAAGCAGCACAATTACCATCTTGAGATTACTTCCTCTAAAATAGCAGCTTGATACCATTTAGAAGGATTCTCAGTGGGACGCTAATGAGCTCCAATCTGGAGTAATCCCAGACGGCCAGCTGGCTGACAGCCAGCGCTGGGGCTCTGCGGCTCACCGTGCTGTCTTAGCTATCGGATCCGACAAGGAGAAGCACTTGGCCCGTACGTGCGTTGCCGTCTCCCTTTTCCAGACTGGCACCTGGGAAAAAAATCCACAGCCAAAATCCACACGATGGCATCAGCAAACAGTCTACCTGATATGACTTACAAGAAGAGAAAAGCGCCGGGCTCGAGGAACGCTTTTTCCAGTTCTGTTGTCAGGGATCGTTTCCTTTTGAGAATAGACGTCTTTAAAGCTGGATAAAACAGCACCTCCAAAGCCAACAATCTACTCTATCATGCTAACGTACTGTACCCTAACCTGGTGGAGTGATGGCGGTTTATTTATGCTTGTCCTTTCAAGCAGTGGACCAGATCGACGGGGAACGCTTCCGTCAGTAAGGTCATGAATAAGCTCAGTAGAGTAAAATACTGGCCATTTCAAACTCATTTGCAAAATGTAAATATCTATTGTGGCCTCCATTACTCAGGTGCTTGCCCTTTAACCTCGTGGTGACAGGTCCACGCTGCCCTCCTAATGACCTGTCTCTTCTGTCTGATTGGACAAGAAAGGAAGAAAGAAAGAAGAAAAAACGTCCCGTATAGGCAGCGCATCTTTAAAGGATAATGAGACGAACTCTGTCCAGCAGTGCAATGCATTAGTTCCCTCCCTATACACGACCATATACAGTACATATTTATGAATACCTACTTGGTATTTTTATGATAAACCTCTATAAGCACAAACCAGCTGGACTACCATGAGACAATAATAATAATAATTATAATAATAATAATATCGTCGAGCACTACGGGGGGGATTTATGTTATCCATCGCAGGTATCGCGTTCTCTACGTTTGCTATAGAGTGTAGTTATGTGAGGCAGACAGAGAACACACACAAAGGGAGTCAGGTGTCCTCCTCTCCTGTGTCCACTGCTCAGGGGCTTAGCTTCTCCATTTCATTAGCTGTGAGCATCACAGGAGGATTGCACATTAGGTCTTTAATTTAGAGTTTAGCCAGGGGCTGTCTGCGAGTGCTAGTGTGTGTGCGCGCGTGTGCGTGTATGTGTGTGTGTCTGTGAAGCTTCTTGCCAAGCTCTGTGTATGTGTGTGTGTGTGTGTGTGTGTGTGGGGGAGAGCTGTGACAAATGCTTGAATCTTAACAAGCATCACCAATTCAGTACTTCGGAGAGGCTGCTTGACAGGTTGGTGTGACAGCAGATATGACAGAGATGCAGTCACCGGGGTTACCGAGGTTATTCTTGCCTGCTGTATATTCTATATCCTCGGTATATTCTCCAAATTTAGTGGCGAGAATGTAAAATATTGGCACCCGCCGCCTCGATCGCACATGTGAGTTTTATTTAAATTTAGAGTTAAGGACGCACTGGTTTCCAGGGTAAAACAGAATCCCTTAAAGCACAGCTGATCTACTGCGTGGTTTGTGTGCCCATGATGATGAGGTCATGCTGAGAGCTCTGCAACCCGCTGTGTGTGTATTTGCGAGCGTGTGTGTGTGCGCTGCGTGACCCTGACGGTGTTTTGTAGCAGTCATGGGACAGATCAGTGGCGTCTTCTCTCTCAGAATAGCTGCCAGTTCACCAGGTCCTCCAGTTGGCTTACGCATAGCAGCGGGTGATGCAATGGATCAAAGAGCCTTACTTCTTATCCACTTCTCTCTCTAACGTTCGCACTCGATCTCTCTCTCTTTCTCTCTCACTCCTATTCTCTCTCACTCTCTCTCCCCCACCGCTTCAGCTATCTCCCTTCTTGATTGTTCACATTTCTTTAGATTACATTCTCCATGCTTGCTGGCCGCTCGTACCCCTGAAAGGAACACCTCAGTCTCCTCCCCTCTCCGCACGTAGAGCCAAAAATACTCAGTGCACATCATGCTCATAAATATACCCCCCCCCCCCCCATCCCCATCTCTCTCTCTCTCACACACACACACACACACACACACTCACACACACACACACATAGACTGGTGAGGCAAATGCCTGACATTTCTTCCACTGGGACTAAAGGTACTGAAATAAAGCTGGCTCACAGACTCCAGCTCAGTCGTTCTCGCTGTGGAAGGCGAGCCACACTGCATGTGTGTGTGTGGAGGGGTGGGGGAAACCTGCTGGCTCCGAGTACAGAACAATAACGAGCCTGAGTTGTGTAATAGCTCATGTTACAGTCAAAATACAAATGTATGTATGGAAGGCTATTTACAGCTAGTTGTGAAGAGATTCTAAGCCGAACCTGAATTGCAATAAAATGTAAAGATTTAATATGCTCAAGAATCCACCACACTGAATTACATACACATTTATTTTCCTATGGACAAAAAAAACGACAGATTTCAGTTTATCCACTACATTTGGGTCTGAAGGAAAGAAAAAAAAAAAAAAAAAAAGAACAGCATGCCAAGAACATTTTCTAAATGTGTGTTTTGTATGGCACAAGCTTCGGAGCATTATTCCTGCTGGATTACCTCATGTCTGGATCACTCCCTTTTGAAAGATGAGGCAATGGTGAGGATCACAACACAGTTTTTATACGAGTCTTGAGTTTATGGCTCATGTTGTTATTTATTATTGATTATAGGAATACTTCATCCAGGGAAAAAGAAAAAAAAAAAACATGAATGTTGCTATGAACAAATGAGATCTAAGTGCGTAACTGGCATGATGGAAATTAATCATGATAACTGGTTCCCACCAACAGGCCAGTTTAAAGCTATTAGCATTAGTGCACTGTTGCGCTATCAAACCCACCGAGCTCATTAGACAAACATCCCCCCTAGTAGTCCAGCCGAAAAAAACCTTCAGTGAATCCGGTTCATGTAGTCTGGTACGCTTTAAAAGTTAGATACCATGTTTTTTTTTCTTTTTTGATCAAGTCATTCGTGTCATGACAAATGAACACAAGGAGTCCCAGTAGATCCTACTTAATCTTGGTTTCATGTTATGATGTGTACAGGCTTAAGGCGGTGGCACAGCTGGAAGTATTGGCAAAACACACACAAGATGAGACGTGATGACGTGGCGCTTCTTGCATCACCCGTTGCAAATCTCAAGGTGCTTTGAAATACATCGAAGCATTGAAAACATGTCGAACGATGCTGTCTTTGGTTTCTCCTTTAATATGTTGTCAGATGGAACACTTCGGGGTCAAATACTTCTTGTAATAGTTTCTGGAGCTGAAGACTATCAGGGACTGGCCAAAGACGTAGTTTAATGATCTGCCTTATGTTGGGATTGTTAATACAGTGAGGGATTAAACACTTGGGGGAATCTGTTATAGGAAAATAATTACTGATTGAAGCAGAGTTAATGTGTCCACCCGAACTTGATTATTTTCCCACAGTTTATATCATTTTTATTATAAGTTTTGACACATTACACTCTTTATCTATTTAAATTATAATAAAAATGATGCGACCTAATTAGTTCTTGTTATTAATATATTACAGCAGCTATAAACACTTCTTCCATAAATCTTCAATTAATGTCTCCTTAGAGAAAGCTTTAGCAAATTAACAAAAATCCTCGTCCTGTTGTTTAAATCCCCCAACCTTGGCCGCGAGCCCGAGAGAAGCCAAATTGCTCTCTGGGTGGGAGGGGGTAACAACGCTCTGTCAATCATAATGAGACTGGCCAATCATTGGGGTTTCTTCGAGCTCATGTATATGTGTATGAGCATGGCGTCATGTCGTTTAAAGGAAGCATGTGTTAGCCTTCACCCATGCCGGTTGGTAGCCGTTGTATAGACCAGCTAGTAATGACCAACAATGAAGGAAAAGGAGGTATAGAAATAAGATTTGATGTCGTCAAATTTGTAGACCTCATTTTAACCCTCTTCTACTGTAACCAAGAGTATTTAAAGCACTTCCTCTGGTTTATGTTCTGTGAGAGTCTGAGCGGATTTTTTTTTTTTAAGTCATTGTGAAGCTGGTGACTATAATTGAGTCGAGGTCTTGTAATGTCCAGCAGTTTCGTCTGAGTGACGCTCTAGTTCCCACAGTGGAGCAAAAGAGGGAAAGAGACGCTTGTCTCCCACAGGCACACGAGCTAGGGGAGTGTGTTTTCATTGCAGTTAGACAATTTGTTTACGTTCACTGTCTGACAGAGTAACGGATTGGCAACTGGGGAAGCATGGGCTCACTGTGTGTGTGTGTGTGTGTGTGTGTGTGCATCTTACTGATTGCCATGAAGTGCACATTATTCACTTTTTTTTATATGTTGTGGTCCCATGGGAATATGACAACCAGGGACACTGTGCTGCATTATTTTTCTGTTCATGAATGGAATGGGGTAAAAAACGCACAGACTGTCGCAGCAGTTGCTCTTCCAAACAGTGAGTGCGTAAGTTGCCGGTGTAAATTCCCACATGCTGAGTGGTGATGGCCGAGCTGCTCTGGTATATATTGCAGGACGC
Source organism: Channallabes apus (assembly GCA_030522415.1). Taxonomy (NCBI): domain Eukaryota; kingdom Metazoa; phylum Chordata; class Actinopteri; order Siluriformes; family Clariidae; genus Channallabes; species Channallabes apus. The sequence goes on from CM060120.1 coordinate 25,960,861, forward strand.
CATCATTCAAATCACAAATCTTGTCTGTCACCGGGGACGACGCGCCGTGGGTTCTAGGATGTATTTATGTTCAACAGGCATTTACATTCGAGCAAAAGAGGAAGGATGCTTGACTTTTTATGATATTTAACATTCGCCATGTTGTCATGAAAAGCACACATACAGAGGAAACCCAAAGGGGGATGGGAGAGGTATTTGTAGCAGCAATTGCATTCGACATAGTTTTGCTGAGTGTGTGTGTGTGTGTATTACCATTCCTGCTCCAGTCCATATATGACCCCTCCACCAGTCACACACTCTGCCAAAACAGATGCGAGAAACCCAATACGGGCCCTGAGGGGCGCCAGTGTGTTCGAGAGTCATTTCAGCCAGTCTGCGACTCACCTGAGTCAACAACTGAGTCATTAAATTAACTAACGTAATTACTACACCGCTTTTCAGAACAGTTAACTATAAATATATATAGCTGTTTAAACGGCAACAGCTTCCCCATTTCGAAAACATTTCATGGTTACCCCTGTCCCAGTTCATCCATAAAATCTTTACAACTGATGCGAGATTCCCCCACAAAGCTGTAAGCCGTATGATAACCATCGGTGGTGGGCAAACGACTGACTATTAAAATGAACAGAGGCTTTTAATCTCGTCCGACTGGTTAACCAGGCTGCAACATGACCTGTGGATCTGCTAATGGCTGCTATGTCGTTAAAAAAAAGAGAGGGAGAGAGAAAAAAAAGGGAAAGCGGTGGCAGCACGAGCCTCGTTGGCAATGGTGTGTTTAACGCACCATTAAATTGGCAGTAACTGACAACAGCTAGGAGGGCGCTGGAGGCAGGGTATGATGTGTGCTCCTCTAGCCTCGAATTCAGGTGATACAACGTCGCCAGGATACAATGAGCCACCAATCAGTTCTCCTTATTGAGGGATGTTGACCATTTTTGCTTGGTGAAGCAGAGCCACAGCGCATGATTAAAAAATGAGGTGAGGATTCAAACAGGGATTGAGCAGCATTTGGGTTAGTGGCTCTGCAGTAGCGCAATAGCTGTTGCCATGCAGAGACGACAAGATGATAAACAAGTAAAGAGAGCAATTTCTCATCAAAAGTACCACTTCGAAAATCTTCACTCAAGGTAAAGGGGGAAAAAAAACTATTAACAAGTACAAGCATTAAAAAAAAAAAAAAAAACACTATCTGCCTCTAAGTACATACCCATTTTAGTACCCGATGGTGAATTAGTGCCTCGTTCACACACACACACACACACGCTAACTAGAAACATCTCTTAAATGTTAACTAGCCTTCTAATAACTCATGATGAGCTAAATGAACTAAATGTGAAAAGCTAAATAAAACAAACTTTATGTCATGATAAAGACAAAGTATACACGGAGACAGACAGATCACAGTGATGGGTATAAGCTCTTATTCTTGCTGGGACATCTGTTAAAGTTTAAGTTTGTCAGGAATTTACATCGGCTCCTCGAACCGCTCTGATTTTAAAATGTCACCTTATGACTTATGACAAATATCTGATTATAGAGAAATGCACTGATGTAGTGTTTTAAACATTTGAGTGAGTTGGTTAAACTTATTTTAAAGACATATTTTATTACTTGGAGGTGGATATTTTCTTATTTTGATCATTTTGAGCATTCAGTTATAGAAAGGAGCTAAAATAGCTGTCATAGAATAAGAAAATGTACAGCTTAAAATTGCTAATTTCTAAAAAATAGTCCTATCTATATAAATAAAAGAAGCTTTTGTTTGTACATTGGTCAGAACTCTCTCTTTCAATGATATATTTACATTTCATACACAGGAGTACCAGAAACCAGTCTCAGAAAAATTGATGTCTCTATGTCTGTATACCAGAATTTGTCACATCATCATAACACAAAACTGGCTGGACAGAATTTAATAAAACTTTGGCAGTACTTGGGTATTTTCCTGAAGTTACACCTGCGCCATAAATGAAATCAAATGTATGACACAGTATGGCTTACTCTAAAAAAAAAAAAAAAAAACATAGACTATAATTTAAACTTTAAGTAAGTTTGAACAAATCAATGTATGTTTATTATTCCTGCAGGAAGTTTAAAACCAGTTTGTCTCATATGTCCCGAAACCACTTTAAGATTAATCATGGGTCGTGAGAGCAAACATATTCATAGCACTCCGAGGTCAGGGTGTGTAAAATACCCTAACTGAGAGCCCAGTTACGTGCTAAAATGCCCCCTGCATGGCACAATTTGCCGCATACATAATCTATATCAAAATAGATATTACAACACAATTTATTATCTATATAAATAAAAGAACAGTTTCTCTGTACATGACATTTTTACGTTTCATACATTTGAAGACTCAAAACCAATCTTAGAAAAAATCTGTCTGTATGTCTGTCCAGCCAGATTTTGTCACAGCATCACGCAAAAAAACGTCCTGGACAGAATTTAATGAAACTTTGGTTGTACTTATGTATCTGCCTGAAGTTTAACCTTCACCACAACACCTGAACCAATAGATATTAAAAACTAAACTGAATATTTTTACGGGGATTAGTTCATATTTTAACTGCTGAAATAACAGCGCTGAAGTGGTATAAGTGAATTTCAACATGCTGGAGTTATTTGAAGACTAAATTTCTCCTCTGTGATTCACTCTCCGATTACCGAACAGGGAGTGTATTTGACTGATGACAAAAGAAGTACAACTTAGTGTAAGTGAGGTTTAAGATCCACAACCTTACAAAATTTAGTTTCTACGTATTAATAAGTTAGACAGAGTTTTCTGCTGTACAGAAAGACAGGCAGACACGTCAGCTTTTACCTGAAATAATAAAATCACTCATTACATTAAAGCTGATCAAATTATTTTTAGCTTTAAACTTTTAATTATTTCAACAAACTTTTTTCCTGGACATTTCAATTCTTTCATTGTAATATTACAATAAGAAATTAAATATTTAAATAGATGTAATATATTTTAATTTGTTGAGATTTTTTTTTTCAGTGAAGCGTAAAACTAACAAGTTACCGCTATAAATTTTTTTTCAATATATATATATATATATATATATATATATATATATATATATATATATATATATATATATATATATATATATATATATACTACCCTTCAAAAGTTTGGGGTCACTTTCTAACTCCATGATCGTTGATTACATTGTAAAGTTTTGCTGAAGGCGTCCAAAAAATGCATGAATCTCCTTTGAACAGTTGATATTGAGATGTTTCTGCTACTTCTGCTCTGTAAAGACTTCATAACGCCTCTAATCTGAGGTGCTGTTAATTGGTCATTTTTCAGGCTGATAACTCTAAATGAACTTCTCGTCTGCAGCAGAGGTAGGTTTTGGTCTCGTCCTCCTGGGATGGTCTTCATGAGAGACAGTTTCATTATGGTGCTTGATGGATTTTGCAAATGCACTTGACAATACTGTTCTTGCAAGAACTATTACAGAAAGGCCGACCTCTGTGTCTTAAATCACTAAACAAAAACAAAGAAATTTGCAAGTGTTCTAAAACTATTGAACGGTATATATATATATATATATATATATATATATATATATATATATATATATATATATATATATATATATATATATATATAAACAATTATGTCTTTAAAATATTTATTACAGGTCTCAAACTCACAATGCAAAAGTATGTGAACACCTGAACATTCATGTCAGTCATTTGTGGGTTTTTCCCAAACTGTTGCCACAACGTTGGAAACGCAAAATTGTTTCCTTTGCTTGGAAACTGAAACGAAGAGGCCCAAACATGTTCCAACATGAAAATTTGCCCCTGTGCACAGTTATTTCCAACATACAAAGGCTTCACCAAAAGGTCTTGTTTGGAAGAACTCAAATTTGTCGTGCACAGAGCCCTGACCTCAACCTCACTGAACACCACTGGGATGAGCTTGAGCACCATTTTGGCACTAGGTTTTCTTGTCTGGTATCAGAGCCCAACCTCTGCTGCTTTTGAGGCTGAATGAGCACAAATCCTCACACCTACATTCTAAAATTTAGTAGAAAGCTTTCTACTAAAGAAGAGCTGAGGCTGCAAAGGGAGAACAAATTTATATTAATGTTCCTGGTTCTATCCAAAGGTGTCCACATACATTTGGGCCTACACTGTATCAAACACATTACATTATGTCTGTAAACACTTGCAGTAGCTAGCTTGCCAACACCACCTACACCAGAGGATTATTTTATGGAGTGATAATTTGCATTAGGGCAGTGCAGTGACATAGTGTTAGCACTGTTACCTTGCACCTCCAGGGTGCAGGTTCGATCCCTGCATCGGGGTCTGTGTGCATGGAGTTTGCATTCTCTCCCAGCGCTTGTGGGTTTCCTCCCACTGTCCAAAGACATGCAGGCAGAGGTGGGTAGTTACATTACCAGTTACATTTCCTTAAGTAACATTTTGAAAAAAAGGAGTAACTTTGAGTAGTTTTACTGCACCAGATTAGATTTGCGAAGAAGAAACGCTACACTTACTCCGCGACATTCAGCTACACTCGTCATGCTACTTTTCTAATCGTTTATTATACACATTAGATATTCTTTATTTTTACCAGAGAAATGCAGCCAGAGGTTCTACCACGTGACTGTGTTTCACCACTCAGACAACCACATGACCACAAAAAAAAAAAAAAAATTATTATATACTGTACAGTATCAAATAGTGGTAACTTGTTAGCGAAAGACTGAGGAAACATGTAACGGTTAGTTTAGCTGTTTTATTTAATGTTGCAATGTTAAAATATATAATTAGCAAATAATCTAGAGGCTAAAACCTATAGTAAGTTTCTTACATTTGTTCTGCTGGACTCAGTTTATGGTAAAGTGAGACCTCTTGTACTGTATGTTCTAATACTATTTTCTATCTGCTGAGCCATTTGGAGGGCAACTGAATATGCAGTATATTTTACACTGGAAATAGTTTACACTGTTCATTACCTACAGTAGATATTTGTTTAAAATGCTTTATGTTGTGAAAAAAAGTGAGATTAGGAAATTTGTGATTCTTGTTCCTTTATTTGCTATTTTGTGAAGGTATTTCTTTTTATTCATTTATTTTATTTCATTTATTTTATTTCATTTATTATTTGGAAATGTCAAAAATTGTACATTATTTTATAATTTTGTCTGTCTGCTTACATAATTTCTAAAAAAATAATAATAATAAATGAATCAGACATTACGATGAAAGTTTTCACTAAATACTCTTACTTGAGTAATATTTTGGATGACTACTTTTTTACTTCTACTTGAGTAATATTATTTTGAAATACAGCTTTTACTTGATTACAATTTTACATTTAGGCATTTGGCAGACGCTCTTATCCAGAGCGACTTACATTTTTATCTCATTACACATCTGAGCAGTTGAGGGTTAAGGGCCTTGCTCAAGGGCCCAACAGTGGCAACTTGGTGGTTGTGGGGTTTGAACCTGGGATCTTCCGAATCGTAGTCCAATGCCTTAACCACTGATCTACCCCTGGCCCCAATTTTTGGCTACTCTACCCACCTCTGCATGCAGATTAGGCTAATTGGTGTTAACATATTGCCTGAAGTCGTTCAATGAGCGTACTGTATGAGTGCCCTGCGATGGATTGGCCCCCTGTCCAGGATGTACTGGGATACAGGATAAAGCGCTATAAACGGTGAGTGTGCGAGTGAGTGATCTGCATCGGTTAGGGAGGACAAATGGTCAGGTGATTATAGACAAGCCCTGGGTCACATTTCAGCCATAACCACTGTTTAATCCTAAAATAAAACTCCTCTAACTACACAGAACTAGAGGAACTCCAAGCATTTAGTACTGATATTAGCGCTGCTCTAGAAGAAGATAGCAATCCCCTTTGGACCAATTACTTGTTAGGAGACAGAGTTTGTTTATGAGTGTATGGACTGGGACTTGTCTTGTTTCATCACACACGTGAAAGAAGATGTGATATAAAGCTAGTGCATCTTGCTTAAACTTTTAAACCTATTCGAAGAAGAGCATTCTATCTGACATTATGTTCATGATTTTGATGACTGATATCACATATACAAATAAAAATGTGTGTAAAATAAAGGTAAGAGACAGAGATGTCTTTTATAAAGGTCACGTCTGTTTCACAACATTACAATATGTCTGTGTGTTTCTTATAAATGACTTAAAATGGTAATAAAAAAAATCAGGTTAGGTTATTTTTTTGTCCAGCGCTATATCAACACTTGAACTGTAATTATAGTACATAATATTTCAAAAATCACATTCCTTTTGTATTTATGTATCCATTTAACATCTCATGCTTGAAACATCTTTTTCCATGAATCATCCATAACAGTATGAAAAATGTACACGTGAGCTCAGCACTGTAACAAGAGCACATTTACCCCATAAAAAAAATTCAGAATATCATGCAACAACTCATTCAACAAGATGTTACATGGTCCAGATTTCACAATGATCTCGTGATTAAAAAAAGTTAAGTCTTTTATTCTTTGTATTCCCAAAATTGCTCACTGGTGGCCAAAAGTATTAAGACAACATATGCCATGCATTATGGTCCTCCCTGTGAACTATAATGTATCATGGCATCTGAACAGTTGTGCTAATAAACTGAAAACTAGAGAAAAAATGGCTATATATAAAAGGTACTCAGCTTCTGGAGTCATGGCCTGGGTCATCTCCTGACCTAAGTGGTAAAAAAAAGTGGTGTACATGAACAAGCAGGCATGTATTGAGCAAGTGACACCCGAGAAGTGCAGACTTTAGATCCAGACTTTAGATATTTGAAGAATAAATATTGTACTTCATTCTAAATAATGATTGTTGTATATTAAGTTAATTGCATGAAATAATAAATAATTTTTATTATCTTGATCGTCATTATTTATAAAATTTGAGAATGTCATTAAAATTTTTACATCCATTTTTGTCCTGTGGATACTGTGGATTGTATTATTAAAGTAATTTACACATTGATAAAAAATAATAAATTTTATACTGTTTTTTAAAAATATTTTATGCCCTTATCATAGAGCACGTTTTGTTTCTCTTCCTTGCTAATTCTAACTTTAACTCT